>CM052314.1:11463325-11734909 GCA_028455605.1 Lasioglossum malachurum | reverse complement strand
AGTGCCTTGTCAGTGGATAACGAAGCCTTTTGCCGAAATTTCCCTTCAGGCGAGGGAAGACGCTGATACGGACCACCCCACCGACACGTCCGGAATCTTCATGATGAAGTCCTTTCACGGTGACCTTGTCTAACGCTGTCTACAACCCTCTCCGGACCCGGCGACTTTCCGCCCCGGCATTATCCTCCTCCTCTGCTAAAGAAGGGAAACGCCTCCTCCGACTCCAGAGATTTATTAAAAGTATTTGGAACGTGACGATTATCCCGATAATTGAATGTTGGATTTTGTCCTCACCGGGAAAGGGTCCGAGATCGTTTCGGAGGCTTACAACCTCCTCGAGGAATAAAGAATGCTTAATCAGCGACGCGGACTTTAAAATCAATCCTTACGAGGCGGAATCCACTTTCGTTCCCGGGAAATGGGTTTCCGGGCATTGTGGCCTCATAACGAGGCAGTTGCAAGTAGTTGCGTAGTAGTCGGACTAAGTTCACAACAAATTACCCCTTGCACTCTCGAAGCTACTTTAACTATAAAACCAAACATTTGTTCCGACCAGACTGTGGATCTTAATGCAAAATAAAAATTCATTTCAATCTTTTATTGGTTTATATTTCTTCCAGCCAATTTCTTCAACTCAATTGCCGAGGGTTTATATATTGATTCATAGACAACGGGCGGTTTTAACTGTTTTTGCTAGCTATTTCGATTCATGCATTTTTGGGACTAAGTCTGTTAACGGACAAGAAATTCCTTTCTTCCTTTAATTATATTAATGAATGCAGAGTACTGCACTACTTCCAGGTGATTAAAATTATCGGAAAAAGATGTGAATGTCTCTGTGGTTCCTGTACCTTGCAATTAATACAGACAATTTTACAGACAATCTACACATCTCAGAATTAGATCACGGAACTAACATCTTAAGGAACGACGACGGGATGGAAAACAGCCGAATTCATTTTGTGGGACGAACGTCGGAGTTTCGGCACCGCGACGTCACCCGAACACATTAATACGGCGAAACAATCGTTCGTTCAGGGAACGGAGGCCCCATTAACGAACAGTCCCGCGAACGCGATGACTCCGCCGGTCGTCGGCTGACGTTAACGCGAAATATGCGATCGCAAAAAGCTCCGTCACAATTAACGTCGAACGGAATTGCTGGAACTTCAAATACGGGTCGGAAAACGCTGAAAGACCGACGACGCTTTTACCGGCTACGCTCTAATACCGTTTGAAATTCGCTTCGGCAGTCCTGAAGTTAGGAAATCACCATTTCCTTTTTTTTCTTTCTCTCTTCCTCACTGGCTGTCTCTCTCTCTCTCTTTCTCTCTCGGTTTTTTCAGAGCCCGGTTCATGGTAGTTTTAACCCGGTTCGTACTAACGAGCAAACACGGCTCCCGCTCGTTCGTATGCAATCGTCTGACCCACTGACATGTCCTCATGTCCATGCCCTGAAAGATAGGCAGAGAGAGAGAAAGAGAGAGAGAGACAGGGGGGGAGAGAAAGAGAGAGAGGGTTTGTAAGAGACGGTGGTGGCCCGGATGCCATGCCGTCGGGCCTCGATAATGACGACAGTACCCTGGGAAGGCGAGCTTAACCAGCAGCCAGATATTGAACGAGTTAACGATACGTTAACGATTCCTGGCCCCGGCGTCATCTACTCGCGCGTGGCCAACAGAGCCCAGGAACAAAGATAACGTGAACTGCGGCTGATAACACCGGCCCGGGGATTAGAGGTCGCCGCCTGACGTGCCGATAAGGAATGCATTGACATTTTGCAGTAGCCTGCCAACCGCCGCTACCCATGCCCGCCTGGCGAAACCTTGCATTTACGTCGAATAATCGAATTTCCACTGGGCCCTCTTGCATACTCCAAGTTACACCAGCCCCGTCTCAAAGGGAATATTCATCTTCCGACTTTCCGAACTTGCTGGGAGAATCCTGCTCGAAAAACCGTTGCAACGATACTATGGAAATGATAACAGGTGTTTTTGACTGGTCCTGGAAACATTACGATTTACATGTGTAATTGGTGTCTTTTTGAAATATGTTGAGATGCTATGAGATGATATTAATACTCACAGGTAGTATATGTTGGCATAATTTGATTAATCGTAATGAATATAATATTACATTCTTGCAGGCACTGTTTCCGTGGGATATTAATTATTTTATACAATGTGCTGGGAAAAGAACTAGTTAGAGACAGAGCTAATATTATGAGTTCTTTGTATTTTATAATCTCTTTCGACGATGATTATGAGAAATAATCCTTCTAAAATCTGTGTTGTTTGAACAATTTTCATGTATGTGGACTATTGGTTTTGATTGACATAATTACACAGTATCTTTAGGTCCCATCTCCAGGATCGTAAGTTATCATAAAAAGCTACTTCTACTTTAAGTAACGTATTGTACGGAACAGTTTTCAACAATGTGGAGCAAAAATTGGGGTTAAAACGCGCCGGCATAATTCGAGCCTTGGTGGGCAAAGTGGCCGAGTCTTTAGCCCCTATCTACCATTGAAACATAGTAGCCTTATTCTAAAGAACTTTATACGTGTGAACCAGAGTGCGTAATTGTTGCGTTTAATTACAGTAGTTAGCGTGTGCGTAATTACAGTCGGTAGGGAACCGCTTATCAGATACCGGTCGTTTTATAAATTACACGATACCGTGAAGTGTCTGTCTATAATTTTTTCCGTCGCAACACTGGTTTTTCTGGTCGTGTGCTTTATTCGCTATCGTCCACTCTATGTCGAAACATTTCCCGTGTTAAACGACGTCGGTTAGGTTCTCGCTTCGGACCAAAGCTAGGTGTCGGTCGATTACTTTCATTCATTAGCAACCGTACCATTAAAACGTTAACACCGCGGCTGTTTGCTTTGTATGAAACACACTTCGCGCTCGCTCTGGCCACATCCATCATTCGCTCGCGCGAAGAGTAATTAGGGTCGTCAATTTTTCGCACGGGGGTCGCGAGGGTGGTAGCGTGACACGTGATCCGAACCGCTTGGTACGCGACTATTAATAAACTTGAAAACATCGTTTTCGAAAGTTGAGATTGGAATCTGGAGTCTAAGACACCGCCGTGAGCTGTCTGTCATACACGAGCTCGTTAGCCTCTAACTTATTACTTGCTCTCTGTCCTTTTCTGCATTAGTATTACACTTCGTTGGAAACTTTCTGGCTGCGCCCCACAGTGGGGCAAAGTGATGAATTTTGGATCAAAATCAAAGACCTTTCGAAAGAAATGAGATACAGCGACGATTTTTTTTTTTTATTAAAGTTGAAGTATTGCAGAATAAGGAAAAAACAGAGAGATTATGGTACAAACATTTTTTTAACTTTGAAAATCTGTGTTAAATTTGCATCATTGCCCGTAGAATCCGTCACGTTGATTTAAAATCCAAAATTTGTCCACTACCTCAGGATTTTGGAAAAAAGCGATTTGTGTGAAAAAACTAAGGAAATCATAATTTTTTCATGGAAATGATTATAATCTCTCTGTTTTTCCCTTCTTTGCAATATTTCAAAGTTAATCTAGAAAAGAATCGTCGCTCTATCTCATATCTATCGAAAGTTCTTTGATGTTTACACAAAATTCATCACTTTGCCCCACTGTGCACCCTTCTTCCCTTTTCCCTTCGCTGGTATCCTTAGTCGTGGGGATATGTCGACGCAGTTAATCCTGCGATCGTTAGGTAGCGGTGTTTAATCAAGTTTCTTTCGTAAGTGGTTCACAAACAGGAGATTACAATTGTAGTTAGGGAAACTTCGGGCCCACGAAAAGTGATTTAGCTGCGAGGATAGGTCGTCGTGGTCTTCAATAAGAAACAATGGGAATACGGAATGGGATGATGTTTTATGAGACATTCACCGCTCTGAAAGTGAGTTCCAATATTTCACCAGTGTTTAGGCTAATGCTGTCTCTCCTAGGGAAATTTGAGAGAGAATGTAATGCTAGAGAAACGCATTTCCAAGAGAGAGAATTACACGAATTATATGTATCCATTTCGTATATTCAGTGTAGTAGTAGGATCTGCACAACGTGCATGAAAGATGAAAAAGTACTTGGTTAAGCCACAACTGAAAGCAATAGAAGTTAAACGAAAGTGTATCTCCTGTTTTAATAATTTTAATAAAATTCCGTGTCACGGACCCATCGGCATAATAATGAACAGATCCAATACCAAACTGAAAAGACATTAAAACAATTGAAGGATATTATTATATTATTTTCGACTTTTCAAGATGATTAAGAGAGGAAATACATGCTTATTAACCTTCGGTTCCCTACAATGGAATTGTACAAGTTTCAGTTTTAAAAATCTTCAGTTTAGAAGTCATTATTAGACATTCAAGGCACCGAAGCCAGCCAGGAAAATCTATGAAGCGATCGGCCGGTTCTTCCGACTCGGTAATATCCGTTGTAGGGTCGATCAAAAGAATGTCTGCGAAGGCGCGAAAGTTATGAGAACACTTCGGTCCCGGCCCAGTATCCATTCACAAGGTATAACGCGTGGATGGAGGTATCAGCATCGACGGTTGCTGTTTCAGCTGTTTACAAGTGCCGCGAATACCCGCCCCGTCGGCCCCCTTTTGACCTGGTCTGCCGTTCCGTTAAGCCGTAGAGCAAAGGATTAGGTCTACACAGCGCGGAAGTCACCAGCAAGCACCCTTTCCACCCCCTTTCCACCCCCTCTTTATCTCGGTGAACCCGCGTTCCTCCACTCCCACGCACGAATAAAGGCATGAACGCGCAAGAGAGACAGAGTTGATGGCTGGTTGGGAGCGGGTGGGGGAGAGAGGCGCGAATATAGGTGCGCGCTTGCTCGTTCCGCGAGCTGATGATGCAAATTCAAACCTCGTGGCGCAAAGATGGCGACCACGGGTGTCTGACTTTGGCAAGGCACCAAGTCGTTCCTGCGGGACCAGCTAATTGGATGAGGAAGAATCCTTTGATAATTAACACGGCACGCGTCACCCGGCCCCTGTCAGCCTTTTCCGTCGTATACGGTGTCTCGTATTTTCGAGGAAATACGACGCGAGCAGCCACCGGAAGCTGCGTGTTCGCTGAATAGCTTGTTGATTACGTTCCGCATTTACGCTCCCGGAGAATTTTAATTCGATGTCGCGCTAATCGAACGGCCAAGTCAAATTGCGAGAAACGTTCACCGGAACGCCCCATTTTCTGCTCTTCGTCTCGCTATTTTCACCGAGCGGGTTCTCTTATGTGACCACGACTATGATAATTACAAATAGCAAGTTTCTTTAACCTCTTTCGAACATTTGAATTATTTAGTTTTGAATACTACACCTAAAAGTACCTGAGAAAATGGATACAGAATTTGACAGAGGTATGATATTTATAATTTGAGTAATCAAAGACAATTAAAATACTACATTACACTACTTCTTCCAGGAGCAGCAGCAAGAAAGATAGAGACACTCTATCTACCGCATAATTTGCGATTGCATAAATAAGAGTCTCTCGGTAATTCGCACGGCATCGATACGGATCCAGCTGACCGTACAATAAATACAGCGAATTTTTGCGAAGCAATACTGGCAAAAATCACGAAGAATTCGAAAGTCCGCGTAATCTGAATGGCCAGGTCCCCGTGTGCGAATGGTTATAATAAAAAGTTGCCTGCTATCTGCTCCAGTTTAGAGCAGCATCGTGATAGCTTTTTAACATGTGTATCATAATTGTCGCAAAAACAAGCCAAAAAAAAAAAACGGAAATAGACTCGGGCAGTGGTTGACGAAGGTCTGGCGAGCGTCCAAGTAAAAATGTCGAGGTGATTTGGCAAGCGTGTTTGGTCGATACTGTTGTACGATCCCGCCGCGAAATTCCACGAGGCAAGGCAGGTGTACTGTCCACATGACCAGTGCCCTAAACTGGAGCGAATATGAGCCGATGAATCCTTATCAATCAGCTGTATTTAGCCGTCAAAGTGGCCCCGGGTTATCCTGATTCGCCGTCGCGTCTAAGAGCGTCAAAGCGGCTGCTATCAGAGCCGAATTATCGGCATTACCTGGCGCGCGCATGAATTCGTGCGGGTTGCAACCGTGCATATGCGTATCCCCGGTCGCAACGGTGTGCATTACGGTTCTCGGTAGTTCCGTGCCGACCAACTTTGTCGTTTTCGATTACGGCCCGGCCAAGAGTGTCGACTTCGAAACCACCCCGAAGTTCCCAAACTCGTTTCACTACAATATCAGCCGCGGCGCACTGTATCAATATAGCAAATGAAATATTTACTTCGTTACTGTGATGCAAATGCTGTCGATACTCGAATTCGCCGGAGTTCGCCAACTATGCGGCCGACGATGAATAATAGGAACTCCGGTTTATGGAATCATTCCTCTCGCCGTCCACTACAAGCAACGAAATTGACTTTTCTTTTTTTTTTTTATATCGAAGTAGCGTCCTTCTACCGGGGAAATTGGAAACGGCGAAAGAAGGCCGAAGTGGTTTTCCAATTTGTGCTACTCTGTGTTTTTTTTTATAATTCGAAAAAAAAATACAAACTGAAACGTCTGTGAAATCATTAAAAAAATTTTTCCTGGAATCAAACCACCATAGATTTGAAGAATAAAGTCTCCCCTTTACAACGGCACAAAAAATGTAATCTACGATTTTTTAAAAATCAATTTATTGCGTGTGGAATGCGAGGTATACCGTCAACACGAAGACTTCGTATGATCAAGCTTGTTTGCTACGCAGAACAACTAAAAAGGAATCGTAGATCAAGTTTGAAGGTCTCGTTGTAAAGGAGAAACATCAATCTTCCGATTCATAAAAGATTTGGCTACCAAACAAATTTGTTAACGTTTAGAACCTTTCCAATTTATACAATTATATATCATGAAAAATAAAATTAATCCAACAAGAAATTGGAACGTGGAATCTTAAAACGAGAGAGAGAGAATCCAGGTTTATCGCTGTACGATTATTTGTTATCGAAGTAATAAATTATTGTATGCTCACTTTTTTGAACCACCATAGAATTTCACTAGTTTGAATTACTTGTTAACGATGTTAATCCGTCAGCAACGGGTTTGAAAAGGCTAAGAGTGCACGTAAGACGTGCGATAATTAAGTTACTAACTTGGAACAGCCTGCGAGAGGTGGGGGGTGCGAGCGTGAGCGGGGTACGGGTTATAGCCGGAAGTCACGTTCCCGTCATTAAGGTCGGTATTAACATATAGATAAATTCACTCGGCGGATTCTAGTACGCCTTAGAAGAGTCCGGCAACTTTTTTAATAAAAGACAGAAAGTTTCGGAACATCCGCTGTTCTCAGCTCGGTCGGGAAGTGCCTCCAGTATAATTAATTATGGAGCTGGGGAAGTACTCTTAATCGTTTGGATACGATCGACCATTCTCCCTGCATAATAGTTTATAAGCTTTGCATTTATAAGTGATAAGGTCTCGAAACTTCGGCGAGACTGTTCGGGAGATAGACACTTGCGAATAGACCCTTTTTTACACGAACGAGTCGAGGGCGCCTGGGAGAAGTTCGCTTGCGAGACTGTTCCTTCTGAGATTAACACCTTCGCTGTTTCTCAACGAAACGTTGTCGAGGTAGTTTTAAACCTTCCCTGTAACCGCGAAAATTTTACAACGGTGGAGCTTTGACGTTGGTCGCAAGATGCCGAAAAAATGCTAGGGAGCTCGAAGGAGATTTGAGAGAACGAAGATTTTTAGAATCGAGAATATTTTCGTCAGGGAACTAGATAATACATCACACTCTGAAATAGTGGGAGAAAATATTACGCAATGATCACTTGTCTTGTGAATGATTAAATCGTTCGTTTGCTACTTCAGATATTATATCGGATGTGAGGATATAATGTCGCCAACATGACGACATGCGTCTTCAAAAGATTAAAATGTCTTTGACAATTCTGTAGACTTCACACTCTTCAATAATACAACTGCTTAATGATTTTAGTATCAATTACAGTGAAAATATTAATTCAATTAAGACGAATAAGAGTTCAAATTGATCACAGTGGATACAACTTTAATTCTGTCGCATTCTAAAAATCCTAATACATTGTGGTTCATTCGTATTTATCATAATAGAAATGAATTTTGTAGTCGCAGATCGGCATCGCGCTAATTTAATGAAGTTTATGTAAAAATTGTGGGTAGATATTGAGCGAGCATAAGAATGGCTCAACCATGTTCTGGTGGTTATGGCTGCCCCACAGACCAGCAAGAGCGTTCGATCGCAGTCAGAATGGCCGCACGTGCGATTCTTGTTTCACGCTACGTCACGAGCGTCGATGAAACGTCTGTTATCAAGGTAGGGGCGCGTGAACACGCACATTACGTCCACCGTTCCTCAGGAACGTGCGTACGATAAGGGTGCTCACGATCTCGAGGCCTGTTTCACGAGCAACACGTTGCAAGCCTAATACGTACATCGAGCCATAATTGGCCAGATGCATATAGCCTGAAGCGCACGTGCAACGCACGATCGCGTGTTATTTATTAACGTCCGCCGGCCCACGATTCAGATGTCAACGATAACGACAATTCAATCGTTGTGCGTGCGCAGTCAAACGCGTTTAGCTCCTTAACCTCGTGAAACCTAACTGCACCACCGTTTATTTCAAAACAGCCAGTTATTTTTATTAAATATATTTTTCTAAATCTTTTAGTAAATCATATTAAGCCTTTCTGAAATAATAAAACAATTTGGCACACGAAAGTCATGGATAATATGTGTGCTATAAACTTGAACAAGGTGTATAAACTAAATTTCACCAGCTTTCAATTGTTTCGTCACACATTCTAGAGTTTAATCTGCTGTGGTTTTTAATTAAATAATACAGTAGGGTATACAATACAAATAGTTACAATTTTCATAGAATTTTCTGGAATATAAAATTGTCAACAATAAAATATTGACTTGACTAGATCGGAAAAAATAAAACTGTGGGTGGGTTGAAAAGAACGTACCAGGGCTGAATACCCTTTCTCATTTATCGTCGAGATTGTAATTCATCTGTGGAACAATGTCCACCTGTGAAAATAATAAATTACTGTCACAAATGGATACGACATTTCATTTAGAGCTTGATTGTATTTTATAATGTTCAATGGTTATATCAGTTGCGTCTTAAACTTTCAGATGCAAAATTTCATCATTTGTTTCTGATAAAATATATTCAATATTTTTAAGAAGTTTACAATTTTAGCTTCTAGTTCACATACATTTTTTTTTAGTGGTTTCTGGAATTTGCTCACACTTTTTTCCCAACTTGAAGAACAGTTACCTGTCACCACATACTTCAAGAAAATACAATTTCCTTAACATTATAGGTAAAAAAAGAGAACGATAGCTGACGAAGACAAAAGTGAAGCATTCCGCGATACAAGAAGGCGAAATAAATACGTATCTAACATTTGCCGACTTTGATTAAAACGACTTCTCGCCGACGCCGTTCCGCAAGTTTTGCTGGCCACGCAATTTTTAAACACCCTTATCGTCCCGCGAAGGGAGAAAACGGACCTACGGGTAGGGAAACGTCGAGGACAATTTGTGTTACAAATAGCCGTGGAATGGTGTAATAGGTAACAAGAAGAAAACTAAGCGATCGCATTAATTGCGTCCAAGGGAGCCGAGCTTTTTCTTGCCGCCCTCCCTCGATGAAATGTCGAGAAACTCCTAGGAGAGGAATTGCCTCGATTTGTTACTAATTTGGTCAGTTTATACTTTAATACACTCTGCGCCATCAATACTACTCGGCGAACAGGTTTCATCTGTTCCTGATCGAAGCGAAATTATCCCCGCCTATCAACGGAGGATTAATATCTTTCGGTTTAACGTCTGTTCATCCCGAAATGAACCTCACGTTTGCATCAATTCGATCGCGATAGAACCTCCATTATGCCGTTGGCGCATCGATACACGTCCTGCCCCCGTTCCACGACTTTCAGGATTGTATCTGTATCACATAACTCCTTGCAAACATTTTTCAACACTTCAATTTCTGGAGCATCTGCTAAAATGTTCACCTGCACAGAGCCTCTACTTTTAAACACATTAATTAATTATTTCAACGGCGTAGCGATATTAACTGTAAAAATGGAAAAACAAACTCTTTTTGAACATGTTTGAACGGCGGTGGACATTCTACTGAAAGTTAAATAAAACGACGACAAAGAAGCACACATAAAATATTCATACATGGTCATGACGGGGAGATTCTAATCTTCGAATTTGTCGTAATTTTATTTTTCAAAACATATTTTAAAGTCGGTACAGTCGTTTGATTTCAAAAAGTTTTCTGAGATACTTTAGATGTTCTTTTTGGCAGAGAAAATTTTTACGAGGACAATATCGCCAGATTGTTTTTCTGTTCGATCATGTTCTTCATCGTCTGGTGGCGACAAATCGTGGCCGATTCCCCGGTTCGGGCCAGTCCGATCCTCCATGTACCGGACCGTCCGTCGTATTCTGAGGACCGGGCGATAATATTGAATTTCAATCGGCATCATGCAAATCGATGCGCGTTTCATATTCAATGAGGCAATTAACGTATATGCGGTTTCGCGTTGGTGGGCTCGCGAAAGGGCAGCGGGGTGGAAGGATGGACCGTCTCCACCTAGATTCAGGTATAGCCGGGCTATTTCCTATTGAAATATTAATCGTAATGCGATAGGATAGCCAACAACCACCGTGAAATCCATCGCGTGATTCCTCGGTCGGGTTTCAATCGAGTTCCCCCGGCTGATCGATTCCCATTAAAGCGCAAATCGCGGCGGACTTCGTTCAGCCGGTACACCCACGCGACAGACGAAAAAAAAAACACCGAAAAGAAGATAAAAAAAAAAGAATGGATCCAACCCGTTGTCGGACGTATTAGAAACGTACCCCCCAACGACGGTTGAACAGAGGAAAAAATACAAAACAAAAATCGCGATCGTTGTCCGGGGAAACCGTGACGAAAGGAATTCGTGGCGATTCAGTTTTAAACGCGGAATTGTTATTGATAACGGCGGACCGATTGAAATTGATACCGGAATCGATCCCCGCGACAATCAATGGCACAATTTTTCTCGTTTCGATTTTCCTTCTTTTTTGAACCCCTGTTTCGCCTGGCACGAATAAATGTAAAAATTGATAAGGCGTTAAAGATGAACGACGATAACGATGAATTATTCGAATGCGCTTCCAGTGCGCGGGTTACCGTGTTAGTTTTACTGCTCTGTGGCTTTGAATCTGTGATAAAATGCTGGTTTGTAATCGTTTTTTAAACATGCATCGTGCAAAAATCGTCGTAACGCATTGTGGACGTCCGTTTATTTGAATTCGAGACACAGACAAGTCTGTAATTAACATAGTTGTACATTCATACGTCGTGTAATATTTCATTCATGTCCTTTCTCTTTTCTAAATAATATTTTATTATATCTCTCACGTTACTAAAATTTCATTCTTCCTTTAATATAACTCGAATGAATTGCAAATAATACGTATTCGCAAGTTCTTTTAATTTTTTCACTGTTCATGTTAAAATCCACAGTTTAATTATGATACACAACATATTCTCGAATGTACGACGTCTAATAGTTATAATTGTGAAGACTATTATATTGACACAAACATATTAAAAACTGGCATCAAACGAGTCCCGTGCGAAAATTGCCTAAGCCCCGAGGCGGCTAACAATCAAAGTGACTAACCAACATTTTCTCCCACAAACAACCCCGTACATTTCCAGGCTAGGTCCAATTAAATCGCAACACGGGCACGAACAAATTTATTCCATAATCCAACCGAAAAGCGCCGCAACGTTCCCAATAATCGTGTAACAATAAATCCGAAGTGGGTTATTGCGACGCATCTGGTAGCTCCGGTGTTAAATCCTCGATTTACCGAGAAGGTTGATAAAAATGGTTACTGTACGTTAGACTACAGAGTATCGGTTTCTACTGTCAGCCGGCTTATCAGCAAAAACTTGAAATCCGTCGTTTCGCGCACGCTTGTCCGAACGAACGGTTCGATGGGCGTTAACTATTTTTGCGTTTCGCGTCAGGCCGGCCGGGGTTTCGCTTTAACTTCGTCCACGTAGCGGCTTGTGTGTCAGGTGAAATTACTCTGGTCCCATGATTTTAATCCGGCAGCGTCGTGTGTGCCAGCTTTCGCTGTCACGTTACCATTACGACTGACGCGGCCGTCGCCTCCGTTGCGTTCACTGGAAATTACACTTTCTTTCCTTTTTTAGATTCAAAAGAAATTTTGTGTAGCTGGGAAATATCTTAGTTCATTTTATATTTGAAATCGATACGGCTAGACACTCCAAAGAAAGCACTATCATAGATGATATTAGATCATAGACTATGATCCTGTTGACTGCGAATGTTACAAAAGTTGCTCGGTGATAATGCTAGATTTGTATTAGGTTGTTCTGAAAGTTTGTTTCGTTTTCCATTAATGTATTCAATGCGAATTCGGTCTAGTTTTTTTAAAAAGGAAATGGAAAGGATAAATAATGAACAGATCAGTTACCTAACAATTCTAAACGTGCACATTGCAATATAAACTTTTGAAACAGCCTAATATAATAAATAGTCTTGTATGTAGATCTCCTCAGATAGAGCTACTTCTATCTGAACGGCCTTATATTCTACCGTGTTTGGATAAACGAGGCTATGCTGTGATTCAAAATTATATGACATGCAGAAACGTTAAGACTGACGTGGCTCCACATTGCAGTTTGCATTATTACAGCCCGCATTCCACGCTACCGGGAATTCCGTTCGGAAATTGCACGCCTTTCGCGCATTCCGCCTTATAATAATCGTAACGCATGTGCAACCCGTCAATTCGCAATTCGCCGGTTCTCGGAAACCGCGTGGCTTATGCCCGCACCGGTGCTTGACCATTTCACGAGTCCTTTTGCGTGCCACGTCGTGATACTAAGCTCGTTCCGGAAGCGCGCAACCATAATAGAGGTGCTGGTAATCTCGCTGTATCGCGGAATATATCGATTGTTCGTTTCCATAGCTTTTTACCTGCCTCGCGCGGCTTTCATAGAGTATTTGCAAGATCACTTTCGCTGCTTCGCTGTAGAACTTCGATATATTTAAAAATTGTGGGACCAAAATGTCACTTATATCACGTACAAACGCTATTCCTTAATCTTCTACTTGAGCAACGAAAAAGATAGCGAGCAAGCGAAACATCAACGTCTGTATAGAGGTGATATAATACTGATGAAATGATAAACCTGATTTCTCTTTAATGATTTTCTTATGAATTCTTATACCAACATATTCGCGACATCTCTCTGATTAAAACGATACCAAACTCGACATAGCTTGTATCACAGTTACTCGTTTGATTCACAATGCAGTAGAACCTCGATTATCCGAACCGTTGATAAAAGAATTAATATCAACTCGAAAATAATATGAAATATAATTCAATGAATGTGATGTTAAACACTACACCTACCGAGCCTTAAAAATAACTGATACATGTTCCCTTATAAAAATTACAAGATTGATTTTGTTTAGAGGTTGTGCGGCTCTTATTGTAATACGTGCTCTACTAAAAATATCTGCACAATCATTTCTTATGAAATAATTTTTATTATTTCAATAAATGTGTGTGTAAAATTAAAAAATTTGCAACCGTTCATTTTGACCAGTGCTGGTAGGTTCAGTGTTAAACTGCTTTACAAACTCAGATTTCACTACTGTGCTCTATCTGTATATTGATTTTTTCACCGTCCACTTATCTTGTTGATTTCAGGGTCCGTAAAATGGTGTACAGTGCAGAGACGACGTAGTATTTCCGCGATTGAAAATATCGATCTTCTCAACGTTTCTAGAAAAAAGTTGAAGAGATCCGGAAACCGGTTCGTGTTACGAAGTAATATATGTAATGATAAAGGGAAGTTTCTAGGAGGACAACTTTATTCCTCACCGACGACGGGAGAAAAATATGAAATATTCCGAGCCGGACCGTCAACCCTTCTCGTTTCTACAGAAATTGAACGACTATCGGGATTAGTTTCCACTTCCCGGTGTGTCGATAACTAATATAGATTATTATTGGAATAATCTACACCGGAAAGCCGAGCATGCGACGACGACTGGGAGCAAACTTTCGGAAATTAAAAGTCGCTCGATCCACTTTCTGGTGAGTAGACTAATAGCCAGCGATTTTCGCTTGTAAGCAATGTCTGATTTCGCTGCGTGAACATTTAATACTCGTAGCAACTCAAATACATTCATATTATTTTTCGCATATTTCCAATTTCGAACATATGGTTCAATCAACTTTATTGCGAGGAAATTTACAAACCCGAGCACTGTAACTTAAAATTATTATATGGTTCTAAAACAATTTAAAATACATATCCAATGCATAAGTAATACATCATAAATTAACTTAACACTATGTTTACGGACCCGTATAAATGACGGCAACTAATATTTCTAATTTCCGATTATTGAGATTCTTTGAGTATAATTTTGGGACACCCTGTATGCCATTTAAAAGAGATGGCTAAAAATTTGGATAGATTCGTTCTTGTTATTTTAATGAAGTAATGTACAATTTAGCGTGAGCCTAGTTTTTGAGGACCATTTGATATCATCCTGTTTTATCCCTTTGATAATATTGCGATCGCGTAGAACAATAATTCTTTTGTTCCAAGTATAACGCAATTTATTTCCAACGTGCGCAGCTCACCCCAGAAAGTTCCTTTTAAGTTTCATACGAGCCAGATTTCGACTCGCTAATTCATCTAAAATTCCCAGCAGAGTTGCAATTTAATTTTGAACGTATTTCAACGTGGATCCGTAGCACTCGAAGAAAGTCTTTCTGGAGAGACTCGCGCAGAGCGGTCAAGTATCTTTTTTCGCGGATCCAGTGCGGCGCGTTAAATACGCGACTTCAATTTCCCAGTGCAATTATTCTCGCGCGCAAAAACTCGCGGTCCCGGGTGAAATTACGTTGTAATATCAATTCGTGCGGTGACGGTGGCGGGGAAATCAGTGTTCGGAGACAAAGGAGAAGAAAGGTTGGTGGAGAAGAGAGAGAGAGGGAGAAGAGAGTCGGAGGAAGAAACGGAGCCACGAGGATTTCGCGTTTCCGTGAGACCGCGGTTACGAATCCGTGAAGCGAGCGAGGAGAGTCAGCGAGGAAAAGAGAAAGAGAACGAAATAGAGTAAAAGAGGAAGAAAGAGAGAAAGAGAGAGAGAGGAGTAGGAGACGGGCCAGAATCGGCGAATTGTTTTAATAAAGCGGCCGCGGAGCGTAGGACGGTGGTTGGATCCGGTAATTGACTTGGAAACTCACGCCCGGCCGTTCAACGTGGACCGTGGATGGGGTTGAAGTGGCGGGAAAGGGGACTGCCACGAGAGAAATATTTAAATTCCTTCATTACTCGCTCAAAGAATCGCTAATGCTAGATGGAATCGCGTGGAATATGATTATTCTACTATTTTAACAGCCCGTAGCGTACTCCCGTCCCCTGACGGCCCCGTAGTCCTCGAATCAAATTATTTTTCCGTCCTTCAGGCTCGTATCCCTACCGTCGAAGTAATTACCGTGTTCTCGAAGCGAATCTCAAATTGATGACACCGTGGCAGCCCGGCTACACCGTTGGGGACGTCGGGGACGGATTAGAGACGTCGCGACGCCGGGTATTCATCTGAATTATAGCGTGACTTCAGCCTAACTCGACGAGGACGCTCGAAATTAACTGCTACGATATGTCTCGTCAAAATATCGCTGTGCTTGTTCTATTTTATTACATGCTAATCGGCTTACACCTGGCAAGGACTGGTTTATTAACGTTGTTAGCGTCTCAGGCTTCTACATTGTCCGTCGTTTGTTGCGCAATTGGCACTTTGCGTTTGAACATTAATATTGTTATTGCCTTGCGAGTGAACTGCCAGGTCGGTTCGCTTCGATTATTTATAGACATGTGTGAAAGAGTCGAAAAAGAAGAATTGTGTTAAAATGGTGCAGGAAGTATCCTATGAAGATTGCTACTTTGCTTGATGTGGTGTCCCAGGTTTTCATTGATTGAATCAATTTTTAAGTTCTAACTGGTAGGTCAATTGTAAATAAAAATACTATCATCATCTTAGGTTCATGTTCCTTACATAGTTTATCACACACCACGTAGAATTCGAATGATTCTGTTCCTAAGGAATTCGAACTACCTTAAGGAAAATGTATTAAACGTGCCGTGCATTAAGATCCATGCTTTTTTAATCAATCGATGGCATCGTTCATTCATAAGAAAAGTGACATAAGCCAAAAATAAGAAATTTTACAGGAGAGCCATTTGAAAATTACCTAAAATTGCTAATTTTTTAAAATTTGACTATCAATCAATCAGACTATTAGACACTTTCAATTATTAGTTGATTTTTGCCCAACACTGAGCTGGATCTGCCCGACCTTTCTGAATCGATCGATGAAGCAAAGGACCTCGTGCCTGAAGAATTTGCTAAGAAACGTAGACTGTTTCATAAATTTTCCATTGACTAACAGACCTAATTCAGATCATACCTACACAGTCCAATGTGTCCGACCTTTCTGAATGGATCGATGAAGCAGCGGAGCTCGTGCCTGAAGAATTTGCCAAGAAACATAGACTGTTCCACGAATTTTGCAATAATTAACAGACTTAATTCAACCCCTTGTAGTTGAATGCGCCCGACCTTTCTGGATCGATCGATGAAGCAGCGGAGTCTGAAAATTTTGCTGAGAAGTAGACGATGTCAGAAGCGTCGCAATTAAGTGTAGCCGGGTCGCGAAATGTTCGGCATAGAGCCACCACGTTGGCCGGAAACTCTGTTCCTGCGGTAAGCCAGAAGAAAGGTGTAGCTGCTCGACGCACAGTGCGAATTAGCCACAAATCTGCGCACTCGAAAAGACGAGGCCTGAAGAAGCAAGCCGTTGAGTGCCGCTCAAGGAAACCGGGTTACAGTGAGTACCTTTGTTTCGCTGTTTTTCACTTGCCGCGGCCGAGCAAATATCAAACGGTTAACGTTAATTGAACTCGCAGCCGCCGCCACTGAGTCCGAGGCGAGGGTCGCGTTTTCTACCCTCCTTAATCGTCGTCCTTATCATCCGCTAGGCTCCCTCTCTCTCTATCTCCCTCCAACCCCTCTCTCTCTGCTCTCTCGCGCCACAAAAGGGGCACTCGAGAGAACGAGCGCGCGACAGCGAGACGAACACAGAGAAAGAGAGCAGGAGAGGGAGAGAGAGAGAGAGAAAGCTGAAGATTGATCGTCTCAAATAGAAATTCGTTGCCGGCAACTGTTGGTCGACGATCGATGGCCCCGCTCATTTTCCTGATATCCTTACTGTCGCTCGTGTTATTATCATTGTTATCGTTATTCCCATTCTTACCGGGCCGGAGATGAATGGCAGTCGTGCATCGTCCCGGAAGGAACCATCGAGCGCCGATCTCGTTTTAATCGGGTCAACTGTTTTTCATGCCGTCCAATTGTTTGTGGCTGTTCTACCGTTACATACGAGCTATCGCTAACTTGAACACGTGCTTTAGATAGCGGCGACGCCGACGACGGTGCGAACCGAATCAATGGCCGGCTCCTCGTCTTCGTTCGCCGCCGTTCTATTAAATTTGATTTGGAATTCTCGAGTTTACTACGCGAGATCGACCAATTTGTACTCCGTTTTCGGTGAATGTACTCGACCGTGTTCAATCATCGAATTCTTCTGCTCGTTGCAATCTTTTTGTCGATATTCTTTTTCGTTTTAGGTACACTGCATTTTGGAAGTTTTGCATTTGCTTTTTCAGATTTAAAGTCGAAAAACCTGGAAGTTCCATTGTTCTGATTCCATTCGAACTGATATTGTTTGAGTATAATGAAAAATTAAACGACGGGAGTGTATTAATACATGTCCAACATTGCAGATTTTTATCTCGGATCTTTTGTTATCGAACAAACATGAATGGGTGGGTCGTACTGGAAATATCTCAGGGTGGTAAGTATCGTTTCGAAAGAGACAATGATATTAGTGTATCCTATAACACTGCATCATTATGTTGCAACAAAGAGCAACGATCTATCATCACAGTATATTGTCCCGCGATTAACATCTGACTTTTCATTTATACATATATTACATTAACCACTAAATTTTCGCATGGTGTACATATTTCGCAACCGTACGAAATCGTTACCGTTGGCTGATAATTATTTAGTGAACCGTTCACGACGGCATTATAATAATGTAGTTGCAATAAATATCGTTTATAACTTGTCCACAAACCGCACTAACTTCTACTTGCATTTCACTCTGCTTTTAATACCAACAAATTATCCGAAGTGGTACGAAAAAAGCTCAGATATTAAGATATTAAAACAACATCGTCTGCAAAAATACCGAGAAGCCAGTTCGCGGTTCACCGAGGCGGAAGGAGCTGGAAAACGCCGCAACCCGCCGGTGGATATTAATCAACGCGATTTATTAATTAAAATCGTATCGGGAATATTAACGGCGGTTAACCAGGGCGAAAATAATGATGAGATATGAACATTGAGTAAAACGTGAGGTAGGCGGGTACACAAAGCGTCGAAAAGAGGCGTGCAGGGAGGGCGAGGAGGTGGAGGAGGAGGAGGAGGAGGAGGAGGAGGAGGAGGAGGAGGAGGAGGAGGAGGAACACCGGGTTGACGATCGATGAGAATCTATTGCCGACGAAATCCGACGTGAACGCGACAAATTAGAGAATTAATTGTATAAATCCTTTGGCCCGCGAAGGGAGAGGGTGGCTTGGGGCTTGCCGCGCCGCGGCAGAGAGTAGTAATCCCTTTTCGAATTTCCACGGACGCTCTCGCCCGCAAATTGCCGTACAAACCGTCGGAAATCGTTCGTGAAGCGTTAATAATGCAATTTAATTTTAATAACGAGCGGCATCGGAGCGGTGCCTCGCGAAAGACGAGCCACAATCTACCCCCCTCACCCTTTTTATCGGCCGCCGCGAAAGGGAAACGTTCGAGGAACCTTTTGTTTAATATCTTTCAGCGTCCTATCGGCCGCGATATCTGCATCGATTTCTGAAATTAGGAGCAGCCCAGAAGATGCAACAAAAACACTCGTGACGTCTCACGACTGCTTACGAGTTTGCAAATTCAATGAAGTTTTCCCCAGCAGACTCCATTTTGGGACCGTGCAACTTCATAATAAGTATAAAAGACATCTATACATTCACACTGAACAATGACGAATAAAACCATTGTTTACAGTAACTATTTAGGGAATAATTTGAACTAGTTCGGAGAAAATCAAAATTTAGATGGGACGTTTGTTGGAACATTAAGTAACAACAAGATACAATTAGACCTAAGGCAAATGTAGAGTTTCAAGCCAGAACATTTTATGGAAAATCCGTCTCATGGAAAGAGACACCCTACATACACCTAAACCCTGAATAAGAAAGCATCTATTAGAATCTGTAAGATTCCAGTCACGATTTACCGAAACCGCGTTGCTGATTTTGTCCCAAATTCCCCGAGCGATTCAATATTCTTTAAGCCTGATAGCTACCTCTTCCGCGTTCCATTCCAAAAGCGAACACTTCCGGCTCCGCTAGCACTGGCCGTAGTCAGAGTCTTCTAAATGGAAAACATTAATCACAAACAACAGTTACAAGTATTAAGTAACATTCCCAGCTACCCTCTTCTACGTGGCAATCAGAGAGTTTCGGGGTCTTGATCTATCTCTTTCCCCCTGTCTCTTTCCTTACTCTGTTTCTCTTTTTGTCTGTTCACCCTCCGCACCGGTTCGGCCACCAACGGTTGAAACCGAGGGTTGAAGAGGGGATTGACGGAGTGGAGGGAGGAAAGGGGAATTAATGCGACAGAACTTCAAAGCTTGGCGTTTTGACTTGCAGCTTGTGGCGGGCATAGGCGAGAGCTAACCGATCGGTGGTAATCAGTGTGCAACGTGTCCGGATTACTGGCAGCGGTGGGACTGCCAGAGAACGACGGGTCAAACGGGTAAGGGGTTAATTTGAGTTAATTCGCGTAATTAGTCGGGATAATTAAAGTCGTGAGTTTCCAGCGGAGAAGCCAACCATTTCGTGACGACGCTTTGTGTCACCGGCGACACGCACTTTGATATGCAAAAGCGACTTCCTTCGGCTCCACCCTAGACCCGATATTTCTTTCGTCGAATTAGGCCGAGTCTCGCTTGGCAACAGGAATCCGTCCTTCTTATTGGTATGGGAACAAAGATCTTTGAAAGATAGATGATAGCTAGACGAAATTATCAATATCCACTATAACTATTCTACAGCTTTAACGTTTCATACGTGGATCAACAAGTACAAATACACGTCCCACCGAAAACTGCTTGTCTGGGAACAAAGATCCTTGGTAATACTTCGATATGTTCAACATTCTATTAACATTCATCGGCTATTTTTTGATAATTTTTAAAAGTCTATGGACGATGGCTAATGGATAGCGATTCGGTTCACGTATCGACAGTCCTCAGTCCTTTCCTCTTCGGGTTTCTCACGGCGGAGAACGTGTGTAAGATCAAAAGTCGACATAGTATAAGATCTGAAAGATGGCGGAAATCGTTGGACGCATAAGGGTTGAACAGTGAGGCGGAATGAATTGCTTCCGTGCAGACGGTGTTCTGTAACTGATAGCTCTGTCTTCATTTCTTCCTGACACGACAGCCCCGTTTCCTCCCCCTACACCCCCCTTCGACCCTTTCACTGCCGTTACCACCCACCCCTTATTGTTTCCTTTGACTCTTTCCCACCGCGGCGCGTTCTATCCCTGTTTCTTCTTCTACAGTTTCTAGTCTCTTCCTCGACCGAAACGACCAGCGCGAGAAACTACGCGAGAAAATCGCGAGCGCGTCTTCGGAGATCAGCCGAGCGAGGAAGATGAAATTTCTGCCTCGATTGTGTATCGAACGATCGCTGTAGTTGGTAGTAGATAAGAATATTACATCTTTCCATTAGTCGCTCTATCATGCCAAAATATCTTAGTAAAAAATGAACGAAAGTAGAGGCTTCAAGCTTTAAAATGAGTTCAGGTATATAGTCGAACTATTTTTTTTTTTGCGAAATTTTTACGATTTAAAAATCATCGACGCTTCAAAAAGGCATTAACAAGTATACAAAGACACATCCCGACTAAAATTGACAATATTCTCGATATGTATCTCTGTAACATATTTTCAAATTGGAACAGCATAGTTGACGAAACGTGTCGCCGTACATAATCACGTCTGTCAGAATGCGTGACAAGTCAAAGTGACGAGCGCAAGCCAGTCCTATCGGCGAACGGTGTTAATATCGGAGCATCGCGTTCAAAATTCACTGTTAAAATTTGACGCGTCGACGAGGGAATTCCGTTTTTTTTTTTTTTTCGACAGAAGCGTTGCACGTTCCCGTGGTCCCCGGGGTAGCCGTAAAACGACATCTCCATATTTAACCCCCTGGCCAGCAGCAGCAGGGGCGGCGTGCGTTCGAAATCGGCGTTGCGCGATATACAACACAGTACGTAATCGTCGTTACGACGCACTTAAAACGCGGCACTCGTCACCCGCCGCCAATGGAATTACAAAAGCGTGATCGGCCTTAATCCCGGCCGCTCGTAACTCATAATACCGGTTTACGAGCGTCTACACGACCCCGTACGCTCGTATTAAGAGCCAAATTCGCGCCCGAGGGGCTGCATTAACCGTAAAGAGCAATTCCGCGGACCGCAATAGCAATCCGTCTTAACCGGAGCCACGAAAGCGAAGGGAGAGAGTGAGAGAGTGAGAGGCCGGCCTGCTCGATGACGAAATTGTAATATTCATCTGAGCCCGCGAAGTATGAATATGAGACCCCGCCGGAACGAGTCATTAAGGACCAGAGAGACCCGGTTTAATTACCGGTCCCGAACGACCAGAAAGAACACCTGCGTTAAATGTTTCGTTTCCACGCTACGCACACCGCACCGGTCCAAAATTCATGAAAACTTCGTTCAGAAGCAGTGAAGTTTTAGGTATGCATTCCTATGTATATAATTGTTCCGACTATATTCTGGCATAAAGACTTGTTGCCGTAGGTTATGCAAAATTTTTTGAGAGAGCTCTGAGCAGAAAAATGCATGTCGTACGACGATTGCATTTTGTTTCCTGAAATTATCATACTTAAACATTTCAAACAATATCCTTCCAGAAATTCCTATGTCCTCAATACAGTAACGTGGCTCATTGTTGGATCATTTTTTCATTAATTTCTAGAAGAGCCACTGTTTTTAAACATCCTTAATAATTTTTGGGATATCGATTCTCACTATGCAATTCCTATAGAGTTTTTTGCGCTGATTCCGAATCTGTCCTTAATTTTTCTCCTAGACGCACAGTTCTTGAGAAATTTGAGTTTGAGAAAATGACATATTTTTCAACTTTGAACAAAAATATTATGATGTTATTATAAATGATATTGAATTATTCTTTACAGCATAAGATTCCTTAGACTTTCCTGAATACAGTGATATCCAATATTCATACATTATGATTGTTTGAACGTGTTTAATCTTGAGAAACCACCCTATTAAGTTTGGAACGTCGACGTTTTTTTCGAACCAGAAAGCAAAATATCTTCGCCCGACATTTGACGCCTCAATACAGTATATATATATAACTCAAATGATTTTTTAATAAATATTCAATACACATCCTAATTTTTTACAAATAAAAATATGAAGTCGTGCCAGTTCATGAAAAAAGTAGTGTCGCTTGCAAACATCTCCAACGCAGTAAAGTGTATGAAATAATTATTTAGAAAGTATTCAAGGCACGTTCTTACGAATGGATATGCGAAACGGCAATTGATAAAACAGTAACGAACTGTGAACAGCGTAGAAAATCGATTCTTGCCGTCTCGATCGTCGGTTAAAGTGTGCAACGTGGTAAATTAAATCAGATTGCGACCTAATCCGACGAAGTTAATCGGCAATCGGGAGCAGTCGTAGACACACGAGCCTAACGCGTATCGGCTTGACACAAAGGGACATTAAAAGCACTCGATGCGGTTCGCGCGGTGGCCAGGATTTGCATAATATCAATATAGGTGGAACGCAAGGATATAATCCTCGCAGCGGTCGGCCTCAAAATATCACGGTCCGCGTACAGCATGGTACAATCCCATTTCTTCAATTTGCATATTAAATACGCATCCGAGCTACCTGCTCCTTTCTAAGCCCGGCCGTGTAGTATTTATATGCGTATCCATGATTCATTCCCCGGACTTTGCGCGTTCATTTTCCTCTCGTACACGAGCGCGTGTGCGCGCGGGACAGCGTCCGTATTATTAATGCAATTAGTTAAGAAGTCAATTAGCGTCGCCTCGGGTGTTTCGATTCGGAGTGACCGCCGTTTCACTCGGATTCTGACCACGTGACACTGCCGACAGCTTTCAGCTGTCAATCGTCGGAAATCCATTTAAAATTTCTAAAAAAATCCTCAAACGTTGTTAAGGAACGGATCAAATATTATGTAAACACAAGATACAAAATATTTGTACTATTTAAAAAAAAAGTGTCCGTGTCTATATATACATGAAAATAAAAAAATGTAACAGAATAAAATATAGTCCTCACAGGAATAAAATAAATAAAAAGAGGAAAAAGAATAACCGTACTATTTTTTCAGAGTTATAAAGTACGGCGAAATAAAATGTATCCTGTACAAAGCGAAGTAAAAAAGTGAAATCACGAAAATCCATAAACCACGGGTGTACAGAACATAAACTGTGAATTGTTACTGCATATAGTATTTTTATTCAGAAAATATGATTCCGAAAAACGTAAAATGACCATTGACAAGTGGTCTAGTGAAGGGAATAGCATAGCAGAAAGACGAGAACAAACGTCTCTTCTGTTTAAATGGTTGAAACAATCATAATAGAATTTTCTATCGGCAAATATATTGGTTATACAGCAACATAAAGCATAAACCAGTTTGAAAGACAGATTTGAGCCAGACCCTGGGGGCTATATATTGATGGAATGCACGCGGCGCTTTTTAATTGAATTTGTTTTCCGCAAAAACTAATTTATTTTGCTGATCGAGTATCAATTCGTCTACACCAGGTCCACGTTGATACGAGATAGTATTAGCAATCCAATTTATCCTCGTTTAGTCTGATTGTGAATGAAAAAAAGACGGTCGTAGGCAGGCCGGGTATCACACGGTGCAGTTGCATTTACCGCAAATTATAAACTGTAACTATGAGCAAGCAATAGGATTCGGGTGAAGAAAGGACTCACTACTTGATAGTTCATGCACGACGTGGTTTAAGAGTCGAAGCCAGACTTCCACGTAATAAAAACGTGCTATTCAGTAGCACGTGAAATCGTACAACGATCATTAAAGATTCTAAGCCGGAAATGTGTCACGCTCGTTTATCTACAAAACCATGTACTCAGGCTTTTACGATCCGTAAGTAACTGGAACGAGGTTTAAAATGTACAATAGATCTTTGCATCAATTAATATGTGAAGACATGGAGCATATTATAACTTTTAAAGGGCCGGAATTTCTCCATTGAACACTTGAATTTTCAGTACAAAAAATTTATATACGACCTGTAGGAAAATGTATTCGATCAAACAAATCATGTATTTATCATTGTAACTATTAATATTCAATGTGGAAAATATTTCCATTGGCGATGAAAGTAATGCAATTTTAAAGCATATCATATATAAATAAAATATTAATATATGAATGAATATATTTGTTTTCCTCACAATGTACAGAATGAGCAAATTAGTGACTGATTTAAGGGATGGTTTATCATTACTACATAAAATATCATTACTTTTTATACCATATTTATCTAATACATACACACTATAACTATACTATTACTCATTATAATATACGTCTAAATAATTCGTTCAACAATTATTTTCAAAGAGTTTTATTCATCATCAAAGGGGTAAAGCAATTTATGTGGATAGGATAGCAAATTCATTAAATGTTATACAGGTAGGAGACAAGTAAAGTAGTGCGTTCTAGATTTAATTTAAGCACTGTCGTAAAATACATTAACATCGATCAAGATATTTCTGTTCCTATTTACAAAAGGCGTATACATAAATTAAATATGTCACGATTCAGATTGAATTTGAATACTGTCGTGGTTGCGTGATGTATCATCTACCGTTGATTCGTATCACGTTGGGGTTTAGACAGTGACAAACGTGAATGATTCCTTTGAAATAATAAGTCAAGTCGATTCTCATTGCATTAGAAAAGTTGAATCTAGCACTGACTTCATCTCTTAAGGGTACAAAATCCAAATACAGTAACTTTACAGTTATTTATTGTTACAATTACTGCTACAAGAATGTCACTAATGCTTTCCATAAAATACCCTTGCAATCAGAATTATTAAATGAACTTTTAAGTATCAAGACTATTATTTTCTAATTGTTGAAATATTTTCAACATTGAAGATATCAATATATGATTTCTCCTCTATTAAAATCATTAAGCGAATTAATTTCTATTTCTTGCAATCGATGCAGACAATTTTTATTTTGCATAAAGATCCGCAGTCTAGCTATTATAATTGCTCAAGCTTCATTTGCAACTTTGTTTCTGTTATCGGCAGAAGGAATAGATTAATTGGATACATCTTGGCTAATTATCGGACCCAAACGATTCCATCATAGCTGGCGAAGAATGACATAGAACAACCAAGAGGAATATTATAAGCAGCCAAAATCGCTTTGGACGTTTCCCTCCGGTGTTATAGAAGAGCAGCCCGGAAGCCGTGAAAGTCTCTAGCAAAGTGAAATCGCGATACGGAGACATCTTTGCGCGGCGAAGGCACCGCAACCACTTGCAAACTTAATTACTCGTGGCCGCGGCGCACTTGAATTTCGTCCTTGCACGGGAAGGGCCATCAAGAAGCGGTACGCGTGACGCTGCCAGACGTCGTAAAGCTTGTAATCAAGCCTTATTAAAATCGTGGCTGTCGGGGAGCGGAGGTCGCCGAAAGAAAGGAGCCGGCACATCGTGAAGCCGGGAGACGTGTGCTGATTTAAAAGCCGCTCCCCGAGGATCCATTGCGAACCCTGCCGCTTCTCCAGACACGCGTGTGTCCGTTAGCGAATTTCGTATTCACCCGGCCTGGTCGATCCAACCATAAATCCCGAATTCCCATTTTACTTGAGTCTCATAATTTCCTCGAACTAATTCAGGACACTTTAAGCTATTGTGTTCAAATTTTAGCGTTTGCATGCTGGAAGCTTTGGACGATTTTATGGCAGACTAGATTAATGCAAATTCTTAGGCAGAAATTATATGTACTTCCAATTTGTTAATCCTGGTTCGTTGAGATCAATATTGATCTTCCTGCATTAAACTGTACTTAAATAGACTTGACATTATTTGACAGTAGGATGGAACAAGATGCCTGGTTCTTTTAGATCAATATTGATTTTCATGATGGAGCTGGCGAGTTCAGCTAATGACTTGAAATGGTTGCTAGAAAATTAGAATTTGGCTTGTAACAGAGAATTAAACTGGACCCAAGTAGACTTAATATCAGCGACGAGTGCGTGCAGGACCCTAACTCTCGGCCTGATCCGAGCAAACGCTGGAAAACTCCAAGATCCCGTGGATCATAAAACGAGACATTGGATGTAATTAAAACGTAACATCCTGTCCTTCTTCGCGGTTAAACGGCTCTTGTAGACAATGGCGGCGGACGCTCGAGCTGATACTAAGTATTTAGCCGGAACCACATGATGGTTTACGAGCGCTCGTAAAACCGCTCTCTATCGGCGGACAGTTTCACCCATTGAGCTGTGTAACGAGATGCTTGCCGCATAAACCCGAGTTTAGACGGGGAATAAGTTCGAAGAGGACGTTCCCGGGGTTTCGACAATGGCCACAGGCTGTCGGGTAACTTCCCGCTTCGAAATGCTGCTTCAGCAAAATATCTGCGCCCCAATAAAATCGGGAAACAATTCCGAAATTATCTAACCCTTATATGAACATCCACCATGCTGAACAATCACCCATTTTCATTATTGAGTACTATAAAACGTTTGGTTTCTTGAATGTTTGTCACAACTGGATACAATTACTCAGTGGTACACGAATTGTAAAGTATTACTTTTTGTATTAGAAATTAAAGCTAGAGCTCGATGTCACCAAAAGAGTCTTCTGGGTCGAACGTAATGTTCAACATGATGACGTAAAGCGAAAATGGAAGAACCCGGGGTCTTTTATGTGACTACATATCTTCGGAATCTCTGAGCAACGGTGCACCAGGAAAGATTGTGGCTTCGTGGAAGTAAGTTAATAAGTTGCGAACGGGTCCAGCAGAAGTGATAATCGAAGGTCGCAGAAGAAAGCGGAGCCGAACAGAATGACAGGATCGATCTATCGGTGGTATTTTACGGCTCATAAGGCGCAGGGCACCGCTACGAAACCCAGCGAAGGAGAAAGGAATCAAGGCCAAGGGATTACGGGTTCAAAAAAAGGCTGCGCTTTATTGGGTGACCCGTAAGCCCTGAAAATTTAAAGTCCGTCGTCGCAGAGCTGTTCCGAGCCTGTCCTTTCGTTTCCTTTTAACACGTGCGGAGCAGTCGAAGGAGAACCTGAAGGAAACAGCGGAGAAATTTATGGGAAATCTTTAAGGCTGAGAACATTTAATGACAACCTAACAAAACGGGGTCTATTTTGCTGAGTGGTAAGCACGGTATTCGATGTTTTCAGCGGAAACCTCTTTCCTCGTTTCTCTCGCTTGTCCCGCCTCTGTCGAGCTCGTTCCGCTTTCTCTCTCTCTCTCTCTCTCTCTCTCTCTCTCTCTCTCTCTCTGTTTTTCCCTGGATCCCTACGTTCTTCCCCCTCTCTCTCTCTTTCTCTCTCTCTATGCCAATTCTCCATCTCGGCATAGCAGTCGAGTAATCCAGGAATAATGAACAGCCAGCTGTCACTCGCAATACCCGCCCTTCCAGCAAATACGACCCTTGACGAGTTTGCGCAACTTCTGGCCTCGCTGCTCCCCGAGAGAAAGGCGCGAGAGAGAGAGAGACCGATAGAGAAGCAGATGGGAGAGAGAAAGAGGAACAGAGGCACCCAGCAAGAAAAAACTGCTGACCTACGATCGTGCGCAGTTGGAAATCAAATTTACTTCCACCGCTGACTTTTTGAATATCCAACTTCGCCCATTACTTCGTCCCCGATCTTCGGCGACGCCCGCGCGAATCCCGTGCAACTTGGGAAAACCGCGCGAATTTTTGCCAGACGCGAAAGTTTTATTGCGTCCGAATCTGCCGGAGAATCAAGGTCGCGCTTCTATCAGAACTCGATTTGTAAATTCGAGGGTTTCCCGCATCGACTGCTTTCAACGTTCCGTCTCCCGTTTTCACCGCTTCTTCGATCTCTCGGTGTGAGACAAAACGCGTTACACATTTCCGGAAAATTTTGGTATGTGCGAGTTAATGATCCAGTCGATCGGTAATTCATTCAAATCTATTTTTAAATCATCACAAACTGAGTAGCTGGACAGTATCTTTGACATTCTGCAAATCATTATTCTGTAATAAAAATATTGCCATTGTTTTTCGTCATTCGGAGCAACATGAAAGGCTATATCAATTTACATAGTACGTATGTGCTTTTTCCCAGAAACTTACATTATGGGGGGAAAAGGTTTCAACTTTAGTATGAACGAACAATACAGCATAAAAATTATTTTTTTTAGTTCCCGCCATTCCGTAACTCTGATATTTTCTTCGTTTTTTACCAATTAAAACAAATGGAATTATTATACAAATTCCGTAGCTTATATCGTGTTGCTTTAGAACCACATATTCTGGTTGGAAAAAAGGTGGAACTTTAGTACAAACGAACAGGACAACACAAGAATCATTCGTACATTTTCGTTGTTTTGTAATTCTAACATTTTCATTGTTTTTTACGAATTTATGTAATAGGAAAGACTATATAAAATTGCATAAAATGAGCTCTGTCCAATCAAATATTATGTCGTTTGGAAAAAGGATAAAACTCGAAGAGAACAGCGCAAAAATTGTTGGTACACATTCATCATTCTCTGATTCATATTCTGATTGTATTTTACTAATGGAAGTAATACGAAAGACAGTGGAAATTTGCACAATATGCGTTTCATACAACAACTTCCATGGCCTGGCTTTAGAGGCACATATTGTTCGCCGGACAGTGCGTCCTCCGGTTTCATAAATTCCGCTGATTAATGCACTCCTATGGATCTTGTGCAACTATTCGAAGTAATTCCTCCTCTAGCTCCGTTCTCCCGTGCATCTCCCCAGCGTTTGTTCGCTCTCTGTTCTAATCCGAAACTAGTTTTGCCCGCAGTTAGGGAAGTTTTCATTAGCGCAGCTACCGGATACACCGGCAAATTGCTGTTCTCGTCGAGCTTTTGCTCGTTTTGAAATTCCAAACTATCTCCGCGCTGTTAATGTCGATAAACGTCTCCGTTACAGACCCCCTCCGATTACTTTAGAATATTAATCAGCGCCTTGCGCATGCAGCGCTCCGAATGCGGCGGAATATTCACGGCGGAACTTCGATCGACCGACTTAATCGGCTTCGAGAAAACTGATTACAAGATCTGCGGGAACTTTCGAGTTTTTGTTAGATTCACTGTGTTCGCCTGATATGCACCTCGCGAATCCACACGTGCCGACCAATTTTCTCTTTCGTATATTCATACTTGCTGTAGCAAATCATTTATGCAAATAAACATGCATAATCATTGATTTCCAAGACTGTTCTTGATGGACAATATTTGTTAATTATACAGAAAAGTCCTCAAATAGAAAATACTTGGTAATTATACAGAAAAGTAATCAAATATCTTATATATTAATAATAATAAGACTTATTTATAATAATAATTATTATTCAGTGACCAGTAGGCTCACGGAAATCTTTCAGCGCTGAGGCAGGTCTTTACAGCAGTGATGAAGAAATAATAGTTCTCATTATGCTTTAACATGACAGTAGTCCTTCATTATTCTTCATTTACTAGCAATAAAAATGGCTATAATGTAGCAAGATTCAATAAAAGTAAGGCAAACTTTACACCTCGTATAAAACTTTATATTACCAATTTCACCGTACCTCTCGCTAGATCGTTACAGGCAGGATTTTTTCCTTTTTAAATTGGCCTTGGTCCGACTCCCGATTACCGAGATACTGCAGTTTGAAGCGAACTATGATTTTCAACGAGTCTACCGCGGTTTTTTCAACGTTATTGTTACGTTCACGCATTTTCAGATGTAAATGCAGGTCACAGAGTTTTCAGGGATTTCAGACGGTCATTCACCGCTCCGGCGTCTTCAAAGCTTCACGTCTCAACCACCAATTGAGATATCAGCACGGAACAAAGTGCAGTTTCAAGAGGGCAGCTTTCGCTGTATCTCGAGTGCATTCTGCTTAAAAACTCTCCGCACTATGTTCCGCGATCAAAGCGAACGCCGAACCGCTGCGAGTTAAAAGAAGTTTTATCAATCTCTGCCGATCGTGCAACCTGGATCTTTCTAACCTTCTTCTGATCGATAAATATACTGCTATTGTGCATACGAAAGGAACGTGTATAAATTTTCACAGATGAGAGAATAAAATAAGAGATGAGATGAGAGAATGAAATCAAATTTTGTTGAAAATATTTAAACATTAACCAAAAATTAAACATTTCTTCGGACCTAGAACAATTCCATTGTATATGATTTTTCTGTGCCTAAATCTATACAATATTGTGAATAATGATACAGCAATTTTTGCTAGTGACACTCAGTCACCCCTCCACTGCTAAGGATTAAAAAATACATGCGTATAAAATAGATGGAAATATTCTTTTTCTTTTAACACGGTGACTAAAATAAATCGTTTGGGGTTACAATGTTCCCCTGTATTTTCTGAAGAATTGTATGAATCATACTTCAATGTTTATTTGCTTCGATTGCACAGAATATTTTTCTCCGAGGTTGCGCAGCTGCAACTGCAATCACATAACGAGCAGTGCACCGATATCGTCATAACCATTTACATATTATTCAGGATATTGTTGCTGCATTAACAAGCGCGTGTCGGAACAGAGTTTTGCGTAACGTTACGTAGAATTACTGTGGACACAGGAGATTTAATGGTTGCAAATTCTATTGCAATTATTCCAGATTCTATTGTAATTGATTACATTTCCCCGCAACATTTCCGCTTTCTAGAGCGTTTCGTTTTTACACCGACGTTGTAAGACTCGCGGGTCGGCGAATCTGCGTTGGAACAATGCCTTTTTATTAATGTCATTAGCGCAGCACGCCGGAATTTTTCCGAAACGTTTCAAGAACACTCCGCACACCGCAATATCCAGAAAAACCGTTCCTCGGTGTTGCGAGTTACTACCCGGCGAGGTCGTGCCAGTTTCTGGCTAAGCGTGCAGATTATGCTTCTCTTTTATTTCGTTCCTATGGCAACTACCATCTGTGCAGATACGAAACAGGGTATCATACATTTTTAACGTGGCCCATAATTTTTCAAATCGCTTCAAGCTCTCGCTCACGTCCCGCCGTGCCAGTATTAGCCCTAATTATACAAACTTTTACGAGATTCGTCGCGGTTTTTCGTTAATTAATTTCATCGAATTACTGTATTCCTGCCTAACGTAATTTCGTCTACAAACTATCATTAACTGGGATCATTATCTTATTCACAGAGTTGAACACTATGCGATACTACTACTCGCGCGGTTGTTAACAGCAATAAATTAGTTGTTGCACCGTCCGAACACACGTACATAGGTCCACACACGTAAAACTCAGGGTATTTCTTTTCGGATCTCTTTTTTCATCTCCTGCATTTTTCTTCCGCCTTAATTGCACGTATATTCGCTTTGAGGAAACTTATAGCTCCTAATTAACGCCTAATTATAATCTACTCGCGGTTTCACTGAGCGTCTAAACCTCGAGATTTACTTCGGGTGTATATTCAATTATTCTCAAAGTTTCCACCTTCTTTAGACGATATTTTTATAGAAATTTCCCACACAATGTTGTCACAAAGGATTTAACACGATATTTTCTATTTATTGTAAAATGATATAAATAATTTCTTTCTAAAATCTAATAATATCTGATAAAATTCATTATATGTATCGCTTGCCGCATGAGCTGAATAAGATCGGGGAAATGAAAAACACTGTTAAAAATATCCGTTCAATTATTTTCGAAATTTGTATCTTCTTCAGGCGATATTTTTATAGGAATTTATTTCTGTGAGTTTTAAAACGTGCGAGAACGATATTTTTCATTTGAGAAAAATCAAAGAGCGAACGTTGATAAAATTAATTATCTGTATCGCTTGCTGCACGAACTAAAAAAGAAATATGCAATTTAAAACACTGTTAAAAGTATGTCTGACATAAATAGAGTGCATATTTTGCGCGGAAAAAGTGAAAAAGAGATGCCTACGATTCCGATAAACCAATATCAGGTCGGCCAACAATGTTTTATACTACAGAATAAAAAATTGCAATTGAAAGAGAAGTATTTCAATAAAGAATCTAAAGAATCTTCTAAAAATTGACTGATGATGAAAAATTGAAGATATAAGCAGTTGTGCCGTCGTAAAACCCTCCGTGAACGGACAAGCGGGCGACCGTGAATGTTAGCTAGACTATCTACTGGTAGTATAACGACCGTGAACGCCATAAAGGACAAAGTAGCGAATCTACCATATTTAAAATATTCTAAACCTTTTTAACCGTTAGCATACCGAGATTTATAGTTTTATAGCCGTAGCCGCTTGTAACCGAATGTACCTCTACTACTACTCTTCCTAATTTTCCACTACTTCTACAACCTTTTAAAACACACCCTCCACAACTAATCATATACAATATTTTCCAAGACCACACCTACCTTCGAGCTTCCCTAATTTCTATGCGATCACAACAAGACCAGAATTGTTTCGACTACCGCGCCACTACCAACTCCAAGCACAGCCGAGTCCGACTTGGAGACAGCAAACTAAGTCATGCACGTTTTATAATAGGGGTGGGCGGGTATTTTCCCCGGGTTCGGGTCGGGACTCGAAAATTCGTGATACATCGAACATCATAAATTTTCACTTTCACCTCTATTGTATAAAGGGTGTCGTTTATGAATCAATAAAAATTTTTCATTAAAAACCTGTGTTTCCTATCAAAATTACTTCTTGCGTGAATTTTGGGACACTCTTTATAATAAAAAAACTTGTTCTCCGGGGTTTAACTATACAAGCATATTCGCCGTTAATCCAGCCGTGATTCGACGCCCGAATCCTGGGATCAACACGACACCGCAGTAGTGATTGTATCTATCATTTTACTCTTAAGATATGACTTGCTGACGACATATGGGGGAACCTGACATTTTTATTCTTCAAACTCTCGTCAATGAAATTAGAATAATGCTCTACCGAGGATATTTCGCTGTAATGCTCCGTCGTATTTTTCAATTTCCGATTATGTCCTTATAATAGCGAGCAAGGAACGCGCACGCCATCGGCACAGCGTCTCGCAAAAGATCGCATATCAGGAAATCTGGTTCCACGCTGTGATGGCGCTCTTTAAGCTGAAAATGATTGAGCAGCTATCGCATATTGCTTCCAGCAGACTCGGCGAGGTTTCGTCGGAACCTGTTAGGCAGTACTCAGGACAACTGAGGATGTTGTCATCCCCATGGAACGAGACGAACGAACGATCCATCTATTTCGACCACGCTGTACAACTCCACCGCGATACTGGAAAGTCGAAAAGTTCACTTTAACGAGGCGTTTGAAATCTCGGAACGCCAGTCGGTCTGAACGGACTCGTCGAAATTTCCCTCATTACGTGCCGCCATTCATGGCGAATAATACACCTTTGCTCCGCAGTAATATTACTAAAATTATTTAATACTTAATACGAAGCTGTCTGGCTCCACTTTGCGTTTGCAATTTTGTCGGCGATGTTTCGCGGTTCGTGATACCGGAAATTCAGTTACAGCTATTTGGTTGTAATTAAATTATGGGTCTTCATTCTTCATGCATTTATGGCAAGATGACGTCTATTGCTGCGCCCGTCTGTCATTTTTATCACAAAAGAATTGCTAGTTAGTGAACCAGGTATTTAGGTGAAAAATAAACACTATTAGTTACAATAATAAATGTGTTATTTTTTCCCATCCTATATATGAATATTCGAATGTAGAATTAGATTAACATCCTCGAAAATTTTGGATAAAGAAAATTCAGTTTTATCTTAGAAGAACATGATAGCAAAAGAGGTGGCACAAAAATTTAATGCCACCTCCTTTTCTTTTTTTTATTTTATGTTCTCCTATTAGATAAACAAAATTTTCCGAAAATTTATTTACAAAAATCTCGAAAATTGAGTTTTTTGTGTTAGGAGAATATGATAGCGAAAGAGATGCACGAAAATTTAGTAGTACAAGTCAAGACAAGCCGGACGTATGCAAGTGTTTACCATAAGGAATTTTCCAGTTAATGAATTCAGATGCGCATCCTAGTTTTTATAAAATACGCCATGAAATTTAAAATTTCCATAAAGATCCGCAGTCTGCTAATTAGCCTTTGGTTTGATCGTCTCCACGAGTAGCTTCCACGGAAAACGAGCAAGTTCCGCTGTTTTCAGTCATCTTTGAAGTCAGCTGTCTGATATTATCATGGGTCTGGTATTCTTATGGGTTCCTGGCATCGCGAAGAAATAGTTCCGCGCTATGCGTAGGTCTCTTCCCCTCACGTGGCGGTCTTAATAATATATTTTCTTAGGTTGATGCGGAGGCGGTGCGCGCGCGAGCGAGTCGGCATTGTTCTCGGTAAGACAACGGGTTGCGGTGGCGAGGTGAGGCGACGGGTCGGCTTTCCTCGAAATTTCTTGAATTGATCATTGTGCCTGGCAAAAATTCTGCCGCGACAGTGCTCGGGGAAAAAAGAGCCGGAGAGGCGCGTAACCGTGAGCGTCTATATCAGCGAACGACTCCATTATAGGGGAGCGCATGGAGCAGCGGCCCATTATTCCCGTCGTCGGCGCTGGATCATATACGTGTGGCGTATTCGAAATACAGGATGAATGGTCGGGAAAGCCAGTGCGGTGTGAGCTCTGGAGTAGCAATAACTCGGAGATTAAAACAGAATTAAAAAGTGTGCTGGATGTGTATCTGTGTCAAGCGGCAGACAGGCCAGAGAGTCATCCGTTGTCGAGGTATCGAAGTAACCACGTCGGATGAAAAAAAAAGAAGAACACACGCGGACAGACACACGTTGAGAGAGACATACACACATGGCTAGACGTATATACTGTATGTATATAGAGAGATACAGACACACGCAAGCAGCTAGAGGGATAAATAAGCGCAATGTTCGTTACATCCGTTCCTCCTCCTCTTCTGCATTCGCTCGTGCGCCTTCCATTGCTGCGCCACTCTTTCCGCCCGTCGTTCTACCGCAATAAACAATATGCCGTCGAGATGAAGATAGGCTGAGCAGAGCCGGGCCTCTCCGCTGAATCGTTAATTAATTTCCTGATTATTCGCTGATCCAATTTCGCGATAAACCCGCGCCACCGAACGAGAGAGACTCGCTCGACGCCCGTTGGAGAGCATAGCGATTTTTTCTCGTTGAAGGATTCTTTTGACTCGTCTTGATCGGATTACCGGGCGACGAGTGCCGCTGAATGCTCGAACAGAGGGTCGATCCGTTAACCAGACGGATCGCTCGATCTTTTTCCGCCGAAATGTATCGTGTCCCTCGAGTTCCGGTCGACACGCGGGTTGTTTCGCTCGAGTGTCAACCCCGTAACGTAGCGTGAAAGTTGGTTCCCGTACGTCCGAACTCGCAGTTTCGTTTTACCAAATACTGCGAAACGCTCGCGCGCGAGAGAGAGTTGTAAACCGGGAATTTCGGGCCGCGGGTTGTTTGAACTAGGCCGCTGAATTGTGATCCGCCGTGGCGTCTCGAAATTGTGTAATATACTAGCTGACGGTCGCATTTCGTGGCTTCTGTATTTCGAAAAATTCGGCGATCGTTGCTCATTGTATTTGGAAACAATTGGCGAAGCGGGACAAGAAATCCATGCAACATAATGTGTACAGCCATAATTGATGGCACACACCTACGATCGGTATCACTTTTTTATTAGACCGAACGACTTCAGTTTTTCTGTCAAGCTAGATGAGAAAGCTGTAGGCCTGACACTTTTCAATTTCGGAATGTAACGAAATGTAGAAAATGTTATATACATGGTGAAAATTCCATCGAAATTGGGTTCTGAGTAAAAATACTATAGTTGAATACAAATATAGACAACATAAAAAATACAAAAATGATACATACAAAATATGACTTTCGGTCACAAGTATCATTACGAATCGGTTAATGAGGGGTGTCCTAACTTAGACCAGTTGCACAGCGCATGTAGCAATTTCCGTTGGAGGTTTGCAGGTGTGTCGCCGATCGCTGGGCGCCCGGTCTCCTCTGACTCTTTTCCTCCTCTGACATTAAACAGGCTGCGGGCTCGCAGAGACGCTTCCGAGCACCCTCTACCCTTCGATCAACAGAGTCGAACCGATCCCGGTAGTCACGATGGTGTGCGCGTATGTGTGGAGGTGGCTCATATGTTCGGGCGTTTGACAGCGAAGCGTTTGAATGCGAAATGCGATCGGTTAAGTGCGCCAATCATTGGCAGGGTGTTCGAGAGAGTCAAATAGAGTTCGGAATTTGAAATCGTGCCGTCATACCCCAGCGTGAAATTACGCAGCTTGGGGCGTAGAGGGTCAGCGGTGTGTGGGGGAAAGGTACGGGAGTTTCGAGTCGGAGAGAGTGAGAGAGAGAGAGAGAGAGAGAGAGAGAGAGAGAGAGAGAGAGAGAGAGAGAAGGCTGATAGAGAGGGAAAGCCGGAGAATCGGCGAATTCGTAATTTTATCGCCGGCGCGCCGGGTGCGCGGAATCACGAGACCATCTCCCTGGTTCGTTTGTTTACCAGAGCCATGAAGGGAGCGGGACGGGGCTGCGAGCGGGGGGCGATTTTTGTTCTGCTCGGCGCGGCGCGCTTTTCACGGGAATTCAATGACTTTTCTCTGCTCGCGAAGCCTTGTGAAATATTAGAGGATGGAAGTAAGCGCGCGGAAGACCGTAGAAATCACGAGGAACCGATGACTGACGGCGCCGAGGCATGCATCGACGGGAACGACGGGGATTATTACGCCGCGTGTGGATTGTTTACGCGCTGCATTACGCGCTAATTCCTAGACACACACCTCCCCCACCTTAATTGGCTGCTTACGGCAAGCCTGGAACTACTTCCGAGGAACAAGCCGCTGTTTGCGTTCGCGTTGCAGCGTGGATCGCTTAGCCGCAAGTTTCTGCGTTATCGCCGCCCCTTGGACGGGATGAAAGTTACAAGTTGTAAGAGCTATTCGAGAAGCTTGTTGTTGTTCGTTGTCTGTTCATTGGATATGTAAAAGCTAGTTCTAGATGTCAGTGATCGATCGACGAGAGTCGTAAGCTATATAGGATCAGGAAGAGATACTAGAAAGCCTATCAGGCAGCAGAAGTTCTCTAGAATGCTATCCGTCGAAGTACTGCAAGGCTCTAGCGAAGCTACTCCTCGAGGGTGCTAAATTGTTAACGCATTACAAGGCCCCAGGATGAATTGCTTCTCAAAGCACAAGTTCCAAAGTATATTTTCTACTGATCCTCTAAGGCTACCTTTTAGTACAAATTAGTTCGGCAGCCCTGTCTTCGTGTCTTTTATATACAAATAAAAATACACGAAGGGTGTGAGAAAATAGTGCGGAAGCTGCCTCTGTTTATTTTACCATTAACTTTCACTTTCTTCTTCAATTGTTAGTCACTAGTGAGACATGGATGAATATACACCACAGGAACGTGTAAAAATCCCGACCTATGTTATTGGAAATAACGAATTGAATCTGAGGGCTACGAATGAATCTGCGCACCCAATAATTGCACGCGGTGCAATGAAACGAACGAAATGTTTGCGCGAGCAACAAGTAGAAAAAGTACTTCTTTCCCCATCCTATAATCTTGTAAGAACGGACTAGATTGAAACTAAAGCGCCATTCGCAGAAGTATTATTTGCTTCCATTACGGGAATAATCAAGGGGAAGGAGATTCGTCGGCGAAGAGCTAGACAGTCGTTCCTAACACCGAGCTCACTCGATTGTGCCGACGCGTGCCACAGCAATTTCCGAAGTTTCGGTCGGCTTTAAAATCTGCTCGAGTAATAGGAACATCGGATCAATGTATGCCCTCGTATTTGCATCGTGCTTGGAAAACGTCGTATGTCTCTCGACCTGTGAAGCATGATCGAATAGCACACTGCTACTTAGGATTTCGATGAAAGGTCCATCTTTAAATTCCCAGCTGCAGTTAGCTCGATCGATTCGCGAATGCTTAAATCCCTGTGGATCTTACGGGATGGTAAGTAAAATACGGGATGGTTCGAGCCGATACGAGCGATTGCATTCAGCTTCACGTTGCTAATTGGCTGCCTACCCTACGGTCGATCATGTCCGGAACATCTAGAGATACTTCTTTGCAAATTAGGTCGCTGATAACTTTAACTTGCTTTGACGAGCCTCGGTTTCAAAAAGGACGAGTGGTCTTATGCTCGAGTCGTATATTCTGAAGTATTTCCAAAAGATATTATAAGAATTGCGGTATCGTTGAATAGGTCTGTTTATTGATATGCTGCGTTCTATATTGTGGTCGTTTTATTTTTGCCAAGATGCAGCACTAAATGCAGTCAGATGCATTTGTAAAATTGTTGTAGACAGTTCTATCAACAGTGACAGAGAACAGATTGTTTTGATACGCCCATCGCCGAACGGAGAAAAATCAACTTCATGCGCTCAGACTTCGTGAAAGCTGAATTCCATCCAGTTTACCACAACATACTAACTCCTTAAGAACTGTTTTCCGAACCAAGTAACTTCCCGGCAGCGTCACACGCAGCATCTTCGCCGAGACAGCGAGACAACGGCCGGAAGTTCGCGGGTTCTGCGTTAATAGTGATCGATAGATCCGAAGTTCACGGGAGCGCAAGATTTCCGGCAGATTGTTAGTTACCCGCGATTCAATCTCGCATTACTAGGTCGCTCGAAAACCAACGAACTGAAGCTGCAGCCAGCTAATTAGGAATTCCAGCCGCGGTACTTTGTAATTCAGAATACCAAAGCAGTCAGACGTGCAACCCTATAATCCCTCGAACTTAGGGAACTTATCTCCCCCACTATCTCGTCGCTGGCGCAGCGTCTCGCTGTTGGGCGAACTTATTTTATTCATACATTACCATGGAGCATTCGATCGCGGTGTTACGGCCCTGGGATATCGATATCGCCTCACCTGACGCAGGGCTCGCGGAATAGCGTCGAACGGGGGAATCCTCGCGGCGAGGATGTGTGAGCAATGAATATTTATCGTTCGTTGGGTCGAGCTTAACAAGACTCGCGCGCCCCGAGAATGCGATTCGCGCCGTTCTAGTTGGTACGTTTCGATTCCGAGAGCGGGGTGGGGGGGTGTTCCTTGAATTATTTAAAGAAATTTCATTTATCAGTGCCTCGTGTATTTTCAGCGAGTTCGGCCGTTATCTCCGCACCTCAGTCGGGGAAGCGAGAGACGATACGGGGGGAAACCGGTGCTGGGCGTCGCGTTTCCCTCGTTTTCCCTCCGTTCCCCCGTTTCCCACGGTTCCCGCACCTTCTTTTTCGCCGGTGATATTTTTTCCCGGCTCGGTAAGCGAGCCAGGCGCGAGCTGCAGGCCCAGCAGCGAGAAATGCATGCATCTGGAACGACCACGCCTCGAGGGTGCCAGCGACGGGCTGCGATAGGGGGCTGGAAAAGAGGAATTGTGCGAACCAGGACGACGTCGTAGCCGGGCGTCGTCGTCGACGACGACGACGACGACGTCAACGTAGAGGAGGATGACTACCACGACGACAACGACGACGACGACTCGAGAGGGCCACTTACGTTTGAATTTTAAATTCTCCCCTCTAGATGGAAGATTTTCCGGAGGCGAGCTACAGGGATAGAGAAAGAAGGAGGACACCTCGGCGATGGATTAAGCTCGCCGAAGTATGAACGAGACGAAGGGGTCAAGTTGGCTCGGATGAGATCAGCATTCTGGATAGCACCGAACACAGACGGATATGCGGACCTCGAGGAGAGCCGGGGAGTAGGGAGGAGACACTTCGCGACCTTCCGGAGGTTTGCACACACCGCTCGAACCGATCCACTCGTCTCTTTTCTCCCGGCTACACTAAGAAATCGACGCTCTTCGTTTTTGGTCGCTTCCTCCTTGCTCGAGTCTCTATCCTTGAGATCCACTTTCTCGCTCCTTCTCTCTCTCTCTCTCTCTCTCTCTCTCTGGGCTCTTTCTTCTTCTTCCTGATATTCTCTGGTTCAACAGCTCGTCGTCCAGATTCACCTCCCTTCCGTCGTTTCCTCTCCGGTTCGCAACCCAGCGTCCTCTCTCCCACGATCTTCTTTTTATCCCCGTTGAAAGAGCGCCGATAGATAGGGGCGGAAATTCGTGAGGTAACTTCGATCCAGTGCAGGTCCACGAAATTGCAGCCGGAGCGGCTCAATTCAATCGCGCGAGAAACTCGCACTACCGGGGCTTTACGCGAGGCTTCGGGGGGATGGAGGCCGATCCACGGCGACGGGGACGGGGACGGGGTACGCGGGGGCTGGAAATACGTTTACGTACGGGGCGGATCGTAGATGATTCGCGAAACGGAGCTGATTTGATAATAAATATGCGTGGCTGCGTGCGGATCTTGTCAGGCGACGGAATTGGGTGAGGCACCCTTCGAAATGAGCGTGCCACGTGCACACAAATAATCACTTGATACAGTGAAAGTTCTGTAGTAATTTCCTTTAGTCACGGTTCTTTAGGTTCCGTGCGAATGAAAATAATTTTAAAGTCGGTAGATGCTGGAGTTAAAGATTCATTGTTCGAGACATTTCAATGGATGATTTCGTAGCTGTGGCAACTTCGGATCATGAATGAACAAGTTCTCTGAAATAACTCATGTTACTGATGCTAATTATTATGCTTCGTATAGACCTGAACATTTCGCCGAATTTGCGCTGAACGATGAACCGAACGGCGAACCGATTTTATGCATTTGTAGGAAAAATGAGTGATGCAATTTAAAGCAGTGGACAGATAAAAAGAGCTTCAATGTTTCGGCTCATAAAAGACTTAGTAAGAACTTTATTTATCATGATCAATGAAAACAGTTTTTATTTTGCACAAAGCATAATTATAAGTTACTTGCCTCAACAAGAAAGTCCGATACGTTCTCCACGAATTGAAAGATGTAGTTCGACTGGCATCACTTACGATTAGAGAAGGTAAGCAGTGACGCGAATGTGTTCACGTATCATATTCAAAGAGAAACAGGAAGGTATCGATGGAGTTGAGCAAGAGAACCTCATTCTTGAGCCCTCCATCTTCGAGGTAGAGGAACCGCGAGATGGGTGTAGCAAAGTGGCGGGACTGTCTTCCTCGCTTCGATATTTCAGAATCTTCTGCGCTCCACCTGCGGAGATTCTCCGGTTGCAATATAGCACAGGACGGACGTAATGCAGGTGACAATTGGAGCGCGTCGATGCGCCGTTCCGAGATTCCCATAATAGAACCGGGACCGAAACTCTTTCGCCGTCCTAGCTGGAGCATCGGTTTTCTTTTCCACCGAAAACCGGCCGGATTATGTTATGCATGGTGGATGTCGTAGCCGTGAATCGGCGGCGCTATCTCGCTGATAGAGATTCCCTATCTCGTCCCCGGATCCGGATTTACGGAAATCAGACGACGACGGAGACGACGACGGTGGCGCACACGATCGTCGGCGTAGAAACGCAAGGAATCAATTCTATGCAAGGCGGAACAGTGTCGCTTACATTACCGATAATAAAATCCATGGGGGCCATTTTTCCATATGAAATTTATTCCTCCGTCAAACAAGCTTACCACCGCGAGGAACCACCAAGTCAAACATCATACTTTGCAATTGTCTCAGTGTTTTCGTTGGCGGAGATGTGTAAACCATTGAACCGAAGAACGTTTTCGATAGTGAGAGCTTGTCCCCGGATTTTATGGACGTAGAGAGGCTTTTGGGCTCTAGCTTTTGTTTTAAGGGAGGTATGGCTGTGTCGAACGATGCATGCAGTGCTAGTGCTGATGTGATGCAAGTTTCAGCTCGATTGCGTTAGTCGCTCCTGTGCTATAGCATAGTAATTGAGGAACGTCTGAATAACAAGCGTGCTCAAGTCTGGATGTAAGTTGTGGAATACTTTCACAGTGTTTAAAGAACCGATAACTAGGGATAAATAACTGCTTCGTGTTGTTGCATGGCGAGAATTCCATCCTCGTTGTTAGCTTAATGCGCTGGGAGTGATTAGGAGTTCATTAGGCTCCAAATTAAATTACCAGTTCAGCCGCGAAGATCATATTAATCAGCGTCGACGATGATCTAGTACGTATTAACGGTAGCGATGTTGAGTGCGATGGTATGGAGCCTGCTTTAATTTGCGACACGGTACAATGTAACATTTCGAGTAATCTCTGTTACCATTAGAGCGCAGATTTTATGCGCAGAGAAATGATTAGATCGAATTTACACTGTCAATTTTTGTTTTCTACTTTACATAATTAACGCAGAAATGTTTATTTTGTATAAAGATTCGCGATCTACTTATTCTTCTATGGATTATTGATGCTTGTGAATTGCGAATGTATTGTGGCTTTTTGCAATTTGACAGTGATATGTAGCACGTTCTATACTAAAAGAGAGAAAACATCTTGGACCTCAATTGATAAAATAAATAGATAAACATCTGCACTTTTCGAAGCTGTAATAGATTGTAGAAGGCACTCAATTGATTGATCTGCGAGGTAGATTTTGTAAGTTGAAAAATTCGAAGAAATCGCGGCGCGGAGGCCTCGTGAAAGAGAGTCGAACTTCAGTGTCCTGACGTCTTGGCCTCGAAATAGGGGGGTCGTCAATAATTCTCGAGTGGGGGATGAAACGGCGGGGTCGGGATCAGCGACATATTTAGGCTGAAGCGGACGCGGGGCGACGGTAACGGAGCCTTGATCCTTTACGTAACATCCACGACCTGGAACCATCCATCGTTCAGAAGTTTCGAAAGCAGTGGCTGGGCGACTTCCACGTCGGAGTTTTCGAAAGTTGCAACGACGCGCGAAACCCTATTCTGATACTCCGCTCGGAGGCAGATACTCGCCAGGCGTTGGGGCCTGCTCCCAAAAGGCGATGCCTCGAGAGTTTCTTTGACCGACTAAAACCACCCTCTTGCTTCCGCCCCCTGTCTCTCTCTCTCTCTCTTTCTCTCGCTCGGCCCGAGGTAGAAAAATGTTCCGGGGACGCCGGGATCCTTCATAAAAGACACGATATTTTCATGAGAGCTCGCATCAACCTTGTGCACCGCCGGGGAAAACTTTTCAACACGGTCCGCCGAATACCGGAAATTTTTAACCCTCCGTAATTCAACCCTCTGTCGTGCGCCGCCGACGTTCCGCGTGTTTGCGCGCGTTTAAAGAGCACCTCCGTTTCTAATTTCTTTTCGATTTTTTGAACTGAAACGGGAACGCTCCTCCCCTCTTCGCCATACTCCGCTTCGCTCCCTCTACCAGCGCGTAAACCCAACTAATATTCTGTCGAATCTTTCGTGTATCGGTGGGGGAATTGAAGGAGGAACGAAACTTCAGTACGGCTACCGTTCCTTGCAATAATGTAATGTTATTTTGCATAGAGATCCGCAGTTTATTCATTATAATGGTGCTTTGGTGAACAAGATTTACTTAGGAAAAAAGTTACGTTTGCTTAATGTTTTACGTGGCACATTTTTCGAGAGTTCGCCGCATTTTACATGGCGTACGGCGACTTTTTCTGGCGACTATATGCAAAATGGCACGGCGGGGGCGGAGCCGCGCCCATTTCTCGGGCTCGAATAGTTCCGTACCGCTCGAACTTCCCACGGATCGGTCCGAAATAGTTTTGAAGCTGTTTCTAGCACTCCGTTCGGTTTCCGTCACTGTGAACCGGCTTGTTCTCTCTCTCTCTCTCTCTCCGTTTCTCTCTGTTCCTACGTCGTGTGCCTCAGCACGCGGCCACCGCGCCGGCAGTTCCTCTGTAGCTAACTTCTAAGATCAGCCCTGGAATCAGTCCGCCGGTTCCCTAGTCGGGCGGAAAGCCGAGATTGATTTCCACGGAGTTCCGCGTTGTCGTTTCTTGATTGGTAATTGCGCCTGCCGCCGATCGATGAGAACCAGCCCCGTGGAACGCGTGTCTTGAGAGCGTGGCGACGCGACGCGACACAATTCACCGCGATCCGATCCGACAAGCGTAATCGTCGTGCTTCCCTCGGATCAACCAACGAACACCGCCGCCTCCGTGGTTGGTCGCCTGGAAATGATAGATGGCCGGGATTTTCGGGGAACTTCGCCGGAATTCGTCCGTTTCGCGAGCCTCTTTAGCTCCGCCGCGACTTCCCCCGAATCGGAAACCTCGTCTTCCATTTGCGATGGGAAATCGCGCACTGCGAATTTTGCTTGGGAATTTTTGGTCGGTGGAGAATCACTTACTGCTCACAGATCTTTGCGCAACCGTTGATTTGTGGAATGCTAGCGTGTGTAGATTAATTGGTAGAATCATTGTGCAGCGTACAATATTTTCTTTAGGAAGTAGAGGAGCCTTTACCCTTTCATTACAGTAACTGCTAGAAATGTTACTGACACAGTGATCGAGTCAATTAAACGAAACCAAAGTCATCATTAAAAGCGAAACGAGCTCAGACTATTGAACAATTACCAGTGATAGCTGAATGGGTGAGATGTAAAATATTCAGATATCATGGTGGAAATCAAGAACATTGGAAGCATGCTGTCATTATTTGTATAGACGGCAGGAAAGCGGGCACTGTCCGGTTTTATTAATATTTTAGAAGACTTAAGAGTGCACGGCTCACTGTGTTGTCCAGTGATAGAAGAAAAATTTACCGGTTCTTTGTAGGTCTATGTATAGTCTCTACCAGTGTAAAGGTACTAGACCTGTCGCAGATACATACCTATGTACATCGATCACTCTCTAAAATAGAACAAAGCGAAACTTCGAAATCTTTCATTTCAACCCTTCAATCCATCGACATCGTCGTCGACAAGTTGGTTTGTTGACAATCATGCAACTAAATCTGCGTGAAAGATCTAAAATTCTACTTTATATTCCCCACAATTTTTAAACACATCGTCATTTAATGGAATGGCCAATTCATTGTTGGTTCAATGATCTTATGATAAGTTCGTTTGAGTAATTATAATTCAGTGAGGTATTTCATTAAATGTTATTAATTGTCAATATTTTAAAAATTTTTTGCACACGTGCAGTGCAATAATTCTATTAGGCCCCTGAGAAATTGCAGGTGAGCACCTTATAAAAAGTTACCCCATTTTGATGATTCCACATTTTTTATTTACTGTCCGCACCGAAGTTCCGGGGCACAATTTGCAATATGCGAATCGTCCCGACCCAGAAATGCGAATTTCTGCGCGACTGCAAGGACGACAAGGAAACTGCCCCGTTCCGACCATCCCCTGTCCCCATCAACTGATGCCCAGACTCAGAATTACGTCAAACCGGCATAACATATCCGGTCGCTTGCTCCCTGTCGCGTCAGCTTCCACGAGTTCCCCGAGACTTCGCGGAGATTCTCCTTGTCCAGCTGAATGGGAAGCCAACCACCTCACCGGTAATTGCATCCACCCCCCGAAACTCACCCCCGTCGCTGACACGGAATTCCAAGCTTCGTTAAGTCTAGACTTTGTGACATGGTTTGCCTGTCACGATTAGACTGCTCCGGTGAAACTTTCACCGATTCTTTGGAACACTGTTTGGACTCCGAGGGATTAGACGCCAGCATGTGGTGAGACCTGGATGGTGGCCAGAGTGACTTTGAATGTCGATGGCGAGTGGAAACTCTGTAGTTCGTTTTGATTAGATTGTAAGTTCGCGGAATCTTCAGGGTTATGGGAAGTTCGGAGTGGTCCTTTGAAGAGCCGAGATTTTTGATGATTTCATTTAGGGATTCTCATGGTTAACCAGAGTGGCAATTCTAGATTTACAAATAATTTCACTAATTAAATTGCAAATTTAATCTATTGTTAATGAAAACTGTAAGGAGCACATAAAAGTTTTGCATGTTCATTCTAAGAGTAATATGCAAAATTAGAGTTTCCTCTCCTGTGTAGATATACCTCCACAAATAGCTCTGCCAATACCACAAAAGGTGATAAAAGAAACTTTAATATGTGATGAATACAATCAAGAAACTTGTAATTTATTGACAAAATATGTTGATTAGAAATTTATTTAGAAAAAAGTTACGTCCGTTTAACGTCACTGTTGAGAATTCATTTCGTATGCAACAACCTAATAATATTCTGTAGCGCAAGCAAAGATCGATGGAGCAAAACGCGGATGACGTATCGCGTGCAGATTCTTCGCCCCTTTTCATTGACTTCTCAAGTGTTATTTGTCTTGCGTCTGTGTAGAACTTGGGACAGAGGGATGCTTCCACTGTTAAATTAGAGATTTAATCACGGAACGGTACACTAAGGAATTTTACACTCGAACAAGTTCAAGTTTGTAAATATAGGGGAGCAAGGAGCTAATGTTCTTTACGGTTTAAAATCTACATTCCATTGGCCTCTACACACTTCGTTATTCCGCTCGAAATCTCCAATTTCCACTGATGCAGAACAGAAATAAAGCTGCACTCTAATTCGATACGTTTGCTTCAAATACAAAATTGCGAACGAAACACAATCGGTAGAATTCAATCGTAGAACGAAACTGGGTGAAATCTATAAACCGGAAGTCTGTAAAAAGGGTAAAACGAAAGTGGGTGAAAATGGAGGAGGATCTCTTGTACGAGCATTTTTAAGTGTCAGAGTTACTTGCTACTGTAATGGATCGTTCTGCCGTTTTCCAGCAAGTTTTATGAACCACAACAAAACCAACCCCAGGAACACAAAACTATCCGTACAATCTCCTCAAGACCAGAATAACACAACCCCCTGGCCCTGGCAAGACATCGCCATAAAACTTGTGCACAATTTCGTGGATCAGAGATTCAATGAACGGTCGTCGTAGGAGGAGGATCCTTTGACATGTATTCACGCATGAGCAAACAAGGGGTTCTTTTTCAACGTTGCCGGCAGGCAGTCACGAAGGACAGAGCTGGATATCGAGTATAGCACATGCACTGTCATTGAAAAGTATGCGGACAATTCGACAGTAGATCATAGATTGGAAACTGACGCATTTATTTTGTTTTTAGCAATTTTATGGACCAGAAATTAGGAACAAGTTTTAGCACACAATACCATGACCTTCGAGTGGCCTTGCAGACAACAACAGTCAGAAAATGTCTGTATACCATCGAATTTAAATCCCCCAACAGTGTAACTTCCTTATTCTTCAACATTTTAACGGAGATATTTCGTGGTTCTGTTTGTTTTGAATGACTCGGTAAAACGGTGCGGGTCGGTGCGGGTACAGCGTGAACAGGGTTCGGGTACGAGACGAAAGTACGGACCCGTGGGTTTGTAGGTGTGGCGCCCTATCCTCGCGTTAAGGTGGAGGCATCCAGCCCACCAAGAGAAAATCCTTTGGCCAGCGAAGCTTGGATAATCGCGCCCCGAGCTATAGTCGCGCCTCTTCGCCGGCTAGAGAGAAGATACGCTTTGCTGCAATTGCAGGCTGCCCATCCGCGTGGAAATCATAGCTCGCTGCGGGACTCGAAATTGTCCGGAGACGCTCGGATTCTTCTTTCAGACGAGGCAACTCCTTCGGGGATTTGGACGTAAAGAGGTCGGCAACGGGAACATCGACAAGGATCTCGCTTTGTAATTCCACGACCGACTCTGGATCGTTGTTCCGACACGGAACAGGGAGCGGCGACCCGCTCCTCGATCCGCACTCGCAGATCGAAATCGAATCTGCCCTGGAGAACGTTACGACCTTGACGGGACCCTCGGCTCAGCCCCACTCTCTCTTCCTCGGCTATCAAAGAAACGATCTCTTCCCTCCCTCCACCCCCTCGTGCTGTTGAACGATCCCTATCCGACCTTTTATTCCACGATCGACGCGCGTTTTACACTTCGCCGCGGTGTAAAGCAGCCGCATTTTAGGTTACCGGGCCGTGCCCGATTCAAGGTAAATCTTCGGGTCTTTGGGAAGGCTCCTGTTGCTGCAGCGAATCACAGTAGTATTCTGGCACTTTTTAAACGACCATAACTTTTTTAACCTTCTCTCTGTGTACTGCTAGCGGAATGTTAACCGTGTACAGGGGAACAATTGGACCTCACACATTTTTCGAGCATAATAATCAATGAACAAATTCGTCTGCAGAGGTATTCGTGATTGATTTATAAAAGATACGTATTCAATACGTTAAAAACTTGAAACATATGCAGATAGCAGACCCACAAATTTTTTGGAAATTTTCCATTTGTCAACTTTTTATTTTCGTGTTGGTTAGCCTGGCTTGCATTTGCACCCTGTCTCTTGTTAATAATCTCTAGATCAGGTGTCCTTTTATGTAATAAATCTTTGAATCAGTTATTTTTTTATTGATGTCTGAATGATCTATCAGTTTAATAATCTTGCCACTTAAAAATTACAGATCTCCAAATGAATCGAACCACACGAACCTTGGCAACACCGTCACAAAACAGACAATGTACTATGCCGGTGATTCACGCCATGACGCCAGGTTTAAAGAGCGTTCAGTGAACAGTTGATCCAGCCTAACGCAAATAACCGGGTCAATCGGCAGTCGCAATCGCGAGTAACGAGCAGACAATGGGCACCGAATAAGATCTATGCGTGTCTCGTTGATTGCGGCCGAAGTTGCTCACGCAACGTTCACAGAAAATCCGACAATAATCCCCTTAGGGGTCACAGACCGACTATGGAAGTACCATATTGTGAAATCTGCCGGAGAGCAAGAGATGTTCGAGGTTTGAGGTTCGCAGACTCGTCGGACGGGGGATGGTATTGGATGTCATCGCGAGAGAGATTACGCGCCGCTTTGAAAGAGCCCTGCCCCTTTTCCACCCCCATTCCTCGCCGTGTCTCTTTCTTCTTCCCACTTTCCAACCTGCACCTCTTTCTTCGCCAGAGGTACACCGCTATTTCACCTACTCCTTTCCTCGCTGTCGTCCGTTTGCTGAGACGTGCTGCACTCCCTCTCTCTCTCTCTCTTTCGCACTTTCCATCTCTCTCCATCTATCTCGAGCGTCCCCACCCACGAAAGCGGCGAGAAACCCCTGTGGCATTGAAGGGAGCCAGCTTTCATATCCCATTTGCCCCTATTTTTCATAAGCGATATTAGAATCTATCACTGAGAGCCGGCAGGCACTCTACTCAAGAGCAGAAGGGATGGAAACGAAGGGCGAATGCAGCGGGGTTGGTAGCAGCCTCGGATACCGTTAAAAAAGATAGAGAGACTCTCCCGATTATCGACCGAGTGGGCTGCCTCGATCGCTGACGATTATCGATCCCATTCAAGCCACGACGTGAATGGATCCAGGCTCGCGACACCGAGACTCCTTGCTATTCGTATACCCTTCACCCTTCTCCCTTCGCCCTCCCGGATCCTCCTTTCTCTATCCCCCAAGCTCGTCGTGCACCTCTCCTTCACGGTCTTCTTCCGTTGTACAAGGAGCCCGGGCATATATATTACATTAGGAGTCTGATATTTCATTCATCCCGACCTTGGCCACCTTGATCGAACGATCTCATTTCGCCAGGCGAGCGAGACGCTCGATTTTCACCGACATCTCCCAACGGCAAGACTCATTTTCCTCGAGACACCCTTCTCTGCTAACATTCGATGGTCGTTAAGGCTCTGTTAATTGCGAGAGACGCGAAACAATTGCGTCGGAGATCTCTCTTCGATTATGCTCTGCCGATTTGGAATGTCTACTTCACTTCCATTAAATTGCTGTAGATGAAATTCATTCATTCGTAAGAGAAGGACGCAAAACTCAAAATATATTTCTAAAGAAAAGTATAATTATAAATATATAAATTCTGGCCTACTTTATAACTAAGGGATATCGCAATTAACCCACAGTTTCTAAATAATAACAAATTATTTTACATTTCAAAGTTGGTGATATACAATTAGAAAAATTAACTATTTTATGTAATGAACGCTCAATTCAAGTTATGTATGTTTAATGTCACTGGTATTTATTTGTGAAATTCAATATGGATTCGTAAATTCGTATACGAACACAATTTTTTCAAGAAAACCAGAACTTGAAATTGGGAGCATTTCCCGACGTTTTTTGCTGCCTTGCAACCACGTAGGGCATCTTACGGCCGTAAATTCGGCGGCATCTTCGAACTTCAGCCAATCGCGTGACGCATAACAATAGGTGATCGTGGCGGCCGGTTACGCAGCCTTTTATTCAGGTGCGATTAACATAAAGAACGAAAGAAGCGACGCGTGCCAGGAATCAGAACCGCCCGAACATTCACATCCCCGCCTTTGCGTACGTGTATAAACGGAGGAATGAATTACGTCCGCGAGGGAAATATGAAAATGTGAAATCATCCTGCCTCGATTAGAATCGAAACGGAACCGGGCCCTATAAAATTACCATAGTCCATCTCTCAACCTATATTCTTACCGCGGCAAAATTCTGAGGGCGTTGCATGATCAAAAATCTACTCCATTAGAGAACGTACAACAGAATAGTCTCCACTTTTCCAGGGCAAATTGCTCTCTGCAATAAGCAATTACACATTATCCGTGCTGACTTTATTTCTTACGAACATGAGGAAGAAGATAGTGAAGCTTAGAAGTTGTAGCTATGACTAAGAACGGTTGTGTTTCTCATATTTGTAGTCAGTGTACGAATGTATAAAAATTCTATCAGTTCAACATTCGCACCAAATATGTAAAATATTCATTTCAACAATAATATACATTTCACTGCATTTCTTATATTCATACTTGGTGTATGAATGTATAAAAATTCTATCACTACAGCAATTCCACAAATTTAACAGTCAATGAACTTAAAAATTCTAGCAGTTTATAGCAATTACAAAATATTTAACAACTGATCGAGTTTGAGAGGGATCATAATAATAAAACTGACAGAAGTTTCAGTGGTAAATTATGGTTCAATAAATATACCTGGTTGACGTTAAAGATGGCAATGTTTTATAAAATGGTGATCAATTAGACATTTCTTATTTCACACATGGTAACTTCTTTTCCTGCTTATTGAATAAAAAATGTTCATCGTGTCATTTAAACCTCGATGGAAAGATAAAATAATTAATCTCATTGGCACAGCTGTCTAAACAATTTTCGATACATTCGCCATTCCAGATGCGCGCAGATCCCGCCACGGTAATAAATAATCCACTACCAATCAAAGCAATAAATTAACCCACTGAGTGTTTAGCATTAATCAATAACACCAAGTGCAATTTGCTACGCCTGACAGCGCGTCGGTATTCCCAAAGTGAAATTTCTACGCCTGTTCCTCCGACCTTCCCTCCTGACTAGCAAAGTAGCGCTATTTAGCGTAAAATCGCAAGAACTATGGTTGGCGCGGGAGTTTGAATCGCGCAATCACCGTCGTAATTAACGCAGCGATTGATCGCGCGCGTCAAATTAATGTTATTTATCTTTGGCTGTGCCGAGGCCGGCGTATTGACGTCGTGTATTATCGTAATTACTAATTATAGTTTCGAACCAGCTCGTTAATTAGCCGATCCGCGATCTCCGAGCGAAATGCCAGTATTATTGACTTGCTAAACAGAATAGTCTCGGCCATATTTTCAACATATTTGCGTGCGGCAAAGTTCCAGCGTTGCGCTGCAGTGTCTATGGTGCGCGCACTGAAATTTCACCGGCCCGGCGCGGCGCGGCGGCTCCGCGTGGTCAGCAGTCCACTCACGTTTTAACGATCATCGGTGATTAAACAGTAATTACCGGCCCCCGCTATCCCCCTCCCCTATCTCCCCCGTGAACCCTACCCCGTATCGAATTATTGTATCGCGGGGATAGAACTGGCCCCAGAGAAAATCATAAATTTCACTCACCTCTGTGCCTGTTGGTCTGCTTGTCGAACATCAGCATGGCATCCTCGATCTGCAATTTCAATAAAAACACGTTAATTAGCGCGCTTCCACGCGGCGAGAGGCTTGAATTTAATTTAACGCGGCCCGACCGCGTAACGCGCGTATTATATCCAGTTTGTTGGAAAACGCGATGATTCGGCTGGATACTTCGGTTACATTTTTCGAATTTTCGTTAACCGATCGACCGTGCTGCTGCGTGCACCGATCACGGCTCCCGAGTCATTCCGATTTCCCCGTGTAATCAAAACATTTATTCCGGTTTCCAGTTTATTAATGATGGATAGAATTACCGGTCGCCGGGAACTGAAAATGATCGTAGTTTTATTTTCTGATGGCTGAACTAATCCGAACTGCGTTAAAATTTCAATTTCTGATCATTGCGACTTCTTAGCTTGCAAATGAGCTATACTTGAGATCCCAACATTGCACCAATAAATCCGCAAACTCTGGTAATATGGAATTTCTTCTTTCTACTAAAATTTACATAGTTAAATTTTAAAATATTCAAATGTCTTAAAATTATAATAGTAAAATTGAAAGCTGTGAATTAGCTATAACTATAAATTATTTTCAGCACATCCAGCATAAATATGTCCGAAGATTCTCCTGCAGATTATTAAGCAAAATAGGAATCGTCAGATGTGGAATAGCTTATCCAAAGAGAGAGAGAGAGAGAGAGAGAGAGTCCTTTGAAAAGAGAGCTACAATCAAAATATGGTTCAAAATGTGTGGAATTTAAGTTGAAATTAGGGGTTATTCGTGTGGTTTTTCATTAAAATAACAGTCGAGCTGGAAAGTGATCCGAGGAGCCGTTGCGTTCTTTTTGGAGCTCGTGAATAATCTTACACAGAAAGTGCACTTCACCCAGCGACGTGGTTGCCGATGAATTTTTAACGAAATACTAATGGCCGCTACAGAAATTGTTCTCTGCGACGGGAACAACGTCGAGGGAGATTAAAACTTGGAACAGTTATAAATGTGTACGGTATCTCCGGGAGGACAGGCCGAAACGCGAGGCTCGGACTGGAGATATAAAAGGCCACAATAAAATTACACATTCCTTCGGCTCGTGAAATTTTAAACAAGGAGAGTAGGTTACCAGCGTGCGCTACGTCATAGGATACATAGAACGAAACCGACTATAGATAGAACGGTGCAGCTCGACGATTAATCTAATAGTCGTGTATTATCGTTGTCAATAGTCCTTAGGCATCTGCGTTGGAAATATTTGCTATTGCTGTTACAGATGAATATATTTGCAAGTACGACGTTAATATTTTCGATACACTTGTAAGAACAAAAATGTTGTTTAAAATTAAAGTTCAGATATATCGGGGATGCAATAACATCTTGATAAGCATTTACTGTGGGTTGTGGTCTTTATCGAATAATTATGTTAAGCATGTAATAAAGAAGGACACTTAAGCAGAACTAGTAAGGTGTCTAAATACACTATTAGGAATTAATAGTCGTTCTTAGACTACGTTACTGGAAAAGCAAACCCATCTGCGTGTCAGGAACCTGAAGCACCCCATTGAAAGCTTTATGGATCGTAAACAACGTTATGGAAACACCGTGAAGAACTTAGAATAGCAGAACGAATTTTTTGAGTGGCTGAACTACCACCAGTTCAGGGAAAAATTATTCTCTGTAATGTTCCTCGAGTAACTAATGGTTGCACCAGCTATGAAACGTTCGAAATGTATTTTTTTTTTTTTGTTGTTGCACCCTGCTATATTCGTCCATTTAATTTAACTCTCCAAGTGAGACAAATTGTGAAATATTCGTTACGAAAGCATTCAAAAAATAAAAAAAATATGGTTAGATCAGGGTTAGGATAAAAATAAATCTAAAAAATGAATCAGAATATTTGATAGATCGATGCTTCGAGTTTGACATGATCTAGTTCGAAAATGCACCGAATCCGTGCGCCATAGTATTCGCAAGAAGTAGAATAGGTCAGCCATGTTCGGACGCGTCAGCTGATTCCCACTCGACAGTACGAGCAGCCACCGAGCTTTCAAATTCAATCTTCTCGAAACCAAAGCGTTAACAAAAAAATTGTATTCGTTCTTTTTTATTCACTTTTGCAAGTTGAATCGCCCCATATCCACTACACGTTCACCCTTAATTTCATGAATTAGTTCTCGATCTTTAGACACCCAATCAAATCTAAATTAATTCAGTGTACAAGGTCTTAAATTAATTATCACCAAGAACTATATGCGACTTCTCAACACTCGGGAAGAAAGTCTATTCACTCACATGTAACATGTCATCATCGCAGAATGGCTTCTTGTTTGCCTACGGCGATTGGAGAGTAGCTATAGTAATTCTAGACCAATTGTATAACTGAATTTCAATAAATCTGGGGTTAGTAAATAACTAAGAGGTTAAACAATTACCATGGAAAACAACATGACTTCTAAAACCTTAATATTCGTAATCGCTATTAACGATTGACCGTCCCAAAATGGCTTCTTCTGCGTCTATGGCACCCTGAGGGCAGCTTCAACCATTGAATACCACCAAGAACAATACGACTTAGATTCCAGAAAATAAATATTTCCAATTGCTATTAACGATTGACCGTCCCAGAAGGACTTCTTCTTCGTAGAAGGCGTCCAGGGGGTTGCTTCAGCAATGGAAGACCAATTGCATAAATTAACCGCAATAAATTCGAGGTTCGGACCTCGCTCGGGTCCCAGGAGGCTTTGAGGAGATTCGGTAACGAAGGTTAACCGACTTCTCTCTCGACGATCGAATCTGTACGAGTGAAGTCCGCCGAATTAGAGATAGGACCGGTTGTATTCTTCGAAGAAATACGTATGTGTCGTAAAGCACAGCTGGACCGAGATGTACGAAGCAAACCGGCGAGGAAGGCGTACAGCAAGGGGATTGAGAATACCGTGAGTTGACGGTGGGTGGTACAGTAGGATACTAGGGGAGGGGGGTGTAAAAGGGGTCGTGAAGGGGGTGTTGTCGGTGGCTGAAGTGTGCGAGCACGAGAGGAGAGGAGAAGCGCAGGAGGCGGGAAGGCGACGCGGCTAGTAGGATTTATGGGACAGGAGAAACAATAGGGATTACCTTTACCCCCTGTCGCCCTACGAGTTTCTACCCTGCTTTGTTCCTTCCTACTTCCTGCGAGAGGACAGCGAGACCCCGAGACGGTAGAAGTAGCGGCCACGCAGCATGTGAAAACCGGTCGGGAATTATTCCGTCGAGAATGCAGTGGAATCTCGATTAGCTGAATTAATCGGGAGACACCGGCACAAAGACGATCGCATCCGCCGTGGATTATAGAACGATCACTTTCGCGATACCTGCTTCCCAAGTCTTTCCGCTCCGAGAACGTAAATAAGTCAAACTTTTTTTCGCAGCTTTGTTGCAGAAGCTTTTTAACAGATTTATTCGCGAATTTCGCATAGCAGAATACCAACAAAAGGTACATGGAACTCCTTATCGATTATTCCTGTTGTTTTTCATACATTGTTCGCTCGCGGATGAATAGAAACAGAATTTTCGTTTTTCGGAGATTGCGAACTTTTCTATTTTACGGAAACGGATCAGATGATCGATTTTGCGTAGTATCAGCGGCTGTCAGAAGCATGTTCTTGATATCATTTATCATTGGTTCGCCTGTATCGTATCTGGAAAGTCAACGTTTTCGTCCGTGAAGTTGCAGTTTCATTCAATCAAATCCTCTACACAGTACCCCGTCGCGTATTTTACAAGTAATTGAATTCGTTGTAGTTGAGATATAATTAAAATGAACAAGTAATTCAAAATTTCTAGTTAGTACTCTGCGTAATAAATTATTTGGAATACGAGACTATCGAATATTACAAAATTAAAACAGGATAAGTCTGGAGATCACAGCTTCCATCACGCAAGCCAAGATAAAGGGAAAACTGGCCAAGCACAGGAGGCGTGTCGACAGTAAATATTAGATTGCACGATTAACAGTCAATGAGCTTCGTCCCGAACATAAACGGGCTGTTCCGTCCCGTGCACATCTGTCAACTCGACTTAATACCTTCTGCCGAGCCTTGTGTAATAGTTCTACACTGAAAGTAACTCCGAAAGGGCGGCCCTAGTGAAATTTAGGGTGACCCAGATTTATACATTCGTAAACGTTGATCAACGGATCTTTAAACTCGATTTTCTCGAAGACAATGCGTTTTTGCATGTAGAATCACCCTCTGTCCTCGTGTATCGTAGATGTTATTCTAAATTTCTGTTAATAAACATACTAACTGTTAATAAATAATTGCTCGATGTATTCCCGTTTAAAATTCTGATTAGCAGAGAAACGTACGCGATGAACCGAATTTTTTCGAGTTCCTCGAGGGGGTTGTTTGCAGTTTCACTAGACACGGGTATCGGCGTAGTACCTTAATCGTTTGGATCCGAGTTCCGGTCTCTCTCGACGCGGGGTTTGTTTGAATATCGTTAACCGCTCCGTGAACGCAACAGGAGGCCCGGGGATTGGAACGCGAAACAGGGGACGAAAAAATCTGAAAAAAAGGTCAGCCAGCACAGGTTCCTCGAGATCCGCTTTGTTGGCAGTAACGAGAGGACCGCGTGTAAGCCGTCGTTCTTCGATGAAGAATTATTCAAAGCGTGATCGCGTCGTTTCGTTTGTGTTTGCCCACGAAAAAAGGTAACAGGGCTGCGCAGGGGAAGCTGGGATGAGGTAGGAGGGGTTAAAGAAGAAACGGGGACATCGAGAAAGATGACGGTTATTCATCGATACAACTGACGTCCTGTTGCTTTGAGAGCCGCCGGGAACGTGGCGAGGAATTCAGTCCCTTAGACGACGTTCGTCCCGTTTTTTACTTTCAAAAGAAAAAGTAATATTATACGAAGAAAAGGAGGCGCGGATACGTACGAGACGCGAGGGGAGAGGAGAGAGCGAGAGAGAGAGAGAGAAAGAGAGAGACCAGTTGAAGCTTTTAATGAAAACAGAGGAGGCATCGCAGCGTATGGCAAGACCGACACACCAGGGACCTCTCTTCATCGCCGAGGCTCCCACTTCCTCCCTTTTTTCACAAAGTGTGCTCTCTATTTTGTTCGTGTCACGGTTTTGAGAAGGTATACGTGTCTCTGCATTCTTGCTAGTTAATTCGAGACCTCAGTCCCTGTAGGCAACCTTGACGATTGAGGATACTAACGAGGTTGTAGAAAAATTGAGAATGTTTGTGGAAATTCCTGTTAACGAGGGGTAGGTGCTGCAGATTGAAATCTGACGTCAAAAAATGCTTTTGGCGAGTAAAAAAGATTTAAATAATTCAATATGTGCGTCATAGTCTAGCTTCTTCGACTTACGCTTTTGTGAAGCCGGATAGGATTTTGATGTTCCTCTTTGTCTAGTAAAATCATTTTTGAAGCTGCCAGGAAGATGCGCGCAGCCCAGTTAGAAACAGATCTTAAGATTTTAAAAAATTTTAAAAGCAGGAATTGGAGAGCGAACAAACATATATTTCTTCGTTTAACAATTTAAATAGGTTGGACATGGTACAATAGTATTTTATAATATTTTGTAAAACAATAGTATTTCCTCAGATATTTCTACTGATTCGTGTACCGTCTATTAATAAACAGCTAAACTGGAATGGAATTCTATTTTTCAGTTATGGATATTTAACCATTGGTAAAGAAATTCTTATCGTTGTGGAAGATCGAAGTGCAAGGGGTTAATAATTCTGTAAAATGTGAATCTGCGCAAAGATTCGCGAGGGTCTCGGGTAGTGCCATCGCGCGATCGAATTCGCTGATAAAAGTTGGGAAGATTCTAATGTAAACACAGTGGGTGGTGTGCGCCGAGTAAAAATAGATGTCAGCGGAATCGATAGACAAGATGTGGAGCGAAGGCGTAACGGGAAAAAGGGGGATGAATCGATTCTTACGGGAGCCGGCAACGGCGGAGGAAATAAATCTGACAGAAGCCAACAAACTGACAGCCACGTAGAAAAAAAACCCGAAATAGAGGTCTTGATTGTTCGCTCCCTTAAAGTTACCGAATCCTTCTTTCCGTTTATTGTGCAACGACGTTCTTTCCTTTTCGCGAATGCCCGGCGTAGTTTCTTGTTTGTCAATTTTACAACATTTTTCGTTGTAAAACGTTATTCAATAGGAGTATTTGTATTTCCGTTCAAGATACCGACCAGTTCCAGGTTCTGCAAGAATAGGAAGGAATATAATTGAAAGTAAGCTCTGGAAATGAAACAATATAAATTCTTAAAGGACCCTTTGTCGGCTCCCGGCTCCTTTGATTACTTCAATATTTAGTTCATCGCGGTCTGCTGCGCCGTATAAAGAAGTCACGGAATTATTCCAACTTTTCTGCTCGCTCGATTCGCGTTAATTCGCGTATTATCCTCCGGGCAAATGGCGAAACCTCTGTTATCCTCCGACTTATTTAACCAAACCATCCGTTGTGATAAATTTTTAAACCGCTATTCATTTTCCTCAATTTTATTTTATTCTTTCTTTCGAATCGGAATTCATTCGATGCAGTTGTATATAAAGCAACTGAGCTGTTGTACTAACGATACAATGAATCAATAGCGCAGAAATAAATAGTTGGAACAGAGTTTCAAAGTTTCAAAGCGATAGCCACTGACTTCTTGTAGCTCGTACAGCTAGTAAGGATTTCAAGTAGTATAATCGGTCTATAGTCAGACGGGGATACTTAACTCGTAGCACTCCAATGTCGACTCCGAGGCTCTACTAAAAATTGCTGTAGCATTATTCAAAACACTGTTTAGATTGTTAAATATATCGGTATCTAATCAATTAATAAACATTTAGGTATTGTATGAGGTATTTATACGGTGTCGGTGTAGTCTACGTGACACAGATTTCCAAGCAGCGAGTGAGTTTTAATTCAATCAATTTCTGCTCCTTCTCTTGTTCACTACTTCACCGCAGCACGTGACCAACGCTACACGCAGCGGAACCTGTCACCAAGCCGGACTCAGGTGTTTTTCGTTATCAACTTCTTAACAAAGCCGATGCGGATATTTCTGCAAATGAAAATGCCGCTTAAAATGTTCTCAGGAACCTTCCCTTTCAAGGACGGACGACATTTTAGGACACCCTGTATAAGGGAAGCCGAAAGCAACAGTAATTTCTCGGTGGTTTCCGCATCGACGCGGGAAACTCACAAACGAACAATGCCGAAAGGTTCTGCCTGAGGGAAGAAGAGAAAAGACAGGAGAGTGGGTCGTCGTCCCGTGGGAGCAATCGACTTCTGGTGAGTGGGCGAGGTGTACCTTATTACAAGTTCGATTCTAGTCGTGTTACAGCTCTCCGTGGACCGTGTTGTAGATTGCTGTCTTACGAGTCCTGCCCTTTATACCTCGAGACGTTTCCCTTTTCGCAGACACCTCGCATTATTTCCCGCGGCACCTTTCATCCCTCGCTTCTCCTGGCTTTCTTGTTTGGCAAACTAATTTAAAAGGGCGCCCCGTGAAACTGGGTCAACAGAGTACCCTTTCCGCTGACCTTTCGGCTCCGACCTTCTCTGAGATTTGTCGTGAGACGTTGCGTACGACACGGCACAAATCTGCTTTGAGAAACGAGTCTAATGCATATCCTCAGAAACCGGATATTGCGGAGACTTAAGCTAATATTTTCCATTTTTCTCGGTGAGCTTCTTGGTTAGAATAGATTTCTGTGTTGTATAGCTTTTGCTCTTTGCTCTTCTTCAATCTATCTTTTTGTGAGGAATTTCTTCCATTTACATTTAACATTTTCACCAGAACAAGATCTTGAGCAGGATTAAAAATCATTACTTGACTGCGGATCTTTATGCGAAATAAATAATGTCCGCATACACTGTTTAACACAGGAGTCTAATAGAAATGTCATTTTTTCTTTAATGATTGTAATCAGCTGGAACGAATACATTAATATTTTAAAATTATTTTAATCTGCCCACGGTCTTAAAATGCACTTACTCATTTTTGTGATAAATCCATAAAATTCGAAGTCTAATCACAGTACGCAGTCAAAATCGAGTCAAAGAAATGGAAATATGCGGTTCAACAGCTTCTGAGAACATATCTGCGTCAGATTAAATGTTCAAAACGAATCTCCACCATAAGAATCACAATACCGGGCCGGGACCAATTTCCTTTTGGTTTCCCGCGACCTTAGCCCCGCTCGATAAAACCCGGCCGGAGTCGAATGTTCCGGGGTGTCGTCGCTCATATCGTATTCACGATACGCGCTGTTTACGTTCACGGCGGTACCCGGCGGCCAAAAACGTTTCTATTTAAATCCTCGCCGCCGAAGAAGCCGATGCGTCGACGAGATAACCTAATGCGATAATCGATTCCCGCAGGAAGACCGTAATTGCATTTACGGCGACGAACGAAGCATTCTAAAATAAACACGGTTGCCGGCGGCGCGGCGCGGCCGTTCCGCGCCACACCATCCCGTGAAAGGTTTCCCATTTTTTTCCACCGTCGCCAGCTCGTAAAACGACGTGGATTTAAACGAAACGATACCGATTTACCCCTCCGGTAACAGAAGCGCCGCTACAGCAGCTCTAGGATTTCCAAAGAATGCTACCTCCTCTCTTTTTCTCACCCTTTTGCCCTTCTCTCTCTCTCTCTCACTCTCTCACTCTCTTTCTCTCCCGCCCGCTTCTTTTTCCGCCCTTCAACCCCTCGCCGTCACTCGCGAACGATCGAGGGTAAAAGCGAGGCGAACAGCCACGGATTCCGATGAGTTTTCCTCTTTTCCCCGGCCGTTTCGCGTTCCGTGTCGCGCCCTATCGCAACCGGCGCGGCGCTCTCTTCTGTTCGTGCAGATTTAGTATGCAGCGAGCTGTATTAAATCTCCGGTGTTCGAAGGATTCCGTGCTCCCGCTTCGAGCCTCTCTCTTCGTTTCTGATTCTGATTGCGACGCGTTCTACCCGCAAGCTCCGGCGACACGCCGCTTTTCAACGCCGTGCCGTGGCGCGCGTCGCGACGAGCCAGTTTTCCTCCGATTTTGCACGTTTGTGCCTCACCGCGTGCCGCGCGCGCCGTGCTTTGTATTCCTGAACGACTAACCGGCAAGCCAATTCCGACCGGCTGTATAATGGACAATAATTATGCGCCTCCGTGTCTCAGTTATCGAATTTTCGCCGCGTTCCCACCCGAACAAAAGTGCACGGCGAACAGTCGCTAATATTTATTTTACGACGCCGGTCGGAATAACGATGCTCGGCGACCTTCCAGTTTATTGGCTCTCGGGGATATTTGTGCTTAGGATATGAGTGATGTAGTGGGGGGATCGAGCATCTATTACTACCCGGAAATTAATTTTTGCGATGACGGATTGAATATGTGAAATCTCTGCTTACAGTCTTCGAAGTCTGAGAAGCGTGTAATTGATGTTGCAAATTTCGAGCTCTCAGTTTTTGTTTTGTTAATTACACTGGTTGAATTGGTGATCAAAGTGATTTGAGTGGATGCACTGCCACATTGTTCTTTAACTTGTTGGTTTGCTGAAATTCAACGGCTGAAATTCAAATCCAAGATCTTCAGAAATTGTTACGAGTTTTATCTCTTTTACAAACGTACCCTAACAAACACGAATTTATCTGAGACCACAAAAATTATCAAGCAAATAAGACTCGATGATCTACGCCACAGCGCCACAGATTTTTCATAACCACCACCAATAAAACAGCAAATTGAGCATTTTCGACAGTCTACCGCGATTTTTCAGAGCATTTTCATTTCGCATATTTACCGAATTTTCGGCAGAATCGCATTGAAGCTTAAAGTTTTACAGGCGTATGCATTCGGGTAAGCCTCGTCGGGCGTAGATTTCAGTAAATTTCAAGAGTGCACAGAGGGTCTTTTAATTAGTATATTTTCCGCCGAATATAATTGTGTGGCCCGGTTTCTTGAAGGTTTTCTGAACAGGTTCCCCGTTCAGTCGTTCGGACAAGTGTTCCAGTAATGGATTTCTTTCTCCGATCCTCGATTGCTTTCAATACTTTATTCCACGGGGCCGGTGTACGTTTATAGGCATTATAATTCGATTGATTGAACGAAACGCGGAATAATATGGGCCGCGGGCAATGGCGGACGCGAGAATGCCCCGGGGCTTAATTACACGCGGCGAAGAGGCAGTCGCCGAATATCGCGGTGCGAGTTTATTTGCTCGGTGCAGCAGATTTTCCACTGCTTCTTTTTGTCGCTAATAATTAGAAATAATAATTACCAGGCCAGGGGTACTGCGGAGAGGACCGCGCGATCCAAGCCCCACGCTCTCTCGCTCGGAATAATAATAAATCTCTACGATATACCCGGGGAAACGTTGGTTTGGCTTAATTTGAGAGCCGCGCCAATTAGAATTTTTCCGATCGCGCTGCTGAAAAACATAATAGTCGTGAAGCACGCGACGAAGATGTGAAAGAACTGCACCGTGCCCGGCACGTTAATGGAATATCGGGGACCATGTTTAATTGCTATTTCACTTTAATGATTTTTGCCTCTCTGACCCTACTCCCACTGGGAATCCAGATTTATTACTTGACTTGCTATTACTGTGAAAGTAAAATTTCTTAGGGAGGAACTAAAAAGTCATAGAACTAGGTAGTACTCTAATTATTAGACTGCGGATTTTTATGCATTTATGAAGAAATTGGATCGATGAAATATAAAAGAGTAAAAGCTCAGAAATATCTATGATTATTGTTATCATCTCATCTGTTCAATGTAAAAGATCTACTAAGGAATGAAATTAATTTTTATTTACCTTCTACTGTCCACAATCATTGCAGAACATTTTTATTTTGAACAAAGATCCGCAGTCTGCTAATTATATAGTCACACTTTGCGAACAAATCATTGCTTTTGCTGTAACACTTTGTTTAATGTCTTTTAATTCTCACATCTCGTACATCGTAATAAAAAGTTTACTTATTGTTAATAGATTCAAATATGACTAAATTGCGGATTTTATGCGTTTACAACCAAAAAGGGTAAATGCAATTTTATAGACTACAATGATTAAGAGAGTTTTATAGTATAAATGTACTATCTTCAGCTTTTTGAAGTTATTAAAGAAGTAATTTCTATTTGGTTCCAATTCTTCTTAATTGATATACAGAATTTTTATTTTGCATAGAGATCTGCAGGTTTATATGACCAACATGTTCAATATAAATTCAATTCTTCAAACAAACCCACATCGCAAGGAAGAATTCAGTTTTTCGATTCTAACATAAAGACACAAAACATGTCCAGACTGAAATGTAGGGAGACGAAAACGTATTTTCTCGGGGAAGTCTAAATTTCAGCCCGTCAGAGTGTCTCGCGATGTAACCGAAGATTGCAGTGGCCGAGCAATTCGATCGAGGTGAAAACTCGTGGCAGCTGCATCGGTTTCTATTTAGGTCACCGGCTAGAACTTGGCCGATTGTTCGGTGGGCAGCGTGTGTCGTAGAGAGCCGTTAATTCGAATAAATGAAAATTAAGTAACAAAGGGGGTAGAGGAAAGAAAGATCCGGCTACCTTGTGGAAGATCGATGGCGGCAGCCGGGTGGTGGAATGGCCCTCGAAAACTGTAGCCTCAAATAATTAACGACTTGGAGAGGTTGCGTTCGTGCGGGACTCGTTCCTTAGAAAGTTTCGCCGTTCGATTTCCAGCAGCGCGAATCGTGGTGCAGGTAACCAGAACTCCGGTTCGGATCTCTTATTTCCCGTTTCCGCCCCCGACAGGGGGTTGGCAACCTGGGAGAGAGACGGAGCAGGAGAGGGGAAAAAATGGACGGAAGAAGAGGTGGAAGAAGAAGGAAAGAGAATCGTGTTCCGATGAAAAAGCTCGGCGAAACTCCGTCACGCCGGAGTTTACCTTTCAAGTCGGAGCGATGAAGTCGGCGGAAGAGAAATGGAGGACAAGAGCGGAATGGAGAAAGAAAGGGGAGTAAAACGAGTTCCGCACGCAGATGTGGAAACCCGACTCCGGCTCGGTGCTCAAAAATGAATTTAAGCTGAACGATGCCTGCACGGAGCACCTTGCGCCCGGAAACTTTCGCGGAAAATTATATGAGATGCGCGTACACTTTCTGCCTAACGTGGCTAGACGCCTATCTACGTGTTTGTTCTCCACGTTTTTTCCCTGCCTACCCCGGAAGAGGAGGAATCAGAATGCCAGGACTCGGCGCTACTTAATTCGTGGATGGATTTAGGCTAGACGGATTCGCGCAGCTCTTTTTAGTCGACGTCCGGCGCACGACTTTCTCGAAGTAATAAAAATTAATCGCTTCAGGTTAATTGGCCTGACTAAAATATTTGGCTAGTTATCCTCGTGTCGTGTATTATAATTGGACAATTTTTTTTTACTTGATTTGACCAAAACGCAGTGTACAAACACATTCCAAAAGAATCCTAAAAAATGATCATCCCAAGCAAAAATAGAACACCTAAATTTCCATTGCACCGTTCGAGTGTCGAATCTGCTGTTCTTTCGGCGTTGGTGGAATCGTTCAAATAGACCGTCCGCTAATCCGAGGAGCTATGTCTCGAAGGGTGGGCTCGTGAAATTTCCTCGACATTGATGTGGTTCTGGCTTCCTGCGAGCATCTCGACGCATAATGATGCGGAAAGGCGAGGCGGAGTAGGAGGGCAAAGAACTTAAGTAGCTCGCGACGAGATGCGAGAACGAGAGAGAGAAATCAAGGAAAAGAGAGAGAGAGAGAGAGTGAGAGAGAGAGCTAGAGGGTAGCAAAGAGGAAGTAGAAGGAACAAGAAGAAGAAAGAGCGGTGGGTAGCGAGGGTTGATCCGTTTATTCAGCGACACGTAAGCCGGCTCCGACTTCTTCGCCGACACGAAGGGCGCGCAGTAAACTTTCACAGAAAATTCGATGTTTCGAGCAAACAAGCCGCCCGCCAGTGCCGCGACTATCAATACACGTCGTTGCGGCTGTCGCTCGATGCCGGATCGATAACCGGCCCCGTTGTTCCCGGAATAAGAAGTCCTCGGTGCCAAGGGGATGCTTTTTCTCGTGGGGATTACTCTCGCCGCGGCCAAAAAAAAAAAAAAAAAATAAAAAACGAGAACCACCTAACCTGAACAACTGAGGGGGAACTCGAGAAAAACGAAACCCAAAGAAAAATTGCGACAGGACGAAACCGGAGGCACCCCCTTGTTCGTACGTCATTGGAGCGAGCCCTGCGAACCCTCTACCACCCCCTTGGACCGGTAATCAAGACCCGACTAATTATTCCGGACGTAATTCTAAAAGTTTATACGAGCGTTTAAAGCCGGAGCCCCGTGAGAAACTTACGCCGAAAGGGAACGCCGATTATTTCTCGTTCCCGCGGACCGTAAAACAGATTCTTGGCGTTTACGATGCTATCCGGAAAGATAGCGACGCTGCTGCACGCGCGTTCCGAACTTGTCCGCTCCGTGGAAAGGCCGATAAGAGATTACGGTAAGAAAGAAAACACGGTAATTCGCCGTCCCCGCGACATCGGATAACTTCGAGTTGCGTTCTCGACGATATCCTCTCGAACGTTTTGAAACGCGGACGTCAATGAGACAGCCACCCTCGCGCTCACCCTCCGAATCCATTATTAAAGATGAGACTTTGTTTAAGCCGGGGGATACGACGAGGGTAGCCAGGATTGTCAGACGGGTCACGACGATTTAATATCGTCACGGACTCGCTGGGGGAAAGGCATAAACCCCCGTCGTGCTTCAAGTCCTGATACATAAGGATCCTGTTGCGACCAGGCGCCATCTATGTCCTCCAGCTGACACCACCTTTCCCACATTACCATATTCTTCCGTAATTGCCACGTAGGCAGAGCTTCTTCAATAAAACACGGTTTCGTGAAAAATGATTGACGCGACGCGTTTCATAAGCACTTGCTTACAGGACGCGTTAACGCTCTCGGAGAATTAAAGGATCGGGTTGGTATCTTATTGATTCGGTCATTTGTTAGCACCAATTCTATGCAAACCACGAATTGAGTCTGTAAACATTCAATTTTATTTCAACCCTGGATAAATAACCTTCCCTAAAATGGCAACCAAAATGTTTGCATTTTCATTCATTGCAGTTTCAGTCAATTTGTGAAATTAGGTATCAATCTTCAACCATACTAACCTAACCATTCCATAATCTATTTATTTCAAATGTTTCAATTGATAAACTGAAAACCCGAGTGCCGTTGTTCCTGAGTAAAACAAATCGAATTACTCTATAGGACCTCGAATACTATAATTAATTACTCTAGTACGTTTGAATTAATCAGAGGTACCTAAACGTTCTCCGATAATAAAATAGCCCCTTAGTTACAGCGTTCAATTAACTCTTCGCTGTATAATAAATTGTGTAACCAAATTGCAATACCATCGAAAAAATTGAATACCTGTTACATTAGTTTGGTCCTACTAATTTTTACCGGAAGCAATACACTGTCACTCACCCTCTGTTTATAACAATCGGCACAGAAGATTTTTATCGTCCATAAAAACTCACAGTTACCCACACATGTTACTCAGCCACCAGCAATTAAACACATTTTATACACACGAATTTTAACACGTTTTTCGCGATACGAAAGAGACCGAGTTGTTTTTATTCGCCTTAAAATCCGCGTAAAGTCTGACCGAGGACGTATCTCCCGGTCAAAGGAACAAATGGGGCAGTTGGACGTTTTATTTTTTAGTTTGTTACGACAATTACCGAACGTAATTTGTAACTATAAATTTTCCCGGGCGTCGTTCTCCGATCGCTGAGTAAATAAAAGCGAAACGGTTTTTGCGGTGGATATGAAAAATGGTTTATTTATAGGCAATGATCGGAGATCCATTTGCGAAACGCGAGCCTCCCCTCGTCGCCACGCTTTTCCTCCTGGCGTTTTATATACAGAGCCGAGTTCTGTTTTATACGGGTAGATAGGAAGTTCGTGACCAACGGCGTGCCAGGCACCAGTCCTTGTGGAAACACGCGGCATCAGCTTATTATCTCACGTGTTTCAGTCCATTCAGCCTGAACACCGACTTGGAATTCTGATATAGGACTGGCTTAAGTATCCGCGCGATTGCGTTATTCTTTGTTTAGGCCAACTGCAGAATTGGCGATTCCTAATTTGAACGGTGCGGCGCCGGGAATCGACCGTGCAGATCCGTGATGACAACAATGTGTACACGCTCGCCAGTTGCGTGAATGAGATTACCTAATAAAATTTTAATCCGTGCAATTTCATCTTATCGCGCGTTTATACCGGGAACATAAAACCACTCATTTTACACTGGCCACAATTTTTCGCGTGCTGTAAATCTACAAAATAAATAAGAGCTTTTCAGTTTTGTTTTACTTCAAGTGCACGGTAAAGTGTACATGCCGGTTACACATTTTCTAACGATTTTGTACAGTCAAATGCGTCTAAACAGTATTCTACAACCTTTCAGTAATAAATGTCGAAAAGTAATAAGACTGTTTCATTCAATGTATAACATAAAATATACATAATTCGTGATAAGTATTCAACGTTTCTATCAGCAAGTGTAAAATAAGTATTTTACAAGCTCTCTATAATAAATGCAGGAAAAGAGCATGCCTCTTTTATGCTTCATGCATAAAATAAAATGTATATAATTCGTGCATACCAATCAATATTTTTATGGGCAAGTGTAAAGTAAATATACGGTACCAGTTTTTTCTCAAGTACGAAATGAACCTACAAATAATTTCTATAGCATACGTAGCAAAGAAACGAGATAAATAATTCGCGAATGCTTCAATTTTATTTGACAAGATTTATAATAAATGTAGAAATGAAAGACGTCTTTTCTGTATAATTTGTTCGCGAGTCTAAAAAAAAATTGCATGTGGTGCGCACGTTCCTGAATAAGTATATTTGTGTACACAGATGCGTGAAATAAGAGGTAACACGTGTGGCAAAAATGTCTGCGGTAATAAGAAAATTGAATGTAAGCCACCGTGGGTGAACAATGAACTCCGATTGCTATCGTAATTGTGTACACTGAATCGTAACCAGCCATGTCGGATCGAAGTTTAATTGTGTTCATGGTTCCGTGAACCGGCGTCCGCCTTCCACGGATTCTTATAGCATTGTGCTCGCAATATCGGCATTACGTGATGTCCAGAAGTTCCGCAGAACGTTTGATTTCGTGCATCGTTTCGTAACGGCCCTATCTTTTCTCCGTACGGTCTCAGAATATTCAACGAGCCGGACGAATTCGCGTGTCTTTTGATGCTTGTCCGCGTGCACACATGGCATGCCGGTTGCATGGCGTGTACAGCAAGATTTACGTTATCGGATATCGTTTTCCGATTGGCTTTCGGCTGAACTTCCGACCAAAATTAATGAAACTCGTCAACCAAAATCATTCTCTTTCGCGAATCCTGCACGTTCTTCGCGAACCGCGCCGATTCTTTACACCGATTTCACGCTGGAATCGGTCGATTAGGCGAACATATCGGAAAAGGTGATTCGATATTAGGTGTACGTACAAATTAATTCGTGACCCTAATGAGTAGCCTAATTTTGTTTTAGTCCGCGAGTAACCTGGGTCATTAAACGAAATTTCACTTTTGAATTTCTATCCAGTATTTGTCTTTCCAATTAATGTTATAAATACTTGACCTTTCGGCGATTGGATCGTATCACAAGCGATTTCAATATGTGCTCAAGAATTTTTTTAGATTTTTTTAAAACTTAGAACCTCTTAAATGAAGTAGTAAATATACGGGTTATTTTCGAGGCTTGAATGTATAAAGTGATGAAGCAAGGACCGCGAATTAATTTGTGCAGCTAGTACAACGCGTATCAAGCGGTATCGTGTTGTTAACACCTGTTCCAACCATTTCGACGCACGCATCGGCAACATTATTCGAACCAATTACAGAATCGACGATGCCGACGCGCATGTGAATTTCCTTTTTAATATTTGCACCGGTCGATACGGAGTTTACAACAGTGAAGCACACGTCGCGCGCAGGACACACAAATTCAAAGGAAATCGGCGATAACTGAAATTATATTATGCTCGACGACTAAAGCCAGCATTGTGTTCAACTAATTAAACGAAATTGCCGACTGATATTTAAACGATCGACTCGCTGGAATGATTAGATAACGAATCTGCGCGGGTGCACGAGTCTATCGAGTTTAATGAAACCCTGATGAAGAAATAAAATGTTCAATCAATACTCGCGCGTGCCAAATAAAATTTCATGTTGAATGTAAAAACTATATCTCTCTCTCGCAAGGTTCCAATAAGTATCAGGTTATCCCCTGAGAAATGCAAAATATTGAAACTATCACGTCCATTCTTTGAATATTTTCCTTCATTTTCTACAATCAACAGAATTACGTATTCCAGCCCAATGTCACTTTTCGCCTTAGAAAATTATGCAACGGAATCCGCACTATTTAAGAAATTATCTAATACAATTTTGCTATTGGAACTATTTTCTTTTATTGTGTGGAAGTTTAAATAAAAAGGTAAGCATATATTGATGAGATTTAAAAAGAGTTCGTAGAATTACAACTACGAATATTCCAATGATACAATGAAATATATGTATCTTCAGGATTCACTTGCAATACTTGTTGCAAAACTGTCATGCCTATTTCTTGCAGCTAAATCTTTCCTATGTTAACGAAAAAGTTACACTTTTTAAAATGAAATAGAATATATAACGAGAAGTAAGTAATTTTGCAGAAAAAGGGACGCTTGAAATTGAAATTTATATAATGATCTACCGTTAGTAATTGTGAGCATTGATGGAGTCCATAGATTTTGTAATTGGTCACTGGATGTTGTGACTCGTAAATGTCACGGCAGAGAGTGTAGTGTCTTCGTCGAGAAGTAATTTTACACGCCGATTAACGGCGGCCGCAGCACGAGAAATTGTCGTCCGGCATTAATTTGCTATGCTAACCGTTTTGCCATGGTTTTGTAGGTTGAGATTAATTATGGACTTCGAAATGGCTCGGCAAAGTGGACCGACATGGTAGCGAGCATCGCGCTTCGTCTGTTCGCAAACTTCGGTGAACAGTTTAACCAATGTATATTAAGACGCTAACTTTACCACCAATTTACACATACTGCCCGTAAACTGGTCTGGTACGTGTGGGGTTGGCCAACGGGAACGTTTCGGGTGACTTCGCGCGAAAAATTTACGGTTTCGACGAGTTTCGCTCACTCGGTAACGTTTGCACTTTGGTTAATCGATGGCATTATTTCCTCTTTGAACATCTGTTACGTGTTGGCGCCATTAAAAGTTGAAAACTGGCTATGTTGTTCTTTCCTTGCAGGATAGTGTTTCCACACTGACCTATTACACTGACTATTTAATAACATGAACTTGGAAAAATCAATAAAATATCAGGTAACTAAGATAATTATGTTGCGTGTTTCTCTGGCTGTGTTATTATTAAAACGTACATGTACACACTGTATAAAATCAAAGAGATTATTCACGTTTGAAAAGAAGCCTATTTAACTAGACAACCATTTGCGAGTCGGCACATTTTTAAATAGTAGGAGCAGAAATAGTTATAAAGAAGGGGATCATTGGAAAAAGATATTTGGAGATGCACTTGATTAAACTATATTGGGTTAGTCCCTTCCAAAAGAGGGCCTTCAAATGTCAAGCAAAGAAAAAGCTGAGAATAAAGATGTTCAGTGAATGAGGTCTCGATGATCCGACGTTCTGATGTCTTTCTCGCCGAGCCGACCGCGAAGAATCAGCTCCTCAATCCTTATAAGATCGCTTAACCGGCCGACGCAGGCTTGGAAACGACAGGGAGTCAGATCTGGTTAGGGCACAAGGCGACAATGGTAGTACCTCGGCTAGAAAGTCGTCATTGTTCGTTGTCGTGACAGAGCCCTGGTGATTTGGCCCAGTCGTTGCCGGTGGGGAGGGTCAAACAGAGCCGAAGTGGGAGCTGACAGTTAGGCGGCTGCAGTCTCCAGCCCTCAGGGGCTTCTTAATGCCATTACTTCTGGTTTCGTCCGTCGAGACCGTGCCACGGGCACCCATCGACCAACAGTTTCCGATACCCTGCACACTTTCCTACCTTCTAGGCGCGGCTGCGACACGACGTCCTCTACACCTTGTCGATAAACGAGTTACAAGGCACCCAGGTACGCGTGTCTCTTGTCCCAAGACTCGATTAGAAGTTAAGTCCGACTTCTAACGAGGGATTTCGGTAAATATTAGACGTTCCGCGCGTTTTTCCCCGTGGTAACTAGACCTGACCAACGAACACCGTATCGGAAATCTCGGGACCGAGATCAGTTTTCCTATACTTTGGGCTCTGCACTCTGCTGCAACTTGCGGACCTGTGCGAATGGGGAATCTGTCACCAGGGTCTGCGTGCGGATATTGGAGATTATGTTCACTTGAGTCACTGTTTCGCGTGGAACATCTTTCAAACAGGGGAATCTCTTGTCTAGACTTAAAAATTAATTTTCGTGCCGATACATTCAGTGCTCAATACACTGTGAGGACGTACAAGATGTAATAAGCTTGCATTATTTATCGTCTTATTGAAATTTTTAAAAAAGGAATATGTACCTCTCAACAAATATTTGCTTCAGAGGCCCATATGAAGGATTTCTAGGATTCATAAACTTGTCCATCAACCTTATTATTAATGAGATACGCAGTTTAATTTTTTTTAAATACAGTCGCGTCTAGTGACAAGAATTTATACATATTATCCATTACACTGTGTGCAGTGTTTCCTAAGTAATTTTTTAATTTTCTATTTGTCTTTCTAATTTTACCCTCGCCTCGAAGTATTCTAAAATGTCTAAGGGTGCTTTTCGACGAATATAAATGACGAATATAGTCGACACAATATACTGTTAGGGGATTAACTAGAATCTGATTCTGAAAAATGGCGATGTTAGGTACGCACAAATAAATCAGGAAAATGTATGGTTTGGTGGCAGGAAGGGAATATAGGTCGGACCAGGAGAAATTGGCATATTACTGCAAAAAGGGATGCGGATGATGCGTATCTATTTGAATCCATATCTGCTGTCCGTGCCACGTAAATTTCGTGATAAACGTCAGACGCTTCACGCATCGTGGATTTATCTGTGCGCGGTCATCGGTATCCGCTTCTATTGTGCCCGATTTTCGTGCTCATGATTTGCCGCTGTAAATGCCTTTGATTCCCGCGCTCTATTATCAGTGATATTATTATTCGCTAATAACTTCGCATTTATATCAATTATCGTGTCACGCGGAATTTATCATTCATCGCGTTCAACGGGATCATGGCTTATCGAGAAATACGCTCCCATGAAATTCACCGCTTCTCGCAACACGTTTATTCCGACGAATATAAATATTCGAACGGGCGGGGATCAAATCGCATTAACTCGATGTTAAATGTAGATACATTAACGAAATTAGGTGACTAAAGTGTAGCGAAATGCTGCTATTGAAAATCTCGTAAAGTTGAAACGAAAACTCTGTAACTGTGCGAGAGTCCAGAAATAACAAAAACTGTTTGGCTGTGTAACTGGAACAACAGCGTTTCGTGCTGCAGTGAAACTCTCGATTAATGAGTAGACGGAGGATCGTGCCAGAAGTTTGTTTCTTTTATCAAGGTGTTGTGTAATATAATAATAAAAATATTCGATCGATATCACTGCAGGTTAGATAATTGTTTCAGTTAACTATCTACAGGCAAGTCTAGGAAAATTGACAGTAGATAAAGTTAAACTGTCTCCGTAAATTATGACGAATCATTAGTACACAAAAAAAATGGTAAAAGACAAAAGAAGAAAGTTTTTACATTGTTTTATCCATATTTTTTGTAGACAAGTAAATCAAGTCACACAACTCAGCCTGTGCGTGACTCAGTGGCGGTCCCCTACGAGTTCTAAATAAGAAAACACATTGTAAAACAAGATCCTCCAGACATTCATAGAACAATGTCTCCCCGCATCCAGAACGAGGAGACCCGATCCTCCCCTTGAAATATGAACTGGCATTTCGCGTCGCGTCGGTACGATATCTGCGGGCAGAAACTTCAAGGGAAGCGAACGTCGCGTCGTGCCGGGCCGTAGTGAAGTCCGTCGGCTCCGATATCCTATCACAGGGCCCATCCATCGCAGCCGAATATCGGATCGATAAGCGGCTATGGCGAAGATGCAAACCGCGCCCGATCGTCCTTTCCGCGTTTTCATTTCCTTTGTCCGGAGGAATGGTTTATTCAGCGTACGTCGACCTCGTTTCCCGCCACCGTAAAAGGATAATCGTGTCCTTCCCGGGGCCGGCCTGCAAACACACGCGTTCCCATTCCATTGGATAAGAACCATGAAGTATTCAGCATGCGACAGTGCCGTATGTTGAAGCGGAGCATCGCTTAAGTAAAGAGTGTTAGAGACACGAGGCCCTTTGCAGCGCGACGAGCCCCATTCTTCCCGTCGTCCACCTACTTCAACCCTCTGGCCACTGTCTCTCACCCCTTTACCTTTCCCCCACCCCCACCCTACTGCACCGCCGTTCTCTGCGACCCCTATCCGGCCACCGTGAACACGCTTTCGGCCTGTCACGCTAATACCGGCTCTAACTTCTGAGTGAATCGCTCGTAAAGCCGCTGCCTAAAGTCACGGGCGATCGATAACTCGTGGTGTGCATAGGTGCACCCAGTCGTCTCCTCTACAGCCTTCCACACATGTACACTCCCGTCAAAAGTATGCGGACACCATCTTAATACTTTACCTGCCGGTAATTATTTCATAATTCGTACAAAGTCTGTTCTTCAACAGCAACAGCAATTTCAATTGCGAACCAACATGTGAAGTGAACAAGTTAATGGATACATATAAGAGAATTTGCTAATGAACATACTTCCGGGGACATAATTTTTGAGCGGCAGTGTACGCGCGTATACGTCCGCGAATAATCTCTCCCGCAGCACATATGCAGGCAAACCTGCACGTGGCTGCGTGGATGTCTTCGTGACTTCGCATCCAGCCACCGGCTACCAATCTGCCTCGAAATCAAGCCACGCTAATAATGACACCGATAGCACAGGCGCGGCCTGTGAGCCGTCGATTCTGCGTGCTCACGTTATTGCGTTCATTTGCGAATGCGGACGGCCAGGACCATGCGCCCGCCGCGCAAATTGGGATCCGACGGTGCGCACCGGACCCGCCAGCTAAGAATCGCCTTTAACGAGTTCATTACAGACCTCCGCCTTTTCTCTTCGCTATTCATTCACCCGTCCACACCTTTGCTGGTTCATGCTAATGCCCGATTTCCGGATCATTTACGATCACTTCTGTTAACGCATTTGCGCTGGGCTGTTCGTGATTCTGGGCGAATTTGCAGCACCAAGGTAGAATTGTATATTTCACAAAATGTCTCGTTAAATAGATCATTCGGAAAGCGCTTTTTGTTTTTCGAGTAGAAATGGCATTGCTTTCATAAGTTGTTAGCTAACTTCATTTTAAATCGCAAAATCGTAGTATGTATATCTTGATAGCTGACATTTCGTACCTTGTAGTACTATATAGCTTTTTCGCATCGAATATGCAAAACCAAAATACGCATCTCTATCCCCATCTGCTTTTTTATTAACGCAAGAGTAAAATTGCAGTGCATGAAAGAAAAAGTTGTGTGCTGTTTACGGAGAGGATGTACCATCGGATTACCATTTTTTCGCTCTTTTCAACGTCCTTTATGTGGTTCAAATTTCATTTCAAATAAAGTCGTAAAAAAAGCCATATAATTCAACTTTTGCAATAAAAAACAGAAATTCTATGAGCATGGGATCTTTAAGTTGCCGGAGAAGTCGCAGAAGATCATAGAACAAAATATTATAAAACTTATTCTAAAAAGTAAAAGATTGGCTTTAGTTTTTCCTCGTGGAAACGAAATGACTCTCCGAACGACCGAATATAACTAGAAGAAATCTTAAAATACAAAGCAACGTTAACCGTAATAAATGCTAGAAATATTTCATATTGTTTCTTTCGCGACTCGTGAATTATTCAAATATATTATTAAGAAACCACAATTCAAAAACATCTTATGCATTCTGAATAAATTCAATTCTGTTTATTATTGTAAAGGAATACGCATCAGTCTCGTTTAGGTCTCGGTATAATTCTAGTGTTAATATCATTTGCATGTAATTTTTAAAATAATCCCGCATCGCTTGAATGAGAATAAAACCAAGTATCACTACTGGATCATGTTTATACATATAAACTGACTGTTCCAAGCTCAAAAAATTCCCGGCCCCGCTCGGAAGTTCTTTGAGCAGTATAGTACTGAACATTGCGTATAAAGATAGTATCTCCAGTCGCAAAAATGACGAATTAGCACTGGCGAATGAGAAAAAGAAGAAGATATAATACAATAAAACGTTCCCGGGGAAGGCAGATACTTCATTGAAAAGAATCAAATGCAGAGAAGCACGTTACTTGCTGTTTTTCAGCCGGATGACCCATATCCAGAGCAATTACGTCTCCTACATTGACAAAATTTTTATAGAATCCTGCAAAGCATACCTCCTGTTCATTGTATTGCATTGCAGTAATGCACCTTTTGTAGCTATTATTAGACATTGGTCGTATGTAAATTGTCTTCTACGTCAATCTGGCATCGATTCGACGGGACTTTTCCAAACATCGAGCACCGAATGTTCTTATAGTCGAATCAATTCAACCGGGGCATTCATGGTCATCGAATGATTATGTAACGTTGCCTAGGGACTGGGCTAAAAGGATCAGTCGACAAATTCGAGAGAATATCTGTGCAGAAAGCGAGAGCTCTTAAAAATACAAGAGTTCAAATCCATAAGTTGCGATTCCGCATCGGTCCGAGATATCCACGAATCCGGAGCGATACATATTTCAAAACGGAACGACAAAAGCACTACTCAGCTGTCACTGTTCTGCTATTTTAAACAAAAGCCTGGCGAGCAGGATATCACGGCCGAGAGGGCCGAGAGCGGCTCTGGGTAATAGTTAAAAATTAAAATAAGAGGAAAAGTTTTGCGCAGGAATGACGCAGCAACACCGCACCGTGGCTACGCAACGGTGGCAGCGGGGGATTAATTTTTACTGCGTCATAAAATTCGCGGATGATAAGGAGGAGCGAAAGTATGGTGATTTATGTATGATACCGGTGAAGTTGGCTTCCCTAATACTTTTCAAACTGAATTCCCAAGAAGTATGGGACTTCAGAATTTATAGCCGGCGGCAGGGCGCTGCAACGAGCAACGCCGCCGCGTGAAAATTTCAGAAGTAGTCGGACTGAACGCCCGCGCTCTATAATAGATACGAATCGATTAAACGCCGCGAATAGAAGAACAAAGGGGAACAAGAAACGTTTCAGACAGTTTAATCTACGGTGAAGCCATTATGTACCGTCAAAATAGAATAGTTTCATTCCCGGCCGGGGAAAATAAGATTTTTCCCGGCTGTCCCACTTGCCGACAAATGCAGCCCATTTTTCGCGAAATTCTCCTTCACTTGAAATTTTGCTAGTGCATCAACCAGTTACAAACCAATCAGTACAGGTCCAATTTTGTCCTGCCAATTCATTTCAATCATACTTGTCTCATTTTATTTTTGATCAAATTTTTATTTTCGTCCAAATGCAACGTAATGCTTCGTACAGCAGAACTGAACGTTTGGCGCAGTTTGGTTAGTAAGTTTCGCTGAACCCTCGGACAACGGACGATTTTTATAGTTATACTTTTGACGATATCTCGTGTAGTCTTTCCGATATCCTCAATGAAACAACTATTAAGTTAGTTTAATTGCCACAAATTCAGTACTTAAATGACAATTTCGATGTTCCCGATTAAAATAGACTCCGGCACAGTATACGGAGAGTTAATTGACCACGGTTGAAAGTTTCATTTCCCCGGCGATTATCATAGGTCGCGCGAGCGCATCGAATGATAATGATTGTTACGTAAACGTCATAATAGCGAGCAATCTTTTTCCATTCTGCTCGGAAGCGGTCCGCGAACCAGCCAGTTACGCAATAAATTGCGGATTGAAATGCAGACGACTCGATTTTGCGTCGATAATTCATGCGCTCCCGATATTCCCAGGCTCGTTATTTTCCACAGGATAATTCCGGCACGCGTGTGCCAGTTGCTCGCATCCTTTCAACCGATTCCCATGCGATGATAATTCGAGAATTCGTTTTCAGCCGCGTTTTCAAAGGAACATCATCGAATTTGGATCGCTGTGGCCGAATTTCGAAAATCAAAACCGCGCTGCTATATATAGCTTTGCGCCGAAAATTGACATCGGTACAGTAATTAGAGATCTGGTAATTTCGAGACAAAAGCCTCATTAATGGTAAGTTAATGTCTTCCCTAGATAACAGACTAATAACAACACACACACACACAATTCAGATAATTGCGGACAATAGAATCCTTTTGCAGCAACCATTGAAATTCCACAAAATTGAAGTAACGAAGTTAAAGTATAAAACAATTTGAAGACTTTGAAAATTACCTTTTAAAGTACCGTTTATACAATAGTTTGGCAAAATAAAGTGAAAGACCTAATTACAGTTAAATAAAAGCACTATTGTACTACCTGGTAACCACCGAAATTTCCACAAAATTGGAGAAGCTAATTGAACGCTAAAGAAATTGAGGGGTAGCCCGCACATGGCTGGCTCGAAAGTTGTTTTGGACGGTGGCATTCGGTTCGGTGAATATCTACGGGGTTTCCCGAGGGTTATACGGACAGGGAAATTCGCGGTAGATGGAGCACAGTGAAGCGACGGGGCTGAAGTCGATAGATTAACGCGAGGTATCGGCGAACGGGCACGAATTCAGGGGAACCATTCGGGAACGGTCGAGCATAAGTGGACTCGAGGGGAACGGGCGGGAACGGCCCGGGAATTTGGTCTGGCTCTGCACCTCATAAATTTGAGTTATTCTCTCTCGGCCCCTCCCCTTTCCTTTCTCTGTTTCCGTTCCGACTTCGACGAGGCGCCCTTAAGGATTCTCCAGGAAGTGAGTTATCGCCTCCGGGCCGAGGCTCTTCTTCTCCAGTGGCGGTTCGCCGACCATGAGCCGTTTTCCACGAGAAAAATATTAGCAATGATACGCCTCATATTTTACTTCGCGGCTTTCCGGACGGCGACGTTCCCGTATTATCGGTTCATGAACGTCGTTCCCCCGCCGAAGACGAATATTACACGGTTCCCGGTAATAAGGATGAATGAAATCGCCCCGAGATTCCGTTTCAATTTCGCCCATTTTCAAAACGATCCAACAAAAGCCGGCATTTATGTGCCCGGAGAAATTGCGGTTTAATAACATACGTAGTTAACGAGATCTGTTACTGCCTAGATCCCGTTTAACGATAGAAGCTCGCTGTACTGGCAACGATTTTTGTGACAAAATTTCACCGTGCTCGATTTATTGCGGATACAGAGGATAAAATTTCAGTAGTTTCCCTGAGTAGCCATCACTGTGTCTATCGTACTAGGAAAAACATTTTGCACCACAGATTGCACCCTGGGCTACTTTTGCGATCAGTAGAAAAAGCTAAAGGCTTGGGGAAACACATACGATTTTATCCGTACACCGTGAACGAATGTGATTAGGTGACGATATTACGACGCGTTACTGTTTGAGAAACTGTATAACTGCTTCGAATTTCTACCTGAAATTTTAGATACAATCTGTTTACATGCTGCTATTCGTCAAAGTAAAAAAATCGACTTTCTGAAGCTGGGGGATCGAGCTTTATCCCGAACGTCGAAGACTAATAGCGCGCGAAAATCGTCTAAGTCGGCCGGCAATTTAACTGGTTTATTGAAAACATGACTGAATGCAGCTGTCGCCGCATCGTTATCGCAGGCCGTCTAAGGAAGATGAATACCTCTCGGTCTTCGGCAAGCAGCGGGAGTACAGTTTCATTCTGAAATACGTCGCAGCTGTCACGTGTTCGACGGGCCGGGTGATTCTATGCGAGGCGCGCATTTAAATATGAAAGAGGGTTCCTTGAAAATTTCGAATCCATTCATAGGAGCGAGCCGTCGCGTCGGAAACGAAATGTCCTGTAAAATATTGGTCAATGGAAATCGGGACTATAAGAAAAATATTTCAGGAGACGTATCCGAATTCGCTTACGATCGCCTGTTCCATTTAAATATTTCCGCGTCAGCGCGACGTATTGGGAAAACATTAGCATTCGTTTCCAAGAAAATCAATGTCGTGTCTCCGTGTAAGTAACGGGTAATTGTGGTGCTAGCTGTAAAAGAAGCACAGTAATGTTACCAGAAATATGTAAGTTGCGAGAAAGCTAATCTTCGATTTGTGAAAGGCAATCACGGATGTGGTATATGTAAAATATATGTTGTGTTATAGAATCGTACAGAGAAATTAATTTATTATGAAGTTATTTAGACTGTACAGTTGATTTATTAAAATTGTTGAAACATTGGCTAACTTTGTCAATCACCTACTGTGTTAATGTTTCGTTACTTGTTTTGTTTCGACTCGTTTTTTATTGCTTTGTTTTATTCTGATATAAATGTTGAAGATAATTCTCCACAGTGGCATTAATTGTATAATACGAAGAATTGCAGAGAATTAAGCAGTCGCCAATTCCTGAATGAAGCAAATTCATCAATATTCCAGCAACAGTTCCTAATTTTTGTTAAAATTCCCAATTTGTATTAAAACTACAACGTAGAGCCAAGTTCTGCTCGAAGCTGTAGATCAGTGTAGCCTCAGAAATCGAAGACCTCTTGCCGCCCATCAGTAGATTCGGAACCACGGTCAGACAAGGGTGCATTCTCGAAATAAACAGTGGATAGATCAGGGAGCAACTCGCGCAATATTCTACAAGGTTCTTACCCCGGGGAGCTCAAGTTCCCGGGATCGTCGAGGAAGGGTGAATCGACTCGTTGGAGGCTATTAAGGGATGCGGAGGGCTCTCGAAAAGGTGAATTGCCGCGAAACGAAAGTTCCGACGAGTGCCGGGGCGAACAAACGGCGCGGAAAAGCATTACGAGGTTAGAAGCGTAAGAAGCCACTCGCTTCGGGCCGTGGTCCCTTCGCCGCACGGATCCGAGGTTTCTGTTCACCGATTGGAAGACAAACAAACAGTGGCCGTCGACGGGCAAGTAAGCAGAAGACGCATCCCCACACCCCGAGTCTTCTGCCTCTTTCCGCCGCGAACTTGGTCTAAGCTCGAACGTTCGCGCACTCGTGCCACGCAAACTTTCGCAATCTTTTTAATTGTATTGCCGTGAGAGCCTGGTGATAGAAAAGTTCCTTTGCCTGGAACGGATCCGACTCGCCCTTATCCTCGAGCAGATTCCCTTCTGGTTCTCCTCGGTTGACTTATCGTCCTCCTCTCGTTACATGTCCGCGTTGAGAACTCTCGAAGATGATTTTGTAACGAGATGGTCGACTGTTTGCTCGAATCTGTTCCTGACGTCCGGGAAAATTAGGGTGCAGAATTCTGGAAGAATTTCTCCGTGCTGTGGTGTACGTATCTTTGCTGTGGCTGCACGATTTTAGATTGAACGGGAAGATTGTAGAAGAAAATGTAGGTTGTTCTCAGAGGTGGTTCGGATATGGTGCTGATATTAAGCATGAGTATTTTATTATTTTTATTACGTTGTATACGATCTACCTTTTCATCTATTAAGTGCTTAAATATTTTTAACTCTACGACCCTTGGTCTGATTCAGCAGCTTTGACACAAATGTATTATTACGTGTAATCTCTCTTGCAGACATACACATGTACATAAATCAATTTATTGTAATAACAAATGTTTCTATACGTCGCACGCGAATTAAGAATACTATCCAAAATCGAATGTTCATCATAACCCCGTTTAATTCTTAACAAACGAACGTTTAAATTATCAGTAGCACAAACGAGATCAGGTCAATCCTTGCGGATTTTTTTCAACATTCCCAAACAATTGTATAATATTTCTCTATGTGTCTTGTACTTGGCTGCACGTTTCCTGACCTTCGTGAAAAGTGTGTGCCCTAGACAAACCATCTGAACAATATTCGCAAGTATTTCGTCAGACACCCTCAAGCAAGTGTAATATTTCTCCGAGGGTTCCGGAACACGGTTTCTTTCTAATTACTCTCCCCAAGTGTAAGAGAAAGGATTCGGTAGCGTGATTCCTAGATTTACGAACGAGCGTCACATACTCGGCGTCGTTGTTTCTGTTTCCCGGAGGGCAGCGTCGTTCGCGGCATGCCCCACGGCAGCTTAATGAAGATTTTTATTACTGGATGAGCTTCGTTAACGTTAAGTAGTGGCGGCCGTAGATTGCGTCGCGCGCGATACATACACTTGTCGGTAGAAGGACAACATAGACGACGGAAGCGAGAACAACGACTGGAGAATCCAATCTCGTGGGATTTGAAACTGCTGTTTTATAGGATGAGTACCTTGAGGGTAGGGTGTGCTCCTTTGTAAAGATGGCGCGCGACAGAACTCCCATTCAACGGGTTCATTTCGCGTTTCTCTTCCCTGCGGTGGCTTATCTCTTGGCGCGGCGGTCTTTTACCTTGCGCGGACTTCCGGTAACGAGCATCAGAATTGGTTTAGCTTCGTGCGGAAGAAATGATTTTGTGATGTACTGCTGAGATCCTACCCATCCCGTGTACATTCACTCAGTGGTTTCGTTCCCTGTTGGGTCTGTTCATTTTTAAAGTTGCTTTGCATTTTTGGTAAAAATGTTATTTTAGGGACAGTTACATAGGTACCCTTCCGACACTGCCGTGGTTACAGGAGAGAATACTTAAAACATAAGAACAATATAATCTAACCTAGGTTGTGTGTGTGTGTGAATCCTGGCCAACAATGTTCGAGTTCTTCTGCATACATGCATATTTAATAAATTTTGATATAGTTAAAACTATAGCTAAAACTTTCTGAGGGGGCCACTTAGAAGGCTGACCTTGAATACATACAAAAGAGATTCAGATCAATAGAGGTGGATCTCCTTAAAATGATTTTTTTATTAAATTTTTTAAGCCGTACATCCCCCCCCCCAAGCCAAATTATATCAAACAAATTTTCTCCTCGTTCATACGAATGTATTTTAAATTTTAGACTGGTATAAGGGATGATGAATTATTTTAATCGATTAATAAAATCGTACAAGTGTTTTAGACACGTTATTGACGACATTCAATGGCGTTAAAGTGAATCAATAGTTTTATATTGACGAATTTCCGTTCTCGGATCGACGGGAATAATTTTTAACACGATTCGGCGAATTACTGTCAGCTTGCCGATAATTGCACGATAGAAATTGCTCGAGTGAAATCCCGAATCTTTTTTTCAGGGGGTCAGGACGCCTTCGGCGATACATCACGTGGCAATTATAGCGTCAACCCTAGCGACATTTCGTCCCTTACGCTCGCTTTTCTGCGACTCGATTCTCCCCCATCAAGCAACCATCGCCCCTGCTGCCAATTTCGTCGTCCAATTTATCCGCTCGTGAAAATCTCCCGCTGGAGGCTCGATTTCATAGGGAATTCGAGGCTCGTCTGCGATGAGAGCGTGGGCTACACGAGGATTACTTGTTTTCAATATTGCCGAACGACTGTATCCTTAATTCGACAATTCTGGATTCGATAAAGCAAAATTCAAACATTGTTATACTATTCGGTTCTTGCCATGAAACCATAAATACAATTTACAATTCACAGTAGACACAAAAATTTATAATACATTACTGTGCTATAAATTAAAAAAAGGCGAACTCCTCGATTTAAATTTCAGCACAAAAACATATTTTTAATTTTTCTATCGTTTCTACCTAAACATTTCAATAGCCTCTTACAGTGAAGATCTCGTTCAACAATTTATATTGATGTTTATAATAATATTTTCTACCATAAAATCGTAAAGAAAAACTTCCTGCAATCCCTCCTGGAATACTTTAAAGTTTAGACTTTCCTTTCTCGCGAAAGCGGTACAAAATGAACGTAGTATAATCTGCACATAATGACGTGCACTACCTCCTTGCAGTTGCACGAGGACTCGAACGTCCCGAGTAATTACCAATCGCCAAAATTCCTCCATCTCCCCGTAAAGACTTCCGTCGTGCGTCTCGTCGGAAAAGACGGGTCGGAAAACGGAGTTGTCAGGCTCGTCGTTAATTCACTTTCCGTCGCCGCGGGCTGCGGTGTCGAACGGGTCTCCCAAAGTCTTTCCGAAGCTCCGCAATCTCCGAAAGTTTCGGACGCGCGCCACCGAGGGTGGTTGAAAGCGGGGGGTAAAGGGGGGTTGAAAGAGGAGAAGGCCGGTTTTACCCTCCTCGCGGTAACAGCTATCCTACAACACCTATATCTCGTCGACACCTGTAGCGCACCCCGACCAACGATTATCTCTTCCTCTCCCCCGTTCTCCTCTGCAACCCCCCCTTCGTTCTAACTCTCTGTTCCGCACCAACCCCCGTTCCTTTCCATCCCCGTCTTTTTCGCGAGGGTTTGCGAACGGGGAGGCGAGTATTCCACGAAAGGGGCGAGTGCGAGCACGAAAGGCGACCGTAGAGGGGGAGACAGGGCGAAACAACCGGGCCGGAAGGGGGTGCGATGGTATGGGGAACGGAATATAATAAATTGCGACCACGAGCGGAGAAACAACAGGATAATGGGAGAATCGGAGGATTATACAGTATACAGAGGGAGGCGCGAAAAGGCCATGCTTATACCTTTTTTCGATCTCATATTCTTTATAGCCTCGTGTTATACGTGCAATCTCTTCTTCGCCCTCTCGTTTCCCTTGTACGGGCTTCGGACGCTTGCTCGGCCCGCGACCATACTCGCGTGATATGCTCGTCGTGTGCTCCAGAAAAACCCTTGCTACGTATGCATTTTGATCTCTGGATCGCCAAGAGAATCTGATTAATGTTTCACTTTGTATTCATTGCTCCATACATGCACCACTGAAATTCTCAATTTTTGGTCACAATAATTTTTCTCTACTTAAGTGATGATGCTGAAGTGCTTCTTTATATTTTTTTAGAATGATCCTTCCATTTGTTGCTTTCGAAAAAATAGTTAAAGCTGTTAGTCATATCTCATGTGTGATGGAGATAGACGATCCTGTTTCTCTTGCAATTGATACAACAAATTCTGATTTTGCACAAAAATTTTCGATCTAGTCATGACGATACGGTGTTAAACTTCTTCTTTATTCAATACGTAAGATGAATGAGCAAGGACAAACGGGGAAATAAGATGAGAACAATTTACAATTTTAAATAAACGTCATATTCCTAAGATTAAAAGAACGTATTCCATTGTACCACCCAGAATTTGTTCATTTTGAAAATTCAGAAAATATTTACAAATTGTCCATTACTTTAAACGTTCTGAGTAAATGCTCATTGATCCGACGAACGTATGCGTCACAATTTTTACAGCCGTTTTACAAGCTTTCTAAACTAATTGGAATCGAGCACTAACTTTACTCCCAGCAATATCAAGTAAACAGTAGACTTCCAGTTACGGTCGTAAAGAATCGTTCATGCGTGTGTTCCACAAATTTAATTGCGAGTCGCCTTTTATGTTCGTTAAATCGTAGGAAAACGCGCTTCGTTACGTGTAGGATCGCGATGTATAAATCTTGGAAGGGTAGAAAGCTCGAGGCGGACAAAAATGAGGGTCGACGGAAGTTCGTTCGGCGTAGCAGCACACGTCGGGAACAGAGCAACAAATCATAACCGGGTGTACTGTGAGCATTGGCCGCAACGAATAATAGACGGGCACGGTTGATGTCGAGTATCGATGCATCGAGCAATCGAAACGAAGCGCATACAACGCGGACCGTGAAAGCCGACTTGACCATCCCCCTGCGGAACGGAGACCTAGGGATTGGGATTTCCCATCTGTGTCCTCCATCCGCGTGATACACGATTCGATTACGTTATCCCTCGTCCTTCTCTATCGGTTAGTAACTACCTGCCCACACGCGTTTTCTTTATAGTTTAAACGAACCCTCCGGGAATTTGTTGTTTCCCGATATTCCACCCGCAACTAGTTATTAGAAATTTGTTCAACGTCTAATCTTTATCTCATTACAGTCGTGTATATATCTGGACCTTAGAATTCATGTCAGGGTGTACTAATTTCAGTTGTTTTTCACATGCTTTTGTTCAAAGTCGTTTTGTTTTCCATATATTTGATAGTACAAAAATGGAATATTTTAGTTTGACAATTAAAACTGTCAATCACATGATTTCACTTTTAAATAAAATTACATATCTTTTCATCAATTTTCAAACAAATATGAACATGTTCCTGAAACATTTGAGTAGTAAGACTTTTGTTGAGATACTCTGACAGACACAGGGGTCGAGATATATTCATTCATGTCTAAAAACTAAAAAATAAAGACCTATCAAGAGTATGTTATAAAATTTTATAAAAGTATATATATACAGATTTTGATACATCTCTAGTGAGTTTCAAAATGTAAGCAGAAACAGACACAGTCTGGCTGTTAGTCAGACCATTAATTCTCGTTGCTGTGTACAGCAATTAGTGACGTTTAGAAATTTAATTGTAGCGCATAAAGACCGGTTTTCACTCATCAGTTCAGTGTCAGATCCGGGGCCCGGACAGAGTTTGATTACCCCGGTGTTGTATCTTTTTTTACACGGTTATCCGCGCGGTCCGTGCCAGGGTTCATTCCGATATTTCTTCTCGGCACGGTCGGGCCATTTAGTTTGAACGTCTGACCATTTCCACATGGCCTTGCGAGAGCGCGTTGACAGCTCCGCGCTGTGCATAGCACCAAAAAAATATTTTTAGGGTCTCCACAGAAAAGAGCACGGGGAAAAAGGACGCGAGATGTCGTTTATTTTACCAAAATTGGTGTTGGAATGTCGTACACTCCGAGTGTACAAAGGACATTGGCTTTTCCAAGCCTGCTTGTGAATAGCGATACATGATCATACATGTGCAGTCTTTAGTGACTTATCGACGAATCTCAAATGATTTTTCGATATCTTAAGTATTGTTGATTGTACAAATCAATGGAAATGTGTTTTTAGGAGCTTATAGTGAAAACATTTTACTTCAGAATTCTTATCCATAATGACCTAAAAATTATTTATACGGCACTCACGAGTCTGTATAAACACGGAAAACGTGCCCGGTTCGGGCTCCGGACCGGGACAGACCTGTATAAACCAACCTTAATAGGATGTTTTCGCGTAGGTTTGATGTATATCCAAGCTTTATGCGCTGCTCCTTATCATCATTTTCCATTAAAACAGTTTAAATTGCACGAGCTTCCGCAAGAACCCAACCAGACCGTTACGGAAAAGATCTCACTAATATGTATTAATTAATAAAGTGAAATAATAAGATAAATTAATGGTTGATGCTTAAAAATCGATTTAACACTCACGATACCGCCATCTGACATCATTGACCACAGTGAGTAACAAGTGCTTACCTGAAACAAACGAAATAAGGACATGGTCATTCAATATGTTCCACAATATACAATAACATCATTATTAAATAAATTGAATACAAATGAAACGTGTACAACATTAGAACAAGGGATAAATCCAGACAAACATCCCTTAAATTACAAAACAAAATTTCAGGGGTAGTTCAAAATTTGAGAAATACTTAATAATATTCTCTAAGCGAAGAGAGATTTTAACAGACTACAATCAGAGAGCAAAAGCATCGCGTATACGGGCTCGCACCCTAAAAATGATTCCCCCATCAGCCATCGAGAGCAGCGTGGCCAGACGTCAGCAGAATTGGCGAACTGTTTACCGGCATTCGAGGCCGATACGTGCATGTATCAATGCACCGAAATATGCAGATGTTACGCACCACGAGAGCAGGTTATGCAGGGAATAACAGGCACAACCTTCGCCGGTCGAGCGACGCGTAGTCTGGCGGGAGCGATTCCCCGCGAACCGGTTAGGTACGTGTCATTCGTTGCATGATTAATCGTTTAATTAGCGGCAGTGTTATGGCAGCACGGTTCCAGTCAGACCCCATCTCCTATCCCTGTTGGCCTGCACTGCAGCTACCGTGTCACCCCCGAGCATCCCCTTATTCCACGTCGAATACACTGAACCTGCTCGTCTCCCTTCATCTACCCCTTACAATCCTCTATCTCCTAGCTCTGGGTCTGGATAGGTTGGCTCGCCTTCGAGGACCGAGCCAACTATTAATCGTTCCAAGGCCGTTGTCTCTTCCGGGCCGGAAGTTCGCGGACACCGCGAGGATGAGCTCCAGGAAAGACGTCTCACGCCAAAAACAGGGCTGACAAGTTCGCGAACGACTCCATGAGAATCGAGACGCGACCTACGGATACTCCCGCTACCGCCACTGCTAACGTGCTCTCCAAGTTGAGGTCCAATTAATTAGGATTTATGGTAATGCCGAGATAAAGGGTTTCGTTTAGGAGATTACCGGAATTGCTTCGGAGGGACGCAAATGAGAATGTCAGGGCACGGACCAATGGCGAAAGGCGTAATCGCTCCGAGGCCTCCGAGATTTATTAGCATGATGATAATATTTTATACATCGAAAGTAGTAAGATTGCTTTGCGATTTGTCGCCTGTGGGATTTGCGAGACAGATGCTGATCATTTAGACATTGAATTTGGACATAACCTGTATTGTTTTCTGAGGGACGAAGATCAGGGTGTCAGAAAATCGAAAAAATAGTTTTGCACTTCCTCACCGCAAGATTTATATGTCAGTAATAATAATTTTAACATCGAGGGGGTCAATCGCTAATTTACACATTTACTGAAATCTTCACTTATGGGATAGATAACAATGATTTAGAAATCGAGGGGCAGCTGGTAATTTATGCATTTGTTGGTATGTTCGCGGGGAGTGAAATTCATGTTTGCCAGGGACTTTGATTGTATTTATTTTTCGGAGCGAATATTATGGTTGAAATATCACTCGGGGTTTTAAAGAGTGTGCACCTGTGAGCATGTATATCATGAATGTTATGATTATTGAGTGCATACACATGTTTTATTCCGATCCGACAATGCCGTAGCTAACTGAGAAACGCGCGACAACATTTGTTTGCCTGCAGGTTTCGTTTATGCAATTGAAGGTACAGTGTGTAAAAAGCTTAGTGGTGGCGGTTTGGAGAGATAAATTTTTATTTTCGGATCAGTGGATATTTACAGAACTTATTTTGAAATAATGTTTGCAGCTACCTAAAGAATGCTAAACCTTCAAGCTTCAAAGCTTGAACCAAAAAGGATTTTAAGTGTTTTATAATAGTCAAATGCAATTTTTCTTCAGCGTTTCATTCCGTCTCGTTCAGAGGAATTAAACGTTCTACAAATTCCGATCTTCTTGTAAGCTCCGAGCGGAAAAAGCATTCGAGTGATATTTTTCGCCTCGTAATTCCGTGTACACAATCCGGAAATAATATCGCGGCGACTAACGATTGATCCTCTAACCGATGCGGCCGCAATTAAATCCTTTCCGCGTTCAACTTTACAGCCGCCGCCGTTACGAACGGGAAACGAGCGGTGGAAGCCTTGTTAATTTTGCATCTGGAAGCTCTTCTCGAGCGGCGGGACAGCTTCTGCCTGGCGATCGAGTTTATTAATGGATATTTCGATAATTGTTATGCTTGTCGTATCGATTGCCGAATACGCAGTTTCCGACCCTTCCAACGAACGGGTTCCCTGGAACGTATCGTATACGAGCGAACATTTTCGACGCCGATTTTTATCGCAATGTGGAAAACGATAGTTTCGACTCGTCGTTATATTAACTCTGGAACGACACCGTGGGGTTGCTGTGGACACCATGAAATTTTAATCTTGTCCATGGACTAAGGCTTATTTAGTTTAAAGTCAGTTAAAAAGCTTTATTTACAGTTACTTTATTTACAACTGACATTGACATTGCAAATATAAAATGTATTGTATATCAAATAGTTCTTTAAATCTTTTATATCTAACTTTTAATTATAATATTAAGTCTTACGCGTTCCTTAGAAATAATTGCATATCTCTTTACTCAATTTTTCCTGATAAATTAACAAGTCCGTTTTATATTATATATATGTACGTCCATGAAGAATTATATTTTGCAGCACACAGAGAAGGAAAACATACATTTTACAGTATCTGTAAACAGAAAACAGGAGAATCTTTAATCTGGGGAACGTGCAAAACCAACTAAGAAGAAAATAATGTCAGGAATAGATTGAAAATAAATTGATCAGGAAGCATTAAACGATATTTTAAATATTACGATTTTATTCCGGATCGTTCCAGTGTCACAGACACCAAAAGAGAAACAGAATCGTTTCATTCCGTAATTAATAATAAAAGCAAATCCCGTTAACTATGCGGCCCGTTGCAACGAGAAAAGAGAAAGTCGAGTGAATGCGGGACAAGCGCGCTCGAAAGGATTACAAACGAACGGGTACACCGTCGCTGCGGAATTTTCGTGATTAATATTTTTCTTTGACGCGCTGCGAAAAATAAACCTACATACGGTGGAGGGAAAAAAAAAGAAAAAAGGGAAACTACATCGGTCGAATGTTTCCCCGATCAACGGGGACTTTTCATCGTTTTGTGTGAAACGGCGATCGGTATTTTTATCTCGCCAATAAAGTCCCCCCCCCCGTTCTCCCGGTGTAACAACCTGAAATTGTTTGAAAAACGAGAAACACAGCGAAGCGTCGCGCAACCTATGATGTTTTTACGTCTATAATCTTCAGTAGAGGAGCTCTGTAATTGACGCGACGGGACGACGTCGATTTCTCACCATCGCCTGTTTTATTGAAGAGACGAGCTTTATTGAAAGGAAAAATAAACGATCCGCTTTGAACGGACTGCGTTACGGTATTGCACACGGGAAAACTTCCCGGTCCTGTGTACTTTGATTTACACAGTCGTATCGCTGTTGACACGTGTCTGAAAATTCTGCAAATTTACAATCCCCGAAAGATATGTTTGGACAGAATGCTCGCCGCTGGACTGCGTATTTTGAGCATTTTTGACGAGGATCAATAGGCGAAGTATAAAACGAGAAAAACGTCAAAAGAGAATTTAAGAATTCAATAATTGTTAAAATTGACACAGCTTCGTTTTTCCATTTTCTTAAAACATACATTTTTAAGGTGTTCCTTACAGACTCATTAGTGTCTATAATGTTCCTATACACGTTGTTATACTGTAGCAGTAAAAACATTATTGTCCTCAAATAATGTTCATTAAACACACAATGCTGCAGTGCACAATGTAAGTTATGCATTGAATAAATGAATGAATGAATTGTTTATTGTGTAAGGTGCTATTTACTCATTAGTAATGTCAATTAGTACTGTCTGAGTCATTACAATCTTCGAGAAAATACATAAGTTGATATTCAATGTAAATCTTACATTTAGCCCTTGCGTGCATAATGTTGTTTTATCAAGAGAATGGAACAAAAATACAATAATGAGAAGTTCTTGTCTTAAAAGTATTAAATTATTCGTCAGAAATCAGATGAAGAATTACAAGAAGAATGTCAAATTGGATTCCACTCTTCTCTCCTATAGTTCAAGTAGAAATTTTTCATTTTGCCTAAACATCTAGAGCCCGTTTACCAGTTTGAAGTAGAAATTTGTTGAGAATGAGTTGTATACTTTGTCGGTGGAAGGGAAATTAATATTTTGCGACGTGGAGGTGTGTGCGCCTAGGTTCGCGTAGAATTGAATCGCCTTCGAAGTTTTCCCGTAGAATACATCGAGAAGAAGAAGACGGAAGTGAGCGAAGGAGGATGGGAAGATAACAGAGTAAAAGGGAAAAGAGCAGAAAGTTTCTAGCGACGATCGATCCGCTCTAGAATGAGGCACGAGGTGGGGGAAGCACTTCGAAAATGCGTGGGCCATTTTTCCGTCACGATGACACCGACCCACCGATAATAACGAGAACAGGGGACGCGGCACAATGGCGATTACGATCGCCATCATTGTGCATCGGTATTCTACCTCCGCGAAATCGTTCCATTTTTGTCGTTGCCCGGTTACGCTCGCCATCGACTTTAACTCTCCGTCCATTCGCGTATTATGCCCGCTTCTTTTCCTTATTGAAAGCACTCACCATTCACGCATGCATTCTTCGTTTTCCGATAGACAGTGAACACTTTCAGCGCAACGGGGGAAAAGTGCATCGGGTATTTTAATGAAACGGACTGCCTCGAGCACAAAGAATTTTATCGGACACCCCACTTTCCTACTTGGAAAACTACTATCTTATAAATCTACGGGACAACTTGAAATTTCCTCGGGACAAAGTATAATCTCGTGAGTTCGAAATGAGATTTTTATTTCGCGCGTTAAACGAAATGGTCGAAGCCTGAACGCACTGTAGAAGATCCGCGGGAAATCCTAAGAATAAAATCCTTATTTTATAAGATACATAATACATTTCAAGTTTACACGTGACGTAGAAGCTCTAAATAATTCTGGGCACGAGACAGAAAAATAGGAAGTCTAAGAATAATATTTTCATTTTATATACGCATAAAATGATTCTTCTTTGAACGAAAGATAAAAAATTGTATTTTAGAAGTAGAGAGAGAGAGAGAGAGAGAGAGAGAGAGAGAGAGAGAGAGAGAGATTGACATACACATATTTCAAGTTTAAACATAAGATACAAGGTCTATGGAACAGCCAAGTCTAAAATTTGTATCTTATACGACAGATAAGATATTTCACGTTTAAACACAAGATAGAAAGACTATGGGAAATCTAAGAAATTTTTATCTCACACGATAGGTAAGACATCTGAAATTTAAACGTGAGATAGGAGGCACACGGAAAATCTAAGTATAACATTTTTATCTTATACCACAGGTAATATATTTTGAGTTTGAGTATAAGATAGAAAGTCTCTAAGAATAAAAGTCTTTGAAGATTTTAATAGAGCGAATCTCCCGGTACTTCAACTTTATTTCTTCGTTTCCAATGGTTGAGCTAAAGATATACTAAACTGAAGGCTACTTTTGCTTCCTTCTTTTAGTTTCTAAGACTTTCAGGTTGTAAAAGCTGCAGAAACTTTGTTTTTACTTATCTGCTCCGGCATGTGGCGAAGGAAACTTATATTTAGTATTACAAAATTTTTGAAATTGTACCAAATATATAATTGTAGTTATTTAATAGACTATTATAATAATTCAGTGTTTCATCAAACCACACAACGTTAGAAAAAAAAAACGTCCAAGTAAAATGTACCGGCAATTAGAAGTAGGAACGGAATAAATAAACAGTATTAATAATTGTGTCGTAACAATTCCAGTGTTATCCGACCACACAACGGTGGTAGAAAAAGGCCAAATACGGAATAGAAGCCATCAGAAAAGGGAACAGTATCATTTCGAGAAATCTGACAAATATTTGTCAGCCAACTATAAGCTACCTCGCTCGTTCATTTTGACACACTGTACACTTGTCAGTCAAACCTAGCTGCATGACAGGACTATTTTATTTTGCCACTGTAAAAACCTTTTGTTGGTGCAGTATTTGACACTTGGAATTAACTTCTTTTGGAATACTTGTTCTGGAATCGTAATTTAAGTTCGCGAAAACGTTTCGTTTGATCACAAATGATTACCCACGAACTATTTTACTCTGAAACGATCCAGAGGATTCGCCAACCGGCAATTCGTGAAACTTTTGTTCCAGTTAAACGGCAACAGCGCCGGGGAATAAAGCTAAAAAGGGAGACATTGGAACGAGTCAACCAGGAACGCGTCAATGAGCAGCAAAACCGAGAGGTTACAGCGCAAGGCGTCCACAGGGACAGGTGTTCACCTGCGACCGATAAAATCGACGAGGAGGATCGCGGTGGAAAAACCTTAGAGCTGCGCGTTCGCGGGGGTACATCGTGCCAGTATAATTGCGCCCGTATGAATATTCACCTGGCGGAGTTACCTGCAATTTATATCATCGGTATAGAGCGAACTAATTTCGGTAACAACCGCGCCGGGGTCCGATCGAATGAGCACTGCTGCCCCCCGGGAATCCGCGAACATCGTCCTCGAACTGGTCCGCGACCGGAAACGTTTCGAACATGGTCCGTGTCCACCCACGCTCTGTTTTCGCGTCCCGTTTCCTCTCTATTCTTCCAATGCCTCGTCAAGCCCCTTCGATTTTCCTCTTTTTTTCCCGCGGACCGGCACCGAACAGTTTCGAACACCATCCAATTTCCATATTTTATTGGGTTTTATCGACGGCGACAGTCACCTTTAATTATCAGACGAAGAACATTATTTCCAGCGAACTGACAGCTCGACGCCCGCGGAATCCGAAATTTCCGAAATCGCGAAAGGATTAACGCCCACGCCATATTAAAAAGCGCAATTGCCAGGGAATTAAAACGCGACCGACGCGACGGACGCGCTCGATCGATCCCTTTATTTTCAGCAGCGGCTTTCACCGACGCCGACGGCATGGAAAATCATCTTTGATCGAGACTTCGTTCTTCTTGGTCAGCCGGGATTTCGCAGAGAGGAAGTTTATCTTCAATTTGCTGATCGGTGGAGATGAATGGGATATCACTTGCATGATTTATTCCGGTGGCGTTGCCAGGTAATTTTCTTTGGAAATGACGTTTGGCTTGTTGAATTTAGGGATTCCGCGGCACTGAGTGGGTTTTTTAATGATTCTGTCATACGGAGATTGCGGATTTTTTTGTATATTCTGAAGGAAATTTATGATTAAAGGTTGATTGAAGTTATGTTATTGACTGAAAGCAATGTTTCCGGCTGGGAACGGACAGGAAAAGAATAAAATTGCTTATAAACGAAAGAATATAATTTAAAGTATCGATGGGAACAGAGAAATATCGAAAAAGAAAGAAATTCGAGAGTGAAATTGCCGACGGAAATTTCCCAAATCAAAAGGATTATTTCAGCCACTTCACTAGAATGTACACCTGAAATTTTGGAACCTCGAGGTGGCCCGAACAAAATGGATGCGAATTTGACGATCACCGAAGCAACAGTCCAGACTGCAACGAAGCAAATACCAGTAAATCCCCAGGATTGCGTCGGCCAGCAAGGTTTCGGGTGCATCGATCTTCGTCCAGAGCATGGCCGCAATAATCGAGCCGCGGGTTTATTAAGTTTCAAAGTACGAGAGGCAGGAAATCAGTGGCAGTAGCACTTGGTTTGCGCTGACTGCGCGTTCCTCACGCCAGCTGCTGCATTTCACATTGTGCGCAACTTAAAATTGGATCGCTTTAAGCGGCTGTTATAGCTTATTGAAATAGCTCGCCGACTGTCTGCGGTAATTACGAGTATCGGGCCTCGATTCCTAACTGCGGGCACCCCTGGCGGGAACCTCTACCGGCTCAGCATCGCGAAACGTTGTTTCATTAAGCTCCCTCAAGACGGCGCGCGATGCTTCAGCGTTTTCAGAAGTTATTAAAATTCCGCGGAAAATAGGATGGCGGTCGCTTTCACTTTTTGCGATGGCCCATAAATGGCGCGCAAAACTGTCGGCTTCGCGCGATAACATTGTTATTATGGCTAACGCCGCGAGCACTTCGGCGGCTGGTTTAAAATGCTAATGCGAACAAGTTTTGTTTGAGAGACCCGCACTGGCTCTGCTTGGGGGAACAGTTTCTGGGATCCTCGCTGGAAAAGGGATCTTGTGGCGTAGTGAACTGTCAGACTGCTCAAAATGTCCCTGATTCCATCTGTCATTAAAATTATTATTTCATTATTGAAAGACTTTTTCGCATCACCTGTTTAAGAAATGTGGGATCAAAAAAGGGCGTGAGATCCCACTTTGCGGGATTGCAAGCCCTAGTACTAACGAATGGAACGAACTATTGACGCGTTATAATGATGTTCTAACGATTCAGATGTATTGCAGATTCAGGAACTTCAGACAAGCTTTCCCGACGAAGTAATTTTCTTTTTCAATCGAACGCCGGCGAGTCATTAATTATTCCGTTGACAGAGTTATCGGGGGAAAAATTTTGATTAAATTTTCACGTGTATATTCTCGGGCCGTAATTATACTGTTTGTAGACGCCGTTATTGGATATTTTCGTTCACGGTACGCGTTTATGCAGCAATGATATCGACCTCTTGGGAAGTGCACACTGCTTGAAATTTAATTACAACGCTCCAGAGGCTCCGGGAGTTATCGTGGCGAAAAAGGCTTAATAAAAACGCATGAATATACGAGGGCCTTTACTACGACGATAATGTAGAGTGGGGGAGAGAAAGAACGAGAGAGAGGGAGAGAGAGACAGGATTGCGGAGGGTGTGAGTTGCAAAAACCTGGAGGAACCGTGCTTGTTCTACCGTTGTTTCAGTTAATATTCCAAGCAAAACCATCGGAAACGAACAGCAAATAAATTCAAGGGTTTGGTTTCGAACAAATAAAACACAACACAAGAATGATTATTTATTGGTGCATGGATATAGCTTGAGGTTTTTGTTGTTCGCGGTACGCATTCTCGCAAACCAGTCGGGGTGGGGAGAAATATCCTCTCTTTATCCGAAACATAAACTTCGCGAGATAATTCTAATGGAATATTCATTTTCTTGTGTCGATAGCACATTATTGGAATTGAAATCGATTCGGCCGTATAGAATCCCGGTTCATAAACTTTATAAGCTTGGTAAGCGGTTTAACGTTTCGCTCTCACAATCACAGGCATAATTTTATTTTTATAAAAACATTAAAAAAAAGAAAGAGAAGTTAAACGCGCAGTTCAGCGGGACAAGCACAGAAATCACAGCCAGGCACACCGGTCGCGAAATCACCGGTTCCACGGATTTCACGGAGAAACGAGAAACAAAGAGCGAAAATGACGGTAATAAAAAGTAACTTCGTTAAAACTAATTCAACTAAAAAGTTCCGGAATAGTACATTCTTCTGTTGCTTCTTCGTTCCACCTTTCCTTTTTTCGAGAAATTCCCCGTTAAGATGAAGTTTATAGCGGAAAAAATGGGGTCCGGGGGCTCTCTCGTTTTAATTTCTCCAAGTTCCCCTGTATACTTCGGGAACCAATAAAGCGAAAGTTATAGATTAATAATGAAGGAACTTTCCTTCGTCGCCATCTAAAATTGTCAATTATCGGGCAAGAATGAATTACCGTTATTTTTCACTGTCCCATAAAACTTCCAGCCTGTGTGAATTTAACAAGCAAAGCATCCTGAAACTTTCACAGGCGAAAAGAATCCCTTTTCAAACGTAAATTCAAAGGCTCACCGACGACGACGCTTAAATTGCTCGGCAGATCGATATCGGCGAAAGCAAACTCGGTCCGAATTCTTTATTAAAGCGCAATCTCGTTCGAAACGTCCGAGATTTTCTATCGGGTCACACAACTTGTACACTCATTTCGAAAGTTCTGTCAATTTTTCATTTAGTCTCAACTCATTTAGTCTCATAAATGCAAAAGGTTCAGCACCATTGCAGTGTTAGAGTTTTAACAGCTAAATATAAAGAAACTCGAAAGTGAATTACCAACGATTAATCCTTAGCACTCGAATGGTGATTCCGAAGCAGCTCTAATAATTGCTGTACCATTTTGAATTATTAAAGATTTAAGTATATTGTATGATATATCAATTTTGTATTCAACAAATTTAAGAAATCATTGAAAATGAAATTATTCTACGTCGCGCGCGGAAGAAACGTTTAATTTCCGAGTTAAAATAGTTCAGAGTGCGAAGGGTTAATGCATCCAAACTGTTAAAATCCTTATCTCCATTTAAAACGGGTTCGCCTGCTATCAATTTTATTAAACGCAGAAAGGTATCTCCTGGAGACAATCTTTCTAAAATCTATTAGCCAAAGTATACAAACCGATAACACCAATGTAATCGTGCTGAAGCAACACCAGAAAGCAACTCCAACACCCCCCTAATTAGAGTCCCTCGTGTTGAAGGTGTCGAGTGACATCCTGGTAAAAAATCCCCCGTTTGGTCACAATTTCTCGTTGACAGGATCCGGGGCAATTAAAAGAAAAATCCGATGCGAGCGATAGCGTTAGCACGCGAGCTGGTAGCAGTTGCTTCGCTTGGAATTCATTAGATTCCGGGTTAATGATTTTCAGCGCGTATTTCCGTGGCAGCGGATCTAGATCTAGTAGGGCTAGTAGATGGTGGAGATATTGTTCGCGGATCAGCTCGTTAAGTAAGCGACCTTCCTCGGGGCTCGGAGACACGTGGGACGGCATTCGATGGGTATCACGGAGCCACAAAGTGTCCTAAAATATCACGGATGGGGTACTCGTCGGAAGGGCGGGTCGGACAGAGGCCGGGAATTAATAGCCAACGACACAAATTGGACGGGGGGCCTGCAGCGCCGCGGAACGACTACGTGATTACGGGTTAATCAGAATTAATTAAGTGCCACGGCATGCGCGTCACTACTTCGTTACTGTGACGCGTCAAGTGCCACCCACACCCTCCTTCACCACCACCACCCATTTCGCCACCCTATATACCACCCACCCTTGCAGCTCCCAACTGTCCCTCCGACGGCTTAGTGTGTGATCCTAATGAATGATATGCGCGTGCATGCTTCCGCTGCACAAGGCTTTCGTCGGTTTATCCGTGAGCAAGTCTCTTGGGAGAAAGGTGGAATAAATGAGGCGGAAGGGACGGGAGCGGGGAAGGTTAAACTGAAGGGGTCCCTCTATCTTTCGACCCTGCACGCCGCGCCGGTGCGTTTCGCCGGGACCGATACGCAAGTTGTCAACGCTAATTAATATCGCTTTTAACTTCGCAACCCTCTTCAACCAGACCCGCTGGCTTGGCCTATCTGCGCGGATGATAGTGCGAGTTTGGATCCTGTGCTGGGGGTTCTAGGTCAGCGTCTTAAGGGATGATAAATGGAGATTCTAGTACATGAGAAGAGGTTGATTTTTAATTTATACAATGGTCAAACTTTGCTCTTAGACGTAGCACCTGGCTGAGGCAAGAATTCGTTCTACAACTTTGTTTTGAAGTGCATGTGTACTTTGAAGTTGTTTGCAAGAAACATTTAAACCTACAAGTAATACAACATTGACTTCATTAAATAAATATAATCTGCTTGAATAGAGTGTATAATAAAAATTAAAATAAATATAATCTGCTTAAGCGCCCTCTTAAGTGGTAATCTTAAAAAAGATCGTATTAAAGTGAACAGGAAGAGATATTCAGAATACAATGTTGGAATAAAAGTAATTTAAAGACTGTCACAAACTGTTCATTTGCAATAACTTCGAGTCTCTTCAAAATTCCGAACAAAAACGATTATTCTTCGACTACCCTTGGGTACGTAAAAATCGATTAAAAAGAAAAATGATGAAGCGCGTATCATCTCTGGCCGCGTATAACCGCGTGTAAGTCAAACATCGGGAAATAAGTATTCCGGGCAAAGTTTCCGGAGCACGAGTTTAATCCGTGGCCCATGCTTGCACACCGAAACCGAGTGCTCATACTTCCCAAATGACTTCTGATTCCGGCGTTTATTGACACAAGGGTGGAGCCCAGAGGTAGGCAGGAGCAGCAGCGGCGGCAGCAACGTAATCCTTAGTATTTATCGTCAGCGAAACGAGACATGGCCGCCGGCAGGCGTTAGCAGCTCCGCGTATTAAAACGGATAGGTAAATTTCGAGTCGCTTAGGTGCATTTCCGCGAGTAAGTCGCGTCGTCGCGAGCACCGCCAGAAATTCCGGGAGATTACAATCCGTGGAACAAGACGCGGGGGGCAGGCGCACAAAGTGCTTTGCGAAGCATTCTTAACAGATGATCCACCACAATTCCCCCGGCGCGATGAATGCGCGGCCCGGCTTATAAAGTTGCGCGCGTTTCTATAGCGTGACCCGCATTTCCCATGACCGGCACGTGTTCCAGCTCTGCGGGGCGAATATTCCTTTCTAGAGGTCGACCTTGGGTCGTACATGGGTTATCAACGTTAATCGAATCACCCTCTGAACGGGCGATTCCTTCTACTGACTTTCACGACGCCAATATAACGTATACAAATTAATTCGCAGCTACCTCAACCATGCGATTTATGTTCAGCTACTTCATCTCCCTGAATCCAGCAACAAATTTCAGTTTAAATCGGAGTTATAATCAGGAGGATAATGAATAGGCTGCGAATTTTATGCATTGTACATAGCGCAAAAACGAGCTGATGTAATTCGAATTAATAAAAAGATTAAAAGCATTTAAGAATGCCAATACGTAATTTTTGACTTTCTAACATGATTAAAGAAGAAAAGAATCTATATGGCTACTGTTGCGTTGCATCGAATGCATACAATTTTTTATTTTGCATAAAAATCCGAAGTCTAACCGTGAATTTATTTGTACTATTAATATCGCTTTCATTTGCTCATTTCGAATGAAAAGCAACTTGCGAAATTTTTGTAGGTCTCTTTTTGCAATGCTGACTTTGACAGTGTGAGATTTGTACTATATGTATGGCGAGGAACGGGTGGTTTAGTATTTATGCACTCGACGTTAAGAATGTTAATACTGCATGAATATTTATCCAATCATAAAGCTCTTTATAGCACTGTTTCGTTAGGAATAAATGAATGCATGAATGCCTTTGTCGGGAAATGAAATAGTGTAACAAGCCTGTAAAAAATTTCATCGAGTATAAAGACACGTAATTTTGCAAGAGTGATCTTGCAGAAGTGGATTGACGTTTTAACGTGTTTAAACTTATTCGAAGCGCTGCGATTATTTTTTCAATCGTCTCGGCATGGAAAGGGGCAAATTAATCTCATCTATAATGAATACAAGTTACTGTATTAATGTTAATGGTTAGGTATAAACTCTTGTCGATTTCCTCCGCAATAGAGCGATGATTAGAAAACAGTAACAACATTTAAAAAATACTATTGCATTTTTTCCAGCTCTATATAATAAAGAAAAAGAAATAAATTTGTATGTAGCTCCTTGCCATAATTCATCGAAAAATGTGTCCGTGACGTTCCCACGTCGAAAATGGCGAATTTCGTGTTCTGTCGCATGTCCCGAATGCAACGATACGTCTGAAGCACTCACAGTCTCGAATTTCCACGAGACGGAGAGCAGACGGAACTTTTATGTTCCCGTAGGGTAAATCACGTTTCCCTCTCCGTCTGGCACCGGAAGTTCCGTGGGCTGGCATAAACAGGAACAAGTAACGAGTGCTCGTTGCCGGAACTCTTCATTAGACAACTCCAAAATTGACTTCGGCGTTCTCCACTCGAGAAAGTGCTCTCGAGCGCCAATAGCCACGCGGCGTCGAGCCCCGCGTGTACGTATACGCGGTTGTCCGCGTGTGTGCGGGGATGGTTTGGAAGCCAGGATTTCGTGGAAGACCGGGATTATGGGATTCGAATCGAGTCTTCCTGGGTCAAGAGTCTCCTCGAGCTTGAAACTACGTCTGGAAGCGGAACGGCTCGAGAAAACGGAGCGAACGGCACGGCGCGGCGGCCGGTATGGGTCCATCGATGCACGGCGATATTCAAGGTGAGAGAGAGAAAGGGAGAGAGAGGGAGAGGGAGGAGAACGAGAGAGAGAGAGTCTGATCAGCCACGACTGAATAGATGAAAGAAAACGGGCGGAGAGAGACTCTTAAAAAGAACCGTAATCCGGGGGCCGGCGCTCATTGGCCCCGGGCCAACTTGAACACGTACAGGCCGCATCGGGGGTGCCGCGGCGTGGACGAGTGCCCGGCGAAGTCGCCTCGACGATACCTAACAATGCCGTCGAAAGGTGTCTAATTAAATAAGACGTCCGGAAATACGCGGATCTCGCGGACCCTGCCGCTAACAAGCCGTTCCTCGAAGTGTCGCGCGTCGTTGGGCTTTGCTGGCACTGTTGCTCTTGTTCACCCGGGTCAACCGAGAAGAACCACCTAGAGGGCTATCCACGTGGAACCTACCAGAAGCTCCGTATAATTGTAGTGTCGCGCTTACAGGGAGTGGATCTCTCTCCTCTGCTCTCCGAGGGCAATAGAGTTCGGATCTTCTTTTCTGCGCACGGTGATTTCTTCTTTCCAGCGGACGCCACGGATCCAGGAAAGTCCCCGCGGCCAGATGCGATTCAAAGAGCAAGAAGGGCTTGGGAAATAATTATGGAGACACTGAAGATGGAGGTGCAATGGTTGTTGGATACGGTTTGATGTCTCTTGAGAAATTCTGCCCGTGTTTTAAAGGCTTCCGGATGGTATTTGGAAATGGGTATGTTGCAGATTGTAGAGTTATCTTGATGTAATCATTTTGGTTTTATTCGTAACCTCAAATTATGGTACTTATGGAAGTAAATGTTTTACTGTGGCCAGAAATGTGTAAAATAAGAGATTTTTTACTGAAAGAATGTATAAACCCCTATAAAATTTAATTTCACTGAATTATATCTTTGTTAGTAAGACAGAAGAGAATTGATCTCCTGATATTGTTATCGTAATTGTTAGGTCTTTACAATTTTTCTGTTCATTTTATGTTGCTAAGAATTTCATTACCAAGACCGATGAATAATTTTTGGGAACGAGCCAATTTACAGCGAATAATTTGTCATGCCTAAATATAGTTTGACTCGAAGTAAAGCAGTGCTACAAATGCTGGCGCCTTCCACAACAGCAGCAGGCTAGACAAAATTTTTACCGTTGACAGGACAATTCACTCGACGCAGGGACGAGTGAATGTTTGGTAAATTGAAATTCCTACGATGTACGACGCGCATTGCGTAACAGAGCTATCGTTGTCTCGTGCCCCCTTCGTTCATGCTCCGCGTCGAAGAAACTTGGGGATGAGAACGTTTATCTGTCGGGGAACGAACTGCGGCCAATTCGTCCAAAATCGTGGATAAAAGATCTTACAAGTCCTCTAATTCGTAAAATGTGATTTTTCCAGTTTTATTCTTTAAAACTGGAACAGAAAACCACCCTTACGAGGGCTGTTTCACCCTGAAGACTCGAGAAACTTTGCCAGCTAGAATGCGATTATAACTTTTGGAACCCAAGACAATACCTAACACCGAGCTACATCAACTCACTTTGAAATACGTTTAAAAATTTCCATTCGAATTGAAGAGTCTGCTTTGCAGTGCGATGATGAATTTCGGAATAAAACATGTTGGATAGAGTGAGCAAAAATGAGTACATCCAATTTAAAATACTAAATAAATTAAAAGAATTCAGGACCATCGAAGTACTGTTTTCAATTTACTAGAATGATTAAAGGAAAACGGACATTTTTATTTTGATCCAGGTTCGTGCAATCAACGCAGATGATTCATCACGAAAATACACAATCTACTAAAACAGTTAATTAGACATAATGAAATGCGTGCTATTTTGTTCAATTTTGTCCATGTGTTCGGACAAACGAACCACTGAAACCAAGTCTACAGTTCCTCAAATATGTGTCGCTTCGGCACGCGCACGCAATCACGCGATTCCCGTGTCGGTCGGAAGCGAAATCAGTATCGCGTGGAAAGGCTGGCCCTCGGTGTACGAAGGAACAGTTTAAGCGTGTCATCGTTGCGTGTGTATGAACGATATGATCGCTGGTCTAGGGCGCGAAAGAACTGCGCGTTGCGAGTATCGAGATAGACAGGTGCGGCGATCTCTTCTAACGAGGATCGAAGTCTCAAGTGATCGGTATCGGAAAGAAGATAACGAGCTTCTCGCAGACAGTTTCCTCGAGTAGAGTGACCTGGAGAGATGGTAGATAGAAGAGAGGAAAGAGAGAAGGGGAGGAGAGAGAGAGACCACATCGAGAAAAGATGACGTCTAAGCTGGAGGAAAGAAGCTGATACGATAAAAGGGAGAAACTAGGTGGATGCGAGTTTCTCAGGGGATCGGTCCAAGTTCCCAGGAGCAGCGAACCATTCGAAAATCCGACTGTTGAAACGACGGCTATGTTACGGCCACTTGGCCCCATCTAATTCCGTAAAGTGATGTCTAAGCCTGCTATGTGCAGGACGGAAGCCGAAACTCGACACTGACTGAATAATGCGGACATGGAAAGCGGAGAATCGTGAGGGGACGCTCGGCCTGCAACGACAATCGAAGAACGCGGTCTGTCATTTGGATTACTTAAACGGTCTATCCCGAAGATCAATGATAATACCACCGCCAACAGCGTTGACCCCCTTCGATATTCCCCAGGGACTCTGCTCAAGAATAAAATTCAGTTTTCCAACGAGGATGATCGTTGGAATGTTCAACGACTCGGCGCCCAGGCTTACCGGAATGGTCGCCACCCGCTTAAATTTAACGCATCGACTTCGAATATAAGCGATAACGGTTCCTTCATAAATTTCTTCCAAGGTCTCGCAGATTTGATATCAGAGATCCTTCTCGACATAAATAGATTTTTTTAGTGAGAAATTTCTTAAGCCATACCCCTTATTCTTGGGAACGTCAATATTAAATTCTTGCGGCAAACGAGCAGAGGTAAGCACAACACGTACTCGTAGTAGATTCAGGAATTTGCCTTGACAACGCGCGAAAATTGCACGACGAGCTCCAGAACTTAAATTCCGCGTGCGTGTGTATGATTTGCTGCGCCGGTCTGACCACAGTTAACCTTTTCCACTTGTTGTGATGTTTTGCGTTTGCGAACTGAATTCTTTCGAAAGCGACGTCTCTCGTGGGAGGATTTCATTGTTTCGTTTAACGTTCAACGTGTTGATTCATGAAAGGGTACTTCTATGGTACAAACTTTGTAGAATTAGAGACATTTTGTTTTAATAAAGTAGGTCCTGGAACGTAACAATTTCTTTTGGTGTTCGCAACTCGCTTGAGCTGTTCGCATTTTGTAGATCGTAGACCAGCTTGTTCAGGCGAATATACGAATAGAAAAATTAATTAATTTTAATAGTCTAAATAATTATTCTAAAAATCCGCGTGTCACTACAAGACTCATGTGTCCTATTACAAGATGTAACTCTAATTATTCGATGTCTGTTAATCGAAGCTGTCATCATTATGATGCTTCACGATGTTTTTATTCAGTTTTAATATTTGTTCCTGGCAATGATTTCGCCAGTATACTGTACCGACAAATTCAAAGATTTCGTGACTAAAGTAATACTTCAAACTCTTTCAAACAATTCACGAGCCAGAAAAGCAACATAAGTATACAGCGTACTTCACACCAGGCGGCGCCAAATTGTAGCGTTCCCCTCCTCTTCCGTCTGACCGTTTTCTATCACCCCTTTCAACTCAAGGTTACTCAAGGCAACCTCCACTTTCACATAAGCACCGGGTACCACCCTGCTCTTCATCCCCGAAAAACGCGAGCACAATAAAGTGCAAGACCGGGTCGGAATCATTAAAAGCAGCGCAGTTTCCTGACGCGATTCCCTTTGACGACTTGTACGACTTCCTTGCGCCTTCGAAAAAGCTGTGGACGTCGGTATTGCTAGCGAGCTCGATAGTGGAGCAAAGGTTTGTGAGGTGAATATGTTCGGCTGCTAACACTATCGCCGGAGCTTGGGTGATAGAGCTTAGGTTTGCCTTTTAATGATTTCAATTGACAAACAATGTATGCATACATGTTCCCATAGTCCTCCTCCAGCAATCTCCTCCCCAAGGAACGTAAATTTGGTAATTTACTTGTATAATAGTGGGAGAAAACATGTCGATGACAATGTAAATCTTAAACTGTGTCCACACTGAAGTTACCTTCTTGGCGTTGCTTCAGTGTGGACACAGCTTTTCACGCGTATGTGATACACGCTCGATAATAAAATGTGTGTCTCACACGCGTGTACGCAGCTCGCAATTCGCGTGTCGTTTGACAAAGCGTGGAGTTGTGTGATCTTCGCAGAATGCGAAGCTTGGAGAGCGCAGAGAGGCCGTCGGGCACATTCAGTCGTTGTAACGCGCTGCAACGCGAGGAGCAGCAACGACAGGAATATCCAGCAGGATCAGCGGCGAAGGAACTTGTATTACGAGCTGACCAACAATGCGAGGCGGCGCGTGGGGCGGCAAGTAAAGCGGCGTGCACGGAACCCGGCCCCGCATAATGATTGAATTCCATCGCGACGCCTTCAGCGTATTTACCGGATGCACGGAATTTCGGTACGGCGCGAAGGAATCCGCCGCCGCTGGGGACAGTTTCGTTTCAAGGCCTTCGCCGCAGGCAGCCCAACTTCCCCGGGAGCCGGAAGGAAGCCTTTTCCGTGTTCGGCCGTCGAGATTGCGGCCCCTCTGTCGCAGTGTTTGCGGCGAACGTCACCGCACCCACACACGCTCTGTTTGGATTCTTTCCGAGTTTTATTTTTCACCGAGGCGATGACAACGTCGACGAAGGCCGGTTACCACGCCCGACCACGTCCCTCTTCTCCGACAGATCAATTCGGTTCACGTAGAGGGCTTGAATTTTTCCGAAAATGTCATGCATACGAAGAGCGGTTCCCCGCACCAATCGGTGCGTTGTTTTATTTTGCAGTTTTTCAACGGCGAAAGTTTTCGATGCCGACCGCCGCGTAGCGAAATTGGAATCGAAGGACGCACCGGATCTGTGTTTTGCACTTTGATGGCCGTTGCTTCGATGGCCGGCTGCGATCGTGGGAATTGCGTGGGCGCGATAGAATGATTAAATTCGACGCATTATGGTTAGTACCAAAAGATAGGATTAATTATTTCCACCATTTTATTAGGAAACTTGCTAGAACACAATTCAAATGTATAACCTAGGTAGGACAGTCCAGGAATAGTGAAATCGTTCTATTGTATCAGGTAATTGTGTGGCATGGTCAATGAACATAATTCAATTATATGACCTGGTTAGGACAATCCAGGCATAGTGGAATCGTTCTTTGACACCAAGTAATTGTGGCATCATCAAGGAACATAATCTAAATCAATAAAATAAGTAGGTGCAAAAGTGAACGAAATTCACCCTTGAATGTGGGACTTTTTTTTTAAATATAAATAAACTTTTATTTTATATCATATAACATTATATGATATAGACTAAGAAGATATAAATGCCTCTACTATTTTTGTCTAACATTTTTATCTAACCCTGCTAGGAATAGATGTTTGCTTAGTTGTACACCGCAGTCAACAGAAATTCCGAGAACCGTTTACGAGCGGATCCGGTTCTAGAGAGCTCTAGCTCGTTAAGAAAAAAGAGAGCACAGTATTTAGTGTTTACAGGTTAATGGATCCCGTGTCGTAAAGTTTAATCGCTTCGATCGGAGGCACTCGTGCCGCAGTTCCGCGGGCGTATCGGCGATATCGTCGATCGCGGCCAATTAAAAGTGGCAAACAAAAAAAGAACAAGCAGAGAGTATCGTCGTTGGCTAGAGCGCCTCGACGAGCCAGAACGAAAATTTACGATAGCTGGCAGCCGCGTTTCATAGCTACCTAGGAACGTGGCCGTGATTAACGCGTGCGCTTCCATTCTCAGTCCGGGCTGTGCTCCAGCATCGACTATAAACCGCGGTTTACAGTAAATGCAGCACGCGTCGCTGGCAACAGCCCGCGCCGAGAGCCTCTATAACGCGCTTACATTAAGGCTTAGTAAACCGTCGGTTACCGAGAGACCAGGGGAGAGAGGGACGACTACTACTAAATTTCATTTTTCTTCGCCGTCGTTTCTTCATCCCACGCTCTCTTGTTGCACGCGCCGGAAATCTCTGCGTGCGGATCTACGAAGAAATTACACTAACCCAGATCGCGTTTCAGAATGCAGGAAATTTACTTCTTCCTCGTGGCAAATGAGCCGTGCTTCTCCGGTTACACGCTGCTCTACGTCCGATCGCGCGCGGTTAATGAGACTGAAAACATCCGAGAAAGCCGAGACACGCGACTGCATACGCGCTGCGCTCGGCATGATCCTCAAAAGAATGCGTAAATAAATAATTTTATATTATATTGCATAATGCGCAATGCAATTGAGACGGAACTATATTTTACTTGGACAAATTTATACTCCTCCCTAGAAGGCGTCTCTATACACTTCCGTCAGAATTTTGCGTAGTTTGAACTAGATTGCGAATCTTATCAGTTCTTATCTTATCAGAATCAGTTGCAGGAAATCTTGCGCATAAAGATTTGCAATGGAATGAAGCTGAAATATAATTAAAAAATGAGAAAGAAAAGAATAAGACCGTAGATGTCGTCTGCCTGGAATGGCGACGGACATATCTGGGTTAATTAGCGATCGTCGTGGACCGAAATCGCTTAAGGTGGTTACGAGAACCAGTTGCTTGTCTCGTCGAACGGAATCAACAATGGCGGTCATGGAACCGCGAAGGATCGAGCACCCTTTGGAGAGTCAATATATCTGGCGAGTGTGCCAGTGTGTGCGGCCGTTCGTGTGTGCGTGTGTGTGTCGAGCGTTGAATCGGCGGTACCCGCGCCTCTATTGACATTGATGGTGTGACAAGCAACGGTGATAGGTGCTAGCAAGTAGTCCGTCGTCGTTGGGTACCGAGACGGGTTGTATTAGTGGCGGCGGTTAAGGGAGGAAATGGAGGGTGTTGCCAAGTCCCGACATGCCTCGCTTCGATTAATCAATGGGAATGGCATTTCGGAGAGGTGCTAGGCGAAGGTGACGCCGAAGGAGGTTGACGCCTGGGCCTCGAGAAAGCGCCGGGGAAAAGTGACTACTGCTAGACGGATTGAGAGCGGAGGAAAAGGGAAGATGAGGTCGGGGTGGACACTTTTGATGAATGGCGTCTACGATGGACCCCTGTAGGCTTCCGGTCTGTCACTTCTGTCTCTCTTTCACCCTCCCTGTTTCAACGGCCCCTCCCACACCACCCCCACCCCCACTCTTAGTCAGGGTATTCATATCCAAGTGGTGAAACCGCTGAGACATCAAGGAGCTAAGAAGCTGTGACGTGAATTATCGTCTTGTCCTTTATACGACGGCAAACATTAGGATCGGTTTCGCGCAGACCGAAACGGGACACGGGCTGTAATGCTGATGAATGCTGACCGCTATTGTCCCGGTGGCGAACGTGTCCGCAGTTTTGCAGATAATTAAGCGGGAGCACCGCACGGACTGACTTCGGTGCTGGTTAGGCTCGTCATATGGCGTTCTCAGTTCGAAGCACTTGCTAACAGAGGTTGGGGAGGCTTGATACATTAGCAGGTTTGATACAGATTTCGCCTCCCCTCCCGGGGGTGGGGGGTGTCCCTTTGGCGGTGCGGGGGGTTCGCCCCTCATGCCGCCGTGTGCCCCCGCTGAGGGGGCCTCATACCTAGTTCCTGATAATTAATTACCACATATTTATCATCATAAATGACCATTTTAATTTTGATTCTTGTAATATCGATTATTAATTATACAAAGAACTCTTTAAACCAGAATTTATAATGTGAACAAGCTTACGTTTACGAAGAGTTTACCTATCGGCAACAATTTACATTTCGGTCACGCAAACAATGAAGACGCAGCTGTTATAGAAGAGCTAACACTTAGCTACCCTGTTCAAATTCTTTTTCCCCACACGACGAACATATTGATGGTTCCTGGAAGGAGCGATTCTAATTCTTTGTTAATTAATGGAGCCACATCGGACAGCAGCTAAGAAAGGAGAAAAGGTCCCATGGTTCGCGAGGTTGCTGAAAGGTGTCCTCCATTTATCACTGTCCGGGACAGAAGTAGACGGGACGAAAATCGATCCCACCCCCCTCGACGTGTCATCCTTCTCTCGTTTACGCTCGGTTTCACCAAAGAAGAGCGCGAAGCGCTCTGCCGTTTCCCGCGAACATAAGGATCCCACAGTAATGCTTCCTATACCGCGGAACTTATTTTATATATATATATATATATATATATATATATATATATATTTTATGATAATTGGTCCCGGCAGCTCGATATCGAGCATTCTTCTATGTCAGAAGCACGTACAAGCGTTATCGTCTTAAACTTAAAGTGTCTGCTCCCGAATAACGGGGAGCGTATTTCACTCGGGTATTCCGTGCCCTTGTTCGAGAACCATAAAACTATTTATCATGGTGTGCTCGGTAGACTTCGGATTCTGGGTGTGCTGGTCAGACGATCAGAAATTCATGCGTCTACTGTTAATGCTTCCAGTTGGTTGGTACCGTTTCCGTTAAAGTAGAGCTGAGATGCAAACTACGATTTTACATTGTCAATTCTTTCTGACATATGTATTTGTGGTATGCACGATGAAATAGAATAAAAATCTGCATAATGAAGAACAACATGTTATTTGATTTTTATCGTAATACGTCTTCTGATTGCAAAAAAGAAATACATTTTATTTGAATTTCTAAAGCCGTCATATTTCAACCGTAAAAATATTCCTGGTGCAATCATAATGCCTCAAAATGCCGAAATGCCGGTAACGAAATGAAGTGTACGATCTCATAAGGATGTACACGAGTGTATAAAATGGCGAGCAAAGTTGAACCGCCACTCCGTATAATTATTCCAGATTTTTCTAATCCAGCGGGAGAACCGCAGACAGGGCACCGCCATAAAAATCCGCAGAATCCATGGTGTGCCGGTGGTTTCCGGGGAGATTGCTCCGTAGGTGCGCCAGCAATATGGCCCATACAATGAACTCCATTATCCGAGGCAGCCAGCAAGTCCCAGCCGGTTCTCATTCCAGTTCGCAGGCGCCATAGGCAACAGCCGGTTGCTTCCTTGTTCTGGTTCCCGCATCTTGTCGGAAAAACCACCTCAGCGAACGCAGGTTCCGTTCAGCGAAACCCCGAATCCATTTTGTTCGGATGCAATTCCGAACGTACAGTAAGATCTCGCTGATTGCACTCCCGATCGAATGTCTGTTATTTTACGCGAAGATTGAATTTGCTTAAACTTTGTAGATACAGCTTTCATTATAATATGTGCAAATTCAGAGGTAGCTGATTCCACGAGACCAGAGAGAAAGATAGGAAGATTGCGAATTGATGAACATTGAATCGGGAAGAACGGAAGAGAATGAAGCAGAGGTCCACGTGCTTCCGTGAAGGGGCCGCTGGCCACGCGCTGTTTCGAGTTTTCCCAGTTTTCCAGGAGTTATCAGGACACCCTGAGTTAGAGTGTTAATTACCAGCCCGTGCTAGACCGGCGAAAGGTGGCGGGTCGAAGGGCGAGGTGCAGGGTGTAGCAGAGGGAAGCAGCCTTAAGCTATGGCAGAGAGAGGAGAGGGTGGGAGAGGTGGTCCCCGGACCGCTGCTAGGAAAGGATGGAGACTCCCGGGTGCGAGATAACGTTTTCAATTACCTGCAGGATGTGACGTAGTTATGAGTTGGCTACCTATAGAGCAAAGCGACGGGAGCTCCCAGCCACCCAACCAACTGCTTCCAGAAGATGATGAGCCAAGATGGGCTGCGCGCGGTAGGCGAAGGGTGAAAGCGAGTGAGAACGCTTCGAGGACGAGAAGAGGATAAACGTAGATACCTACTACTTGTATAGCGCGTGTCCTCGCGAGATAAACTAAACCCGATTAGAGCAAGCGCCGGAGAAGTACACGAGCCCGGTGTACCTGTGCGCTGCCCTCCTCTAGGCGATTATAGATCACGTTATTCATCGCGTATCGGCCTGCGAAACTTTCCTCGTTTCTTGAGGAAAAAGGGGAAACGGCGCGCGGGGAAAGGGAGCCGCGATTCAATTAGCTGACGATGAAGTTGTCTTCTTCGGGCTGTCGACGCTTTTCTGGTAAATTTAGACTTTTCGAATTCCTTTCTGCCAGTCGGTCGTTTTACGCTTACTGGCTTCGGTTGCGTTTCGCTCGGGGTAAGATATTGGAGAATTTAGATACCAATCAGTTCGGATAATCAAGGTTCTACTGAATCGTCAATTGACGAAGCAAATATGCTCCGAACTATATCTCGTTTGGACTCTTTATAACAAGAAGAACAGCACGAATATGTTAGTAGAAATTTCACAAAAGAATAATTAAAACTTTTTCCCACCAAAAAGGCGGGAAGACCCAACGATAACAACGCCTCCACAGTGATCCGGATTCATCAACTTTTAGGTATCGACTTCTACTAAAATGAAATTAATCAACAAAAACAACGAAGGATTGTTATTGGGTTAGTATTGTCTCCCTCCTTCCGGTGCCTTCTTGAGCGTGCCCCCTTTGGTAGGAAGGATAAATTTTTCGCAAATATCGTGCACATCTCCCTGGCGTATTACTGAGGCATTGCTGTAGGCGTCAATAGTGCCCCCAGTGCATGAGATTGAATGCAATGTGATTGGGACATGTGGGTTAAACCTGTTGAAGCCGGGAGCCTTGTGGTCGAATTTAAAAAATGAGTCCGGGGTGGAGTCGGACGGAGAAAGGTCTGTACGTGTCTAGTATGATTAAGAATTTCGGGAAGTATTTAAAAGTTTGAAACGATTGAATGAATTATTCGGCCGGGGCCGTTCCAATGTAACCGGGGCTGTGCAGTTCCACCCGTTTAATGAAGTATTCAGCGGCGATCAATTTTCATGACGCTCGTGTAAGCATCCATTCAGCCGGACCGAAGGATATATTTTTTCTTAGCACGTGCAGCACGTCGTTGGCCGCTGCCACTGACATCATATTTATCTCCTTAACTGCGCGATTATGGCGTAAAAACTGGCAAGAGAGGAATGCCGGGACACGCCGCTCTCGCCCGGCTGCTGCTCCCGTGATATATTATAATGTATACGATGGGAAGTTCAGGCCGTTCATAATAATGCGAGCAAAAATGATGTATAACGATTGTCCCGGCGGTTATTATTAATCTACCATTCCCAGAGATAAATTCTACCGTTCTCGCAACGTTGTTGCCGCGTGCGCGTCTGGAATCGCTCGAGAGAATGGAAAACCCCCGACTACCACAGAAATCATACATCACGGACTGACATATGCTTCTCTGGTCTGTTAGTAAAATTATTTCCGTACACTCGGACAGGAGTGATTTAATCTACATTTTGAGTAAGTGACAGCACTGCTCCTTCCCGAAGTTTATAATCAAATTCGGATCAAACATTGTGGACGAACAAAATTTAGATTAACTTTGATGCAACGGGAGACCGACTGGAGTAAACAGTCTTAGCTATGCAAACAACTAACCGTCTACGAAACTCCGTAGAAACGGGGAAAACATTGTTCCATTTTCAATCAAAGTTTGACAAAATCGAGGAGCGACACTTCGTCGACGTGTCAGAACTAATATACCTCCATTACTAGGTTCATATAGTTATCTGCACACAAATATTCTCATCGGTTCATGCCATTAACACTAAACCTACATTTTTATTCACATTTAATTTTCTACAATGCATCTCCATAAACCAAATAAAATTCTTACAGAAATTCTCAACATGTATGAAAAGGCACTTCGTACAACTACTGTTTCGCCGAACTAATCCACAAAAGGTCGTCGTTGAACAAAACCTGCAATATAAAATTTGAACGAATGTTGGGGCAGGTTGAAGACGTAATACGTGAACAGGGTCCGTCGTTCGAGGACTCCGGAATTCTGCCTAAAAAATCAATTTTCCCAGAAATACAGAGAATTGAGGTCGACGCAGACTAGCATGAGGATTCCGCTCCTCGGATCGCCTTAATCAGAGAAAAAGCGACGCGAGTAAAAGTAGGGACGCTGGCGTGGCACGAGCCAGAAGGAGGCGGAGTGATGCACGGAGGGAGGCTCTTCTACGTTTTCCGGGTGTACGAGTTTCGAGTTAGGCGAGCGCCAGCAGAAAAGTTTTGCCGCCCTTACCCGAGGGACTTCGGTCCGCGGGCTTTCGCAATTTATAACCACCCTAACAGGATATCCAGCTCGCGTCGCGCCACGCCGTTCTTCTTTCCCTTCGTGCCGCGCGGTACGCCCGCTTTTAATTCGTCCCGCGACCTGTGCTGACACCTCCGCCTCGCATTCACCGCCGCGAAACCTTAATCGCTGGCACTGGTAACTGGAACACGCGTTACGCCTCGACTTTTATCATCCCGGTATCCCCTGAGAGTGAGAGCGCGGTCGCCTTGGAACGCGTTTGCGGGTTTCCGGGTTGCTGCTTTTTCGGTGGGAATGCGACCGAGTACACAGTTCTAGAAAAATATCTGTGCGCTCTGTTTCAGCTGCAAAGCGTTATCATTGACCATGAGTGTTACTTCCGCTTGCGCGCTTTGCGTGCTCTTCTCTCGAGGGATCACTCTTGATTCCGTTTGCAATAGATGCGGATCGCCTCAGTTAGTCATGGAGATGCCGTGACTTGAAAATGATGTTCTATCAATCTTGTTATTTCTATCACTTTTGTACACGATAGCGTCAAAATTCCAGTCGATGTAAATACAGTGTCAGTTGTAATGAAAAAATTTATTTCTCACGTTAGTAGATGAAGTTGTAAGAAATGCTTTGACATTTTTAAGTTCTTTCACTATTCCAACTCTTCCAGATTACACGCGCCCTCCTGTGTCATAAATCCGCAGTTTAAGTATTAAACAATAAGTTGATTTAGATCAGAAGTTCATACAAACACGAACGAATCGTTAATAACGTTCGCAGACACGACTGCGAAAATTCATTTCCCGACGATAGAGTCTGTTTTGCAACAAACATTCGGATACCTTCAAAACAACGAAAATTCCGTGCATTCGGCGCGGCGGCGGTTTCATCGTTCCATTCCGCTTGGGTAGGCCACAGCAGGCGTCGGCTCTCGATAAAAACAGCTCGGACCAGTTTTCGGGCGCATTAGCGTTTCGATATCAGCGAAAATGATGGTGCGTTGAATCGTCGCTCTGTTCACTTCTCAAATTTGCAGTAATTTTGGGAACGAGCGCATTCCAGCGTAGCCGATAGCAGTTCGTTGCAGCAGCAGCAGTTGGCCGTCGCGTCGTGGTTTCGCGATCTGATCGCAGCGTTGATCGTTCTATCGATCACGTGGCGTTTGCATGGCAGTGTTGTGTGCATACCCGTGCTTCTGTTCGCATATTTACAAACACCGTGCGATGGCGTTACTGTTCGCCGCAAAAATAATGGCCCGTAACGAGTCCGGGCAGTTTCCACCAGTCGAGTCGAGCCCATCACATTATTAGAACCGTCGCGTCGCGTCGGTTTGTCGGCAAGCAGTTTCGGAAATCGCGACCTCGAGAGTTTCACTGTTGGTCGAACCTGAAAGCGATAGCGCGGTGCGTGAAGAGGTTACCGTAGGTGGAACAGGGACAAGCAGAACGTCTATCCGAAAGGTAGAATCCGACCAGCAGTCGGTCACGCAAAAAGAGAATCACAGAGTTACAGCCTACGCTGGTTAGCCGGGTCGGTACCTGTACTTCCGCCGGCAGAGTGTACGGTCTGCCACTAACAACGCATACGGTAATTACCTTTGTTCGACGGTACAAATTGCGACGGTGCTTTCGGACGGACCCAACCCGCCGGACAACACCGCCGTAGCCGCATCCAGGCATTCGCTTCGGTTTGCGGTTGGCGATAGGGTTTCTTCAGGATCCCGCAGGCCAACCCTAACGCTTCGGTAACGGATACGAGTATTTTGCTGGCAGTGCGACCACTGCTAGTGTGCTTTGCTGAGATGTTGGGTTCCGTAGAATTGCGGCTCCGATTGGTCACTATCCTTCTTTTTGGAATCTAATTGTTACAATCTTTGTTACAGGATGGTATTTCAGCATCTTTTCAGTTTACAAAGTCAGTAAACGAATGCGATCGTGATCGGATAAGGACCATGAAGAAGATCAGCAATATAATCAGAGAATGTCATTGATGACAACGATGAGTGTATGCAATTTGAAAGAATAGGAGGACTGAAAGTATTTAAACAGGTGATTGTTTTCTTTCTAGGTTAACGAAGTCATTAGTAGACTGCGGACTTTATGAATTTACGACAAATATGAAGAGGTGACCGAAAACAGTAGAGCGATAAATAAAAGAAATCCAAAAGTGTCGATATAGTATCAACTTATTAGAACTATTGAAGGAAGCAACAAAATTTTATTTGGTTCCACTACCTTGTAATTCGCACATACAATTTTTATTTTGCATAAAAATCAGTAGCATAGTCAGTATACAGTCATTACAGGAAGAAGAACCCTAGAAGATGGCACTGTGGGAATTAGGAATGTATGTTGCCCTGTCACCAAGCTCTTCCGCAAGAAACCGTGATATTTTCCAGAAGAGATCGTCGGGTCCAGGATAAGGTTTCCGAAATTTATTTGTGTTTGTGTTCGTGTTGATGGTCCGGCGATGTCCGGGGGAAAGGAGCGAAGAAGGCCGTCGCGTCCTCCGAATCTGCATATTTGTCCAAGGGGGTAGCGCCGTGGCAATTGGAATTGCAAAATCGTAAATTGGTCTTGTTCGCGGCGGGACCGACCCTCACGGTGTTCCGGGCTGATCTCCGACGGAGCCTCTGTTTTCCGTGGAAAAGTGTTCCGCCTCGGTTTGAAGCCCTCTCTCTCTCTCTCTCTCTCTCTGTTCGTTACCGAAAGTCCACGCGATGTCCCCTCGCGTTTCATCCGTACATCTGTTTCCGCTGTGCCGATGCCTCGTAATTTTCGCTTGTAAATCATTCGTTTGTACGTCGGCCGGACTCGACGCGACGATAAATCAAGGCCACGCCGAAATTTATCGCGACCGGTGTTTGCGCGTCTGCGTTATCTCCGTTACCAGTCGAAATTCCGTAAGTATTTCGCTCTCGGTTAGGACAACCATGGATGGGAGGAGCAAGAGAGAGTGAGAGGGGAGGGACGTGCGACGACGACGAAGAAAAAGGAGGCGAAATTGAGTGTTCGGGGAACGAGCGTCGTAAATTCGCAGCTCCGACGAGAGAGAAAAATGAGGAAGACCGCTTACATCAGGGACAGAACCTTCGTAATCGCGGGAGGGTGGCTGCACAAGTGCCACCACGGAATGGCAGAAGAGGGTAGAAGATTTGTCAGGCTGACGACTGCACCGCTTATCCCGTTAATGCGCGTTAGAAAAACCACTTCTCCGTCAACATTAATTTTTGCGAGACCCCCGCTCGCGCCGCACCGCGCCGCGCCGGGGCTCATTCGCTTGCTCTGCTGAAAAAAGCCGACCATATTCAGACACTGCTCACGTACAAATTGCGTGCGCGGCTGTTAACGCTGGATTCCTTGAAAACACACCGACTGAACGCGAGAACTGCTAATCATGTTATTCCCTATTCCACTTGCGGTTTTCTCTGAAAACATTTCTTCGGCCTGGGTCTCCACGCTCAAGAGAGTCCTCCATCAGCCGGGTATCAACTTCCCGGGGATCGGCTCCATTTGAATTGAAAATTCTCGGTCGATGGATTCGGGAGTGTTTTAACTTTTAACGCTTTGAGTGCCGTATTAACTCGGCCGACCCGCTTAATTTTTTGTGAATCGGCCAGGAACTCGGCGATTTCATTAACACGCCGAGTACCAATCCGGCGCGGCCATAAAAATACTACACAGTTTGAGTGGTTTGTTTAAAGGAATACAGACTGAGAAGTCTAAATTCATCGCAGTGGGGGGAGCCAGGGCGCCAAGTCCCCACCCGAAGAAAAAGATGTTCAACTTCCAAAATTGAAATCGCGGAGTGGCCTTGGGTACCGGTGACAGATATCTTGGTTAAAAAAAAGGTCGTCGCGTAAAACCAAGGGCTGGGTTCAACTCGCCCCCCCCCCCTCCTCCAAAGTTTACATCCTGGGTGCGTCACTCTGCACTACATTAGTACAATCATCGACATACACCAACAAACACAATATACTCTCAAATGAATGAAGTACAAAAGAATCGTTCGTAATACACGAAGTACATTCGACACAAATAGTGTCCCACCGAATGGATTCGATATCGAAAATCACATATTGCCACTATGAATCTTCGCAGGATCTTATTAGGAACACTGGACTATATAATAACGTTACCGAAGAATCATTTCCAACCCTTTGGAGTTTTAAACCCATATTTAAAAAATATATATTCCTCGCGATCAGCCGATAGGATTGAATTTTGTGACTGAGATAATGGTGAAACGAGTATGGTTGTGCCAAATTTGGAGGCAAAATGGCGGTTTTCTGCCAGCATCGCGTTCAAAAGGTGGTCCGCAATATCAGAGACGGAGTTCGCCGCCCGAGGCGTTTCTTCCGCGAGTATAAAAATATTTCAATATTACGCAACACATGTCGGTGTATAGCGGGTCGAAGCCCCTGACTTAGAAAGCTGCTGGTCCATGTCGAAAGAAGTTTAAAGGGGAACAGAAAGATGGGGAGAGGGGGGGAGAAGGAGACGGCAGGAATCGGGGTGAAGGAAATCGAGGGACGGGTAGGTACGGCGAAGAGGGAGCCGAGGCCATGCAAATGGAAAGTTATACTGCAGAAAAACGAATATTGAATCAGCAGCTGGGTCGGCGGAGGGCGAGCCGTAGTCGATGCTTACTTTTCATCCTTGGTCCAATGTCGACGGCAGGATTCCTGCAGAGATATGTATACGGACATGTTTGCGGTTTTGCATCGAGCCCTGTCCGCCCCACTCTTTTAGACTCTATTCGTTACAGTCGCGATCGACAAAACAGCACAAGTGGATCTGGTTCACCTTCGACGTCTGAACACAGGCCGGTCCCGGGCCATGCAAATATTTGCGCGCTGGAATTTCCATTGAAATCTCCGATCGACTATTTCCACGGGAAAGAATAGAACGAAAATACTGCTCGCCGGGAACCTCTTGGTGCCTGTCTCGGGAAGGCGAAAGTGAATCTTAATCAACGAATATCGCGTTTTCTCGAGCTTCTTGCCAGCTTCGTATCAATCTTCAACCGGAACAATTTAGGATTCCGAATTTTTAGATTTTTTATTAAAAAATTGTTAGAATCATACTAATCATACAGCCCACAAAATATTCTGTGTACTGATTTTCACCAATATATTTATTACACCTCTTTCGATCGACGACATCTCTATATACTTAAAAAGCACTGTCGTCCAAGCTATCCATGTAATCCATATATGTATAGTGCACTTAGTCCATTTAGTCCATTCTGCGGAATTTTAAAATGGTCTTAGTATTCTGCATTCTAAAGTAATAGGACATCATTTTTGGGTTGGTTCAGAAGAATTCTCTTTACTTTTGGATCGCTGAAAGGAGATTTTCTTCGTTGACGCTGAAAGGCGAGCACGGATTTGCGGATGAACGTAGACAGAGCAGCGTTAAATAATAACAACCGATTGCAAATTAAAGGGCGGGCTGGTGGGGCGAGTTCCTTAATATGGTCTCGTTAATGGCGGGACAAAGAGGGGCGAAAGAACGGGGCCTCGGTTAGGATTCCGGGCGGACAAAAGAAATCCAGGCGAGTCACGATCGAACGCGTACGGCAGCCTAGTTATTCTTTGAAAAACAATAGATATAGGATGGCTGGCGCGGCTAGGGTTGATCGATCGATCGCAAACACGAGGCACCGGGTTAGGCAGCCATTGTAAAGGCAGAGGGAGTTTCGCAAACGCGTGAATAATGGACACCCGTTTGATAAGAGAAGCGCTCGCGTGAGCCCGCTCGATTCGTTGAAGAGGAACGAAGGTAGCCGGGCAAACTGAACGAAAGGGAGGGTGAGAGAGGGAGAGAGGAAGAGAATGATAGGGAAAGGGACAGGGAAAGGACAAAGAGAGAAACAAGCGAAAAGAGGAAGGCGGAAAGAGAGAATCCGAGAGCGATAGCGCGGCTGCCGTGGGTGGGAGAAGTACCAGCCTCGAATTATTTATCGACGAAAAGGTCGAAGCTAAATAAACGTCGGACTACCGACGCCGATTTCCACAGAGCTTATTCGCCGAGTTGCCGCGCTTTCCTTCGATCCATGAATCACTATTATCTCCTCCGCGACGGCTTGTTTCGCAAACGTAACGGCAGCGGGGATAGGGGGTGCGCGATGCCATCGTTCAAGCGGATCCGGACGACGCGATCCGCTCTTTAAATAATTGAAATTCAATTCTTACGTAATCGCCCTGTCGCGTTCCACCGGTTCGCCGCGTTTTTCAAACGTGAATTATAACGAGCGGATTTGCTCCTCTGTTTGCGCTTCACCGCGATGTCTTGACTCTGAGTAGAAAAGTTCACCGCCATACTTTCCCATGGTAACACACATTTTTCTGCAAATAAATTTGCAGATTGTCTATATGGAACCAATCAATTTCATTAAAAATTATATAACAAAAATGTTTCGAATGGTACTATTGTATATATTATTAAAATTATTAAATGAAGGAGGGCATTTTCATTTAACCCCTGACACACAGGGCCTTGTTCTATCGTCATTTAATTATTCAACTTCTGGCGATTAAATTCAATGTACATTAGGAACAACAGAAAGACGTGTCTGTACACCATTGAAAATATTTAGAAAAATTTACGAATAAAGCAGCGAACAGTAGTAAATATCGCCAATCGCATAGTTGCAAGAATATTCCGCTGGCCTAGTGTGAACTTCTGTTCCCGACGATTGAATTGAAAAAATTTTCAAGCGCTAGCTTGAATGCTTCGCTAACGATCAGCGAATCCCGTGTATTGCAGACTGCGGAAAACAGAAAACCGCGGGAGGCTGGAGGCGGACTCCGGGACCGATTAAGCGCGACCACTTTCTAATTTATATCAGAAAAGTACACGGCGGGAATACGCAAACAAGTAATCTTGAAGCGGGCGTATTTCACCCAGAAGCAACTCCTCTTCCCTCAACAGGTCCTTCATCTGTCAAGGGAACAACTTTCTACTTTAGCGGAAGCTTGCGAGCACTCGGGGCGACCAGCCGCCTCCGCGTTCAGTATTCTCTAACGTCCCTCTTTATACAGTTTTCAGGGTTTCCACGGCGGCGGTGGATCCGGGTGTCTTGGCCACGGGGGTTGCCAGGCCGAATCTATAGCCGGCTATGACCGAAGGCGGCCGTTTCCGGTGGAAAACGGGGCAGAAGCGAGAATATAAGGCGTCGGGCGGGTGACTAGCGCCGCTACGCTCACGGCTAAAGGATTTTCCGAAATTTCCCGGGGGCCCTCTGTCTCCGGCTTTCTCTTTCACACGGATTCGGGCTCGCACCCACACGCCCGCGTGCCCCTCTCTCTCTCTCTCTTCCTCTCTCGTTCTCTCTCACTCTCTGATTCTGTCGGCCTCTTTGTCTTTCGCTGTTCTCCCTCTCTCATTCTTGCTGTCTCTGTCGAGCGCACGCAGCGTTCCCGGCTTTTCCGCTAATATTTCATCGTAGCCGCACCGACGTGGCAGCGTCGGCCATCTTGCTTCCGGTCCCGGGTGCGCCGGAAGCGGCCGGATGTGCCGTGACAAAGCGCCGTTGCGGAAAAATCACGGGACTATGAAGCGTGGATAAACAGAGAAGGAATAATCTGTGTTCTCGCCGCCACCGACGCCCGCCCCGATGAAAAACATTGGCACCAGAAACTATATTTATGCAGTTTCTGCTGGGATTTCGGCTGTGCACGGGATTTCTGCCGCCGTGTACTCGAGGGATCAACCCGGCTGATTGAGAATCGGAGAACGCTCGCAACTAGAAACAATTTATAGTTCGCGTCGACCGGCGCCATATCGCACACTCCGCCACGGCCCGTTCTGTTGCGTTTCGTTCCGTTCCGAATCGGTAATCATCGCAACCGGTGCCCGTTCTGGTCCCAACGTGTTCTACACCCTCCACTAAGTTTTTGTGCTGGGTGCTGCACCCCGAAAATTTAATATTGTCCTTTCTTCGAAGCGACAGAGCTTGCTTTTTCCCGACGGTTGTAGAATGGATTTACGTTTCGATAACTTTGTAGTTGTGGCAGAGTATATCGAATGCATTTTGTAGCTTCCACTAATTTCTTATATCCAGCTAATTTTGCTCTTACTATTACAAAAATGTCTGTTAAGTTTACTGATCTGTTGGAATTGATTTTGAATTTCTAGGAGACATAGCAATCGTTGCACACTGTTTCAGATGCGGTTTAAAGCATTTACTATATTTTTTTACGGCGAGCGAAATAAAGAACAGCTTATTACCCATCCAATTTTGACTTGCTATTACTGTCACACAGTTGTTTAGTAAACTCATTAGTCTATTGATTTGAGTTCTTAATTTCTGTGCATCATTGCGACATTGTTAAAATGTTTTGGATGCAGTTTGAAGCTTCGACTAATTTCTTTATAGCAATTGCAATGCGAGAAAATGGTTTTAAATGATTTTAATAAATTTAAGACAACGCATCAAAATTTATTATTGTCATAAATGCGTAAAATCTGCAGTCTGGATATTGCATAAACCTTTATCGAGGACATAACAGTGCTTCGAATTGTTGCAGGAGAGAACGATTATTAAATTATTAAAACGAATACTGGTTTATGAAATTGAGTTCCAAAAAATATTTACAGCACATCAAAGAACGTTCTCTGAAATTGTAAACTGATTTATACTGGCTCTCTCGGAGAGACTGCGATCGGATTAACCAGTCAAATATCCCGAAATACTCACGATACTCCGGAGCCACTCGCATTTCTTCCAGTAATTTCCTTAATACTATAATGAGTTCAGGATGAGGTAGGATGAGGTATCTGCAGTTTCAAATAAAATTTCCCCCGAAAAAAGTTTCCATCCAGCGCAAGAAAAACTAGAAAGCTATTACTTAATGACTACCTCGGCTTTAATTTGTCAGGATTTCGTGCACTTTTTCGAGCTTCAAAGTTTCTGGGTCAGCGTAAAAAAAGCTAGCAGCGAGCGAGAGAGAAGAGAAAAGAGATGAGAGAGGAAACTGGAAAAAAATAACAAAAAGACATAAGGTAATATAGTGCCGTCGTGTAATTTGCAGTATTCTTCGTCCGCATTAATCACGGTAGATTTAACGGCGGGCAAAAATGTTTCGTGCACACCTATCGTTCTTGTTTCTTATCATTCTCGCGCCGCGCCGATGCACTCGTCTCGTTCGGCGAATGAAATTTCCACCGGTTTACCATGCACACGCGTGCTACAGTGTTTACCGCGTCTATACCAATGTCCATCGCGTTTTCCTTTTGTTTAAGGAGTTGAAAGTCGCAATGCAAGCAAGAAATGTAACCGCACAAAAATTGCTTCCATTGTCAAGCGAAATTTTCTTTTCAGCGGAACAGTCTATTCAGTCTTTCGCAATCAGCGTTCTTAATTGTTGAAATCCGAAGCTTTCCTTTTTCATTTCTGTTTCTTTCTTTCTCTCTCTTTCTCGAAACACTGGAAATACGTAGAAGGAATATTCGAGTTCCAATTATAATAATATCATGGTCGACGATGTTCGTTCCCTCGTAATAGATCGGTTCGCGTTATCGTTCGTCCATTGCGCGGCGCAACGCAACGTCGGGGACAAAAATACCGGGCCTATTCTTCAACAATAACAGATTTTATCGGATTACTCGGCGCGTTTTGGCAAACAAAAGGGTCGGCGAATTTGTTTGAGCAGACGTATATCAACGCGGCCCGCCCGCACTGTTTCGGAAAGCGATTTTCAATATAGATAAATTGCAGCACATATTCGTCGATCCTCTCCAATGAGGACAGTTATTAAATTGTTACGTGTAATTTGCAGCGAACACATCGAAAAATCATTCATTTGTTTGTTATCACAGTAACTTTGGACGCTTTTAGATTAAACCGTCATTAATGATCCCGTCCATTCATCCCGCTGTTTAAAAACAAATAAACAGCGATATTCATCATGCAACTTATTATTGATTCATTAAAAAAATGAAACCCTATCATCGAATCAAGTTAACACAGATAATTCAATTTACTGCACTTCAGTGTATTAAATAATTTTTATTGTAATTACTCCCGTTCACCAGAACTCTTCGGTGCCTAGGAAGCAACACATTTGCTTGAGAACCACTTTGCACGGGCAACGAACAACAGGAAACGACGCGATCGAGTTGTTTACCGCGCACACTCGTAATAATATAAACCGGCCTGCGTAAATACGTATCCAGTAGTTATTTACGCTTGGCAACTGTAACATTCGAGGGGCTGATGAGCGCCGGAAACTGCTTTGTTCGCGAGAAGAAACTTAACCCGTCGACAACTAATCTTAAGAAGCTCCAGCTGCGGGTTAGTCTTATTCAAAGGATTCCGAGATGAACTGCTGCTCCGTCTTTCGTCCCGGAATGACGACAGCTATGTGTGCAAGTAACTATCTTTCAAATTCATCCGTAATTACCGGCCCATCCGACTGCATGTAAATCCCCGTCCCGTTTACGACATAAACAATTCAGTCTTTAACAGCAAATTTATACTCGACACTCTGTTTTGTGACACGATCAACAATTTTTGTAACGAAGCTCGAAGGAAGAATTTTGTTCAACAGTCTCGTCTTTGAACGCGTATTTATTTGGATGGAGGTAAAAGTTATGCAAACGTTTCTTATATTAATGTAAACTCACACTTGCTTCAAGTTATATGAGTATGGATCAGATGAAAATTGCTAAAAAGTATTTTTTTAATTTCATTCAATAGGGTTATACCTTTACGCAGAATAAAAAATATTCTTTCAATAGTTCTAATAGCCCAAGCATATTATACTGATGTTCCCAATTTCGTTTAAATCTTTGTACCATTTACCGGTCATCAATGCAAAGAATCCGCAGTCAAGTTATGAATCAATGTTGAAAACGCTAAACTAGCGAATCAAAAGTAACATTTATTTGTCAACGATTGTATTGCTAATCATCTGGTCTTTTGGAAATCATGGATAAGGAATTTTCTGTAAAATCATTCAGTCAGTTCTCTACAGACTACCGAGCAAAAGCGAGTGCTCCGTATAGACAGCCAAAGTGTCACCATCAAGCGCACAATCGCGACAGGGGAAACGAATGTACAAAAGTCGAGTTTAAAGAATTCCTTAATGGACTCTGTGCCTGTACGTCTGAGAGGTTCCCGATAAACTTCGACGCGAAATTGATGCTTATAAATCTGTTACGTCGGACGAGACGTAAATCGTTTAAACTTCCAGAACAGACGCAACGGAAACAGACGGGAGAAGAAGCCTCGCGGTATCTTCGCGAAACATACTGCGGCGCTTTGATCAAAAACTTCCGAACGAAATTGAAGAGACGATGAAACGAGGAGGAGGAGGAGGAGGCGGAGCGGGATATTTTCAGATCGATTACTCGAAAACGCAATTACCAGCACAAGTTTCTCTTTTACGGGGACTGCAAAGGACAAAAGAGAAAGACTTGAGGGTGGAAACGAGGGTGGGGGGAAATAAAAGACCTCCAATTGAAGCACGGAGACGTTCTCCCATTCAAGATGGAGAAAATTCGCGACAGAGAGTAATCAGGCCCGCCTCGTTCCGATGTAAAATCGAATGAGGAGGGTGATGGACACACGGGAGGAGCCCGTGCGCCGGCGATGGGCCAAGAAAATCAAAATTCCGTCATCCGGTTGTAATTCGAGGGGCGCAACCCCATCCCATTCGTTTTCCACCCCCGCACCGCCCTCTAGAGGAGTATACCAGGCCAGACTATTAGATTTTAACCTCATCTTCGGTGGTGGCTTCGATTTCGCTCACAGAGCACTCGGTTTACAACGTCATATCCCCGGAGGAAACGATTTTTCCTGGGGTTAGGCTTGTAACTAAATCGAGCGTGAGCATTGCCAGAAGAAAATTCCGCTTCCCCTGCTGAAATCTGCTTAGCCGCTTGCTCCTCTTGCGCTCGCGCGCACGCTCTCGGAAGAGACGCACTCTTTCATCGTCGGATAGGAAACTTGATATTACCTCGCTCGATTCATCCGCGGTGAAACGTTCCATTACAATATCCGGACGCGCCTGTATCTGTCGAACAGAAACCTACTTCCATTCGAAGGTATTCCCCCCGCTGTCTGTCCAAGTATTTTATGATTGCGAGAGGCATTTTTGGCGTTGCTGGTAGAGTCGCGGCGAGCCGAATGTTAATTTTATTTATCGCTGCGTGTAAGCTTTCGGCGAAATAAATAGCCCGTATAGCGGAACTGGTTGTCTACATTTTGGTAGCTTCTAAATAAAATTTTCAGTTCGTTAACTATTTATTGCATTCAAAGTCAGACGTTCAAATCGGTTATCAATCTGTTAGTCAAGTGATTCTGCAATTTTAAACTGCAGTCGAAAGTAATATCATAAAATTATTAACTATGACATGATAAAATGAAAGACTACTTGTGTTGAAGACGCGCGCGCTAGACTAAGTACGATTCTTGCCGCCGCGCGCATATCACAGGAGAGCGCGGCGCTGCTGTTAAGATTCGGCGTCCAATCGGAAGGCCCGATAAATAGGCATCCGGTTAATCGACCTAATTATCCTTCCAGAAGGATCTGGTCGCTAAAACAGGAAATCGCCTGTTTTGTGTAACCGATCAACCTATAAATAGGGTAACCGAATGACTCTCATTCATTTTTCACTAATTTGTATTTACAATTAACCATGTTGTATATGGGTCGCCTTCTATCGAACTGTTTATATGTGGTTCGGATAATCGAGGTTCCACTGTATCGTGATTTAAACAAGTAATTATGGTTCGAATGGTTTCATGTTTGGGCTCATATTAACCAGAATAACGTCACAGATATGACGACACAATGCTCGTAACAAGAAATAAAAAACAAACAAGTTTTATCGGTGAAGAACGCATCGGATATTTGGTGGGGCGTAATATTTTGAAGAAAGCGTGAAGTATAGCGCGTGAGAAATATCACCGAGAATTTTGCTCGGCCAGCGGATAATTGGATAACCATAATTCCGGAGTTTGCCGTGGAGGAACTATCACAATGGACTCATTTACACTCTTCAGCGATCGCACAAAGGCGAAGGATCCTCTCGGTGGCGTGCGATTAACCCCGTTGGACGGTAAATGAACAAGACGGTCAATTCAATTGTTCCCCGATCGGAATTCTAAGAAATCGAAGTTCAACGGTCGAAGGGCGGGATAGGAAGGAGCTAGAAAAAGGATAAAAGGGGTGCTGGGAACGACGAATGCAGTTGTATCGTTTGGGAACACGGCTCTGCGATCCAGCCTGGCGCGGTGAAAATTAAAAGGCAGACAACGACAGGGACATTTGCAGCTGACAAGTAATGAGACGTATAATGATTTTATCGGGCAGTTGCCGGTGTGTTCCACGTTACAATGCCGATTGGACACGAATAATGGTTCGTCCGCAGGAGGCATTCGATCGGTGATTGCACATTCGACCGTCTGCCCCGGACGCTCGTTGCGTTTGACCGCTTCAACGACGATTTCCCCCAAAAAGAGAGACACAACCACGTCACCAGCCCCGGCCGATTAAACCGAAGTCTCGATTTTAAACGAGCAATTTTACGGTGTACAAGATAGTGCTCTCCCGACTGTAATAATTCGATAGAATAATCCACCGATTCTTTGTGTGCGCGTGCCACAATGATTCACCCTCCAAATTCACCAAAACAAGATTCGCCAAAAACATTTTTAAAAGTGACTACTGTACATCAATTTATAAAAATAACCAGAATGTATCTATCTCCAAATTATTGGCCATTCTTTTTAGAATATATAACCAAAGAAATGAGTTTTCATAATCTTAATAATCATAAATTAAAAATATTAGAACCCGTACAACACTTTAACTCCTGTAACACTAAACCTACCACAACCGTTCAAAATGAGCTGTTCCAGATTCTTTATTTTACAATTATTGAAATAATAAAAATAATTGTATACATAAATATCTTTAGTAGAGCACGCATTACAATAGGAGCCGCACAAAGTTTTAATAAAATTAATTTTGTCATTTTTATAAGGGGATGTTTACCAGTTACTTTTAAGGCTCGGTAGGTTTAGTGTTAAGTGGTATACTGGGATGTCTCCAACAAAATTCTGTACACTAACTTTCGTTACTGTATTGTTCTGTGTGAACGTCCGGATAATCTAGTCTTAAATTATATGTATACCTAAAGGTATTTGAGAAAATTTCTAGAAAATTTTGGACAGGTCCTAGCATGATACTTCGTAATCTGAATAAACACTGTATCGTTGAAGTGTTAAAATAGCGTCTTCCACATCAATTTCACTCAATAATCATTCTGTACATTCTAATGACAACAATAGACAAATCGGTGTGCGAAGAACGAAAATTTAAGTATTCAAAGATATTTTCTAAAGAATGACTGTTGCGTATGTATAAACGCGTCTCTTCACTATAGAAACCAGTGGTTACGAAGCGTCGGAGTCAGAGCAAACGTATGATTTATTTAAATGAAGACTGGGATCAAAATTCCGAAATACACGGGCTACGTAGGTTTCGATCTCGTTACATGGAGATTTCGTTTCACGATGGATGACAGCGAAGCTATGCATCAGGCAACCTCGAAGTTTAATTCAACCCAGGAAAATATATTTCGCTGCGAAATGTGATTCACGGCCAGTGTAAATCTGCCGGTACGAAACGCCAGAATGTGTAACTTTAACGTCGGCGCGGGACGTTATTTGTTGCCCGACAACCGGACGTATGTTTCTTTAAGAATAACGCCTAAAGCGACGGCTCTTTCTCATGCGAACATATGGTAAAACAATAATTTCTCAACGCCTGCAGCTGATAGTAACAAGAATTTCTTCCATACTTAAAATTTATTCTACTCTGATTTATAATCAATAAGTGAATCTGTATTCTTGCTAGATCTCATCTGTCATGCGAACAGTAAGTAATAACTTCCTCACTTGTACAGCTGATTATAAATACATTCTCTTTACTTATTTAGTTATTCACTTGAAATCTTGGGACAGAGAAAATTCTATCTACCTACTCTGAATTAAAATAAATAAATCTGTATTCCTCCCAGGTCGTCTGCGATCCGAACGTCAAACATTACAAAGAATCTTCTGTATATTTAAACGTACCCTGTAAACGATAACTTCCTGATGTTGACAGCACGATAAAAAGAAAATTCCTTCACGTATTTACTCAAACTGTCTGAACAGGGAAAGTTCTACAGTGAATCAGAAGAACTGTGCATTGCTGTCGGATGATCCGTCAAGTAAACATCAAGATTACAAAGAATCTTCTTTACATGTCAGTTCTTGCAACATTTGTATTGATAAGAAACGAGACGTTGTCCGGAAGGTATTCATGCGGTTGACAATGTTTCTTGACCGCGGTCCAAAAGAATTTCGCATGAGTGAGGCACGGTGGCTCTCTCTCTCTCTCTTCTTTTTTTGTTCTTTGGTGATTCCACATTGGGATGGCAGAGAAATTTCATTTCCGAGGGCCGTAGAGTGGAGGGAATATGAAAGACGGATGAGTCGAAGGATATGACTACGTCGCGACCGTCCTATTTGAAATACAAATGGACGATGGGAACGCGGAAAGAGAAAACAGGCGGGTACACCTTCGCCGACTTTGTCGCTGCAGCGTATTATTTGCATAAACAAATTTCAACGGAAGCGAATTCAACGTGCCACGGTGTTTCGCCGTTCCCAACTATGCAGAGCCAGCCTCGTTTGTTCATTCTACCGCCCGGGCCGCTCCCTTCCGCCGTCCTACCCGTGCACATAATGATTTCTGGCTTGTTACCGTAACTTATGCGCAATATTTTGAACAAACACGGCCATTTTATTTCGGTCACGCCGCTCTGTTGCTTCGACGAACGCTGCTTCTTCCTCGCGAATCCACCTTCGACCCTCTCGACACGCGCAGAGCCAGGATTAAAGTTTGCGGGCGAGATACACTTTCAAAAATCACTTAAACTCGTCCGGCAATCCTGTATTTTTTCCCATTCATCTCGACGCTTGTGCTTTCTCCTCTCTTTTCGAAACGCGAAAGCTTTTACGCCTTCGCCCGCTGCGCGGTTATTCGTTGTTTCAATCCGTGGAAAGGCGGCTTGCAACTTTAATGTCTTCCAGCGATAAAATTAAGCGGCAATGGCTTTGCAAGAATCTCAATTGGTGATTCTACTGTTTTATTATTTCTCTGATGTCGTTCTTTGATAGTCCTCGTCGAGCAAACAATTGGACGTTAATGTTCGATAATATGGTGGCAGACTACCGGTTCGCTCTTCTTACACGATTTGTGTGATATCATGCATTGAGAACAGAATTACGCGAGTAAAATAGAAAACAATGAGAATATAAATAAAATCCAATACATACCATTATTAAGTAAAGAAATACTAGAAGTAGTAAGAAATTAATACTCTAATTCTCGGTGTTTCTTTCGTAAAAATTTACTCGTTCCTGGAGATCGGGAAAAAGCTTGCGATGGGGAGTCTTGCACAGTAAATTACCTAGTCGACGAAGAAGGTAATTTTCGGCAGTTCGGAGGAGTATCGTTCTATATCGTTCGACTACGTCGAAAAAACGTAACGGCGTGACGCGTTTCTTGCTCGTGATAAAATCGGCGCGGAAAGGCCGGAGGCGTTTGCTGACCCATTTACGAAGGATAAACGCGCAAGAAACGTTTCGTTCTGCGTTTCACAGCCGTTCCCGGGCTAGCAATTTAGCAGGAGCCGCCGGGAGACTTGTTGTTATTGGTAGGGGATCGATCTTAAATTGTCGACGCGGAAGGGTTCGCACCCCTTGTTGGCGCGGTGTGGTCGGTGCACGGGGTTTCTGGTGGCTCGCAACACCCTCGGGGGAATATTTCACCGTAGGAAACGGCGTCTAGATTACGAGTTTATCTAAATGGCGCTAGAAACGCAGCAGCAGCGTTAGACTGGCGGCCAGATTATGGAGAGGCTCGGGGTCGGGCCGAGGTATGCCCGTGGGCTGGGGATGTTTATGGTTTCATGACAGGGAAAATTGTGTCCCCAGGATGAAGCTCTAAGCGACCAGAGATCTCTCCATCTTCCACGGGACGGTTCCGAACTCTGGCTCTCGCTCTCGCTCCTCTTGGATACCGAACAAATTCAAACAGGGAAACCACGAATTTGCGCAAGCTGCTCATTCAGAAGATCACATCCGCCTCTGGGAACTTTCCTCAAGTACGTCAACAATTTTGAACGCAGCTGTAATATCTAACTACTTAAATTCGACGTACTCCGCTCGCGAAAGTTTCGAATCGCTGACAGATTTTCCCGGGAAATTCGAGGCGGTCGAAAATATTTACTCCCCGGAGACGGAAATATGGTGGACTTTGAATCGCATTGTTCTATGCTCGTTGGTTCGGAAGTTTGAGTCTCTATTTCTATGACGATCGATCGAGCTGCTATGTCTAGAGATATGCACTGAAATATTCGTACGCGTTGCTAATTTATGTAATTGGTATTGGTTAGATATTTGTATAAATATACAGACATCTACACGTTCCTCTGAATTAATTATTTGTATGGCTATAACAAGATTAAACTTCGTTTAAATAAAATATTGTAGCATGAGGATATTTTTAGGTACTTTTGAAGGTTGTGTACTATTTTGTAGATTTTCATTTATCCATTTTTGCCACGAATGCATAAAATCCGCAGTGTAAACATTTCTCAATAAAAATACTAATTATTGAACATGTAGTTACCATAGAATAAATAGAGAGCATATATGTTGTAGTCGTAACAGATGCAGGAAATAATTATTTTGCAAAAAGATCCACAGGCTAATGATTAATATCTTGCAATGGCTATACATATTCAAGTGAAAGAAATTTATCTGATGAAGACTCGATGACGCTCTAGAACGAAAAATACTTTTTTGAGCAACAAAATACTGAAACAAATTAATGAATGGCAACTAAATATCAATAAACATGACGACCACTTTCAAACATATTTACTCAATAACAATAAAACAGAAAATCCAAAAACATCCACTCAAAATCTGTTATTAAGTGTGCAGATACTTAGTCCGAGCGTGTAAATTCGCCATCGATTCGCTGCACGAACCGCTCCAAACCCGTTAACCATTTGAATCCGCTGAAACGAATGCAAACGCATGGCGCACAATACGACAATTTGGGTTCCCGTTGCGTACACAGTATCCGGTCCGTTAATTGAAACACTAGGATTGTTTGACATAACACGGTATAACGAAGGAGCCCGGGAAAAACCGCGCGAAACGAACGAGAAATAACGAAGTAGGGTGATCTCGTTCGACGGGAGACAAAAGAATGGTGGCAATCTGTCTCAATTAAGAAATATATTTACTTGTCGTGGTGTTTGGTTGCCGATCGACGGATCACGCAACACAACAAGAACAACAACAAAAAGGAAAAGCGAATCAACGCGTTCGTCACGAAGCATCCAACCCGAAGCGGCGCGATAAAACGTGTCCATTCGAGTAATCCATAGAAATCCACCTTTGTAGCGCGTTCAATGCGTCCCGTGACTCTCAAACACGAAGCTCGTAAACTGCAAGACACAGTGCGTTCGTTAATCGGATTAATGGATTCAATGCACGACATAATGCTATTGAAATGCCTTGCGATCAACGAGGGTTCGCGTTTCTGCTGTCTACAGGCGAAAAAATTCGAGAATTCGCGAATCATCAATTCGGATCATCGAGGTTCCACTGTATCGTGAATTAATCAGGTAATTGAGATTCGAATGGTACCGTGTTGGGTCTTGTTCTAATCGGAGAAGTATCACGGGCAACGCCAATTGGCATCTTCTGTTTTGCAAGCACTGATTATTTATTGAATGCTTCAAACCAAGTATGGCTTATGTAGCATAAAAAATACATGAACACATTGACGTATTACATATTAGTTCTGTAGAATTATACGTATAGACAAAAGCCTACTACTATAGTCCACACAACCGTGTCGATGCGACAGAACATGATCGTTGAAGTATAGGCCCGTACCAGGTGATCGTCTCCCTGTCCATTCGGATCGTAAATTTGAAGTAGAAAAATATGAAAGAATACTTTTACTGCTCTTTACTTTACCGGACTCAAAATGTGTTCCTTTCTCCTACGAATTATGATGCATTTGGTATGTAATCCAGTAGATTTGTACCCGGCGCGGATGCAGATCGAAGTTTCGGACCTCTGGATCAATAGTTGAGGAGCTATGCTCGCTTAAAGTTCAGCATACAGGGTGTGCGATGTGGCTTCTTCCAAACTTTTTCTCTTCTCGATGAGTGGAAGCTGTTGCTGTAAAAAACAACTTGACCAACAATGTTCTTTGTTATAAACAATTTTGCGGCAAGTTTCTCTTACAAATGTCCACCGATCCAGAGGTGTAGATTCACCCCAAGAACGGATGACCATTACTTTTCATACACCCTGTACTAACTCGGAGAGACGTTAGATTGGGATGAAAACGAGAAGTATAGCGGACCAGAAATATCGCTCAGAATGGCGTTCGGCCGGCGGATAAACGGACAACCATAATTCCGGGAGAAGACGGTCCCGTAACTCTTAAACACGTAGCTCGTAAACTGCGAGACACAATGCGTTCATTAATCGCATTAATGGATTCCATGCGCGGCACGTAATGTCGTCATTGAAATGCCGGGCGATCAACGAGCGTCCGTGTTTCCGCCGTTTCCGATTCCGCGCGCGGCCGTTCCGCGCCGTTGAAAGCCGGCCGCGATAAAACACCGGTTGATGGCCGGCCAGACGACGACGACGACGAGGATGGCGACGGGCTCGAGGTGTTTCGAGCGCCGATAAAGCGCCGGTTAATTGCCGAATGAAATTAAACAGCAGTTAAACCCTCGAGCCCCCGCGTAATTATAAGAAGTTAGAAGGTGCCTCCCGCAGTCGAATCCTCCTCTTCATCGGCTGTCCGCTTCTCCCAGCCCGTTTTGCTCCAGCTTTCTCTCCCCTCCTCTCTCTCTCTCTCTCGCTCTATCTTGCAAATGCCTCCTTCATCAACCTCCTACGGTGATTCCCACACCCCTTTTAAAGGCGCCATCCCCAGGGGCCGTTAACTGCAATCAAAGTTAACCCGGAGTTGCACGGGAAAACTGCAGAGCGGCAGTTAATGTTTAACGGGACTGTTAAATGCGCTCCGACTTTCCCCTTCTCTAACACGCTGGCCCGCGTTCTTCTTTGTCCTAAGGATCTCCCAAGCTATACTTCGTCGGGCTCTCCTTCTCGAGCCCGTTTAGGCCATTTCCGCTTGTGGCCTCTAGCCGAATGTCCGATTCGACCGGGTCTCCGGGTTCGGCTTTAGTGCTCGGACCATCCTGTTCGAGCAAAGCGAACGGCCATTTGGAAGATTGCAGGGCCCTCGGCTCGGCTGACCTACTTCGTGATCCGATTCTCTGTTTGACACAATGTCCCGGCGATTCTCCCCCCCTTGTACGATGGCAGCTCCGCCGATTAGCTCGTTCCGAAGATGCCATCGAATCCTTCGAATCGAATCTTTCGCGGTGCACTCGACGATTATGTGGATTGCCCCAGCACGTGGCAATCGAACGGTCGATCCTGCACGCTGGAAACCGCTCGCGTTAAAATGCACTTGATCCCCTTCAACTTTCTTGCCCGATGTTGCATGTAAATCGTCGAACATTTTAATTTTTCTTTCGAGATACCAAGCAAGAGGAAGATTATTATGTGGATTGTGTGCATTGCTGCAGCACACGCCACCCGATCATTCGATCCTGCACACTGCAACTGGATCGTGTTAAACTGATCCTCTAAGAAGACTTTCTTGTCTTCCGATATTCGAACATGATACCTTGGAGTAGTTGTAGCGTTCATTAGATTTCAAAGGAAGAGAATTGATCGAATCCTTTATTATCATGTGAATGATGCGGCTTGGTCGATCCTGCACTCTCCAACTAAATCATGCTGAAAGTACTTGATCCTCTTCGAGGACTGTCTTCTCTCTCGACGTTTTATCTTGGTAAATCGTATTCCTTGAAGTGATTGTATTATATAATAGTTTTCTGCAGGGTACAGAAAGAGGAGGACGCTGTTTCACGTTACGACTGCGTTGGTATTAATTCGTATTACCGGTCGAATCTTTTTTCCAACGTAATTATTAATTAGCGAAACTTTGCTCGTTAGCTTGTACCTGTTTCGCGCCACTAAGTTACTCTGCGTTGGAGATATAATTGTTTGAACAAGAAGTTGCCAAGAGTAAGGAGTTCTCGGCGTACGTACAGTTCTTACGAATGAATCGGGTTTGTAATGTGCACGGCAGCAGAACTTGCTGCGAACGGGAGAGTATGTTCGTCCGTTAATTGGTCACCGTTGCGCGTGCACCGTGCAAATGTTATCCTCGAATAGATACACCCCTAAAAAATTAACAGTGTAACCATCAAAAGACATTTTAATCACCTAACACAACTTCTAGCTCCGGGAATCTTCTTCAACTTGTAATAATCGATCGAGCAATATAATAGAACGCCTCACGAAATAGTCAGAAGTACAAATCAAAAATAGAGAGGAGGATTAGAAATCTGCAGACTTTCCACGAGGGACACGCAAGACACAGTCCACAAATAATATTTTCCAAAGCCGAAGAATATGCTGCGGCGTGAGAACGATTCCGCCGTGAAAAAATGTAACGGGGATATAACAGGCGGCGAGACACACGCGTATAAAATGCCGTGAGTTCTGCGCTGAAATGGCACTTAACGCGAAATGGCCTTCATGCCCTAATACGAGAACGGGCAAATAGTCGCGCGATAAACTCTTGCCTTAGAATGCAAATGGCCGCCGTTTACGCTCCACTCAGCTTCCGACGGAACGACTATTCCGTTTGAATCAATCCTAAACGGATTTCCAGGAATAGCTTCGTCTCGATTTCAATCCAATTCGACAATGGCGTTTTAAAAATTTGACAAGAATCGATCATCGAATCGACGAAAGCTTTTTATTCCCTGGAGGGAGCCTTATGTCAGATAGAAGATAATGACGGGGTTAGTTTAAAGCTTGTCGAGAACGGAATTTACTGTAGATTTTACTGTGTGAGCGCAAATTAGAATTAAATATTTTATACAATTGGGTGTAAAATAGAGAAGGTCGCAAGCGACCTAAATGAATCGCGACGAATTCCGTGGAAATTGGTTAGTGTAGTTAAATTTAAGTGTAGAAAGTTCAAAGCGTCTTCGATTACATACTACTAAACGGCCGGCAATTATGAATCGGCGTAACAGATAATTATGGTAATACGTGATTATGAATCGGCGGTAACGTAACGCGAATTTATGTAATTATCACAGTAATGAATCTGCCGCGGCTATCATGACTAATGCGTCGGATTTCCGGCAACAGACATGACAAATACGTAAATCTGTATCACGATAATTACAGTAATCAAGTAACCACGACCCCCCACGTATTGACAACAAACCGAAACAGAACCCGCTAGTGAGAAGTCGTCCCCGAAATTTCATCCGCCAGACACACGGGGCCGCGCGCGAGAGAGCACACACATTTTCCATTATACGGAACATCGTGCAATGAAGCGCAGAGAATTAGAGGAGCATCCGCGGTTTGCTCTCGGCATGTGGAATTTAACGAAGACAATACTGACGAATTAAATTAATCATCTACAGGCTTTGCGCTTTACAAACGTTCCCCGCATTAGGACTGATGTTACTATTCCACCAAAATCCATGGGATGAAATTAATATCAAATAGCCTTTTGATTTAACGTATCCAGCTCGCAGTATCTCTGATTCCTCTGCCTCGAACTCTTCCACTAATCGTTCGCCAACTCAAAATCTACAGTATCACTGTTTCAAGTGCGTGCGTTCTACTGTGCTCCTTGATGTGATGCAATGCACCACGATGCTACACAATATCCCGAAATAGACCACAATTTTTCATGATATTTTACAATATATTCTACAATACTTCACGATACTTTACAACGTTACACGATATTTAACGGTATTTAATGACATTCTTCATTATTAAAATAAAATATTTAACGAGATTTTCTATAATATAAATATTCTACAATATTTCACGATATTCTGTAGTGTAAATTAGGGCTGTTAGTAACATTTTCACTTTGAAATGTGATAACGACCAAAAACTATTGCATTTAAACAAAAATTCTTAGGTGAATATGTTATTTGAATTTTGTAGATAATTACACGTATAAGGAGACGGCGCGGCGGTGCCGCCACCAGGCACGATTTCGGCAGTCGTTCCATATCCATTAATATAGATATTAATAGTTTAGCAACATCCAGAAACATTCCATTATTGCACTCATATCAGTTTTTTCCCCAACGTGTTATCATCTCTCTGAGCAGATTGCAAAATCGTCGTTCGATAAATCTCGTTCGACGATGAACGTTTTTCAGAGATCGAACGTTCGCGATCAGCTCGCGACAATAACTGGCTGATTTTCGCGGGTTGCTTCCGCGTCCCCGTCCTCCTGTTTGCGAGGGGGGTGATGTATACCACCGCGTCGCCATGAATTTTTCTGCACACGTATTCGCACGCCACCCCCGTTCGCACACTTCTGCCACTTGCCCCGTGTCCGCTTTTTCCCTCTTGCCGTCACCGTCGCGTCTCCGGCAAGGCGCGATGCTTTTTTTTTCCTTCAGCTCCGGGGTGCTTCACTACGCCGGAACGCAGTCGGTTGGTGATTAGTGTGCTCATTACGCCCGACGCTAATGATGCTTGCATCGCCAGACAAAAGCTGCGACAAGCAAGCACACGAGAAAGAGAGAAACCGGGAGAGAGAGGGAGAGTGAATCAGAGTTTCGAGCGACGAAGTCTTTCCCGTTCCCTTTCCGTCTCTGTCTAGCCTCGAACCGAACCCCTTCCGTGCTTCTTCGACTTCCCACATCCACACGCACACCAACCCCCGTCACTCGCGAACCCTCTTGCACAGATTCGCTCGCTCTGATTCGCAAGCGAAGAACATCCAGCGCGACCCTGAGGACCATGATTTCCGTGTTCTGGCGTACTTGACCCGCTCGCTGCCAGACATTTTGGCAACCCCTTCGCCAGAACCTCCGACGCTTCTGAATGCGAAGGTTCGCAAAGCGATCGCCCGACAGAACTGTAGTATTCCCTGGAATTTCGAAACTGTGTTCTGCATTCCGCGGTGTTCGGTATTTTGGAATGATTAATCGCGAAGTTACCAATCGACCGGCAGTTTGTTCCGCGAGATCCACTGCTCCTTTCGGTATGCGACTCTCCTGGCTTGTGGTTCCGCTTCACTGTTGCGTGCGGACTCGCAGCAACTTGCATCAACTTCCTTATTTATCAGAAAATCGTCTTTCGGTTGTTCGTTTAGCTGGGATCGACTGGGAGAGAATGTAACATACTGTTTCTCGAAAAATGTTGTAGATCATTCAAATTCTTGGTACAAGGTGGAAAATCATATTCAATGTACGTACGACCGTGCTGTTCTTACTCATTTAAAATTGTGATTTATGCAAGTATGCAAAAGTACTACTGCTCCTTTCATAATCCTTAATCTTTCTTAAAGTAATACTTGCTAATCGTTACCTACAAGTAACATTTTCAAGCGTTTCATTAATCAGGAGTGATTATTTATGTTCAGAAACGTGTCCTGGATTGCAACAGTCGATTATCATTGCTTTTTTCTCATATTGATATTATTACTTGTACATTACTTGACAAAGAATAAAATTGTTGTGGCCCAATAACATCACACAAGCCAGTAACACCTCCATTAACATTATGTTCCGTTTTGCATAATCATTTTCATAATTCCAAATGTTCTATTTACTTTATCGATCCAAAAACTACCTTCACAGAACACTTTAAGCGATAACTTATTTTGTACCGCTGGGTACAAAGAATAAACGAAAAATAAATTCCGATGTAATTGGAAAGAGAAATATTTATTGAAACCGGAGGCTTTATTTTATTAAATTACATATTCGCACGAATAACTTTTAGCACAATCGAGGTCGGCGGAAATATTGCATTCACGGCGCGAGCTGTAATTATGATTTCAAATAATCGTTTGCGGAAAAGTACAGCCCACTGAAAAACGCGAATGATGCACGTGAAAAATCAGCAAATCTGAATCGCATTCCGCGAAACTGAATAGACCCAGGGGTTTGTTCGATGATATGAACCAATTAGGAGGCACGAATGAACGTATTCGCGGGGAACAGAAACGCGTCGCTTTAGAACGGGGAACGCATTTTAATTTTAAGCGCAACATTTTAATTGCTACGCTCTGAAGTACAATTGGGATAATGTTTTTAATTTCTCGGCTGGAAATTTTTTGCGCTTTCGGGGGCGAAACGCGCGGAAGATGCCGGTTATTTTTAATGAAAAGAGGGCCGGCCAACAATAGAATTTCGATCTTTATTGAACGCGGCCTGCCGCCTTTGATAATTTTTAAATAATTCTCTCCATAGAAATGTCCCGGTGCCGCTAGAAAATGCGACGAGTTTCAAGTCTCACAGTCGTGGAATTACCGTGAAATATTATTCCGCGCGGAGGCCGGCTGAATGCGAAATTTTCAGACGGGACATTAAACCACATTTCCCTCTCTCTCTCTCTATCTCTCTCGCTCGCTCGCTCGCTTACGCCTATATCTAGCGCACTAATAAAATACGTACAATAAATTCCGACGCTTGTATAATCGTCACCTAACACCGTCTATATTTCATGCCGGGAAACAAATCGAATTTCCGGAATGATTTTTTACACGTCCACAACCTTTTGTTTTGCCGGATGGAAAAAAAAGAACCAGTGTGTCGGGACGATTCATCGAGAGGGAGGGAGGAAAAAAAAACGGTGCGCGTCACCACTGCATCGGTACAAAATTTTATTTCGCCGGGCGTTGTGTTCCCCACTCGCGTCACCCGTTAATGTGCCTTCCGCTAATTTAATCGTTTAATTGGGCAGAGTCGCGAGAGTTCACGGGAGAGACGACGCTAAAAGCTTTCCCGCGACCGGTAACCGAAATGCCTGTAGGAAATCTTGTCCCGGGAGGAGGACAAGTTTAACCGGTTACGAAGAAAGGTACAAGTTTGGGGGTTGAGGGAGGGGGAGAGGTTGAACGTGATCTCTTTCTCGGAGGGGTGGTGGAGAGAATGGGACGCGCGCGTTACCAGGGTCGCGCCCGAAACACGAGGAAATTAATAAATTGCTGAAACTTAAGTCAGCCCCCTAAGTGCTGGAATAAAGGACCTTCATAAATTTCATTCCACGCGCCCCAGCGCCTCCGCTCAACCTGTTCCCTTCATCCTCGAAGAAGGAATGCTCCAGCGAGGAACATCCGACCCTCGTTCGAGCTCCTGCGATTTCGAAAAAACCCTTAAGAAATCGCGGAACCGACACTATCTCCTGACAAGGACGAAACGCTGACGGATTAGGGTTGCTACGGGCAAAACATCCGGCTGCGCGAGATACGGTAATCACTTTACACGAGTTACGCTTTAAATCCACCGCCCTTCCGGGGACCGGCTCGCAATTAAATCGCTGGTACCGTGCAAAAAGAAACGAGCCCGGTGACAAATCGTTTGTCTCTTAGCGAGTTTGATTCCGCGCTCCACTGTTTTTGCACGAAGTTTCAGAGAGCGCTTGAAACGGCCTCCGAAAATGACTGTCTAAAAGGGTTGTGTGAAGGCTCTTGATAAAGCTGTTCTTAGGAACCTTTTTAATCTGAATAGCTGTTACTTTAGGAACCAACATGTACAACTACTATTCTGCGAATCTTTATATGTTTATGTACTTACACATTTCTGAAGCGGACCTTTATGCAAAATAAAACATTACAGAATACCATGTGTATAATATAATATGATAACATAATATATTAGAGTATAATGTAATATAATAATATAATATACTTGGTACTATACTATACTTGCTGTAATCATAGCAAGATATAGGACCTACATCTATTAAGATTTTTATTATATTATATTATTTTTAATCATTATACTATTTTATATCAAATACTGCCTTGCATTTAGTACACTCATTTTTGCCTAAAATGCATAAATATCGGCAGTTTATAATTAACATTCTCTGCGTTTTCTTATGTGATCTACGTAAGTTGGAATTTACACAAAGGTCCGCGGTATACCTATTTCCATGTCGATTCTATAATTGCTATTTTTTGGATTCTGTATTGTGAGTCTAGAATCGGTTCGTGTGTGTGTGTGGAAATATTCTCAGATAATAATTTTCAAGCTCGATCTTGATTCTTCCTGCCATGTGTCCAGCATTCTAACTAACAAATTTGCTAACTAAAATTGAAATATTTATCCTAATTTTAAGATTTGATCGTGGTTCACAGAAAAGTATGGATACTCGACGCACAAAAATATTGTTTCACTCTATAAAAACACTTCGAAGCAATTTCTTGTTACATAATTTCTATACTTCTTGGTATGTCAAAGGCTGACGAGTCAACGCACTTGACGACACCATTTAGGCTCCCCGAACTTCATCCTCGAACCGGGTCATCTTTCCGTCTCAACGCGGCGCAATTTCAGTGGTGTAATTAGAAGAAGAAATTATGAACACAATCAGTTTTCATCACGGAGAGCTCCCCCCCAAAATCCTTGAATTTCTGGCCGCAAAATTGTCATAAAACGGCGAACTAATCAGGAAGCTTCGGTCGACGCAACCAGCACCACCACGAGTCCTCGAGAGTAGACCGTCGTCGTGGTTGATAGGAGCCTCGGCAGGATGGCGATATAAAAGGAGGTAGCAAATTATTTCGCGCGGTACCGCGGTGCACGATTTTAAGGACGCAATTTACACCCGCGACACCGTCCGAAAATGTTAATGGTAAAATCGATGCCGGTCTGGCCGCCTCGCGGAGCAATTAAACCGCGGAGCTCCGCAATAATAGCGGATTTATTACGAACCATTGGCAACCGACAGATCCTCCCCCTCCGGAGCTGTTCTCTGCGAAAGGTGGCAATTTTTCCTCTCGGCAGGGTAACGCTCCAATTGTTTCCGGGATTCGGCTGATGAATTCCTGGATTCTGGGGGCGGAAGGTCGCGGGAGACACAATGGCGACGCCGCGATCGTTCGCGCCTTATCGAACAGCCTTAATTGCGTTTTTATCGGGGGAGATAAAAAATGAATCGCGGAATCGAGAGGTAGGAGCGCGCACGGTATCCTCGGTCCGACGGTCGGCGTTCCGTCCAACGATACTTTCCGGCCTGACGGTGGCATAGTGAATCGGGTGGTGAAAAGTGGTGGATCCGAAAGAGGGTGAGGGGAGGCGGGCGGACGCCGAAATGAATAGCAACGTGAAACAAAAGCATCGGGTTACAAATGGCGTGTATTCGCGACGGCATTGTTTTAAATGGCTGTCAGACGCCCGGAATTTATTCCGTTTTGCTACGTGACAAGCGCCATTAAATTTATTTATTCATCCACGCAGGCGCACGCCGAAATCCCGGTTGAAGCCTCCGGCTCGTGTTCTACAGGTGAGAGGAGCGCCGCTGAACAATTATTAGCGATTCATGGAAATGACCGCGATATATGCGGCCGTTACGCGCGCGTTACGATTCCACGCCGTGTAACTGTTTGCACCCGACGTTCACGTGAAACAATGTAACCCTCCCCCCACCCCGCCCCTTATGTACCGACACCGGCCCGCCGAACCCGTTGGAAGAAACTGAAATATTCACGCGAACACCGCTGCGTTCCATTCTTATTTCGCGGTGTTTACCGTTCACTTGTCACGTTGACAAGCCGCGTACACACGAGATCTTAATTTTCCATCTGACAGTGCAAATTGAGCTCTGTATATTTATTATATTGCGCTGCACATTTCCGCGGTGATAAACTGCCTTTCGGCGTGCATGAATAACTGACATGTATTTAGCATTCGTTACTGTGTTTGGGAAAGACGACCATCTGGATTTTTAATGATAATGGGCTTCATAGTTTGGCTGCTGTGAAACCATCGTTGTCGAGTACTTTGAAAATTTTTGACATTTCTTCCTTAATATATTTTACAGTTTGAAAATTATATACATAGCAGAATTTTTAAATCGTGTAGTGTTTTCACTGTTTTAAACACCTAGTTATTTTTGTCATAAATACTGTATAATCGTAAACATCTTTGGACACGTTCAATATTAAACTCCATCAAAAAATTGCACAAAATCTGAACCACGCATAGAAACTAAGTCTATATTCTAAAGTTATCTATAACATTGTTGAAGTACTCGAACCTTCCTGGAATCTCGCGAGAAGTGCACTTGGATTCGGGGCACGTTGCATCAAAGGGCGTCGGCACTTATTCCACTTTTATTAGCATTCGCCGTTTCGGAAAAGAGTATAGATATCGCGGGGTGGAGGGAACACAATTCAGTAATTATAAACTTGACGCGGCCTGAATAAACTCGGCGATCCAGCGATAAGTAAACACAATACATTACAAGGGAAGTGGAAGTTTCTTCAGGGGCGCGGCGTCCGATAGAAACGAGCCAATCTTCGTGCTTCCAATCGGCCAATCTCGATGACGTAATTGTCTTTCAGCGAGCTTACGAAAGCGAAGGGTAAACTTCCCGGAGGCTTTCGAGCTGGAGCTCGCCATCGATAAACGATCGCTTGGAAGCGAAGTTCCCTTTGCGGCGTGGAATTAAACGAGCTTGCCCAGACGATAGTTTGAAGGAGCGCGGGCGAGCAAGTGAGAGAGAGAAAGAGAGAGAGAGAAAAAAAGAGATAGAGCAGAGATCCCGACCAACCAATCCCAGGACGCGTTAATTCTTAATTTCTTAATTTCAAGTCGACCGTTATGAGCCGCGTCAAAGAGGTCTCGCGGTGGATACCTCTTCGTCTTCCCTGGGCTCTTCCATCCCTCTCTCCCGCCACTTCAGCTGTCGAACGAAAGAAGTCGAAAGTCGAGAGCCGGTGCAATTAAGCCGCGGCTCTTCAGGGATCCATTCATTTTTTAAGTAACGTCTCCCGAATTATCCTTATCCAAGTTTTCTGTCGCGTGGCCCCGCCGACGCAGTCTAGTCGACCAGGTTCATGAAAAATTATTAGTTCTGATCAAAAGCGGTATATATAGTCCTGAAGAGACCTTGGTCTTGGGACCAATGGAAATTCATAGGAATAGTCTGATGAGATCGTCCATAGTCTCGGGATCGACAGAAATTATGAACCTTGAGCTGTAGTGCTAGAAAATTATTTTCTTTGTCCTGTAGCAAAGATTAATATCGGTTGAGTCAGGTGGAGTAATTTGTTTGCGAGACTGACAAGTGTTGCAACACGTTTTTTTAATTATGTGTGCAAATGGAGCAAGCGAGAGCACCTTCCTATGCCGGCGTTCATATCTCCCGCTATATTTTTCGTGCCGCTCGTAACACTCCGCATAGTGAAAGCCCTTTTTGTGTAGCATGGCACGCTACCACGGTTTTTAACCGAATTGATAAATTTGGGATCGGATAAAATCGGGAACGGATTAAGGTCGTATACTGAGGTTCCACTGTACTACATTCATTTAAAGTAAATACTGTTACTTGTGAACGAATACTTCGGAAAGAATTATTAATACCACTCTGATCACACAAAACTCGAAATATCAAACAAGGTTGGAAGCAAAACTGAATAGAATCGGAACCACGCTCCATTTCTTGCCGAGCATTTAGTATCAAACGCTGAATAACGTTCGATATAAAACGATACTGATCCTCAAGGAACGCTAGGATTTTATTTCAGAAACGACAGTATAGATTTCTCGAACGAGTCCTTGATAAGTTCTACACGTTTTCGACCCATATGTGTGTTTGCGAACGACCTTGATTCGATGCTTCCTTTCGCGCGAACAAACTGCCGTACGAATAAATATGATACAGTTGCTGGCAGCATAATCAGTTTCCTCGGTTGACTCATTGTTTTCCCATCTCGCGGAGCAAAAGATTTATTTCACTTTATGCTTGCTGAAGGATCTGATTGAGCTATAGCACTCTCGAAACCTTTGCGAAATATTTATTCGGCAATTCCTTCACAGTGATCTCTGTTGATTAGACTTGACAAGACGATCAAATTTCATAGACCTGCCCGCGGAGGATCGTAATTCCGGAGTGCGAGTACCAAACGACATCCAATTTCAATATTATCGCTAACTACGTTAATTTTACAGCTGCGAACGGAATGGGATCTTCTCAATCTTCTCAAAATCCAAACATGGTAAAAATCATTCGAAGTAGAGATCATCGATTTTAAAAAAATTATAGAAGGCGATGTCTCTGTTGGCTCTGTAGTTTGACTCTGTGGAAATGTCTCTGCAAAATCTGAAGTTGGAATTCGTATGCCAACCCATTTAAAAATGTGTTCATTGCCACACCCTTCCGTTTCTAAAAAACATGCAGAAGCTCCTCACGAAGATCAACTACCCCATTGAGAAAACTTTTTATTCGATTGATTGTTCTTTTGGGAACCCGGAATAGAAGCAACAAAATAATCTGATCTGGAAATCAGAGGCAACATGGCAAGATCGTCATAAGATCGAATTAAGATCGGTATCGTCGGTTTCTGGTCGGATCAGAAGAAGACCTAACTCGATCTCGAAGATGAGCGTTGGGCTCCGAGACCGGGGTATCGCGAAGAAGCTGAATATAACGAATTTACGGGGAATGTCGTTAACTTTATCGGACTGGCGGCTGGCTGGTATTTCTTTGGCGTAGATCTCGTTGCCGCTGGAACATGGTGGTGAAACAGGACTTGTGGGGTACCAGGCTGACCTGAAGCGGCTGGCAAACGATATAAGGTTACGTGTGCAGAGCAGAGAGCCGGCCAGGGCAGGATTTGGTCGGCAGTTGGTGTGTTTACGTCCTAAACACAGAGACTGCAGTTTGTACAACTATGCACAGCCGACGTATCGAGCCGTGCGAGTGTGTTCCCCGTGGTTCTTGCGCCGGCACGTGCCTCCCCCTTTACCCGTCTTCCTTCGGGTCGAACCCTGAAACGTGCCGCGATGCCAGTTTGCAACCCCCGCGGTGAACAGAAGCCAATACCGATTTTCCATCCGCGAATGTGAACATCTCCCCCCTTCTCTCTCTCTGTCTCTCTCTCTCTCTATCTATCTATCTATCTATCTATGTGTGTGGGAGACCGATCTTATCTCTGTATGTGGGTCAGACGAACGAGGAGAGCGAGAGCGAGAGCAGGAAACTATGCATTCGGAAACCGGACGAGACTTTCAACGAAGAACGAAAGAGAACGCTGAAAAACCGAGTAGTCCGGGGAAAGGGGACGAGTCAAGAGGCCAGACCGGAGATAGTGCCTAGCTCTGATATCTCAAATCCATTTCTGGCTCGTGCCGGCAACCGCGGACAACCATCGACATCGGGATCCCTACCGCTTCCCTCTTTTAGATTCGATCTTTCCGGGCCTTCCTTTGGTGCTACAACTAAATAATAATTTTTCAAACTCTGTGGTCTACAGCTAAGAGGATTTTTTCCCTCGCTCAATAACGTAATCGAATAATTTCGTTTGCGATTATTCTATGAAAGACGATTTTTAAGCTTCTCTTGGTACAGCATAATTATTGAAAAGCTTTCGGTAGACAGAGCGCTAACATAAACGAATTACAACTGCGTTTCTAACGATTTCATGAGGGCATTTCAAAGTTGGTTCGTGTATCAGGTGTACAACTTAATTCTTGTGACGTTCCCTTTGTATGAGGGATGTGATGGGAGAAAATAAAAACGTAAAGATGAAACTGGTGTTGCATGCAAATCTGATTAAAAGGCCAATTGATTAATGTGATCATCATTGTGGTCATCATTGGAAACAAATCGAAGACATTGTTCACAGTCTCTAAATTATTTCATGTGTTTCAACAGATCTAAAAACGTCGTTATAATACTATATTATTGCACGTACAAATGCTACGGTGTGAAAGTATACGGATAACAAGCGGTATTAAAATTCGAGACACACAATCGTTCGTTTCGGCGGACGGGGCCCGGCTTCCGTCCCGAGATACCAGAAAAAGGCAAACGACGGTCGTTATTAGCAATTACCAAACCGTTAATTCTATTTACTTCATCGCCAGAACGAGAAACGATTTCGGGCAACTGGCACCGGCTCGTAAATCACGCTCGAGCACCATTATCTGTCTCATACACCGAGCCGATGAATCGCGACGGCTATTATCAGAGCGATAGAAGCTGGAGAAGTTCGCACAATAACGCGTAATGGTCCGCGCAGTCTCGCCCAGAGGTCGATAAAGGCTAATTAGCAGAAATCCTCGTCTCAGGTGGTCCTTCCACCAATTCCTAATCACTTCACCACGCCATGGCGAGAGAAGGGCGTCTCGAGTATTCCGGAAGTTCAATGCTCGCTGCATGCACCGATTCCTGCAGCGTGACCGGCTGCTACAATTCCGATCGAAGAGGATTCCTTGGTCCAAACAATTGCCTACGTGTCTATCTCGGATTTAGTTCGGTTCTAGAAGACTATACGACTGTAAGAAACGCGACAGTACTTAAATAACCTTTTTCAGGTTGAATTACTGAGTTTCAAACTTTGTCGAAATAAAATATTTCGCTTTTCAGCATGAGAACCACAGTTGAATCTTGAAATAGTTACATTGGAGCAAATTAAATAATTTGGGAATATTCACGACGAATTATCTGATAAATTTATAGCAATTCAAGAATAGTATGCTTAACAGTTAACAGAGATTATAAATATTAATCGATCCCTTCTTTAACCCTTCTGATTCTGAAGATAAGTTTGAGTGTGCCATTGTTTAAATAGAGATATCTGTCAAACGTGCTTAGTCCTATCGTTAGTCGAGTAGGCGTACGACCTATTAATTATAAAATTTATGTACATATATTCTTGATCTAAGTGAACACAAGAAATCAACAATTCTCGGAACAAATAAAAACGAAATTCAATTTCTCCATTATTCTAATTAAACGCGGACAACAGTCACAGAATTCTTTTTCCTGCAGCAAACAATTAACGATAAAGTATCTGCAACGATCACGACCGCAATGGGGTAATGCGACAGAAGAGTATACCTCCCGCGATAAAAATCCAATGTCGGCACGAGCGATCGCTTGTAGGATAATGATCTCCTATATCTTTCGATTTGCAGGAAAATATTCCCGCGGCTTGATTTGAAATCGACAATCAGCGGAATCTAGGGGAAATTATGGGGGATGATAGAAGTCGAGCACTCGATTCCCCTCGATCCGGGCGGCGTTCACCGTGAATTTTATTCGAAATTGTAATATCCAGGTTGAATGGGGGCGAGCGCGGCCGAACGTCAGGCATCCGCGTGGTTAGAGCAATAAAACCGGTCCCGAAGTGCGGCTATTAAAATCGGTGAAACAATAAACGCCGGGAATTGGCGACGGCCGGTCGACGCTCGTGCCGGCGATTGGCCCTGTCAAATTTCGCGTTCCTAAACTGGTGGGGTGTTTCATCCAGGCCCCCCGTCCCGGTCGGATTAGACGACCGCACGTAACGCAGGAAATAAGCAAAACGCTGAATCGGATCGACAATGTGTCGGGCGAATCGCGCGCGTCGCGTCGCCGGCTCCCCGCCGAAAATAATGATTCGACCGGTCCCGTGACAATGATCACCGGCAATGTCCGGTTTCGAGCCCGCCTCGTCCCGTCCCGTTCCGTCGCGGCGGCCCGTCACGGGCCAAAGCGCCCGAAGCCTGCCCCAATGATTTCGGCTACAATGACGGACCGGTTCCCGACGCGACGCAAACCTGACAACGACGCACCGCGACGCATCGCGACGCGCGCTCCCGACTGTCATTGATGTACGGTCCGCGTGTCGAATGTTTGTCACCCGTGCGAGTTTACCCGACAACGAGGCGCGCGTATCCCCGTGCAACCTGTGACACCGCCGAGCCCTATTAATCAACGTTAAGCGAACACTCACCGGGCCGAACTGTTCGAAGTAGTTTTTGACATCCTCCAGCGTCGTCGGTGCCGATAGTCCACCGACGAATATCTTCTTTGTCCTTGTCACCATCTGCGAACAAGGGAAGCACTGTTAGATCCTCGAACAACAAGATTCAGTTTGGCAATTGCTATATCGAAAAATCAGAGCAGTGGTAGGCTTCTAATGGTCCTTTTAGCCGAATTAACAGCAAGGAAAATTTATCACACTGTTTTATAATCTTATAATTTCATGTCTTAAAAAATTACTATTAAGTTACAAATCATAAAGTAAACATGCAGGCACAAGTGGTTATTCGTTATTGTATGCATTTAGATGTTCATCCTTCCCATTCTTCATTTTAATCCCACAACGAATGATGTGACGCTAAATTATAACTTTTATGAATTCGGACAAAAATTATTTATTTTTACAATTCAAATATCAATGGAATTTTCACTTCATGATTTATATTCATCCGTTGTATACTCATAGTTGAATATTACAACCCCGATAGGACATAAATTACAAAAAGGAACATCTCTATATTGGGTCTTAATTAAGTAACCAGCTGTTGAAATATGAAATACGTTCATTATATTAAATGCAAAAATATCAACAATTGAGATTTTGCGCTTTTAAACAGGATGTCATAAAAGAGTGACAGCATTATGCAGACACTGTCGGCCAGATATTTATTTGACATTTGTCACTTGATAGCGATGAATAAATAGTCGACGGATATCTCCCGAGAGCGTCTGTGCAATTTCAATAACGCCTCTTGCGTTCATAACTTTAGCCCAGCTCAGAAGTACGTATAAAACGTTTTCCGCATTTACGGTCGAATGTGTGTGTTCCGAATTTCTGGTCACACCGTTCGTAACTACGAGATCGGTATTTCCGTACACGTGCGGACGGTTTTCGTAAACTGTTATTGATCGTCGGTGGTGTGTTCATATTTGGCACGAAAAATAGAACGCGCCTGAAACAGAAACGATATTTATTTCCTCTTGGAAAATGTGCCGAAACTGATTACCATATTTTCAATAAATTCCGCAACCGGAGCTTCGGGGAACAGAATTTTATCCGAATAGTTCACGGTAGAGCGCGCGCAACTATCACGAATACCTCAATCACGAAAATCCCGTCCCGATATAAGCCGAAGAAAATAAGTTTCGGCCGGCTAGACCGGTAGGAGAGAGAGAGCTTTGAAAAACTTTTCACTTTGATCTACGACAATAGATCCGTGAATGCCTGCTGCCGAACAGCAAGCGACGTTTCTTCCCGTGGAAAAGTTTCCCTCGGCCGAATTATGGTCCTCCAGTTTTCTTAAATATCCTTTTCGGCGGTCCCGGCGCGGCGCGGCGCGGCGTGGCAGAGAAAGAATTCCACGGAGACTCGCGAAATACGTTCGCGAAGCGCGAAAACGCGCTGATACTAATGCTGCTTTCAAATCGCGTTTGCGAACGGAAGAACTGGAAGTCCGCAAAGGAAAACGGACGGGCGCGCAAGCTGAAAAATGCCACGGTCTTGCTTAAGAAATTGATAAGAAGCTGATAAAATATGAATACACCGCGCCGAGCACGTTCCCACGCAAGGAAGCTCCTCCCATATATCATGTTTCCTCGAATCGGTAATGTCACCGGCGATCTTAGCAGATCATTTGGTCAAAAGTGACTTCTCATATCGATATATAATGCATCTATATTACTTTCTACATGAAATTTAATAAAAATTATAATTAGAACAAGCATTTAAAAATGAACATTTTTTGTGAATGTGATTTTCGATCGAAAAAATTACTAATTTTCTTTTGTGAACCGTGCCGAATCTATTTACAATTTCTAAGAAATTTTCTATTTCAATGTAAAACATTCGTTTACCTTGAAAAATGCATACCTCAAATTTAGAATTACAGTTCGTCTCGCGAAAATTCGTGAGAAACGTCGTCGTCGCACGTACCTACTTCCGCAAAAAAGAAACAATCAATGTCAAACTTTAGAATAACTTCCTGGGGACAAGTCTTACGACCCTGCGAACGGAATCGATTTATCGGAACGAGATTTATTTTCGGTCGCGGTCTCTATGCACGCCCAAAAATGGTATGCTCGCTAATCTCCGCACAGTGTTCGGCGATATCCTGGGTTATTTAAAGGAGGACGGTCCTTGAAGCGCGTAAGAACGAATCGTAATTATGGCTCGGGAGGAATTCGCATAGTTCGCACAGGATACTCAGGTTTTTTCGACGCGGGAAAAGTGTGCTGGCGCGAGGGCAAAGAGCACGGTACGTGTTTCCCATATTGAAAAGTTTTCTGCGAGCGAAGGGAGCGAGGGTAGCGTACATCGTGTAGCTACAAGCTTCATCCGCGAGGAAATTTCTGAATCCATGAAAGAAAATTCGTTGTGCTGTATGATTTCCATCCACGGCGCGTCGCGGTCGACAAAGGTTCACGATGTTATATTATATTTTGGTAGGGGAGAAGAACAAAACGTTTGTAGAGAAAATTCTCACGGAGTTTGTAAATTACACTCCAGGAAACACGATATTCAACCGGAGAAAAAATCTTTCCTGCAACTTGATTTGAGTTTGGAACTATGTGGGAATTAGTGGACACGAAGATGTGCTAAATCTTAATAATTTTTAATAGTTTGATAGCTTAACAAATTCTCGCAATTCTTCTTTTTGTTTTTTTAAACAAGTGACGGCTATAATCCGCACACATTTTTTCTAGAGCACAAAGAGCTAATAGCAATAATATTAGTTGACAGATATAAATAAACTGCGGATTTTTATACGAAATAAAAATGGTCCGCATTAATCGCCAGGTACAGGAGATTAATTTTTTATGGTTTTCGTGGATTGAAAACAGTGCAATAGCATTTTCAAATGACTTCACTGATGTTACTAATTTTCTCTCTCTCATTTGATTTACAGACTTCCGTCATTAATGCAGAAAATGCGACTCTTATTCCCACTGCACGTATCAGCAAAGAATCATTTGTCTGAAATCTGTTGCTTTACGAATAAAATTACTATAGCTAGCCATGAAATTGACTAAACATAAAATTGATGTATCGACGACTTGGATTAACGCAAAGTTTGTCACGTTCAGCTGAAATTGATGCAAACAAGGGTTGACGTCAGCAACCTATCGAGAGACAGGTTCACCCCCAGCGGGTCTGAGATTCTCAGCGCGGCAGTAACCCTGGTAACTCCACTTATCAGTGCTGATAATCGGATCGAAGACAAGAGAAAACAAAATGAAACGCGCGCTTGTAAAACCGTGGCGTGAAATCGTACCGCGGCGAACCTAATTACTAGAAAATGCTTTAACAGTGGTCGAGGGAGATATCGTGCCAGCGAAGAATAGAACGAGGGTGCTCGATGCTCATGGGGGGAACGTCTTAATAACATGATCGCAATGTAATAAAGCTCTCCACGCGGAACATTTCGCAAGGGATGGCGGTCGCGGGGGTTTCGTCGGCGGGGAAAGAGAACACGGAACGCGAAAAAGGGGTGGAAAGATGGGGGAAACGGGTGGGAAGGGGGTCAGAGGGGGCCAGTGAATACAGCGGAAACGGTAGAAGAGGTAAACTCTGGTAATTTCAGTGATGGCCGGGCTTAGACCTCTCTATATCCGGTGAGTAACGCAAACCCCCAGGGCGCAAGTCCTTCCACCTCGTGGTTCTGAACTCACCCCGAGTCTCTTTCTAATCCCACCCTCCGCTTCCAGGCTCTCATCCCCGCGTGGCTCTCATCTTATGGGGTAGCTAGACCCCATCGCGAGGTCGGTTAGGTCTCGGGCTAATCAGCGGAGTGTACAAAGTCCCGAGGATGAAAATAAAACGGTCGGATCGCGAAAATTAAGTAAATCACCTGGGTCGAATTCTGTCGACTATCTGCTTCTGAAAGAATTTCAGGGGATGAAGGACAGTCACACGACTGCCAGAAACTGTAAAACGCACAATTGTCACAATTGCCCGTTTAATGGCCAGTACAAGTTGCGAATTAAACGAAGCTGTTATTTGTAGATTATGTTCTGTAAGAGAGAACGTTTCTGATTTTTGTATCATTCTTGTCACTTGAATGATAAACTTCCCGTATTTCAAAGCTTTATCAACAAACACGGAGCGAAAACTGGCAATTCAATTTTGTGCAAACATTTAGTTCACGGATATAGAGATCAATGGCCCAGTTTGGACAATTTTAATGGTTTCGAATTACTATAGCGAGGCAGAGTGCTGCGTGGGTAGCGTAAAGCAGAGAGAAGGGGGGGAGTACCGGGGCGTGGCGAACCGAGCGAGACAGACGTGGATAAATAGCGAGAGGGGCGAGGGGAAGAGGGTAGATCGGGCAAAGGAGAACCACTTATTCGAATGAAGTTGCAGCAGTGGCAGCATCAGGCCGGCCGGAAGTGCCGAAAGAGGGAATTGAAGTTTCCTGATATCCTGCGCCGCTGGCTGAGTCCTCGTCCTCATCGTTCTCGTCGTCGACGGACGGGTTTCGGCCTAAGAACTGGCCGAGCCGGTGAAATTTTATTACGCTCCGCTACGCCCGGTCCCGTTTCGTAATGAGAGCATTGTCGTGCAAACGAGACAGTTCAGCCCGGAGACCGTCTCCTCTACCCAAGATGCCTGGAGACACCGGCCGCTCGCTTCTTTCAGCTGCGAGAACTCTTTTGTCCCGCGAGCCAGACCTCGTCGGATTGGCTCCTTAAGGAACATCGCTCGCCCGCTTGTAATTACATCGGTGAAGTTTCGCGGCCGCGGCTACGTTCTTGGGTCTTATGGAATACTGTGTCCCCCGGCTAACCAGTGTCTGGATATTCCTGACTGTCCTGCGGGTAAGATTTCGCGTGCTTATGAGGGTCTCGTGTGTGCGGAAGTGGGTACTTCTGTCATCGATTCAGGTTGGTGCTGCAACTGTGCAATGCAATAATTGGTGCCTCACCTGTGCATATAAAAGGATACTGTAATTGGTTTCCAATTTTTAATGAATATAACGGTTCAGGATTTGCAAGATTACCTACACAAACTCTACCAAAAAAAAAACCCTAATAAATCTCATTTCATGCAAGATTTTACAGTATCCAGTTCAAGTTTAGTCATGTCCAGCGCTCACAGAGAGTGGGAAGAAGAGAGCGCGGAAGAGAGACAAAGCTAGTTGTCCGAGGAAGAATAGGATAGAAAAATATAAGTCACGAGAGTGAACGGAGGAGACCGAGCCGGGGTCGTTAGCGAAGATAGGAGCGGATAGCAGCGAAATGGTAATGGAAACTCGGGGAGTTCCACTTATTATGCCGTAGCATTATGTAAATACCGGAAGGCTATTACAATTTTACAACTTACTAGGTGTGGCTTTATAGTTTCATCGCTCCGGGGTCCGTCTCGTTCTCGTCGTTCGTTCTTCGGTTTCCTCGCGGCCCTACCGGACTTTGCCGCGTACGCGCCCCTATCTCGCCATTGCGATTCACCTCTTTCCCTTTCCCGCTATTACAAAAATGAAATTGTCGCACGGAAGAAGCCGTATAAATTTCACCGGGGCTTCCGGAAATCCGCTGCTTCCCGTTCCTCTCCGAGCGAGAGCCCTTTGCAATTTTCGATTACGTTTTTACGCCGTGAATTCGTAATTAGGGGCTTATTAAACCATTAAAACAGTTCTACGTGTGAGTAAGACATTGCGCAAGGTACACAGTGGCGAGTTTATTCGAAGTTGAGAAAAAGAAACATTTTAAATAGGGGCTGCCATTTTTAGACAGCGTCTATAAATTTGTCTAAATGGTTGGATTGTCGTTTTCTATAAAATTCTAATTTGTACACTCACTTTGTGGCAAATACTTTCCGAGTTGAAAATCGATGAGCTTGGCTTTTCGATAGAAATTATTTTGTCAGAACATGTCGTAATGATATTCCTTAAAAATGGAAATATTTTTTCTAGGGTTTTAAATAGAAATTTGTCACCGTGTAACGGCAGAACAAACGTGGAACACACTTTTGTGGCAGCTCGGCGAACAATGTTTTATTGAAAAGTGAAATTAAATCCTCGAGACCGGTTGCGTCAAGGAAACTAATGAATATTCACAGTTCATGAATAGTGAAATGTATCACGCGGACAATTCCCTGTGTAAATACGGTTTTTACCGTCGACGACGGGACTTACTCCGACAAAAGATATTCGCTCGAGATACTGTCGAGTCGGTGGAACACTTCGGAAAGTAATTCCAATTAAAGCGCCGTGACCGCGTGTCAGACGTCGGCGTTCTTAACGTGGAAATATAGATCGTAGCCGTAGGTAATTTCTCTCTGGCAGCCGATTAATCCATCGATTCGACAGGCCAGTTCTCGGCGGTCGGTTTTTCTTGCTTGTTCTTGGACCGATGCGAAGATAAAGCGGGAGAATTTCATCCTCGAGATGAAACAAGACAATTTATCATGCGATGCCGGAGATCGAGGGATTCCAGAAACCAGGGCGGACAACAACGCAGAAGTTTGTACCACCGAAGTGGTCAATTAAACTGCTCGTGGTACAGAAATGCGGTCCGATTAAAGGGATATTGGGATTAGCGTTTTTGCAAATGCTTTATAAACATTCAGTAAAGGTTTTTAACCTGGCCTCTTATCCTGTGTATGTGCTTGTCTCTGAGAGTGGTTACAAATTTTTTAAAAATAATTACATTTGGCCATGATACATTGGTAATTGTCATGATTTGTACCATGATTTTTTTACTTATCTGGAATAAGAAACACAATTGATTCTTGTTAAGATGTTTCGACTATGTTCTGTACCAAAAAGAAAGGAAAATATTGAACATTTTAGAAACTGTGTCACTTCGAACATAAAGTTGCAATCTTTTCGTCTGTTTCGCTTTTAAAAGAGTTCAAAAATTAGGAATAAATGAATGTTGGCACACTCGCAGTACAGATGAGAGCTACACATGTGCTCAAGACATATGCAAAATTTGAGATCGATAGGTACAGTAGTTTTTGAGATATCGTTGCAACCATTTCAAGGAACATGTTTTCAACACTAAACGGACTTTCTTATTTTCTCGATGGCACGCGTTTAAAATATTGAGATCATATTTCTAGTGTCGTATATTTTGTATATGCAGAGGAAGATCGACTATTTGGACCTGTGACACAGGAATGACACCTTAATCTGTGAAATAGCCGCAGTGTAAAAAGAAACGAGGCAAGTGCGAAGCGGGGATCGCGCGCGCAAGTAGCGAGGGTGCAGAACGAGGGAAATGAGTAAAATAAATATTGGAATAAACGGTGGTGAGTGGGCGGGCCAGTTTCGTCATGCCCCACCGTTAAATCTGCCTTGCGAGCGCGAATATTGTCGTATGAAATGGCAAGGAGAACGCTTTGCTCGTTCGCAATTATTGTGAAAGTTTAATCGGCCGCTCTATGCCGCTGCTGATGAGACTGCGGGGCAGCGTGAGTGTATGTACGTGACCGGTATATCGCGGAAACTTTTTGGATCGTATCGTTCGAAAAATGTTTCGCAATTTTTGCTCACCCCTATTTCGCTGTGAGAATAACGAGACCCGAGGAACGTTTCAACGACCTTACGGCTTAATGGCAGCTCTCTCGAATAATCCGCTTTATGGAACACCCTAATTTATTCTCCATTCTGTGTCCCATCATTTTATTTCATCTGGACACAATGTTCTTTATTTTGGAAGAAGTTAAAGAGACAGGAGTCTGGCAAATTTGCATGTTTTCAATCTTGGTGTCGGTGAAATGGAATTTTTATATGTAGGCTAGAAAATGCATGTAGAGTTTGCAGTTTAATAAATGTAAAGTGTACAATTTAATTCTCCATCCACGATTTGATGTGTCCATTTTATATTATTACATTATAAGATTATCTGATGCAGAGGTAACGTGTGTGAAGTTCATATTATTGTCGGAGAATTAAAACAGCTTAACAAATAAAAACGTTAAACGCATACTTCATCGATCGCGCTATACAGTCCTCGTCCTCATCATAATCTCTTTAGCATTTTCCTGTTTCCATTTTTCGAAAGAAGATCTCTATGGTCGAAATGCAAGCCGGAGAAGAATCGAGGTATAAATCACGGTTATCGTATAAATAAACAAACCCGCCCTCACATTGGGCAATCTAAAAGCTATCAGCGAGCGTTCGCAGGGTCAGAAAACTGGTCGCTTCCTCTCGATGAAAGCGGAACGTGAGAGGCGCGGCCCTTTAAGATTGATATCCTTAGATGCCTCAAAAAGTGGCAGAGCGAGGGGTTGAAGGGTTGTGGGTGGAGGGCCTTGCCGCGGTCTTCCGGAGAAGCTGAGACGGGGAAAGTAGGGCAAAAGGGCGGGAAACGAGGAGGGTGAATCGGTTATCATCTGGAGGGTTACGAGGTTCGCTTTGGGATATATACGCGGGATTCTCCCCCGTCCCTTTCCTTCGGCGCATTTTTTCCCTGTCTTTCGGACGCGCTTGCTCCACCCTCGTTCTGCTCGCCCCTTCGACCTCGATTCGCGACAACACAGATTATCTTGAGCCGTGGGATTTCGACGTGCCAACCGTACTCTTCGTACCTTCCTGCTGCTGAAAATAATTTCGGTTTTCGTTTGCCATCCATCCTCCCCGCCGTACGCGCCTTTACGCAGTAGTTGTTTACCCTTTACTGGCCAGATTGAATCTGAGAGACCATATAGAACTTCTTGAAGCAATTATATAGAATGTCTTCCTGAACTTATCGTAAAGTTATGTATAAATTTTATTCTTTTCTCTGAAGTCGAAACAAAATTCCGTTCTTCTGTTATCAACATTTAACCCTTTGCAGTCGAAGCTATTTTAACTTGAAAATTAAATATATCTTCCGACCTAGAATAATTCCATTCTATGTGATTTCTTTATTGTATGGATATGAAATTGGCATAAAACCCCTCATACAATACTACAATGTGTAGTAATTGATTAGATATTAAGATATTTAATAATGTAAACAACATTCTGAATAATTGTACAGCAATTTTTAGTGATGACTCTTTCACTCTGTGTCACGACTCGATTGTTTTAATGGTTATGCCTTAATGAAATAATGTTTCTGTGTTCTCTTAAAAAATGATTAATAACATAGAAGTTCTAATCATTGTAACCGCGAAGAAAATTGTAAGATGAGAGGTTCTATATTTAAGTATATTAGAGTACTGTTATTCTTTTATGATACGAAGTATTTTATAATTGATCTTATTTGTTGCATTTTTTAACCGTGTTCTTGATAAAATTATTAAGTTGTTATGTAAGTTGCATTCAAAGAATATTCTGACGAGTCTGCATAGAAGCAATAGAAAAGCAATGCTGGGACAATTATACACACATTGTTACACACGCATTGTTAAAATCGTTTCAGTAGCTGAAGTTGATTTCTCATCTTCTTGCAAACCGTACCTAGTACAAGCACATGAAGGAACGAACGTGTCGAATCATAAACTAAATTATACGCGGCAGCCGTAATCACAGTAAAGGTAAAAATAGTAGTAAAAATAGGTGTTTCGCTCCGATCGTAAATTCAAATTACCATATTTCAATCTTCCCGACTTCTCCCAACCCCCATACGCGTCCTATTAAGGTAGCATCGTGAATTTTCATACATAATTCGAGGCGATCCGGTTTACAAGAATCTGCAGAGCGTGTTATCACGTAGCAGCTAGCTATAGTATAAGGTATCCGCGCAGCACGGAGTGTCAGTAACCTTATTTCCAAAAGGATCTATCTAGTTTCCGGTGAACACCTATGCACATGCATATGCGTTTGCGAGGGACAGATGAGAGTATGAATTTTGGAGCGAGTCGTTTGAGAGTGAGTTGCGCGACGGAGGACCCGGATTTCGCGAGACTTTGAAATCGCATTTCGAATCTGACACTGCGAAAACCTTGTTAACTACTTCAGTAATCATTTCCCGAGAACTCCGGACGATTTCTCGATTCTCAACATCTTAAGCTGTTCGCGATTCTAATTGGACAGATCGGGTATTATTCGCGATGGTTTTGTTTTTCACGAGTATATTTTCAATCAATTCTCTCTAACTTTATAATTAATCTTCCTATCAAAAAGAGAACAATGAGTTACAAAAAATTGGAGTTGAAATTGTTTCGTAACGTAGCTTGAAGCTGCAGAGAGTTAGAAATATTGGAAATGCATTTATCATGAGACTGTGAACTCCTATGTGCAATAGGAACTTTCTACATCAATTGTAAAGAGCAGGAGTAACACGAAAATACAGGGTGTCCTGAAACTGTTCGAGTTGCTTGAAAAGGGCGGTTCCCGAGGTAATAATTTGAAGCGACATTTTAAAATTCCTGAAAACATAACTGTGCAGCAAATGTATAACAATCGGGCGACACGTTCGAATCAAATTCACCATTTTACCACGTGTCAATATTCTGATTTGAGCAAGACGTCTCGAATCGATTTTATTTCGTGGACAAGTCGCGGACAGGACGGGAGCAAATTGGCGATAGAAATATTCATTGTTAAACTATCACATGGGGCAGAGGAACAGTGGAAAGGGATCGATATGCATCGAATTAAAACGGCAACCGTCGAATTCATAGGCGGCGTGGCGTCCGCGTCTATCTTTCCGGACGCAGCTGCAGCAGCCCAGAGCTCGGTGCTAATTTCTCGCATGTCCGACGTTTCAGAATTTAAGTTACCGGCCATAAATACCGAAAAGAGGTTATGGCGAGGAAGGGAGGTTATCAGCGAGCGGACGGTAAGGCGCTCAACATTCGTCTGTGGCTCGGGGCATTGCTATCGCACTGTCCAGCCCTGACCCTACCTTACTCGACCGGGCTTTACACCGGCCACGTTATACCACGATCCTACAAATTCACCCCCTGGACGTGCTCTCACGTAGATTATACGCGGCGCATGCATGCTTTATATCGGGGGCTATTCACCGGGCCAAAACTTTTTTTCGCAATATTTTACCAACGGCTCGAACTAATACACGGTTTAAAGATTACGCCCCGATTCCGAATTGCATCCACGCGCCCCTCAGCCATTGTTATTTTTACGCCGGAACGCCGCCTGCAGCTTTGTAAGATATTTATCGGACCGCCTGTCCACGACTGATTCCGTCATATCGCACAATTGCGACGACAGTGGTACGGAATTGTGTCTTATTCATTTATCTTCGTATTTTGTTTTTAAACCAAAGTGTCTCTATCATAAAGTGCCACATTTCATCTTCAATTTAAGCCTTCGAAAGTCCAAAAATTTCCACGATAATACATTCTAAAATCGACTCGAAGAATGCTCTTAAAATGGGATGCATTTTGTCCGAGCACAAAGTCAGTCTTTCCGATTTGTTGACATGAGTACGATATTCTTCTTTATAATTCAGCCGTTTAACATGAAAAAATTCCTTCCAATACAAATCCTAAATTCGACTCGAATAATACCGTTCAAATAACTCTTGACTTGACTGTGTATGTCATTTTGAATTTCATTGCGCTTATGAAGTATAATCCACTACTTTCAATTTAAGCCCTGAAACATACGGAAATTCCTGGAACTCATTCGAAACTCAAAGAGCCCCATTAAAATCGTGGAAAAGTCAAGCAGCAAAAAAACATGGCGATATGAAACTGTGAATTTGATCGCAATTTATACATTTTAATAAACAGCCGTGCCATAAAGTGGCGAGTTTAATAATGTCCGATGAAATCGTTGTTTTAGTTTCAATCTAATAGGAACACGAACGAGAGCATCAATTATAGAGGAATTTGTGCTTGTGTAAACATCGGCGAGCCGGCGATCATTTGGGGAAAGTGGAGCGCAAATAAACGGGAATTTATTAATTTCAAATATTGGCGCACGGACATTAAGGTGTATCGAAAATCTTAAATTGCGTTCGAATTCAAATGAAAAATTCCGGTCACTATATCTCTCGATGCTGACCGATAAAATCGTCGGGATTCGAATCGAGTTCGAGTGTTCCTGTTTGATTCGGGCTCTCCATACAATCGAACAACAAATAAAGTCTCGCAGACAACGAGAATATTCGACCTCGCTCGGGGAACGCGTGGTTAGTTCCCTTAATTGAGATCTTTCCATCCAAAAGGTCAAACGCACAAAACGCCAGAGATCCTCCTCGGATGTTTCCAATTCAAGAAAGAAAAAAAACTCCAAATGGCTCGTTATCTCGGAAATCGAATGATAGTAAATTTCTAGCCAGGACCGGCGCAGCGGGAGCGAGGAATGATTTCTTTTTCGCTTCTCGAGAGAGTATCAACGTTTTATCAGCGGCAGGATCTCTTCTCCATTGTTAACGTTGACAAAGACTGATTGCAACCGAACGAAGAGACGGTATGGGAGAGAGTGGAGATCCTTCGATCACGCGGAAACGAATTCTCGGACTCAGCGAAATACTTCGCTCGACTCCCCGTAATAGATGTCGTTGCCTCACATTAAATGGTCAGGGATCTCTCTTCACCTCGTTAGCTGAGCCATCCCCAAGTAGCGAAACAATGAAGGTTTACCGGTCTCAATGGCGGGACTCATCCCTCTCATTGTACCTTCTTTGAATTGTAATCATCGTACATCCGTTGCCGCGGCGGAACATGAATGGCCCGGAAGAAAAGGAACTTCCAGGTGAAGAAGACGCCTCCTGAATGGCAGTAGTTCAAGGATAACTGGATCGGAGCCGGGCGGTCTCGCGTGACAATTCCCACGGCCCGTGAATTACAATAGAATTTCACTCTTAGCCGATCGGGATTGTCTCCCGGAGCGGCGCGGTGTGGCGCGGCGACTCGTTTCCATTACCGGAACCATCACCGCGAAACGGGAATTCGATTAGGACTTCGATTTTTCTCGCGAACAAGCGCGATTTGCGACAGTAGTGCTGTGTCGCACGCTTCCGCCAATGCCGCATCGGCTTTGCCTTACATAATTTAGAGCGCGTCCCCGGGCCGTGTAATCCGAAAAAAGAATGATTGGAAACGAGCGTTTCGAATACTGGTTCAAAGCGAGCCCCATGCGAAACCAGCTTCCAAAGAGAATTTTACACGCTACCAGAACTACCTAACGTGCCTTTAAATACCTGCTCGAAATGTTTCAGGAAGTGGCCTGTATGTATAATGCATTTAGGTAGTCGACGCGGCTGGCGGGCTGCTGCTTAAAAATTCTGAGCTACCATTTCGAGCAGCACTTGTACAGCTCGGTTTCCATCGATTCAACCTTTCTCTGCGAAGTTTCTGATTTTGCTGCAGCTCCCGGAGCCTTGAAGACAACGACAGAAAAAGTTGCAATTACAAAGAAAGACGGCTATTTAGATTTTTCATTCGTTTCAGCCATTTGGTATCCTTCGTTTAAATGCAGAATCTCGCGAAACCGTTCCCGCAGAAACGGAAGGGAGTTTACGAAGAAGACAAAGCGCGAACCGAATAATTATTTCAACCGATTTCCGCGAGGGAAATGGGCGACTTAATTAGTCGACGAAAATTACAACCAGACGAAAATGATTTCCGCGGTTGAATTCGGGGGACCGCGGCGCAGTTGAATTTAATAACCGAAAGTTTCGATACACCTTTCGCTATCGTCCTGAATCCGTGCCATTACTATATTCACCGAGCGGTTGCGATTTACCTCCTTCCGAGCTACTCCGCCGACTTAAACTGTTGGACTTGCGACTTTAGGGGATTACCCGGCGAATTTATCGAGCTATCTCGCTCGGGAACTCTGTCCGCGTATAGAGTCGACCCGATTATATCCAAATTATCTCCACCGGCTCTTCTCGGAAGGAATTTTTATTCTCAACTCGCGATTAGCCCTGCGGCTCACAAAACTTCTTTATTTTAATGATGCCTGACCTACGCTGTATCACAACTATAAGGACAAAGATGTTAGGATTGTTAATGTGTGCAGAAGATAGTTGACTCCAAGCTCTGACCAATGCTTTTTGTTCCATCTCGATATCTCAATCCGTTCTCGAGATATCATCGCTCATATCACATACATATTAAAAACTGACCCACGCCAAGGTAAGACAGTAAAACTGACTTGTCTCAACTTATGGTGCGTAGGGGTAGGTCAGTTAAAACTATAAGAGAAATATTTAAAAAATACCTTCGTCTTTATATGACGATATCTTAGAAACCAAACGTCGTATCCTAATGCAATAAAAACCTTTTTAAAACTCAAGCTTCACGCTCTCAAATTGCAATACGATTCCAGTAGGATTATTATAACTGCAGTAGGATTAAGACATTTAAATAGATCCAAAATATTGTTTATCAACTGTAGGAAGGCAAATCTAGGCTACTACGAAATTAACCCTTAGCCTAACCCTTAGCAGTCGAGGGGTGACTCTGAGTCACCACTAAAAATTGTTGTATCATTATTCACAATATTGTTTACCTTACCAAATATGTTGGTATCTAATCAATTACTAAACATTTAAGTATTGTATGATGTGTTATATCAATTTCATAAAATGAAAAAAATCATATACAATGGAATTACTCTAGGTGGGAAGAAATGTTTAATTTTCAAGCGAAAATAGCTCCGACTGCAAAGTATAAAAATATAAAAATATTCTGCTGACTTTTGGCACACCTGTGATCCACACCGTGTACAATTTTGTGCACATTTTTCACCGACTTCCACGGTCCGCAAATATTCGCAAAAATATTTCTGACGTCTGTGTGATTAGCAGGCATGTCCGCCGGGTTCGAAGCATGATAGATAAACCGTCAGCTGGTCGGGGAAATGATTTTGTCTAGGAATGTCATTCTCCGGGAGAAGATTCGCGCGACGTTGCGCCGGCTTTCGGTTGGCGCACGATACATTTATTGATCCTGTGGTATCAAACGTTTACGAGTCGCTCTTTGAACGCGAAGATGAAAGCATCTACGGCCGACAAGTGCACGCGTGGCTTAAGCACGCTTCTCTATTTTTGCTCCGCGCCTTTGATGCACATTATCAGGAGTCGCCTTTTATTCAGACGCCCGAAATGCTCGGGCGCTCTTTAAAAAAAAAAGAAAATAAAAACGACGCGCCCCTACGCGGAAGTCGGTGCCTCGATTCTGCGCTTATATTTTCTTTTCCTCTGGCCCGTTGCGCGCGATAATCCGTCGTCGACTGTTCAAGGTAGATCGTCGATATCGACTTCTTCTCTCGCTCTTTTTTTCCACGCTCGCTACGCTGCTTTGGGGGAAAAAATCACGACGGTGCCGGCGAGGCGTGAAACGTTCACTTTTCGCCCAAAAAACGCCTTGGCGATCGACGGAAACGGTTCAGGCACAACCACGAGAACCTCTCCATGGTTCACGACAGCTGCAGATCGATGTAATTCAAGGTCCATAGTGTAGTCTTAACTGCATAGGAATCCATACTCTATAGATCGCGAACGTTAGAATACAACTTCAACGAACTTTAATGAATTCTCGATAGAGTCTATTAGCTGAGACACTTTACATTGTTAGAATATCTAGACAATTCTACGGTTAACAATTTCCAACAGCTGGTGGAAAACAATTGAAAACCCGACTTCAGTTAATCTGCTCGAATGTCTGGCGCCACGGGACGCTTCAAAATCGGAACAGAAGCGTTCCTTCGAGTCTGAACTGAAAAGCGTTCGTTGCTTTGTGACGATGTTTGAATTTAACTGAGGAATGCGTCGAGATTTGAGGGTAGGGAAAAGAATATAGCAAACAGAAAAGTGTACGTTAGCGACGGGAGCCGTTCGCCGCGTAGAAGCTAAGCGATTCCGTTGTTTATTCCCGCTGCAGACGGAATTCCAATTATTCGAGTGTTCGCGAATACGTTCCAAGATAAGAGGAGCAAAGGGACAAATGGACAGATAAAGTGCACGCGTCCCGGCGACGATCGAACGGAATGAAATGGAACGTTCGCAGCTCGAACGCGTCGTCAACGGCGTCGAATAGCTTCTCTCTCTCTCTCTCTCTCTCCCTCTCTCTCTCGTAAGAGGAAGACAGACATCGTTCGGCGAATTATCGATCGATTTCGACGCTCAAAAATCGTCCCCACCGATCTCTTTGCAGACTTTCGTGTAGCAGTCGTTACTTTGATCAATTCAACCTTAAGCAACGATTGAATCGACGAACAGCCGATGCTACCGGTTAGCTAGGCTAAGCGAGAATGCGATCGGCCGCGCTAAAATCGTCACAAGAGAAGAAAATAGAATCGAGATACGTCGGTGACCGAGTCTCACGAGTATTAGGTAATAAAAGTGGATACTCCGGATCCTGGTGAGCGGTTTTTATCGAGCTGCATGCCGGAGATTTCGGCGACGCTCGTAAAACTCCACCCTAAAATCTTATCCCCTCCTCGGGATGCCGGGCTATTCCATGAAATATCTTCAAGTACAACGCATTCCTGAAGTTGCGGGGAGAACGCTCGTCATTTTCTGTACGATAGGGTACGCCTCGAAATTAGAACAAACTACAGCCCGCCCTTTGTAACCCTACTTGCGTACGGAGAACGAGTCTGTTCAATGTCTCCTCGGCGAAATGTACTCGGTGTCCTGGTTCTGTCCTCTGAATTATGCATTCGGTGACTCCATTTCCTCGTACTGGGTGTTTCGTAATAAAGGAACAGAGATTCGCCGAGGAATTTACCGAACACGCATTGTGTACAATCTTGTTTTCCTAAATTTATGTTTTTACATTTATCTTCGGGTAAATAAACAATTTAGTGTAGGACACAAGTTTGTTTATATGTAGAGATTGTTTACTTTAACGTATTCGTATGGTGTAAACATGCACCAAATTCTTCTTTTATCGCAGTTGAAGTTGAACATTATCGGTGCTAGCGAACAAAATCATTAGTTGCTTGACTTATTAATCTGCTCTATTCAGAATGGAAATCATGTTGAATAATGTAGGTATGAAATCAACTTTAATTTGCTTCTCGAGTAAAAGTTGATATATTAATATATCCCCTCCAGGAATAGAGAATTGAATTATTATGTTTTATTTCTCTTTGATCCTAATTTAACTTGATCCACTTAAAACAGTACTAAATCAGTATCGCAATCGATGAGGTCCATGTGATAAAATAATATGTGAAAAATAACACATGTACTAATTTCAGTTTTATTATTATCATAACCCTTATGTCAATAATCAGGTACCCACTTTCAAATTCTATTTGAAATTTCAAATAATCATCGAATATCATAGAAAATTTTGGTTATTCACATTAACAGGAACATTGCATAAAATCGCGTTTAGCGCGAAAGAAATATTAAATAGGTTCGGCAGGCTTCACAAAAGAAAATTTGTAAATTTTTTCGATATAAAATCATATTTACAAAATGTTTATTGAAAAAAATGCGTGTTCTATAATTATATCATTATTATTAAATTTCATTAATATCGACATTTTCGGAATTGCTGAACTTTTAGGAAGTAATATAGATTTGCGGCAAGTCATTTTTTACCAAATGAACTGCTAGACCGACCACTGCGCCTGGGCGAAGTCGTCGATCACGAAATTGATTTTTGGTGCACGTCGACGGAGGAGCGGATGGCTAACGGTGAATAATCGGTTCGCAATTAATCCGGGGGTGGATTTAGTGAAATTGTCTATTGAGCAGGCAGCGGAATGCTCGTTATTCCTGCCGGTCTTTTTTCCTGAGACGGATACGTCCGCCATGGAGGCGTGTTTAGAGAAAAGAAAAGAGGCGCAAAAGGGAGACCTTTAATCACGTGTCTCCGCTACTGGAGCACGTAGAAATTCAATAACGACGTAAACTCGATCTCGGACGGCCAGGAGGAGGAGGCGGGCACATTCAACAGCCGTTTGCCACGTCACGAATGGAAGCTGAATTGTACGTAGAAATGCCATTGTGACGCCGCATTCAATCGCGCGCAGCACAACACAGAAATATCATTAAGACCGCTTTGCACCTTCGCCAATTAAAATGTAAACCAGTTACTCCTAACGGCATCGCTTCGAACGCCGGCAACGCATCAATTTGCAACCCTCGATTGCTTCTGATTAGAGGCTACCGATTTGCATAATTGGCCCCAAAGTAATCGTGGTTATTGTAGATTCGTAATTTCAGTCGTCGATCCGCCGGCGATGTTCTTGCGTGCACAGTGATTGAAACACTTCGGAGCCAGTTGGTGCGACCCATCTACGAGGTTCTTATTTATAATATTTGTGCGTAAATTCGAACGGCTCTGCTAGACACGCTGATCACTTTTAAATGAATCCGATATTGTGCAAATACTCCACACAATTGCCCGAATTAGTTTTGCGTTGCGAATTTTTATGAAATCGATATCTACCTATCGGGTTTCTGGTTGCGAAATTAATATCGATAACGCTATCCTTCAATTTCAAAAAGCACTGCCTTCGATTTCCAAAACTGTAAAAATCACGATGAAATTGAGAATATCGGTTCGTTATGTTTAAATCTGATCCAAAAAAGTCATATCTTTCTATGGAATTAAAGTTTTGTATGTCTTTACACGCGGTATGTTACAAGTTTCAATAATTGCGAATTATTTAGGGTAAGAGAATTCCATTCAGTTTGTTTAACAGTAAACTTACCGAGTCTTAAAAGTAACTAGTAGATGTTCCCTTATAAAAATAACAAGATTAATTTGATTTAGACTTTATGCGGCTCCGATTATATATAAAAAAATAAAAAACGTGCTGTACTAAAGATATTTATACAATCGATTCTCATAAAATCATTTTTATTATTTCAATAATTGTGAAATAATAAGTCTGGAACCGGGTTTAGTGTTAACTAAATTCCGAACTGTTTAATCCCTTACGGTGGAATTATTTGCAAAAGGACGATTCGCAAAACGTTATTTAAAGGACCACGGTAAGTGTTCCGGCTGGCATATGAATAATTATTAGGAAGGACGTTCGGAATGTATTTCAAACTCAGAGGCCCGGTTAAAGTTTCAAACGACACAAAAGAATCGGTAAATAATTCGTCATTTCCCGGTTGTGTCGGGGCAAAATAAATTTTGCAACAAACATATACTCGATACTCGCCGTGTGCAGCTCATGGCAGCAGAACGACGCTTGTAATGCGGCGATGCTATCACGTATTAATGTGTCATATCAGAATAGCTCGCGTCCACCTTAAATGATGCACGGAGATGTTTAATGCAATATGCATTCCCGCACATTTTCCATTGATCGCGCGTTCAAACAGAGCAAACTGGCCAGCCAATGATAACGCGGCGCTAGTGGCGGTTTAATACAGGCATAAATCACTACACAATGCGCCGTGTCACTGATCGTTACGTTAATCATATTTCGTTATTTAATAGTAACAACGATTGAAAGTAAATGTTTCTGTTGCACGCTGACACTCGCGCATTCTACGCGTTGCATGAAAGCGTGCACTCTGTGCATGGCACGCGGACAATGAAAAATACCGAAATTTATAGATGCACCGGTTTTGTCTCTCGCTAGTAACCAAATAACTTCTCGCGTAAATGAAACAGAAATTAATATGTACGTCGCACAATGCAATACATCAATAGCGTCGAACAAATGAAAACAGTATGACCGGAAATCATTGATTGAAAACAAAAATCTACTGCAGGAATTCCAGTTATCTTTCAATTGAACATGACGCACATTTTGTAAGTCCAATTGGCCGAAACATATGTATGTTGTCAACAGATTGAGGATCATAGGCATTTATAAAAAATATGATTAAGTTAACACAGCAGAGGATATTGTCACGTAATCAAAATTATTAAAAGTGGAAAGACATTTCTGTTTTCTCCCGTGTTCTTGCAATTTGGGCGAAAGAGTCGCAGTCTAGTTACGAGCCTCCATGTTCAAAATCAAACAGCTGATCTCGTATAGAAGTTTAAATGTGTTCTTTCCTAGGAGTTATTATATATTTCCTCGTAGTCGACGATTTATAGCAGGGAAGTGATGTGGAACGCTAATGGGGTTATCAGATAAATTATTTTTGGCAAGACGGCGAAGTGTATTCGCTGCGAGGGAAATCTCCGGGGATGTGTGTGTTCGGCTAATATCGTCAGATTTGAGGATTCCTAGCGGTGGCTGCAGCAATTATTTTTCGTAAATCACGGGCGAACACGAAAATTACGCGCTCGGCGGCGCTCCGTCGGTCTAAGAGTTTCGGTTCATTAAACGGCCGACTATTTCTGAATACGTTAGTAGCTTCGTTAATGGGAACCTGTTGGAATTGCCTCGGAACGAGCCGCGGAGCATCGCGTTCGCAATACTTCTCCCGTGGCGTTCTCGCCACGGAGCCCGAATGGCCACGAAGCACGCGTACTTAAGCGCGATTTGACGGTCAAACCTCTGGTTACCTCTGTTTAGCGCAGATCTTGGGTGTACCATACGTACGGTAACGAGGGATTAATTAACGACTCGTGTACTGTACGCGAGAGCCCGATGCGCGTCGACATGTCTGTGTTCACCGAGGCGGAAACCTCAATTCTCTGTCGACCGTTCGCTAGCGTGCTCGTATGCCTGTGTGCATCGTGCTCGTGCTTGCGCTCGTACTCGCCTAAACGCCTCCGCACCCAACCTCACCCATTGCGTTACGTTTGTCAAGGAATCGCGCGGAATTCATCCCGCGCGCTGCGTAATCGTGTAACCTTCGATTAGAGGATCTACCCTGCTGCCGCATATCGCGGTAATTATCCCATAAGAGATTAACACGGATGTACTATCGGGGTAGAATCGACCTCGAGCCCGGATTCGCGCGGAATACCACCGCCGAGCCAGATTCAGACCGCTGATAATTTATCATGTGGATTCAGTCAATGTTTTAACAATGAATTATTGCCAGAAATTACTGGAACGCCCGGATAATTTGAATTCGCGCAATATATTTCTTGCTCGGCTCTGGAACGTTCCAGAAAGTGATTATTGGCTCGATTCTGCTGAAGCGAGTGTTACGACCTAATTATGCTCCTCATCGTGGAGGTATAATTTCTTGGGGAGAATGATTCGCGGAGAGACGAGGTTTTCTTGAATTTGTCGGAAACCACCCCTAAGATTAAATCATTTTTCCTAGCCTCATCGAGCGAGATTTTAGAACGCTTGCATTTGGTAATCAATAACATACACATTTAGTGCATTACGTTCACAATTTTGACCACGGGTCTGACTCGTTGTTATAGTGCAAGCGGTTAATTTGGGAGCTCTTGATCATCTGCCACCAAGTAGCGTACTTTCGCAATTTGCTCAACGCGGCCAAACGACTCCAGCGTCTCCCCAACGAATGGAAAGCCCGATCAGCATTTCCAGAAATGTCCAATGGCGGAAACTTGAAGATCGTCCACCAGTTTGCGCGAAAAAGTCCAGCGGACTAGTGCGCAGGAATTAATATTCCTCAGAATTTCATTTCCCTCGGGGTTGAAACAAAGTAAAAACGTTGTAATCGGTTCAGTGCGCAATTCCCTCGGTCTCTCTCTCGCTCTCTCTCTCTGTGTGTGTGTTAAGCTGGATCACGCTTTCAACAACGTGAAACAATTCCCGTCGCCAGCGCGCCGGATGGATGGGAGACGTCGTTAACGGCGTTAAACGTTCCACGGTTAATTTTCCCGGACACCGCGACGCGTTTGAGCTAGTAATCGGTGTCTTCGTTGACACGGTAAACTATGAAATTCAGTGATGTCGTTAATTAATAACGTCGTTGCTCTTGATCGCTCGCGTAACGTACTCGTTTCTCGCGTGAACGCGAGAGGGGACAACGCGAGGCACGCGGAGAACACGCTCGACTAAAACAACTGACCAGCAAAAAAGGAGGAGGGTGGGGTCGCAGGACAGAGCCGTGTCGCCTCAGCCGCAGGGAAAATATACATATCGAGTGTGTATCGAGGGAAAACTGTACCTCGACCCGTGTTTCCTCTCTTCAAACCGAACCGCGATTTCTTTCTCGTCTCGTTTTTCACGTATACGTTCGCCTTCGCCGCAATCGTTTACGGAAACCGTTCCACGTAATTGACACGCGGATGCTCCAAGCTGTGTCACTGGCTGCCGCGTTTCGTTAATTAATGGCGAAACATATTTTTCTACGGCGCTCTTATTTACCGCGGTCCGCAGTTCACCGACGATTGCCTCTTCCCGATTGGCCGCGGGATGGAATGTTCGGCTGTGACTGACAAAATGGGACTCTTTTTCGTACTGTCGTTGAAACTGTGCAAATGGTTTCGTGAGAATGTGTTCAGGAAATGAATCAGTCAGAATGAGTTGTCTCTGATTATTTCATTTACTATTGCGAGAAATTGTGAAAATGATTTTATAAGTAAGTCTCTAGGAAACGATAGAACGATCAACATGGTAAGTCCCGGATTCTTTCCTTCGTTAGTATTGAAATTCTGAGAATGGTTTCCTTGAGGAAGTTTTTAATAATCGCTAGATCTACTTGGTTATACTGCCCCGTTTATAGAATTCTTTGTTTTTCTTTATGCACGACCAACATTGTATAACGTGGCAAACGTTTCCATAATTTGATGGAGATTTAGACTTTCTGATGTTTCTCGTAGTTACCTTCGAATTCTAGAAAGTAGATTGTAACGCTTGGAAGTGTATCTTGCGTAATTAATTCGAAATTTTCTTTAAAGTCTGTCTAATTGACTGGCGTCGTCCCTGACGGGTTAGTACAGCAATAGCAAATTCATAACAATCTCAAGATTGTTATGAAGTTATTTGTGTAGATTGTTAAATATTTTTGAAGAGTTGATTTTATTATATAAGTTTATCTGAGTCGATCATCAAGATGCTGTTGAGCAATATCGATTACGAATTTGGCTACTACAAAGTGCAAGAGAATTAATGAAGACTAGGTTAATTACTGTGAATTAATGAAGACTGGACAAGGAACCGAGTAGCTTATGAACAACATAACAAAGAAACGTCATCGACAAAAACATACATTCACGCTCGAAATTGTGATTTCACAGTCGGATGATTATCAGAGTCAGAAATAAATTACCCAATTATCGCGACAACGGTGCCCAGTCGATTTCACAATCGCAGCAGATAGAATCTATCGCAACGAAAGCCTGGTATCCTATCGGGAGAGCTCCAAGGAACTAGCTCAACCCTTAAAGTAACGTAACATCGAATTCGTTCGGTAACTTGTCACTCGCGAGAGGAATAAGAGCGCAACGTATCCAGTCGCCGGGGATAGAGAAAAAAGAATTGACGGTGGGAAATCAGGTCGCTGCCGGAAACACACGAAACTGCAATCCTGGGCTGCATCTCACAGCGTCGAGGCGTCCTCATCGAGGGTTGCGCGCCTTTTCTCGCCTTGCCTCGTGCGAATTCGCCAAACAGACGGCCAGCGGAATTACATTTCGCTTCTCCTGGCGGAAAACGGAGAAGAAAAGTGTCAATCTGCACCGGCGACGGAAGCCGGGACAAATATCAAACAGCGGGACGCGCCGGGGGAACGCGGAGGAGAAAATCCGTGACTCTCTGGCCTTGTGTATTTTGTACTTGGAGAGAGAACCAGAAAAGAGGGAGAGATAGAAGGAGAGAGCCACCCGTTCTCTTCCCGAGAGCGTGCATGCACGCCTAGCTGAACGTAAGGGATGAAAGTGGTCGGTGCGAGTCACCTACTTTCGCATTTCGCTCGTTTGTCAACGGCGGCAGAGGGTGCGACGCGCGTCCCAACGATTCACAGAATAGGGTGGCCGGACTCGATTCGCCTCGCCTCACCTCACCTCACCTCACCACGGGTCGCCTCGACTCGCCTCGTCGCTCCGGATTTAAAAGCGTTTCGATGTAAACAGCCCTGTTATTCGCGAATTCGGCCACCTAATTCCTTCGATCGGTGTCGCTTGTTCTTGCCTCCCTTCTTTCGAAAGACAGTGCAATTCCCGCGGCTTCCTCCAGATGACATTTTTCTGGGATTCAACATCCTGCTTCTCATTTAACAGAGGCGAAGTTTTCCGGGAATATTGCTCCGTGATTCTATATCGACGATATCCTATCGACCTTTCTCGACCTCTGACTACTGAACGAATTTTGATGTTCACTAAGAGCTCCGTACGTTTACAAATTTTGAAAAATCCAGTAGAATCTAGTCTTAGTTAATTGGTTAATTCAGCTATACTTGCTTCAAGCGAAGACGCAATGGCATTGTTTAGTTTAATAGATTTACAAATTTTTACAATCCACTGAAATTTGAAACGCGACAGGTACCCAACTTAAGTTTCTCCTCGGATGCAGCAATTATGGGAAATACAATCTGTACCATGGACGGATCCGGAGAAACTGTAACGCAAATAATAACTGCGAATAATTACGCGCAAAGCTGATTAACTTCCCTTCCGCCTCATCTACTTCCGACAGATCCAAAGCAGCTTGAAGTCCGCCACGCGACGAAAATTTCGATCTTCCGATTCCTTTCTCTCTCTCGCTCTCACTCTCTCGGTCTCTGTCTCTTGACGTGTGTCCCTTGAAAGATTCCCCGGGGACTGGCCGGCAGGAGGGAACGCGTCTGTTTTAATTCACCCCCCAACCCCCCGATAACAACCTTTCTTACCCCTGGCCGCGTTTCCAGTCCGCTAGAATAGCCGCGCGACCGCTACTAAATCCGCTTACCTCCCTTTTGCTCGCGTAAAGCGGTAACGGAACAAGCAAGCCGAGCTTCTTTCGTCGTCCGAGACTGAAAATCCGGGCGCACTGGTCCGTGTGTGCAACAGGAGAGGACACGGCGTGTCGGTCACGCTAGAAACATCGTCTCCTCGTTTTGTACGAACAGGAAAAGGATCCCGGTTCGCCCGGTACCCATTTTTATCCGTTCCCTTTTTTTACTGGCTGTGTGCTGGTATTTATTCCAAGCGGGAAACGCTACAGTACTTGACAACCTCCCGGACTTTAGCAATTTGTTATATTAATTCACAGGACGATTTAAAACGCAATTTTTCAAAATTGAAGCATCTCTGCTGTTACTTTATAAGCAAACATCACTTTCGAGGGGATTTGTCTTCTTTTCAATTCGTTTCATTTTTCGTGTGTTCTATCGCATTACTTACTGACGAATATTGTATAATTTTTCAAAGTCTATGTGTATGATCTCTTGAAGCGTCCGAATGCCGCAAGTCCGTATACAGAACCTCGCGGGGTCGTAAATCCTGTTTCGCTTGCTCGCGGCGATACTCGGGGCTTTGACGAGGTCACAGAAGTAACAACGACTAGTTGAAACGAAGCCGACGTTAAAAAACATCTTCAATATAGATTTTAAACTTAACAGGATACAAATTTTCGGTGAATCTCACGTTCAGTCTGCTTGGAACCGAACAGGTCTAAAGTTAAAGACTTTTAAATGGGTTCTTCAATAGCAACCACAATCTCATTTACGAACTAAGTTATTTAATCATTTCATTTAGGATAACCATGTTGAAGATTTTTAGGCTTCATTTTGGTGTAGTACAATTATTGGTAATCCTATTAATAGGCTGACGATACTTCTCACATCGGAATATTGAAATCTGAAACTATCACACTGCTTTTTGATAAGAATGTTTGCGATTACAATTCACGTTTATAATGGGAAAAAGTATAACTTGTATACGCAGCTATTGCTATTTTCTGTTGTCTATTATAGTTCTTAGATTGAAACAGTGAAGTCGTTTTTTGATATTGCGAAAGTAAATACATACAGGAATTGAAGAATCAAGAAATCACAATACACTGTCATAAATCATATGTATATTTAACTATTGACATTCCTAGAAACATCGTCTCCTCGTTTTGTACGAACAGGAAAAGGATCCCGGTTCGCCCGGTACCCATTTTTATCCGTTCCCTTTTTTACTGGCTGTGTGCTGGTATTTATTCCAAGCGGGAAACGCTACAGTACTTGACAACCTCCCGGACTTTAGCAATTTGTTATATTAATTCACAGGACGATTTAAAACGCAATTTTTCAAAATTGAAGCATCTCTGCTGTTACTTTATAAGCAAACATCACTTTCGAGGGGATTTGTCTTCTTTTCAATTCGTTTCATTTTTCGTGTGTTCTATCGCATTACTTACTGACGAATATTGTATAATTTTTCAAAGTCTATGTGTATGATACAGTCCGTATACAGAACCTCGCGGGGTCGTAAATCCTGTTTCGCTTGCTCGCGGCGATACTCGAGGCTTTGACGAGGTCACAGAAGTAACAACGACTAGTTGAAACGAAGTCGACGTTAAAAAACATCTTCAATATAGATTTTAAACTTAACAGGATACAAATTTTCGGTGAATCTCACTTAGGATAACCATGTTGAAGATTTTTAGGCTTCATTTTGGTGTAGTACAATTATTGGTAATCCTATTAATAGGCTGACGATACTTCTCACATCGGAATATTGAAATCTGAAACTATCACACTGCTTTTTGATAAGAATGTTTGCGATTACAATTCACGTTTATAATGGGAAAAAGTATAACTTGTATACGCAGCTATTGCTATTTTCTGTTGTCTATTATAGTTCTTAGATTGAAACAGTGAAGTCGTTTTTTGATATTGCGAAAGTAAATACATACAGGAATTGAAGAATCAAGAAATCACAATACACTGTAATAAATCATATGTATATTTAACTATTGACATTCCTAAGTATCTAAAACTTCAGCTTTGAAAATGGAACACTGAAATTGTTCTTTGAAATTGTGCCTTGAAAGAACATGTCAAATAAAGAATTCTAATATAGTATTCTGCCTTCTGAGATTGGAAAATTTAAATCATAGAATCACAGAGCACTATCACAGAGAATGTTATTCTGTCTCACGAGATCGTGTAAAATCATGTGTGCATCATACAAAAACCATCTAGCTACTAGCAGTCTCGAACGTCTGAAGTTCGAATTCTACAGATCGAAACAGTAGAAGAAATTCTGAAAGAACGTATCGATATGAAAATTGAAAAACCCTAGTGTAACGTATCACGTATTCTTGTCTACTCAGATAAAAATATTGATATCCGAAAATCGCAGTGCGCTTTCACAGAGACTTTGTTCAATTTCGGTCCACATTATAGTATAAAAAGTCATGCCTACGTATATCAAGCCCCCAGCATTCTGAGATGCCTGAAGCTTGAACTCAACAGATTGAAACGATGAAACTATTCTGCGCTATTTCGAAGGAGCACGTCCAAATCGAAGTCGAGGAATTCGCGAGAGCTCCTCTCTCCTCGGATAAATCAGCGAAGAAGGAAGGAAGACGCGAAGAAGTAGGGGCTGCTCTCCGACGAAGAGCAGCGGCAGCATCGCTCGGTGAAAAATCCGCCCTCGCTCGCAACTAAGTTCGAAGCATCGCAGTTTAGAAGCGTCGTTCGCCGGGTAATAATACATTTCGCTGGCGCAACGTTTAATCAAGAGCCCACTCCTGCTACCCGGCTCCCCGAGCTGCCTTTGAGGAAACTTTTTCACGCGCGAGGATGAAAAATATTTATTGCGTTCATACGTTCCACCCCCGGTTGCCGGATTCCCCGGCCCTTTATCGTGATACGCGATATTTCGGCGAAGAAACGAGCAACTTGGTTACGTGTAGGGGAGGACAAGTATTTCTTGATGAATGGATGGACTGCGACCAAGAGAGAGAGAGAGAGAGAGAAAGAGAGCAAGGACACCCGGATATTTCCATAGGACCGAGATGAAACGCAACATTAATCACCGTAGAGGATTGTAAGAACCCCTAGATGGCATTAGATCTAATATTGGACCGAGAGCTATGGTTGAAGAATTTATTAAGGAAACGATTGCCAAAAGTCGCCGCAATCGCGGCCGCGCTGCCCATTAATTCTTGGCGAATTGGTATCGATTCTATCGAGCTTCCCTATTCAAAAATTACTCCAATCCTCTCGCGCTAGAGTCTCGACCATTTTCCTCTTCCAGATACTGCACCGGTTTGCTCTTAATGTTATTGTAGTTTTGATATATTCCTCCGAACTTACGAGATCGCGAAAATACTATTGACGTAAACTGTCGAGCTAGAACTTTTCTGCTACTGTGTTCACGAAACCAATGAAATTTGCTGATTATTCAATCATAAGAACAGATGTTGACATACTAACGACATCAGAATTATATATTTAACTTCTTGAGTTACGATCATGTTGCTAATGTTCTTCATTATGTATAACGCTGTAATACCTAATCTAGTTGTCTGATAAAACTATTCTTACTATTTTAAGAAATTCTCGTACGCAGAGAATTAATGCAGAACTAATTTGTGAAATGATTTAAACGTACACTTCCGCAGATTTGTCACTGTTTAACGTTACACATCGACGACAAATGATTGAATGAATACACTAATGAATGATCCGAAGATTGTAAACGCAGTGGCCTGACGTGATTGCAATTTGGAAGAGTGTGGGCACATCGAAGAAAGCTAAACGATAATCACACGGACGAATCTGGTCGGAACGACAGGGATCACAGCGACGGACACTTTAAAACCGGTTGAAACACTTGGCGATCATTCTATTCACCTGTCAGCCGGGGTTCCCCGGGTTTTTCGCGGGGGGGGGGGCGTTACAATAAAACGTTTCGTTCTCGCATCCCTCGTCTCTCTTCAATTTTTCCCTCGGCAGACACGGCAACACATCGCCCGAGCAGAAGAAGATTCCGAGACGCAGATGCGACGTGTTTCTATTTTCCACTTCTTCCCCGACGATAAAAACGGAAAAAGAAACAAGACCCAGGGGTGAGTGTTATCACCCCGAGAAGCCTCAAGGAAAGATTTTCACGCGGCCAACCGTAAATTTCAGCGTCCGCGCGCGCAGCCAGACGTCCCTGTTTTTGCGCTCGCATGATGTACGAGCGAATTTACCTCTTCCCGCGTGATATATACGTGGAAATACGTCTTCGGCGTCTCCGGTTTCGAGACGATACCCGCTACGCTGCGACCGCGAGCGTTCGCGAGCTGAAACCGTGCGTTTGTCGTATTTGAACCGCGATCTTTTCGAGCATCGCGAACATTTCGGAGTCGTTGGGTCTGGAGACGTTCACTTGGTCGATTGTTATCGACGGAGTCATGGAGACCGTAGATTACGTGGAAATACGTCTCTGGTTTCGAGACGTTTGCAAGCGGAACCCGAGAGTTTGTCGTATTTGCACCGCGATTTCTTCGAGTACTTCGAACACTTGGGAATCATTCACTCTGGATACGTTCACGCGGTAAATTGTTATCATTGACGGAGCCGTGGAGACCATAAAGCCCGCTGAAATACGTCTTTGGGAGCTGCAGTTTCGAAGAAGACACACACTCGCTACGCTCCGACCGCGAGCGTTCGCAAGCTGAAACTGTGCGAGAATCGCGAACGTTTGGAGATCATCGAGCCATATTTGATCATCGAGACCGATATCTGTGTGCGATATAGGGGAACGAGGCGGAAAAAATCGGCCGCGACCCAATTCCCGCGTGACGAGCATATCGCGAGCGATTCTGTCGATCGAGGATCGTTCTCGACGTGTACATCGCGTCGACGCGGACTCGGACGTTTTTTCCGGGCGACGACGGCGGGCTAGGAGCCAGGTAGGGGATTAATTAAAAATCTCATCGAGTGGATTATGTACTTTAATCGAGAAACGATTTTCATCGGGAATAAATTGGAATCGACTGGAGAGTAGAGCGGGTTCTTGATGCTGCGCCCGACACAGAGGTGGATTGAAACATCCGTCAAGATCAGAGAGAGAGAGAGAGAGAGAGAGAGAGAGAGTACGAAGAGAGAAGAAAGAAGAGGAGGAGAACGAGGATCGACAAAGGGAACTGGGTTAACGTATTTAAAATCGCGATACAAACCGTCGCCGAGATAGATGGCTCAGAAAAATAGAGCGCGCGGACGTCTCCGCCAGGAAGCGAGTCTCGGCGACGAGGGCGGGAGAGAGCTATCATTTCTAAAACAGTGTGTCGTCGTTTATCCTCGGAGCTCGTGAGGAGAAAGTCTTAAAAAAACTGCACTCGGATCGGGCAGCGAGTAGTCGGGAACGGAGGCAGAATAATAATTATCGAGTGGCGGGCCGCAAGGCGGGAACTTCGAAAGTAACGATCTCGTTATCGTTTCACTCGGAGAGCCGAAGGACTTAAGATAATAAGTTTGCTTGGGCGGGCGGGGAACGTAATAAGGAACTAGAGTGCGCTCTCCACCGGTGAAAAGGAAATAGTACTCTCCAGCCGGCGTCCTCTGCTGGACCACTCAACTTATTAATTCCATTAATAATTCCTTCATCCGATTTGACGCACCGACACGGTCAGGGTAAAGGAACAGAGTAAAGGCTATCCGGACGGTCTCAGCTGGCGTTACCACGACGCGACGCGACGCGACGGGTAGAACCGGGGTTATTCGAGGATCTAGCATCGACCGGGATCTTTCATCGACGACGAGAGAAACCGTTGGAAGAATGGGGAAGAGGTCGAGTCGCGACGTGACAAGATCCCCGAACTTCCGGGGGACTTTGGGGGGCAACGATGGCTCGCTGGAACGTCACCTACGCGGAACTTTTCGGTCGCTGCACATTGTCCGGAGAAATAAACGGCGCGAGAGATAAGGGGAAGGCGGGCTGGATCCAGGGAGAGGGTAGCAAGAGATCCACCGAGCCGGGTCACTCCGTCTCTGTCCGACGGATGACGTCCAGAATCAAGCTCCACCCACACACACGTCCGCAGCCAGCACAGAAGGTACACCCACACGCACACAGATGATAGCCTGGGGACGTGTGTACGCTCGAATCGCGAGCGTACAAACGTCGATACACCCACACGGTCACACCGATCCACAGAACCTCCTCGGGGACAATCGGAGCGGCGTCCTTGCTCTCTTGCGTCGCGGCGCGACGAGACGCGATGCGATAACAAACGCGTTATACGTTTAACAAAGATTGCTTAATGGAACCACCGTACCTTCTCGGGTGTGATGAGCGGCGTGATGTACGTGGTGACCGCCGTCGTGTACACTTTTCGATGACTGCCGGGTGCTGCAGGTCACTCAGTACTGCCGCGAGTACCGAGCGCCGTGCGATCAACGGGTTACGGCTCGCCCGCGTCAACGGAGAAACGGACAGGCGATCGAGGGACCACCCAAGGGTGTCTCCTCGTGCTGTCACGAACAGCTCTCGCTTCCTCAGCACACGCGTAACTATAGCCTCCTCGGCTGATTTCGCGGCTTTCAACGGCAACGGCTAAACGGTCACGATGTCGCTCACTTCCTGCCGGTTCTATTAAGTCGATCCCGCGGATTCGTGGACCTCGAAGACAGTGTACCGTGCCGGGACCGTACGATCGACGACGCTGGCAACGAATGAGGGTGTCGGACCGATCGCGATTCGCTTCCCTCGCAGCTGAAACAGCGACGATTATCCTCTCCGGCGAGTCGTAAATCCTCTGTATACGTCGAACGGCTTACATTCGCGCGCGTAGCACACTGGTAGTCGCGTAATCGTGGTCGCCAAGAGCACACTGAAACTGGAACTCGATCCCTCGCAAGCGTAACACAGGAAGAAGAAACTGCGAACTGGCCGAGTGACACACTGTTCCGCTAGCCACCCGCGAGATAGCTGGCCCAGAGAGAGAGAGTGAGGCGTCCGTACGAGGAAGGAGATCCTGGGGTATCGACGGATTCACGCGTGATCCCGTTCACGGATGATGTTTCGTGTATCCTCGCGCAGACGACGAGGGTGAAGAACAATACGAATCCTGTATTTCCTCTGTCGTCGTCCTAGTCCTGGTCGTTGTCGTAGTCGTCGTTCTGTCACACGTATTTAGGTTCTCGCGTAACCGTTCTCGCAGCGGCGGTCGAGCGCGTCTCGATAGGCGAAACCGTCGTCGGGGTCTAACGAAGAAAGGCGACTGGGGGGCGGAACAGAGACAGACAGATTATCCGTGGAGTGCACCGAGAGGCAGGTGGTCGTTGTCGCGCTCCTTGTCGTCGTGCGTCGAGTTCAATGCTGTACGCTGTGATGCCGAGAACGGAATGGGGCGATCGTGGAGGCCCGGGCAGTGGAGCCGTAGCGAGGGGAGGTGGCGGAGCCGCGCGAATCCAACGTGGTGGGGTGTACGTCGGACGAGCGAGGGATAGAAACGAGGGAGGGGCCCCTACCCCCCGTCGACCGGGTGTTTCGCCACCGTTTCTACCCCTCCGAGGCGCGCAGGCGCCCCCGGGGCGCTGCCGTCGCTCGAGGGGGATAGCGCCTCACGGATTCTAGCCGGAGAGAGCCGACGAGCTGGGTCCCGGGAGCGAGCGAGATATAAAGAGTGGCTCCGTGGGGTGCGGAGGGGCTCGCCGAGGGGGCGAGGAGAGAGGGAGAGTGAGGGAGGCGACGCTTCTCCTTCTCTCTCGCTTCCTTCCTTCCTTCGCGAGCACCCCAGCATCGACCGACGCTACGCGACGCACACCACGTCGCGCCACTCCGCGGCTCTCTCTGCTTCGCTCGGAGCGGCGATCAGCTCAGCGCAGCTCAGCGCAGCTCAGCGCAGCGCAGCGCCGTGACACGCAGCGCTGTGAAGCGCTGCGATGTGCTGTTCCGTGTCGTGCCACGCCACGCCACGCCACGCCGATCCAACGGGAATACTTAATGCCAGCGGAGAACCTGACTGCCTGACTGCTCCTCCTCGCCACGCCACGCTCGCTTGACGGCGGGATAGAGCCGCGCGATGGTAGGGAGAAAGAACGGTCGAGTGGTGAACGTCAGGTGGGAGAGCAACCCGTTCCCCGAGGTAGGGGAACACGTCGGGGAGAGAGAAAGGGGAGGAGGAGCCGGATTGTACTCACGAGTCGCGCTGTGCGGTGCTGTGTGCTGTGTGCTGTGTGCGCTGGTGCCCGTGGCTCTACCGATGCCGAAACGGTGCATGACTACTTGTTACGCGTTCGCGAGCTAAATTCCTGGCACGACGCGATATTGAATGAAGTGTTTCTTCGCGCGAATCTGGAACCGCTGTCAGCCGTACGTACATACGATACCGTCGAGCCACCGTTTCACCGCCCCTCCTCTCAACCCTCTCCTCCACCACCTCCTTCCCCCCTATCGTCTCCCATCCCTCGCACGCCAGCCTAGCTTCGTCAATGTATAGGAAGCGTCCTCGCGCGACTCGAAGACTCGGAACCAGGTGAGATCTTGAAAAATCCAATTCCGCGGAAATGCCGACGAAATCGTTCCTTTGATTCCTCCGAGCGCCCACGGTGAGTATCCGCGCGGCTGTATATTTTTAGGGTCCAGGATATATCTGGGGCAACAAGCCCCTGATCCCATGATTTGATGTCCCGTTGACAGCTGCCAAACGGAATCGCCGCGCCGACGCTCGCGTTCGCCCGGAAGTGGCGCGATCTCGTGCCTAAGAAGCCTCTTGGTCCGACCAATATTGACCACCACTACTTCCGACGGATCCTAAAGCCAGCCACTCCGACGAGCCCTCCGCCTGGCCACAGGCCAGCATCCTAGCTTTCGCTCTTTCTCTCTCCAGTTCACTCTCTCTCTCTCTCTCTCTCTCTCTCTCCCTCTTGTTCCCTCTCTACTCTCTCGCTCTCTGTTTCTCTCACGGCCTGTCTATCCCTCTCCACTTTCTTTTACGTCCAGCGACTCCGTGTAAACGTATCCTACGTTTAACACGGAAGGAAGGGGGGCTAACCTAACCCAGAAAGATTTCATTGAGCCACAACGTGACTTGGCCCGCTGCCAATACTATGAACACTACGCACACCAGCACGCCGATTCCCCGTTCGCTTCCAAAGCACGCGGCTGGGATCCGTGGAAAAGGCTGCTGCCTCCGTGGAAATCAGAATCGCATAATTCGCGCCGTTTGTTTTCCCTCCCGAGCGCGACACGACGTGCGCGGGAAACAATTGACGCGTAAACACTACGTGAACGCCGCGCTACATACACCCCGGGACTTTTTCATTTAAAATGTACCCGCCGCATCGCGGGAATCGGCGTTTAACTCGTCCATAAATACTGGGCGAGGGACAATGAATTTAATTATAGAACACGAGTGTGATCCGCGCACGCTCTTTCTTCCAGTCGTTCCACTTTAACGCCCGGCTACGATCTAATCGTCGAGAGTTAATTAAATCTGTGCAGACGATGTAGCTCTCGATTGATCTACACTGTTTAAATGGTGGAAACAATTGTTTGACAAATAGTGTTGACGAAACGAGGATGTAATCGAGTCTTTAAGTATCCGGCATTGTAGAGAGCATTGTAGATTCGGAGGGTATGCTCTAGTTATGTCATTTTTGTTACAGGTTTGATACCGCGAATCCTTTTATCGTTACTAATTCCCTCGGAAGACAAAGGATTGTGTCTATTGTACGCGTGCGTATATTCTACTAATGAAGTCTTCGTACCGGAAAAATTGACTTTCATCTCGATCTAAAAATAGTGAAGAACAATTGTATTTACTAACTATCCATTACGTTGCAGGATTATGCACGAATTTTCGGTGTATCGAAGCAACGAGCATTCGCAGCTGGAAACAGGAATCGTAGGTTTTTGCGTGAAAAATTTCGCGGAGACTATGGTGAGAATTCCGTTTGGCTTTGGAGGGCGCGAGGAATGCGTGCGCTACAGACAGAGAGATTCGCAGGAAATAGCTTGGCCAATAATTCCCGGCGGATTTGGCTGTCGCATTTGTTCCCGGTAACGGGGCGCACAATTGGTCGCGAAATATTGCGGAATAGGGCCATGGCCCGACCTTATTAGGGACTGTGTCGCTTGTTCTATAACACGGCGACGCCGGCGGTGTTAGCAACAACGGCAACATCAACTTGCCGTTTCGGGATGATAATAGTTACGCGAGAGAGGGAAACCCGGGCGAGGAGCAAGAGGTGGAACGCTCTGGTGTATTCAGCATTTGGCTTACATCCAACGCAAGATGCTGAATGAACTTGGCGGGAAAACCGCAGCAGCGCGTGCTTCCTCCTGTCGTGCGAAAGGCGCATCCACAACTGACAGCAGAGCTACGCTCGACCTTACCCACAGAAACCGAGACAGAGCGGGAGACTGCGAGAGAGAAAGTAATTGGAGACCCGAAGACCCGTCTAATTGCTCGATCAACCGTCTTTCTTAAGTTCGAGGACTCAGCAGATTTCGCGATTCGCGTCCTTAATCGGTCTGTACGCTAATCTCCTATGGACTTGCTCTGTTCCTCAAAACTATTATTTTCTGAATGGTTAGAGGTTTTCCTAGTTTGTTGGATACGTTTATTTCTTTTAAAGAGCTTCATAGTTTTTTGCTTCACTTTTTGGCAAACTGCTCAATGGTTAATTAAATATTGTGGTATCATTCAGGAAGTTCTTGTCCAGCTGATAATGATTTTTCTGTGTATATGTCGAAGTCTAACAAATTCTCTATCGTTCTGCAAAATAGAATACTAAAAACGATAAATCAATTGTTACGTAGCTCTCGGTTCTAGCACTCGGCGCAGGCAATCTTTCTTTCGCATTTAGATTCACAGTCAAGTCATACCGAATGTTAACAGGAGTTGCTGCTGGTGTTAGAGTCAAAATAATGGCCATTTTTAAAAAAACTTATGTTTCTCGCTAGTAATTCTACGTGCAAAAATAAGTCTATAAGGAAGAACAACATTTGTTTTGTTTAAGGCTTCGTTTTAAAGAAAAATGAGTAACTATCCATCACGTCTGCGTATCTCACATCAGTACTTATAGTAAGTAGAAACGGCAGGTAATGATCAGACGCGTCAGCTGACTCTTAGGTAACAGCGCGCCTATTCGATGAGTTTTCAAACTCGATTATCTCGACAACGATGCGTCAAACAAAAAAATTGTTACTCGTTGTTTTCGTCTCATGTTTACATGTAGAATCACTACGTGGTATCTTATGCCAGAATTCCAGAGATACTCTGTGTAATAAAAATGTATTTAACAATCAAACAGTTTATGCACTCGCGAGACAAAAAAATGAATTGATCAAATACGAAGCAATGAACATATGTAACGAATTTAATAATATTCTAACATTATTTTCAACTTGTTATATGAAATACAGTTCTACGTAATTCGTGTCTTCTGCAATCTTGTCCGACGATTTTTACTTTGTATAAGGGTCTAGCATTAATCTTTACTGGCGACGTTTTCGGAAGGAACGTTGTCAGAAGTTCCCGGAGAGAGAGTGCCAGCCTGGACCAAAGAGTCCGGACAGCGAGAGCTGCAATTTTATTTAGTATCTGGAACACGTGGAGTGTTATCTTTCAAAAGTATTTCTTTGGAGGGACGGTCGGTGCGTAATAACCGAGAACGATGATGAAACTCTACGCGAGTGATTTTTAAATTATTGCAGTCCCAAGTGCAGGAAATGAGGAAAGTTCCCGTCGGCGCGGGAGAGCGGGACGGGCGGTCCGGGCATCTAAAAACACAAATTCTTTCACGAACCGTTTTACGTCACAAGATTAAAGCGGGAACGTGCGGCAATATGTTTCCACGGCCGTGAAGATTAGCGAGCGCGAGAGTATTCTCTCTCTCTCTCTCTCGGCTGCAAGAATTTAACCGGACGACGTGATCCCATGGCCGCCGCGCCGCTTCGCGTTGGTTCTACCGTTCCGCAATAGTCATTACTCTAGGGATTGTCAACTGTCAAGGATGACGTGTAATCATGATATTGGAACGTAACTCGGTTATCACGGTGTAGGAGAGGCCCGGCCCTTACCTTTGGGGTTTCAATTGGCCAGAATACGACACACGAGGGCCGCGGACACGTCAACACAACGCCGGTTTATGCTACGACGACACCATATTCAATGGGGCCACATATCTACTCGACAAACGCTGCTGTTCATTGCTATTTACATATTTATTAACATAGATCTTCCTTGCCAATGTTCCTCGTACTTGTAACTGAGATTTTTCACTGTGATCTTTGCTGTATTCGTTAAGAATTATTGGTTATGGTAGATCGTTAATGATGAAGAAGCAGTTTACTGATTTTAGAAGTATTTGTTACTTTCAGACGTGAAGAAAGTTACAACGGTGTGTACTTCTTGAACAGTTTCTCCTGGGACTAGGTATTTCGAAGGATTTAACTAGCTTCTCACCTTTAACCTTACGTAATTGAGCTGTGAGCTGCATTGCTACTAAACAATTGTGCATATTGCTACTAAACGTTCGTGAAACGACAATGTCAATTAGACACAAAGATATAATGAAATTTAATATTTGAATTCATGAAATAAACACGATTGTCAATAACAACCTCCTGATTAGGATTTCAATCACACTTTAACACCATCATCTGGCGACTTCCCTGAGCTGAAACAGTAGCTCATAGTAAATGTACACTTAAAACATATACAAAATATCTTCGCTATTTATTCTAATATATTTTTACAAAAGCAAATTTTGTCCGATCGAAAGCTGAACAGAATCTTTCCAGAAAACTTGACAAGATCCTGTCGTTACTACAAAAGACATGAAGAACCTCCAGCATCCGAACTTTCAGTGTAGAAATTCCATAATTATTTAAGAAGAAGATAAATACTCTATTCCGAGCAAGTATAAACAAATCCACAGCGAGCATCCGACAAAAGCGTAGCCGATCGCTAATTCCACGGTAAGTTCAGTGAATGGAGGTCGAACAGCAATACTATGGACTCCTTTGAGCAGAAAGGCTCTCGAGCGTCCGAGGCGGCGAACAAAAGCCGGCGTTTAAACGGCTAAGTTTCGTGCGGAAGCGTTGGAAAAACCGTGCCGCCTGTTTACGTAACGGAATCAATAACAATGTCTCGGCCGTGCGCGGGGCAACATAAATTATAAACGAAAAGAACAGTAGAAAAGTTTTCCGTCCCCCCTGGCTCCGCATCTCTTCCACCTCTCTTTCTCTCTATCTCTCTCTCTCTCTCTCTGTCTCGGTATTTGTCTCGACGACAGTACAAGGGCAGCATGTTTTCGTCGGCCATGAGGAAAACAGTCGGACGGAGTTTCAAATCCCGTGCCCCTCCCCCTTGATTCTCCTCCTCCCGCATACGGGACGAACGAGGACGAGAGAGAAGAAGTCTGTACGTCGGAGTTGGAAGAAGGGCGCGATAGTAGGATCAGGGGGAAGAGTAGAAAGCGTGGAAGGAAGAGAAGGAGGAAGAAGAAGAAGAAGAGAGGATAGATACTCGATTGGACCAGCCAACTGCAGCGAAACTCTTCGACATCGACCTAGTTCGTCGTTTTCCGCATGACGTTGCTGCGCCAGTCGAGGTTTTTGGTCGCGATTTTCAGGTTCGATACTTATCCCCTAAGATATACGGCTCATCCTGGCCGACTCACCTCTTCCTCCATTTTCCCCGGTGCCTTTCTTGAAACCGCCCTTTAGCATACCCTTCCGCTCCTGTTTCTGTTTCCTAGAACGCGGCGTCTGCACGCGCGCGACCCCGCACATGCACGCGGACCTTTCTCTGTCTCTCTCTCTTCCCCTTTCTCCCTGTCTCGCTCTCTGATCCCTCGGCCACGGAATCAAGCTGGAAACGAGGAGCTCGGAACTTCTCTAAAATATTGGATGCGACTCTCCTCGACTTATTCAAGCAGTCCCCGGGTCTCTGTGTATCTTCTTTAGCCCGTTCTGTTCCGTTTTGTTCCGTTCCGTTCCGCGGCGCGTCCTCGACTGTTCGACGTCTTCCATTCCGCGGGGCGCTCATTCACCGACGGGCCTCTCTCGGTTGTTCACGGGTTGTTTGAAGACTTCGAGGCCGAGGTTGCCGAGGAGAGGGAGAGAGGGAGAGAGAAAGAGAGAATACGAGAGAGAAAATCGAGGCTCTCTGGCTAGCACCGACGCCGTAAGAAAACCGGGCCGGGGAGGCGGGTCGGATCGGCAAATAGCTCGAATCACGCGAGCCGTTGCCTCGTAATTAATAGGGCGCACGAAAACGAGCTACCGCGCCATCAGCCGCTCTCAAGATCCTCGCCCCGTTCCTCCAAGAAGCTTTGCACGCTTTGCGGTACATTGTTCTTTGGCGGAACGCTCGTCGGGATTGGCGTTTGTTTAATGGTGGGGCCGTGCTATCGCCCGCATTCGCTAGTATTTTCGAGACGTTTAATTTCGGCTTCTGATTAAGCAATCCCGCTTTTCGGCTAGAAAACATACTAACGAACCGCCGCTCCCGATGTTTATCCTCGTTTTCCGCAAAATAACAGCTCTGTCTACGGTGCATCTTGCGCATTTGTTGTCCACATAAATCGTTCGGCTAACTTGCAACAAGTTGACAGCCTGGAGAATTTTATTAATTTCATGATCAGAGGTGATAATAATTATTATTAGTTATTTGATAATGAAGTTTGCACCCTATACTATGATTTAGTTATTTTCATATGGTATGCATTGATATTCGGTTGGACTAATTTTATGATCATTTTTTATGCTAATCAATAGCGCCACTCACCAATGACCACTATAGTCAACGTGTTAATCAGTCGCGTGTGTCCTGGCTGATCCTTGTAAGAGCGAGATGAAAGGAACATAATGGTGAGATTTGTTAGAATCTGTTACAAGTAGCCCTTCAATAATTATTTGTTTATATTCATCCTGATGCGAACATACTGGTATTGTTAAATAACATATATTGAAACAACTTTATGTAGTTGTAGAATTACTAGTTGAGAAACAAACCCAAGAAAACATCAAGTAGAATATTCTGCACTAGTCAGACATTGACAGTTTTTACCTTATGTTAGACAAATTCTGCAACAATTTGGACGAACTCAAGCTTCTCTAAACGCCATTATGCGATATTCCACTGATGTTTTAATCTAATACAAGCTAATTTTAATGCTACTGTACAATTTTATAATTTACTATGTCTCTACCGAAGATTTGATCCTCAGTCGCTTATATATGAGAACAATTCGCATACAGTCCGGTACAAAAAATCAAAGTTCGCGGCTCCTAAAAAACAAAACATATCACATTTATTTACTGCGACACATGTACCGACGCGTCCAACCGAGCGCTCGCGTTTCTGAGAAAAACTGAGGCGTGCCCAATTTATCGTTATCATAAATCCGCGTACCGGCACATTTTGCGCCATTCCCGCTGAAATCTCGTAGACCGTTCTGGGAAAGTAATGGCCAGCCAACCAGCGTATCCATCCCGGGAAGATTCATTAAGCGATGAAGCCATTTACCGATGAAGGTAAGTGGAACGCGGCGGAATCTGTCACGGAGAATCGCTTTTCACGAGGATTTCGTTGCGCTTCAGCCGGCGCGAAGGAATTTATATCTGGCCGGTATTTTCCAAGTGTTTCTCAGCGACGACGGAGAACGAGAAAGAGAGAAACAGAGAGCGGGGAGAAGAAGAAGAACAAGAAGAAGGGAACAGAGAAAGGGTGGGTTAGACGGACAGAGAGTGGAAAGGAAGAAAAGAAGCGAAGAACGAGTTGGCTCGGTGCTTGAAGTAAATCAAAGGAAGGAAATGAATTTTTATTGAAGAAAGGGCCTGGGAGGGGTGGGGGAGGGGGCCTCTTCGGAACCGGAGCCAGCTCTTGCTCCGCGGACTACGTGAAATCTGTGAAAAGTTGCGTGAGAAACAATACGGTGCCAGTCGGCCCTTTTTTACTGCCCTCGGCGTCCCCGGGAAACTATCGTGGGGCAGGGTGGCGCGGTCCGGTACGGATTTCTTGAACTCTCCCGATCCGGCGACTTTTTCACTCTCGGGGACCCCTTGTTTTCCGGCCGGATCTTTATGGGGTGATTAATGGTATTAATAAGAGGGTTACCTCCTTCGGTCGGAACCTTGAGCCACGAGAAAACACGTCGCTCTTTTCATTCCGCGTCGATTTGAATACCCGCAGCTTAATTGCTCCTTCGGGCACACCCCTCGCCCCGTCTCCTGTCGATCCTGTATTTACCTTATTTGTCGTGTACGCTTTAGATCGACCTCCCAGCCACCCTCCGGTACGGCTTTTCGTCTTTGTCGGCTTGAATTTACCTGGAGAAGGTACGCGTCAAAACCGCCATCGTTTTCTTTTAAACGGGACTCCGTGCACCGGGAATTTCTTACGGTTCAAATCGTGGGCCACTTTTGCGGATGCAATGAAAGGCCCCCGTTCCCGCTAATGAGACATTAATGTGTCCATGGCAACTGGCAGCGGACAATGAAATCATTCCGCCGGGGAACTTTCGCGTAGCGGAACCGTTATCCGGGAATAGCGAGGAAACACGCCTCGAATGAGATTTGCTATTCTATTATTATGTACGCCGTATTGTGCCTTCGCCCGCAAATATTAACAATCGTTCGCTAAAAACCCGACAAACCGCGTCTAAAGTGTCCCTAATAAATTTGTTTCAGTGCGAACAATGCCGCGCCCACTAAATTGAAAAATAAATAAATGAGTGGAACGCGCCGCAATAGTCAGACACATCGTTATCCGGCGCATTAATCCCTGTGCCTACCGCGAATCGAATTTTTAACTGTTGCGCGGTCTTAGGAGACGGGCGAATGTTCGTCTTCAATTATCAGGCACCGGGAAAGCTCATTTCAATCAACCGAAATGAATTATACATTCTTTTATGTGTGATAAACGTTTAATAAGTTGATATGGTTGATAATGTAGAAGTTCACGTTTAAACATCTCGAATCTTGTCAGTCACAAATTCGTTGTTCATTTACAAACAGTCGAAATGAAAAATCATAGGAATCCATTCATATCATATTCAATTATGAAGTAGAATAGCAGAAGAATAATCATGCATCGATGCATATTATAACGGACAGAGGCAGTGGCTACTTTTATCCATATATGGTAAGTAAGGTAATTGGAATATCCAGGAATTAATTGGAGCACTTGAAAATTGATACAGTTTGTTTTGACTTTTTGTTAACGGGATTATTGCAGTTGCAGGTGATATGATAGCTAATGAGGGTTTCTGAGGAACGAACTTTCCGCCAAAAACTGATTAAACGATCCTGCCACACGCCGGGTAGTCTGACATTTAGGTAGCTGCACTGACATTTTCTATGCGAGAGCGCTCAGTGCAGCAGTCTTTCCGCAATTTATCTGGTTTTATATCCTCCACTATGATTCCAGGCTCGAATAAGAGATTAATGAGACGTGCCACGGAAGACCGCCATAACGCAGTTTAGCACTGTAGCTACGTCATTTGTGCTCGCTCCCAGAAGGAAGAGGCAACACGGCACGAATGCGCGCACGCAGGTGTGTGCCCGCAGCATCCTTGCTCCGCGAAACTCCGTAATGACTGTCGCTCGTTTAGATTGGTTTACACGTAATGCGCTCTCGAGGATGTAATGGTGCGTGCCCGATTAATACAGAACGCTGTATATTACTTCTGAAATTATGACCGCCTTGCGCGCCAAGACCCGAGATTTACCCGGCGAGTTGATTTTCTGGACGCGTACAAATAAACTCGCGGCTACTTGTCGTTTTCTTTCCTCAATTAATCAAGACACCGGGCTCTCTGCAAATACCGCTCCAGATCCGCTCTTTCGCTGAATACGTTTTATCTTAGTACTCTGAAGCTGCTATTGATTTTACTTAATTTAATGGCGTTGGCGCATTTAATCTGAACGTGTCAAAGGACTCGCCTGGGTCGCTTGGGACCCAGTAGTTTGTCGTACTTCGATGCTTTAGTGAAAAATGAAAAAGTTATTGTCTTTTATGTCTCGTTTCATCTAATGCAAACATCGTTTCAGACTAAATTGCTGATTTTTACATGAAAATTTCTTTATAAATTTCTTTTGAAATTGTTTTATATAAGCTAGAACAAAAGAAATGTTTCTTGTATCGACTGGAAATTCTTGTTAATCTACAGGACGTCTTGTATTTTACAATACTATGTGTAAATCAAGTACATATATGAAAATCCGTCGTTAATTTTAGAATAATTTCAGGTTGCTAAACTTGTGAGCCATTAAATTGAAAATATTTTGTCTGAATCGATCAATAGTCTTTAAATATTTGTATATCTTTTTACCCAGAAGTGAAACGCCTCGTGTACCTCATGTCCCTAAGCACGGATTTCGTAGAATATTATCGTACACAATATTGTTGTATAATTATACGCAGAACATATTTGAGCGTGGTTAGTCTATCGGTTGAGATTTATCGCGAGAACCGCGTCTGATACGGAGATTACGAAAGTTTGACGAGCTTATGCTTCCGCACAGTGACACTTTCCACAGATTACTCTTTCATTCGCACCCCAATTACGCGGTAAGCACGTATTCAGTTCCTTCGAAATTGCAGTATGTCTCTGGCTGCCTCTTATTTGAACGATAATTCGCGTACGCGTTCCCAGTTAATCAACGGGGATTACGCGATTTGCGAAAGTAATTAGCGAAACGTATATAAAAGATTGGAACGTTCGAAAACGCGCTAGGAATTCTCGCTGGCGCGGCGTGTATAACATTTCCGTACTGATAATTAAATGCGAAGCTAGTTAAGTGCGATACGGAAATGGCGGGTTACGAAATTTTCTTTTTATTCCTACCGGCCGCCCCGAGTCGATCAATCATGTTTTTACACGGCCGTCGATAAACCTGTAACATTAGCTCCGTTCGATTTCACATTCCATGAAGACATTATTATTACACGTTGCACGAAATTACACTTTCGATACCGTGAACGGGAACGTTCCGTGTTGATCCGAACCTTTCTTCGATGCGGAAATAATAAAAATGCACTTTCCTAGGAACAGTGTAAACACAGTGTGTTCAAACACTTGTCTTTTAATTTTGAATTAATTTTTCGTATGTCTGCACGCAAGCATAGTTCAAGTATATAAATTAGGGAGTAAAATATGGATACAATTCTCGACATTCAAATCTTCGCAAGTTTTAATATAAAATAAAACGTAAAGTGTTAACACAATTTGATCCTTGTATAATAACAATAAATTTTCTTTTTCTGCTAGACAACTAGTAAGAACTAAGAAGTTGTAAACACTATAATCTTGAAAAATATATAACACAAAAGGATGCTGTCTCGCAATACATATAGTCAACCGTAGATGCAGTGAAATTCAGTCACCATTAATCGAAGGTACATTAACAGCAGAATTAAATGGGACCGGTTGTTGGAGTACGTTTCCAGAAAATGAAAATGGTCGAATTTATCCGCAACTCTATTCGCGCGCAGCCAGAAATTAATCTTGTTTGAGATTTCGAATGGCCGTGGAAAGACGTAGAAAAATTCGGGCTTCGAGAGCGGCTGAGCGGGTCCCGCGATAAATCCAATTCCAGTTGCTAACAGGAACATGAAAGTCATTCCATTTAATGTAGAATATCAGTTTTATTTTCGCGGCCCCTTAGCCGAGATACTTTCCAGAAAACTTTCGAGGAGGGAGGAAGAGGAAGTCTCGTCTCGGTTCCTCGTGGGTGCCCTCGTCTCCGGTTTTGACGTGCTATGGTCTGAACCTCTCGAAAACCTTTCTGCGCGACACAAAGAGAACAGAGGGGTCAGGGAGAGAGCGAGAGATAGAAGGGGGACGGCATGATGGGGGTTGGGGGATCGGAGACGTAGACGGTGGAAGCAGGGGGTAGGGGGTCTTTTCGTAAGCGTAATGAAACTGCCTAGTAATCTTAGAAGCTGTGTACATCCCGTCTCACCTCGTCGCGGCAGTCAGCCGGGTTAAATGTCTTGAAATGGATATTCCTGCTGGTAGTAGACGGTAGATTCGGATGCGCGCTGGGGACGTGCAGAAGTTACCGTTTCGGATATTACCACGCTCCGCGCTGCTTAAGGCCTCGACGTGAATTTCGTGTCTCACCTAACACCGGCCGCAGCCTCAGGAACTGCGCGCCCGGTATTTCAGAAGAGAGAGAGAGAGCGAGAGAGAGAGAGTGAGTGCGCGGCCGAGTCATTAATGCCGCGCCACGTGAGGGAATTCTGGTCTCCGATGCTCGCCGATTTTCTGTGTTATAATTATCGTCAACCACGCGCGGCACGTTCCCTCGATAGACTGTACTGGGTGTCCCGCGAGACTACAGAGACTAACTTATACCTCGGCTCATTGTCGACCGAAAACGCCCAGAGATACCACCTATCCATCCTTATTAAGCGATAAACCGTCGCCGCGCACGGGAGTCTCGCGAAACTAATAGCCGACGAGTTTTTGCTGTGTACAGTGCTCTACTTCGTTGCGAACACGCATCCGGGAACGTGTATTTTGCGAGTCGTTTTCGGATGTGATGGTAGTGATGACGAGGGAGATTGATGTCTGCGGTTCGCTGAGATTATGTGTATCCTCTTGATAGGAGTGAATCAAGCTAATGATCCTCTTATTGGAATTATTTTGCTGGAATCATGTGTATTATGTTTCTAGGGAATTAATTTTGCGGCAACTCAGATAAACATTTCTGTTGGAGATCGTTCTTTACTTATAGTCTAGGAAGTGCGATCTACATTAAAACAAGACTTTCCGCAAAATTGATTAGAATCAAATTGAAGTTAGGACGAATCGTTATTAACGTTCTGAACATCAACGGTCAGCAATTGTCCCGAACAGACAGCGAAGCAAAGCGATTGAAGGCGAGGACGTGGGTGCCGTTCACATCCGGTTGCACCACTTACGTCAGCGTAGATAAGAGCCTCTATTTCCAGGATTAAGGATTTGACTGACGTTGTATTTTTGTCGCGGTATCCCGGTTATCGGCGGTCAGCGTAAGAAGAACAAAATGGGGAGAAAGTTAGAGAAAGGGAGTGAGAGAGGAAGAAACCAGGCTACAGTTAGTTGAAACGACGAGGATCGCAGGGGTGGGAGAAAGAAGAACGGACGGACTACCCCAACGAGACTCACAAAACATTATTTCCAAGCTGAACGTCACGCGGCCCAGCCGGCAGTTAGATCGATAGATAGAGACGTCGTCGGTCCTCCCGTTTCTCTACGTCGAAGCGCCGTCATGCGAAACTCGAATTCAAATATAGAAATGTCTGGCCCAGTGACATTTCGCAGCCCGTATCAACCCCCGATCAAGGATCGAGGAGAATTCGCCACCGCGGGGCGGCACTCTCTCTCTCTCCCCTCTCGCTTTCTCACTATCCCTCTATCTCTCGTCATCGCTATCAAAGGATCCGTCGAACAGTTCGAACCGATTTTATTTTTTTCTCACCGAATCTCCCGACTTCTCCTTCGCGCCGACAGATCTCGTAATTAAATGCTCGACTCTCCTTTTTCCGACGTCCCTTAATGTCCGAGGATCGACGGCGGAGCGAGAGATACCTTGTTCAATTTCGAATTTCTTTGAACCACTCACCGATCCGATGAACGATAATGCTATTGGGCCGGGTGAACGATGTGCCGTTCTTACCTGCAACAAGCAACAGAAAAGACATTTTAATTAAACTGCTCGGCCAGCTGGTGGCGAGTTTACGCGACAGTGAGGGTGATAGGCTATCTTTACAGGGATCTGGTTTTCTTCGGTGTTTCAAATTATTCGTACTGATTTGATGTTTTGTGACAGGATTATATTCTACCTGTTATTTTCGCTTAACGTAACGCAGATGTGTCGAGGATTTATAATAGCACTTTCCATCGTCAATGAACAGCGAGAATGGTGCTGTGTAATTTATTTTTCAGATGTTTGTTGGAGCTCTTGTTTAATCGACACCGGTCCAGACAGCTGTCTTCTCTGGACAGCAACATTTCGATGTTTTTGTGGAAACCGTCGCATAAATAACCTGCACTTTATGCCACTTTCAAGAAGAACGAATTCATTTCGTCTGGGTAAAACATGCCCGAAGGAACTCATGAAAATGGTATGAAATTTTCACATTTTTATTTTGAGCAGTTCAGGATAGCCGCTTTTCAAACTTCGTGGAAAACTTAAAGAGCAAATAATTACTAGAATTTCATAGAGACTTCGATAAAATAAGGTGTCTAAAGGAAGAAAGGAATCGACCATTAGCCAGAACAATTCTTTATACTTTCATTTATCGAACTTTATTAGAGTCGCTTTTGAAACCTCTCCGATCAATCTCCGAAATAGCAAATTGCTGCTAGTATTTCACGAAGGTTCGCAAGAGCATGGGATAAACAAGCTACAGTGCGCGGTACCTTCGAGCTCGTCGAATTTATTACGTTTTGATAAAAAGCGCAAGTGTCCGAAGTTTCCGTGCGCAGTTTCGCGTTAGTATCACGACGGATGTTGGGTACCCGGAAAACCGGGGCTCTGTTACGAAGACGAATACACCCGTTTATAGCGAGTCGCGAAGGACCTCGGGATCTTGTGTGTGTGTGGCGCCAGAGCAAAATTTAACCTTGCTACGAATGGCAAGGAACGATCCGACACGTCGCGCGTGACTCAAGAGCGCATCTATATTCGGTGCGACGATGGCAAAAGTGCATCAGCCCGAAGCGAGGCTAGCCAAAGTGTGCTGTATCCAATCAATCCGCTAAACGCACGTATTTATCCGCGCCCGTCGCCCAGACGACGTGGACGTAGTCGTTACGCTCGAAGATAAATTCCCCGGTGTCTGGTTAATCTGATCCACCGAACCCGACGGTGTTCGGCTGGAAAGCTATAGCGCGGGTCATCGTTTAACCCGGCTCGATCCTTGCACTATTATTTTATTATCCTGCTACTGGCCTCTCTTGGCACCGGACGTCAGATCGTATTCTACTGCTATCACTCGTTGTTACGTCCACTTCGACAGGCTTCCGCCGACCCTGAACTCGGCCAGCATGACCGGCTCCTTTTGTACACTTTTCGCATTCTCGAGCTATGAAATAGGTATCGAGCAAGCTTCATGACGAGATAGCGACGCAACCTTAGACCATATATACTTATAGACCCAGCATAGGTATAGGACACTATAGGATATGCATAGGACGTAGTGTTACAAGAGAACAGAGGTGGATAGCGATATAAAAGCGAGATATATGTACAAGGAACAACAAAACCGTGATGCAAGTATATCTTTTCACAAGTAAGTATTTTGTACTTAATATCCCGTATATATTGTTCTTACCATTCTTTCTTTTAAAGAAAGTAAGTTATGAGGAAATACATACAGGTTTCATATTAACATCTACATTAAAATTTAATTCAGAGTAAAGTAGAAATGAACGAGTAGTAAAACAAAAAAGTAATATAACAATAGTGCAAAATTCTTCTGATATTTTTAGTTTTCTGTGTTTCTCTTACACATTTCTCTCATAAATGTATAAAACCCACAGTATACTTATGGTATTAAAAGAATTTGAAGAGACTTGCATATTATCTGTGACGTGAACATCATTGAAGGAAGGAGAAATAAATTTCCATTTAACTCCTGCTTCATAAAATTGGCGGAGAACATTATTTGACTTAACTGAAAGTAACGTCTCAGCATTTTCCCAACAGTATCTTTACATACTTTCTAAATATTTACCATTTTATCCACAGAAGCTTCCACATTCCATTAGAACCTTAAAGGAAGCGCTCGAATTTGGATCACAGGGTAAATATCATTTTGTCAAGTCAATTTTGTAGACTTTTTTATACTCTCCATATAAAAGGCAACAAAGATTGTATAAAGAGTTGTCCACTTCCGTACGATCGCACAACGATAGAGCTGCGAATTATTCCAGAAAAAAGGTTGAAATTCCGCCTTCCCACAAACTGCAAAGGGATTACGAAATAAAAATCTCATTATTTTCATTGAAACGTGTCAAGGCACGCACACAAACCGGTAGAGAGAGAGAGAGATAGTAATGAGAAATTCTTTAAAAAATATTTCTTCTCAGCGTTGCTTTTAAAGTTATGCAAATCAATGCGAAAACAAGAAACAAAGCCGTCCCTGGCCTGAATTCAACATCTTATGCATGAACGTCGCTCTTTTATAAATTAATATGATAATTTTATTTTTAATGTTGGGGAACAAACGAGCGTTCTTCTATAACTACACAGGGGAACAAATTTTATATTACAATGAACGTTTATTATGAATTTTGGAAACCCATCTTCGCCCAGAAAATCTAAAAATTATGGTAAACAATTACTTTCCCACTAATAGAGCTTCATGTATACTTGAACTACAAAAGAGGTGCACCTCGCTTTTTAAACAATTCTAAATTATACTCGAGAGATATTCCACGTCAAAGGGAAATAACTTCCCTCAGTAATTCTTTATCAAATAAACTGCTAGATCGGCAGCCCGGACCACTGTGAGGCATGCCAATAATTGAACCATTCAGACGAGCCGCTAGCCCCGCGCGCGCGCGGTCCGACAAATTATTTCAATAAACAAGGCCGGGCACTGCCGATCGAATGTGTGCACGTTCACAAAGACAACCAGAGACGCAGCACGTGTCAGAAGTGTCTAGCGGTCTCCGCGGGGTTTCGATCAAACGATCAACTAATAACCTGCCGAGGCTCTACCTTTCCCGAGAGCCGTGCCAGTACTCCCGACTCTCGGCATTGGGAACGTGCTCAGTTTCAGGATAATCCCAGCTGCATTACCTTGATGAGTTCCGGACTCCATTTTCGAGCCCAAGAAATGTTCAGTGTTCGCCTATCTTGAATATAGCCGTCCGCCGCGCGTTTCGGCTGCACACATTCGCACGCGTAGGGTTACGCGTGTACGTGGACAATATCCGCGACCATAAAAGCCTGGGAGTCGGGTGCAGCTGTATCGGATTTTTGTCGCATTTCTTAATCGCCCCCGATATCTTGCAACAAAAAAGAAATTGATCCGCGAGAAACCGCAGATTATTGGCAAAAGCAATTTCGTGAGGAACAGTTAATAAAATGCTCTAATTTCTTTTTTTTTTGGAAAATTGTTGTCGATTGGTGGATAAATAGAATGGGGTAATGGTGGTGATGTATGGTAAGTTTCAACTCGATTGCATCATGCGGTCGCATGCTACGATATAGTAATCGTAGAACGTCACATACAACAAATAAATTCAATATAAGTCTCACTAATTGTAAAAGTTTCAGTGAAATACTTTGTTTGTACATCGAACAGCTAAAACTAAAATCTTGCATAAAAATCAATGGCGAGGTTGTAGTTTGGCATGTTTGCTCGCACCATCCATGACAGCAGAAAGTAGCAAGGTACCATATTTTTCAAACATTTCGTTAATTACGGATGATTTATTTTATCTGAAATGGACCAAACTCGGCAAAGAAAAATCGTAGGTCTCCAAAAATGGATTTACATCTTCCATTACGCAAAATACAACATTTTGGTGGTCTTATACTTCACATCATAAATCAGATCCAGCTGCGACGGTCACAATGAACACGTCTATTACCATTTGGAAGCCCGTATATCAGAGTTGCACCAGATTTCGCATTTTCCCGAGCAGATTCGTGGCAAACTGAGAGGAGATGCGAAAAAGAGTATACATATCTTTTGGCTCGTAAAAGTGTTCCGCCACGAATTAAGGAGATCTCCAGCTTCCGTTTCCCGTGTGCTTGTTCAGGCGTACGTATACATCAGGGTTGCATCGCGAGACAGGTAGGAGATGTCTCGAGGGAGGCGAGTGTTTGGATGCGAAAGACAACAGAGAAAGAGAAACGGTGGAAGGAGGACAACAAGGCCGAGGCTCTGCCGCTCTGACAGAGCTAATTTATCCTATATTGCTACTTAGCGAATCTACTGAGATTTCAGTATCACGAGGAGCGGGACGAATCGACTTCCGGTCAGGCTACGCCACTTGGGGATGGAATTTCACGGAAATTACTTTCGGTCCGAACAACACGGTTAATCGATTCGCGAGACAGAGGGTGCACCATCCGTCGGGGACCTGTAACTTTTGGTTAATCGCACCGGCCGAGACAAAAAGATCTGTGCGATCGCTTGCAAAACAGCAACGAAATCGGCTGGAAATTGTTAAAGACAGTCCTAGGAGCTGATCAAACTGATTGAAAGAAATAAATCGTTATTCTAAAACTGTGGCCATAATGTTAGCAGGTTTTATAAAGTTCTATTAGAATCGCGATCTCACGTGCCTGACTTACAAGAATTTACTGGATTAGTCAAGTGACATCGTAACACGTGTTCAACGGAAACGAGGCACGTCACGTGACAGCCCCGTGGCGGACGTGAGGATAGCTGGGGAATAATCGTCGCCGTAAGAGTAACGTAGAGTAGTAGAAAAGTCTTGATCTGGCCACAGAGTACAGGAGCTACATATACATTTATTTCTCTGCTTAATCATTTTAATGAGACGAAAATAATGCAACAATACAAAAATTTTGGTCACAGATGCATAAAACCATTAAGTGATCATTACGTCTTATGGCGGTAGGCATAGCACATGCATCCCGGAAAGCCCGCGGCTGACCGTAAATGCAGTGCAGCTGACGATTTCGCGGTAAATCCGCGGGAAAGTTAGTCTTGCGGTCAAATTTTGATCCTGGAAGACGCGGCCGGCGGTCCAGGCTCCTAATCTTGGCGAAACAGCGGCGAATCCGAAGAGCAACCGAGCGAGAAGAAGAATTGGCGGGGAGAGAGGAGCGGAACGGTTAGTCGGCGAGCTCATCTTAGTTTCTCGACTAAATCTCTCTCTAAGCGGGCTAAGCAAGCTCCAGTGGCAATTCGTAACAACTATTAGCGAACCGACATTCATCTCGTTTAACTCGAGTTAGCGCCCAGGACGGGTAAACCAGGTGCGGAGGCTGTGTTAGCAAGCCGCGTTGCTTAATGCGCGCGTTGGCAACGGGAATCGCTCCACTAATTTATACGAAGCGATGCGGCCTATTCACACCGGCGACACCATTAATCAATATCGTTCATTAGATCGATGCGACGCGCGGACCCCCGAAGCCGCCTGCTTAGCCGTTCCGGACAGCCCTTATGGATGCAACCCCCTTTCAACCCCTCCCTCTCACTCTCTCTCTCTCTCTCTCTCTCTCTCTCTCTCTCTCTCTCTCTCTCTCGAGCTAACTGGCTCTCGCGCGCCCCTAAACAGAAATAATTAAACCGTTGTTCCCGCGCCGACGATATTCGACCCAGTTGATCCGATGCCAATGCGATCTTAATCGAGAACGGTTTCGCGCAATCGTAACTGGCACGGGACGGTAGAATTTCTTAGCGGATTGCTCATTACCATTCTATTAAGAATATTGAGTCGCGCTACCGTTCCGGCTCCGGTACGATTTAGACTCGATTTAGAAGACCTCCGAACCACTCCCTCGTCGTTGTCTTCGGTGTCCTACTTTCGCTTCATTGTAGGGAGCACCAAAAGTCTGAGGATGCTGGGAAAAGCACTACGAAACCCCAAAATTTCCGAAAATCTTCAAAAACCTCGAAAATTGAGTTTTGTATTAGGAGAATGTGATAGTGAAAGAGGTGGTAGAAAAATTTAGTATTACGACTCAACAAGCCAGATGATCGAAATTTTTTTTCGAAAATTCAATAGCACAATTCCACGTCAAGCCAGGCAGTTGAAAAATTTTCGAAAACTTCGAAGATCGACTTTTGTATTAGGAGAATATGACAGCGAAAGAGGGGACCCGAAAATTCAGTGGTAGAAGTCAACAACACGTGAGACATTCGAGAATTTTTGTTTTACAAAGTTTCGCTATGCATAGACGGTCAAGTGAAGTGCGTGGTGCAGTGCCTGTTGCGTGCATCGCGAGTGAATCATCGCGTTAGTACACGAATAGTAATGATTATTTCTCGAAGCAGTCTTTTCGACCAGTATCATTGTTTACTTCCTCTCTGATAATATAGACCGACGCCCGTTTTTCACCGGGGGAATAAAGAATAGAAGAGAAGCAGAACGAGGGAGGTAGGGGCGGGGGCGAGTCGGTGCTGCAAACAGGAAAGCTAATTTCACTCGAAATGCTTCGCATTAGCGGTCGGAGTATCAAAGGCAGCTAATATATCGCGGCGCTCGCATTCCGCGAGTACAGATTGTGCACGCCGGACATGTCCGCGACGTATTATGTTATTATCCAAGTCAACGAGCGTGAAACGGTCAAAAGCGGCCTAGGGAACACCTGGAGAACCTGCCTCTCGAATCCCGGCGAACCGACGACCGTCCGTTTGTCGGAGGTTACGTGTGTGTGTGTGCGGTAGAGGGGAGAAATAAGCTCGTTAGCGAATGAGTGGGCTCCTCTGCGTTCAACGGACAAACTGGCTAAAGTAAACGAATAAATGTCAAACGACTTTTCACACATTTAGACCCAGGCCGGATACGCCGCCGCGGTCCGCGATAACCGAGCCCCGCAGAAATGGAACCGGGCAGGGATAAACATTATTTTCGTGGAACGTTGTGCCACTGCGGACCCCTCGGACGCAGATTATGAGGTAACGACGAGTGGCTCGCCTCGTTAATCCTGAACATGTTTTTCAATCCGCGAAAGTACCTTTGATTCTACTTTTGCGAGACTCCTTTTCGACGGTTTGCCCGTTACGCTGCTTAACAACAGAGCCACTGTATTTAACCCTTCTACGCTCGAGAAAGCACGGTTGTGTTTTGCGAATTAAATGGGGATCGACATTCTTCTTTTTATGGAAAGTATACATTGTCGTGATGCTAACCTGACGTATGTATATCAACAAGAAAAACCTTCTTTTAGTCCTTACAGTTTCTAACTCTAAGGTAATCCAGATTATAGTGAAGACATTTTAACTAACCTCTAAGAATTCACATGAGACGCTGCATTCTTTATTAGGAGAAAGGAAGATGTAAGGAGACAGAGAGTTCCGTGTTCGAAGTGGAAGCCTACTTCAGCGAGTGTTTTATCATGTTCTGACCTAGTTTGCCCCGTTTGTTTTCTCGGTTCTGTGTCATGTTTTTTCTTATTTCTGGAACCCTTTCTTCCCGTGCATCTGGGAATCGGACCTTTCAGATACTTCTAACGTGATTTTGTTTTGCCAACAACCCTTCAAGCATTGTGTGGCGAAGACACAAGAATTGGCGCGTACAAGTCGCTTTCTAACACGTTGTTTGCTTAATAAACATTTTGGGACAGAGAAGGAAATCCATTCAGAAAGTGAGACGATAAACTTGTTGTTTCATGACGTATGGACCTATGTATCAAGTGAGAATAGCCGTTAAAACAGTTACATCATGTACAAAAACGTTTGAATTAGAAGAAAATAAAGTGACAGCGTGTCCGAAAAAGTTTTTCAATAATCGAGATGACAAATGCAAATAATGCCATATGAATGCCACGTGTAACCATGTTAGTACTACTTTATTACCCAAACGCTGAGGAATGTCTGCTAAAGGTTAACATGTCATGCGTCGTTAAAATACAGAGCTCGACAGTCTCTGTGAATATCCATCCATTTAAACAAATAAAGGTCATCGGAGTAGTCTTGCACTATTACCATTAAAAACGAACACATTCAACTGATTGCGAGCTTGCGAACAATTTCTCCTCTACGCTCTCGCCCGCGATGATAAAACGAGCAGCCTGTACAATACAATGTAATTTGTAACATAATTGAAAGAACAGTATCCCGGAGAAAGAGGCAGGTAATAGAATCACTGCACACTCAGACTCTACTTCATTCTATGCGCGCAGGTTATCTTAAAAACAGCGAAGAAAACGCTGAGAGCGAGCGTAGTTATATTACAAAAGCCATAAACCCTAGTTCGTTGTAACTTGCAGCCTCTGCTAGGCGCGCACATCTTGCGGATCTGGGTCACACGAGAGCTCCATCAAATTTATTAACATTGACGTTGTCTCCCGCGTCTTCTCGTGCATAGGCGTATATGTGTATGCAAGGTAAAATCACAGCGAATGTAAATCTGCTTTATTACTACGGCATGCTAACTCTCTCGGCAATTCCTGATGCATCCTCGACGACGCACAGTGGTCCGGGCGGCCGATCTAGCAGTCCATTTGATAAAATGACTAATCTTATATCGGTATTTAATGCATTTACATAACTTTCTAAATGTGTAGCAATGCCGAAAACCTCGATATTATGAAATTTAATAAAAATTATAATTAGAACAGGCATTCAACAATAAATATTTTGTGAATATGATTCTCCCGGCCGACCGTACTTAACATTTCTAAAAAAATGTTTTATTAAGAATACCATTGTGGATTATTGTTTATTTTAAAACTGAACATGATTTTTCAGGCAGTTCCGATAATGAGACAAAAATGTTTTAGACAGAAGTTAATCGACATGTAGCGGTCTGCAAATTGCAATACAAAATATTTAAAAAAAAATGTTTATTCTATAAAAAATCAAACTCACCGTTAATTTTTAAAGATCATTATATATTTTTGACTTCATAATATTGTAGCTGATGTTAAAACGAATCCAACGACCTACATTGTTGTATGTACCTTTAAACTTTAAAATAGTGCTAAAATCCTCATGAACAGCAAGATCGACGCTGAGGAATTATGCGAGTACACTTTAATTGACGTCACAGTTAGAAAAAGGAAATATTCAGTTGCCATGGGAGGACCCTCGAGTCTCCGCTGGCTAATTGCACTGAACTGGAACTCCGAAGCACATATATTTTTTACGTGATTGCGACAGATCCTTGCCGCCGACAAACGACCTACTAATAAAGATTTGCGAAAGTTCCCGGCCCGTTAAGCCACGATACAAGAAAACTCTAAGTGGCTCGGGCCTGTTATCACAACGGTGCTAGATAACGTCGACCCGCTGATTAAATGGCGCAAGGATACGTCGCCGGCATTATCGCCCTAAAAGTACGACGTTTCGCACAGATTTCGCCGATTTACGGGGTCCTGCGTGTTTCACTGTATTGTGCTCATTTTATCCTACATTATTCGCTTATTAGATATTCTAACAGACCTCTTATCGGACCTGAATAGGTATGACGGCTTGCGAATCTGTGACAGAAATCGTACACTAAACAATTTCGTTACTTTAACGTTGTAAAATCGTAAAAAGAATTTAACGGTCCAGAAATATTAGGCCATTCCGTAAGTTGTGTTGTCTCTTATTCGCTTTGAGGGATGGTTTAACATAATATGAAATACGATACGGAACTTTCTCTTTCAGTTAGAACAGTAAAAACATTACAAGAATTTAAGAACATCATAGTAATGGCGTTTAGAGACAGCAAAGTGCTTCCAAGAAATATCTTTTTCTAGGCTCCTGTTTTTGTATAATTTATGTACAGAACTTTTATTTTATAGGAAGATGTAGTGATCGCTGGACCAATCTGCTAGGGAACAATCTCTCGCATTATTCCCACGAAATCGCAAACGGTTAGAAAATATCCGCGCGGCCGATACAGCCATAGTACCGATGCGCCTCAAACATCCTCCGTCGTTCCAACTTTCCGGTTCAGAAGGCGGAAGCCAAACTCCATCCAAGTGCTTGTAATTGGTCGGTATTTTCCACCCCCGCGCAGCACCATACACCCGGTGGCCCAATTTAATATAACTTATGCATATTCAATAGTTTCCCCGCGGCGTCGTCGTCGTCGTAGTCGTCGTAGTCGCCGTCGTCGTCGGAACTGGAAGGGGTTATGCACCACGGTCGAGAGGGAATGGGAGGGTCGAGGGATGCACCACCGGAAGGACAAAAGCTGGCCGTGCTCAGCAATTTCCTCCGCCTCCGCGGAAAGTTCGCCGCCTCGCGAAGTTTCGAGGGAAGCCGTGTAGATGACGATTGTGCCGCGATTTACCGCGATCTGTCACGACGCAGACTTCCCGGCGAACTTGCCAGACCCCGGCAGACGTACACTCTCTACGCGTCACGTGAAACGCATCCGTCAGGTGCATCGGGCCTTGTGCATCGCGAGAACCGCAGCAGATCACCGGCGAATCGTTAAAGCTGAATTAACGTTGCCCGACCAACCGAAGAATTGCTTTGCGATACGGCGACCGAACAGCAATGAAGCAATGGATGAAACAGATAAGTCGTTGCGCGGTTCGATTTCTTTCTTGAAGAATAGTGCGGAAAATGGACAGTAATGTCTCGTCGTATGTGAAGGGGATGTGCATGGTACTTGTGAGAAAATTATGCCCGCTATCAGGTCTGGGTTAGGTGGCCTTCAGAGGTGCAGGCTTGACCATCAAGAAGCGTAACTTAAAAGGGTGACACAATAGTAATAAATTCACAAAACTTTTTTGTTGTTACTTATATTTTTAAGGAACATTTGCCAACATATTTGTGACATTTTTCTGGTTAAAGCGCGACCAAACATGACATCCTCCGAAGCATATTTGTTTATTTAATTCACGATTGAGTAGATCCATCATTATTTTACCAGATTATAATTCTCCATTGTTCACGTGTAAAAAGTTTAATCTAAAGCGATCCATACACAACGCAATTTATTGATTAGTTTCTTGATTAGTTCGGATAGTTGAGGTTCTGCTGTATTTGACATCACCGAACCAGCAAAATGTCCTGAGCAGGATAATGGTAAAAGTTTCATAAAAAGCAAAATGACTTTGTCACTGTTTTTTGTTTTGGACCTATTAGTCAATTCTTCAAGGGGGCCACTTAAAGGGCTGCGGAACTTCTTATCCGAGCCACACGGTCCCCACCATCAATCAGTGCGTTCCCCCACTACTTAAGGTGCTACTATGTACTACTACTATTACTACTCGCGATATGTAATCGATTATCCATAAACAGATAGAAACAAAAGCATTTCAGTTGGTACAGCTGTGTCAAATAGTGGTGGTTATAAGGAAGTGGTAGAAAGAGCCAAATTTGGCCCGCAGGCCGCCAGTTGGGCGGTTGTTAGTGAAGGTATATGTATTGGAGAACAGTTAAGCTGTTAAATTATTTACGACAATTGATTGTCTCTAATAATAGCCATCTTCAACACTGAGCAGTTAGTTTACTCGGTTACCTGACCTAATGGAGACGTAGTTATAAATAATTTTGATTCTCTGACTAAATAAAAATGTTACGATTGTGTGTAGGAAATGATCTAAAATTGAAACTCTGATTGATTGAAAGAGTCCTGAGTGAACTGTACTAAATAAACTCTGCCTTAATGTGGCTTGTACTGGTTCCTGGATGAAATTGTTCTTCGATTGCATTAATTTATTTATAGTTTAGACAGTGGTCGATGAGCACAGTTTTATGTCAGGATTTAACGATGAACTTTTAAACGAATATATTCAATATATACGATGCGACGTTTGGTTAAGACCTGTATATAAACACAATAAACAGCTTTTCCATTTTTATTTCATCAATAAATTAGTTTGATTTTATGGCGTTCCAGGGGATGCTGGGTTAGCAATTATGATCATAGAATATTAATCTTGAAGATACACCATTTTCAAATGACGTGAAGGACACATGTTTAACAGCCTGAAGCTATTTAAGACACTGTTGCCCGGATAATTGCATGTAGCCTCATCCCCAAGTGCAATAACCAATTTCTATGGATTTTACGGTAATTCCAAACTAGGTAAAGATTCTCTAGCATTAAATCTATTCGATCAACGACTCAATTCTCATTGCAAGACTAATAAAATAGTAGAACAAACTGATACCATGGAGTTCGTGGGAAATGGGTCATGTTTGACAATAATCTGCAGAATACATGTGCTCCGATCGATTTGTATATTCACGATGTTGACAGTTTGAAAGTAATTTGTGTTTGTGATATTAATTGTTTGAAAGGCAGTTACGCTTTGCTTATCCGAGTGTGTGCATCGCTCGAATGCAAGCCTATTTATGTTTCTATTGATTTGCCAGCGCTATAGCTGTCAGTAAAATATCCAGAGACTATTTTATGATTGTTTAACTTTGTTGGAAAATTCCAAGCTGCCAATAGCCGCTGCAACTCGTCTGCTAGAAAAACATGGACTCGGGAACAGGAAAAGGCACCGTCGACGACCATAACTTTCCTCCCAGCAGTCTCGGACCAAAGTCAGCTACTTCCAGGAGGGAAGCAACGGGGCGCAGGAATAATATTCTCCGGGATACGGAAATCGGAGCGGGAGTCCGCGCGAGATGGCGGCAAGACGAGAGGCGTTCAGTAACTTTTCCCTTTATCCGCTCATCCCGACGTCGTCTGTCGGGACCCGACAATGAATGGATGTCAAAAACGCAGCAATTAATTCAGCCCCTGTGGGGAACAAAGGCGTAAGAATACCGTCGGTTGTCGTGGTACTCGAGAGAAGTTCTTCCTCGTCTAGGGACTTCGCGAGGCATCGCGGGAGAGCCGAAAGGAGAGATCGCGGGAAAGAAGAACGGAGATAACTGGCAGTGAGGTAGCAATGGACGGGATGGCACAATGGTTGGATCATCCAACTTTACTTTGCTTATTGTAATTCAATTTCACGGGGCGACTGTCTGCTTCTCTGTTCGCCTATGCCCCCTTCCCCCCCTTTCTCTCACTCTGTCTTTGCTCTCCCCTCAGCCGACGACAGTGTCGTCCTCGTTGCTCCCGGTGCCAAATCTCTGCCCCTTTTTCGGGTCTGTATAATTTCGCGCACAGCCCCATCGACCGAAAATCCAAAGGGGTGGACTTGACAACTGTTTAACATCTTCGCTTACAATTCCCATTTCGCGGTGGCCTGCGATCCCAGCAGACCCGTGAAATTATTCGGAAGGGGGCCGCGGCAAGCGTGTATCCGGGGAATCCTCTTTGCAGCGCGCCGGGATTGCAACTTCCCGATACTTGGCACGCTTCTCCGCGGAAAGCAGAGTCGGGGCCGAAGCTTTTTTACCAGCTCCGGGTCGAGGGAAAACATTCGTCCGGGAAGTTTCCCGGTTACGGAATCCGGTAATTCGGCCGGGTCTTGCCGATATACCGATAGAGCCGTCAGCTCGTTGTCGCTCCCCTTTTCTCATTCTATTCCCCGGTCCTCGTGACCTAATTGCTCCCGACCTTCGATCGCGAACCGCTCTCACCCGTTCGCCGGCGCTATTGAAAATAGAGAGGAGAAAGTGACGACGGGAGAGAGCGAGCAAGCGAGTCGTTTACCCGAGGGGAAGAACGTACCCGCCGCGATGCGAACGTTTACAGGTAAACAGCCCGGTAACAGCCCGAGCGGTGAAGGATAAGGAGGCTGCATTCGAAAGCAATATCTTGCACCAAATTGTGCGCGACACGGGCCGTCCCTTCTCCCTCGGAGCCCGGTTCGCCAACTGGGCTTCGTCTGGATAGCTTCGCTGCGATGCCACAGCAAATACGTGAATGTTGACTCAGCCAGCTATCAGACCCACCACGGGCGCGCCTTATTCGAGCTGACTAAACATGCCAACTTAGATTGCCATAACACTGCGCGATGTATGTGTCGCAGGAATCTTCCGCGTCCGACGTCTGCCTATCGTTTCGAGATTCTGCCTCCTTAGCCGTCTCTAATTACTCCGCTTTTCACAAATCCTCCTCGATGCAATCTTATTCTTCGAACAACGATGGTTGCTTCGAATTACAGTGTAGTAATTTTCAGTTGTGGGATGGAATACTCGACAGCAGCGTGTTAATACTATTCATTGAAACAGTGTTTCATAAGCAGACCGCGGGTCTTATGCATTCATGAGAAGAATGAGTGAACGAAATTTAAAATGGGGATAGGGATTAATGGAATTTAAGAGCATTGATCGTTCTGCATTCATCGGAATGATTACGGAGGAAAGAAAATTTCTAGTTGGCTCCTGTTCCTTGGAATTGATACAGACAATTTTTATTTTGCCCAAAAATCCGCATCCGACATGCAGAAACAAGTCGAAAACATAGGATAACATTTTCTCTGTAGCACGTTGTTTTCGAGAAAATCGAGTTTAAAGATTCGTCTACTTACTGCAAAGGAAGTGCGCATTTTTCTCGAAAACAAAGCCTTGAGTAGAAAAATGTTATACTTCCTTGCTGACTTGTTTTTGCATGTATAATTACCACCAGAGCGCTTATACCATAATTTCGGGAACACCCTGTACCATAGTCAATTTATTGGCCTGTTCTAGAGTACTAGTCAGAACGTTGCTCACCAGTGTCCACCATAACTTGCCTCGAAGTGATCGGGAGGATGATCGGCGAGCGAAAAGGAAGGCTTAACGTGTAAGGATCTGGATCGGGCTGTATCAGTAGGAAAGGGCCTGGGCTTGCCGGTGAAATGCACAGATTGGTACCCGATGTTGATTGAAGTGTAACGCAGATAACTCGAATCGTGGGCAGCGAAGCGCGGCATGCACTTGCACGGATAGAGAGATTAGCAAAGGGCGTAATGGAGTTCCGGGCAACTCAAAAACGATCACGCTTCGTTGGAGCATCCGTCACGCGGATGTCTGACGGATCTTCGGCTGGTCACGTGCTCCCGTAATTCCCGATATAACGTCGTACGTGATTCATATCTGCTCCACGGCACCAGTCCCGGTGTCTTTGTTTACATAATGCGGCCCGTTCCTGGAGGCCAGCCAACCGTGTTCGTCCACGATAATCGTCGCGTTGAATTTAGTCAAAACGCCACCGCCGCCTCTGTTCTCGATAAGAACACCGGTGGATACGAGGGGATGAATCAACGTCAGGACGAAGTGGGACGTGCCCGTTCTAAAGTCCAATGACACGGCAAGAATCGCTCGGCGTTTAGGCGTCTCGGACCCCCGGCCCGGGCTATTAAAGGCTTTCTTTTCTGATTTAAGTCGATGGGAGCGGCGCTTTTAGGTAACGCTTCCTTATCCAATAGACGCGATTTATACCCGGAAGCCAGATAGAAATCGCCCCCCACGAATAAGTTTAGATTATACGACGACCGACTATCTTCCAAACCAGAAGACATCGACCACGTGCTGTTTAACTACCTCTGACTGCGACTATTTGGGCGAACAGTGACGGCAAGCTGGAAGTACGGTTCGTATCGAGACTTTGACGAATCGCGTCAATTCTAGATTCTTTTCAGTACCCTTGAATAGTTACAATTATAACTACACTATGACTCGTGTAGAATATTTTTTAAATGCGCTTTACAATAAAACACGAAAGCTTCTATATCTCTGCCCCTAGAAAAAAATGATGGTTTCACGCGAGGATGATGCAAAACAAGAACAATAGTTCCTCGTGGTGAATTTGGTTAAGATCGAAAGATGATCGAAATGCACGCGGAATTTATTTGAGATTTTAGGACAGCGACGTGTAGCTGTGAATGTTTGAGCGAAGGGTAAGGTCGGTTCCTTCGCCGGCGACGACTGCAGACCATAATAAGTCCCATGGGCAACGATCGACCATGAAACTGGGGCCGAGATACCAGGGAGAGTACGTGTGACCGATGCGCCCGGTTATGATCGGCAGAGGGTGACTGTAACTACGCGATATAAGGTGTCGTACGGGCAGTCGTAAAACCGTCGGACACCGGAGAAACGTAGCACGCTTTATTATCTGGTTTACTACTTTAATATAATAAAACTCGAGCCGCGGTGACTGACGTGTCGACCGTGGAAATCCCAGCTTTATCGGTTCGACTTAGCCCCGTCCGCCTCGGAATCGTTCAGCCCCTTATCCTCCTGCCGGTTGCAAACCGGGGGAGGGATCTAAGTCCGTGACAGTTCGCTACTTCGTTCCCGTATTATTCTCTTTATCGTCTGATTATTCCACGATCATTCGATCCCGAGAGGGCCGCGTTGCCGGTTTTCTTCGCGGATTGAAGATGATTTCCAGTCCCGCGAATTTTGACTCTGACGCGAGGACAGAGGTGTCCGGGGAACGCATCTGACGTTTCACACGGGCTGCTCTTGCCGTGCGAGTCCACGCGAAATCCCAGACAGTTAATTGCGGTCTCCCGCAGACAAAATGCGTCCCGGCTTCTGTAGCCGACATCGCGGAGCAAACGGATGTCGCCTCGCCGTCCACCAACGCTCCACGAAACGCTCGCCCGATTAAATTACACGCTGGTTTCTTCGCGGAAGGCGTTTTGCTTTCCGCTTGCCCCTGGTCGATTGTTTTCGCCGGGAACGGATGCGGAAATTGGTGAAGTTCGAAGGGATTCGGTTTCTTGGCAGGATGAAACCTCGCTTTCTCTGCGAACTTATGGTGGAGGTACGTTACTGGTCGAAAGTACCATACCAAGACCTTTTTTGGTGCACGAACAAGGTAAGTCGGGATTTCGCCGACTGTTTTATTCTTGTACAAACCAGCAATGTATGGAAATATTTAATATTTCAACAAGTACGATTTTAACAGAAAATACCAGTGTACCAGTGTAACAATGAACAGTGTACCAGGGTGCTTATACATTGTTCTGTAATAGTTCAATGAAGTTCGTACGTGAAACAACTCTTTCATCAATTATTATGTATTCTACATTCTTAGACTTGCTTCTGAACAGTTGGTATAGGTATCTACAGCTTTTTATGCACTGGAAACTATGACGACATACAAATTTTATAGGGCTACTGATGTGAGGAGACATTCTCAGTAGATTGAGAACGTCATAGTTCAGACCATGACTACGTGTCTCTCTATCCTATAACGTTGAGTCAAAATTAAATCTCTCGTCTCCTTCTACGAAATTATGAACAATAAAAAAGTTCCAATCATTGTAGACGGATAGAAAATGACAGTGTGAGAGGCTAATGTTCGAAATACATTGAATCGAATTAAATGAAAATTTAATATAACAACATCGCTTTGCGTTAACCAGGATCAGTTGCAGTTTGAGAATGCGTCAGTGATGTCCCACAATTTTCCTAGATAACGTCTTAAAGAATGAATTGATTAGAACGACCATAGCATCGTTTATCGTAACGATGTAGCTTAAAACTTGCTCAATGGTCCCAATACCATAGAGAACACCTGCACTTCTCCCAAGATCAACGTCAACGAGATGAATGGAACATTTAAATGTCATCGATGTAGAGTGCGGAAGCCGACAAACAAGCTGACAAGGAGCAGTGAAAAGGGGCGCAACATCGAGGGGAAGGAAACATATTCGAATCCCCGTGCAAATAACCCACACATCGCATCTGTTTTCATTGATAAAGAGCCTCTGGAAGTTTCTGGCCGGTGGCGTAGTCCCCCAAGTATTATTTCATACGGCGCTCGCCAGCCACTTCTCCCATACAAAGAATCTCATTACGATTCGTCAGACGCGTGTCTGCTTTGGAATGAGACAGAGGCGAACGCGTTCCAGGGCAAACAAATCCTCGAAATCCGCGGGTGAACATTCGCGCTCGTGCGAGAAAACGTGGGAGGAGAAGGAAGAGGAAACAGGAAGAAGAAGAAGAAGTAGTAGTAGTAGTAGTAGTAGTAGGAGGAGGAGGAGGAGGAAAAGAATTTTCTTTCGCCGCAGTCGTCGGTTCGCCAGCGTTATTTCTCCGTTCGTTCTTTCGGAGGCTGCCGAGTGTATATTTCCTTCGGTTATTACATGCACATTCTATTACCCGGTGCAGCCCGGCGGCTTGCACTGGGAAGCCCGGTCGTAGGCCGTGCCTACGCCATATTACCCGGAACGCGCATGCAACTTCTTCGCTCTTTCGATCCGGCTCGCCTAACCCTCGCAACCGCCGCCCCCTTGCACCAAACGCCCCACTCCCCCCTGTTACCCGTTTCCGTATCGGTCTGAAACCGAAACTCTTGGAAATTGGTAGCCCGAAAGCACCTCTGTCTACGTAGCCCGCAGGGAAATACAGGGCCCCGCTCAATTAATGCCTCGGAATCGGAATCTTACTTTGTACATTTGTGCCCGGAGTGCCAGCCGACCCGCCAGCCAGCAGGAAATCAAGAATAAATTCGTAATGCGGACCCGCTCCTCGGGACAAGGAATCGAGAGCGTGTTGTTTCCTACGCGACACTGTCGACGACAACGATCTCCTCTCCTCTCTCTCTCCTCTCCTCTCCTCTCTTCTCCACCCTCGGTAACGCGTATTTCTAATGTATAAGAAGGTAATGACATTCGCAGGACGCCACGAGTCAATCGGGAATTGCCGCAGACTACCGTCGCCAGCTTTCCGAAGATCCCTGCGAGTTCAATGGACAGCCGCTGGGGCCACGGATCTGCTCACGCAGATATGCATGGACTGCGTCGAGCGCGTAAATCCTACGGGGCCCGCCGGCAAAATGAAGGCGCCAGATCGGAATAATGGAGACGACACGATCGAATACGACGACGCCTCTGGAAAATTGTCTTTTAAAATATTTCCGGAATTGGCAGCGACTCACGCTGTGGCATCGAACATTTCTGAAACTGTTGTGTGGGGTGCTCACTCATAGGCGACGGTATAGCTGAACGGTACATTTTTGATTCTGGATGAGCAAGCTGTGAGCACTTGTTGATGGTTCGAAAGGTGGGATGCCTCGTTCATTTTCTATTTCCTTTATTTCTTTCTATTCCCTTCCTCTATTCTTTCTCTGGACTAGATCAAGGAGCATTGTATGCCTTTTAAATGGATTCTTAACTTTGGATTTATATTGCTATGCATGTGCTCTTTGCGACGATGTCTCTTCCGTTCCCTGTTTCTTCAATTTTCTTTTTGTATTCCCTTCTTTTATTCTTTCTGTAGAGTAGATGACTAGATTAGATTGGCTTCGTTGGTCTGCATCTTAAATTTCATCCGATCTATTTTGTCACAAATGTCGCCGGCTCATGAACACCGGAAAAAGGTGAGCGAAGCGATAGAGAGCGAGTCCGCCAGTTCTGCTGTCGCAGCAGGTATAATTCATATCGGCGCCGCACCCGGGTAGCGATCAATTATGAAGCGCCATCTGCGTGCGGCGAAGTTTTTTCACACACAACGGCACACTAGAAAGAAGTTGCGGTGAGAGAAGTGTGACGACCGGATACGTTCTAAACAGCTTAGCGTTGGTATAGGAATAGCGTCTAAGCACAGGAAGAAAGAGGGTCGTAGCTTTTCCTGGTCTGGGTAGGTGGCGAGTTAACTGACCTCGGCCGGTTACGACTGTTGGATCATCGAGCTCGCGATGATAGATCGTGATCGCCAAGGCTAGCGCGCGTTAATCTCGTAGATCGTAGCTCGTGCGTCAAGATAAGGATCAAGGAACGGCGTCCACTCGATTACCGACACGACGGTCCGACAAATAGAACCGGCTGATTAGCGATACGGAACGTTGATTGTGCCCTCGTTCGACTCGTGTAAAAATGTATAAGCTCGTCCACCCCTCAGCCCGGTCTCTCTCGCTTCCCAACCATTCATTCGGCGACTTAAATTCTCTCTCCCCCGGTGGAAGTCTCGCGCTTTCTTTTCTTTTCTCAGAAACAATGAAGCTCCCAATCGCATTTGCGATTCCCCTGGTTCGCGGCGCTACTCGTACCCCATCCCCCCTTTCTTCCCTCTACCTTTTTCATCTTTCTCGCTCTCTAGTTGGAACGAAGCTTTCTTTCTCTTTTTCTCGTTCTCCGGCTCGTTTCTACCCCACGATCCGGCGTTCCTACCTGGGAAAACGGCTCGCTCGCCGAAGCCTTTTACATTTTTATAAAGCAGCTTAATTCGTTGCCGGGCGAGATGGTGTGGCCGACGCGCAGACCGAAACGGGAACGGGAGCCGCGGCGAACGAAACGAAATAGAATAGGATGGCAATTACCGGGCGGCGTACCGGGGAACCGGGAATCTATGTACCGTCACGAAATTTTGACGAGCCATCGATCATTTTTTCATATTCGGACGCCCGTGTTTCATCGATACCCGACCACGTTGTTTTATTCATGTATTTGACTTGCAAATTATAGATTGGCTGCCCATAAATCAACGATTCCTTCTTACAGCGCCGCCATTTTTTCCTCGCAGCTTATACTACGTCGACGTCTTACACCGTTCCCGGAAAATCTTCAACATTTGCGGAAATGTTGGTTTCATGTTGACTCATGCCTAATCCAAACACTTTTTTCTATTTCTTGGGGAATAGGGTGCCCAATATCTTATTCTTCGCGAACAGTGTGAAAAATGGTATTAAATTTTGACAAATCGCAGAAATGTTTAGGCGTGGATCAATCAGTGCAACCACACGAAACAAAAGAAATCGTTCAAACACAAACGCTGTAAAAAGCCACCACACACTCTTGTCGTGGCTTTGGCTTGTGCAATCACAAGTTGCAATGCAAAACGGACGCAGACAACATCGTGGTGAATGCGTTCTTACTATATTATTAACGGATCGCACACACATTCCGTCTTCTATTGCAACTTGTGACTGCGCACAAAAAAGGGATGACGAGATGACGGCAAGTTTCGAATGCATATTCATCCGGCAACCAGTAATAATACAAAAGTGCAGAACCAAAAAAACCCGGCGACAGCTGTTTGCGTTCTGACAACACGCGGCTGACAATGTAGTACAAACTTATTTCAACGGGCCGCTAACACAGCATACACGGCGTGGAAAAAGTTGCAATGTCGCGGTCACGTAAATAGAAAGAGCGAGGACAAAGGGCTCGCTGTAGTCGTCGGCGGGAAATTCGGAAAACGCGAGTTCTCTCGAGAAAAAGCTAAAGGCGGAAGGCTCGACGGTGGGACGGCATTCATCGGGGCGAGGTGCGAATGTGGGAATGATAAATCGCGGCCAGTTAGGTACGTTAGCTACATACGGCGCGGCGGCGCAAGGAGAGAATTATTATTGGAGAATTTATTTCTCAGTCGAGAAATTATTGCCGCCATTATGCCGGCGAGCGAACACGTGTTTTAACTGGCCTCCCCCAAGTTAGGCGGCCGTCCGTGCGAAGCCGAACGAGCTGCCGCCACGCTCCTCGGACATAATGGTCATTCCTTGGAAGCCTCGTTGCCGGTCCCCTGTTTCACGCGTAGCCCGCAAACGCGTCCGCCCCGGAATGAATCGGCCATTTGGGAACGCCGACAAATATTTTCTAATCTTGTCGCCAGAAACTCGACCGTCGACGACGTTAAGTATCGGTGAGTAACGTCGCTCGATAATTTGTCACGCGACGTAAGTCACACCGGTGCGGTAACCACGCGCCAGGATGCCCGTTGCTCTCCTTTTTAACGGGGTACACTGGTTCTTCATTTTTAACACACTGGAACTACCGAGTATCAAAATTATAGAAATATCTTCTTGAACAGTTTTATACTTCTCTATTCGAGTACATGCTGCCATAAAAATCAGACCAGAATTTTTTATATCCATGAAGTTTCTCGTATTTTGTTATTGTGCTAAAGGCCGCAAAATATAGAATAATTGGTAATTTGCCAACGCCCTACCAAACCTACTTTGCCAACACTATTTGTGACATTTGTGCGTGTTGCGTATAGATCCCTTTTGATGGAATTGATTACATGTGTAACACGAGTCCGGCTAATGGAGAATTCGAGGAAATTCCGGATCATTGAAATTCCAAATAATTTGGGTTCTGTTAAATCGTTAACTGAACATGCTCCGAATCATGTTGCGTTCGGGGCTGATTTTAATCCGAAACATGTCAGAAATGTGGGGTGTTTGATCAATGGCCCACTTTATGTCAATTTGTAGAATAAATTTTTGAACTAGAGTATACACCGAACAAATTTGATGAATGTGTTCCTTTTGACAAGTTCAGCAGATTAAGAGACGTCGCGTGTACAAGCATCTGCAGTCTATTTGTAGGTCGAAGATGGACCGGGACTCGCATTAATCTCGAATAATGAGCTTGCTTCGTGGACGCGTGTCATGTACGGCGAAGAAAATCCGTGTTCGTGCGATAAGACAGAAATATAATATTGGAATTGGATCGGTGAGACCTGGCTATGAATTTGATTATCGGGAAACGGGTGTATTTGCGCACCTTCGCCCCCAATCCCTTTTCGCTGCTTGCCCCGACTAATCAGTAATTAGAATCTGTAGATATATATACATATATATATATATATGGTATATATACATATACGTGCGTCTATCCCTCCGTGGCAGTCCTTCCGGCAACGCGTGTGCGGGGCTCGCCTCTCCCCGTAGACCCTCTTCTAGACTGCTGATTAATATTAACCACGTTAGTCGCGCTGTTGTGATTAATATGACGTATCGATCGACGTTATCTAAGTGAATAATTAATTCGAGATTGTACATGCAGTCAGCACGCGTGTATAGTCGTTACGCAAGGGGGCACGTTTCCGTATCGTCTTGAATACACGTGTGTGTCTGGCTTGACACACAGAGCGACTCGGATTCGGCGTCGCAGTAATTTCACCGTAATTATTATAGCGTCGGCATGCGACGCATGCATGCATCAAGTTCCATTGTTGTGTCGCCGGGGATATGTAGGTTGAAAACTGTTCGCTTGTTCGGCCCTTGATAAATGGGAATAAAGAAAATTCATCGCTTCCTGCTACCCTATCGCTTAATGGGCTCGCGGAAAAATTTACTATTCCCTTTTACCCATAACTCAACTTCGCGATCGATCTTATGGTAATTAAAAATACCATGCGCGGATCATAATCAACTCAATTGATTCCCTCGGTTCTATCGGATTGACTGTACATGTGGGAATGACGATTATTAATAAGTGTGATTTTTGATAGAGTGGAGAATTGTTTTGAGAAATACAAAGTAATCGTCGAAGAAGATGATTACAGGTAACCCAGCGTTATCGATGCGATCTATGCACGAGGGCATTTTTTTTCAAGTGCACGCCACAGGTATTTCCTTGAACCATAATAAAATATGAGGTTATCGCCCTTTCTCATCGGTGCACACCAGCGGATATTTACACGAACAGTCCAGCTTAATTATTTATGATATCAATTCGTCGTTATCTGATCATCGGCGAGGTGGTTTTCCACGAAACCCTATGTTTTATTTTAGGTTACGAACGCTTTAATAGTTTCTTCAACTTGCGATAGAATTCTATTTTACTCCTATTGATAGTTGAAAGTTAGAGTAAATTTACGTATTCAATAAATATCAATGCAGATGAAGAAAAAGTTCGAAAAGAAAGGGACAGATCTTAGATATTTAGATGGTGAAGTTGCTAATTTTTTTGCGAAATGTGAGCACGATAAATTGGAAAAGAACGAACGTGGACGACGTCGAATTCCGGACAGTGTGTTGGACGCAGGGGCGAGATTAGCAGCGTATCGAAGAGTAGATTTCAAGCTTAATCGAAAACGCGTGCCCGTCAAAGTGTGTGTATCCGACGGTGCTTCAGAGGGGCCTCTGGCTCGTCGGTACGACGCGGCGCGGCGTTGCGCGGCGTGGCGGCGTCTGTTCTTGGGGGTAGTCGGTATGGTTCGGCAGTCGCGGTTTTTGAAAGCCCTTTGCACAAAACAGACGCAAGGTTGCACACGAGACTGAGGTATCCGCAACCGACAGCGCAGTAGAGACTGCGGTTACCAGACCGCAAGCTACTACCACCTACGCGAGAAATACAGGAGGGGCGTGAGGCGGTCGAGGCACCGGTGATGCTGTAAACCCTCTAACGAGCTTACTTCCCCGTAATATCTGGGCGTTTTAGTTTAACCCGGAGCGTCAAAGATAAATTCGTTTGCGATTAATTCACCCGTCCCGTCCCGCACCGTACTCCGACGCGGCGCGGCACGGTATGGTATGGCGTACCGTGGAGTGGCCTGGGCTGGCCTGGCCTGGCATGGCATGGCGTGGCGTGGCGCAAGGAATTTCCCCTGCTAGACGAACGAACAACGACACTTTACCGGCTGCGTGATCGGCGCCGAACGAGAAACGCCCTACGATCGAGCGCAATCTAATTTCAAAGAAGTTCCGTAACACTGACGCGATGCCTGACGAGAAAGTCGAAATCGGTTCTGCACGCTGCTCTTCCGAAATTCGATGATTTTTTAGCAAGAAAATCCTTCAAAAGGAGAAGCGGATACAAGCAACTTTTTTAGGATCATCATACTTGAAGTATGCAGAAAGGAGCATAACACGACCAGATATTGCGCTGTACGGTTTACAAAGATGTTTTGTTAGCAATTTTTAGAAGAATTATCTTATGAAGAATTAATATGAGCCATTTATCACAAACCATTACTAACATGAACCGGAGAGAGAGAATTATCTCTTGAAAATGCATGGGAGCGTTATCTAGAGACCCTTAGGGAATCGGTAATATCTCCCAACGCAGATTTAGATTTCCATTTCGATTCCGGGTCCGAGAAGGAGAAAAGAAAACGTGTCCCCTCGACCCCGCGGAAATTCATCGGCAACGGATAAACGGAAATCCTCGACTTGGGTAACGCGGGGGTGTGAGAAATATCCCCGGCGATGTCTCCGCAGGCTCTGGGGCCCCCCTTTCTTTGCAACTCGTTTCGGCCTGGCACCGTTGTATTCGCATGCGATGGGAAATTGGCCGTAGAATATTTACGAGGTGGTCTCACCTTCGCCAGGGTTCGAACATCGCCGCACACACCGACGACCATCGTCGGCGTGTTTGACAGCACTGTCAAGCCAGCCAGCTTTTGTGACCGTCGTCGACGCCCCTGACGTCGTCGTCGAGAGACGCGCCCGTGGTCCAGGCTTGCAAGTGTGTACGTGTGTGTCTCGCAGCCAGATTCGAGATTCTATACGACCACTACGGGAATGCACGAAGATAGCGGCCGAACAAAAGAAGGACTCTCCTCTTTTACACATCCAGAGGCGCGGGGTATACGCCCACACACGAGCGTCGTTTGCTGTAGCAAAGGGGAAAAGTGGCTTGCTCAAGGCAGGGGATGAAACGCGAGGGTGAAGAGGACGGCGAAGAACTGAAGTTGCCGGGCAAGGAACGCAATCGAGTGGGATTAAACCTTCTCGATTGCTTCCAACTTCACGCGAGCTCTTTCTCACACTCCTCCCTCTCTCTCTCTTTCTACGTTTCTCTCTTCCAGACACTCCACCCTGCTCCACCTCTAACTCCCACCTCTCTCGCTCTCTCTCCTTCTTGCTTCCCCATTGCGGTGAAAAGACGTTTGATGGTACGGCGGGTATGTGAGGGGCCGAGTCAATTCGAGTCGATTCTATCCTCCGAGCTCCCCGGGTTAATTGGACATTTTTTATTGTCAATTTGTGATTGAGATCGCGACAGCCTTTGTCGCGCAATCCGACAGAAAGAGAGGACCCGAAATGCCGGCTTTGTCGGCAAGCCCGCATTAAGACACCCTTTGTCCGTTATCAGCCGGCCAGAGTGCAGTACGGTTTTCGCTTGAAAGACCGGTTTTCCTTCGATCATCGGAAAGTTACGCTTGTGGACCGTACGAATTCTACTAAACGACCACAGGTGCACAATTCGCGTTCTTCGAACTTTTCTATTCTTGATATGTTGGAATTTCTCTGATTTAACAATTAGTACTTTCCCCAAACGTGTACATACAAATTGATACAATAACAGTTTGATACGAAACGCGACATGATTGTTTCATAATTTACATACTACCATATTTTACTCAAACACATCGTGCTCAGGATAATCAGAGAGAAATGAACCGTTGTGATGAAAATGAGTCAATTTGTATGTACGTGAACGTAAATGCACACGTGTTCTTGTACTGAAAAGGCTGTATCGCGAATGTGTAAGTCGAGAATAGGATAATATTGTTAGATTTATCTAACGACCCTCCAGTTTCTAATTTCCTGTACTCATTTTGGTTATAAATTGCGTAAAATCGACAGTCTAATGACTCCAGTAGTTTCCCCCAAATCGATTCTTCCGATCCCGTTTAAAATCTCCTTGTTGAAAGTAGAGACAGTAGAAATATTTCTGGACTCCATTTCCTTGCGGCGCACAGGGAGCGTCGAGATGCGAGCGATACGTCGCGCGTCGCCTAGGAGGATCCGGCGAAGTTTAGCTTTCTGGGATCGGTGAAACAGGCCGAACGAAAAGCGGCAAAGGGGAAAGTAAGACTGAAGAGCGACAGGATAAAGCCGTCGAGCGCGAGAGAAACGAGTTTCCGCTTTGCTACTTTCGTCAGTGCATCGCAAACACACCGGTGTATACGAAAGAAAGATAGCGCGATGAAAAGGCGCGGAACGCCGGCGGCGTGGCGCGGCGGGGCGGGGCGGACTGTGCGAGAGGGTGTGCTCTCTCGGTGGCTCGCTCTCTTGCTTTACAGGGCTAAATCGCAGACTTTTTTTTACATGCTTACACGGAGAAAGCCCTGAAATATTAAGCGTGCAATTACCAGACCCATTCACCGTGATGCAACGCTGAGACACGCGTCGGTAACGCACAGAGCGCAAAAGAGAAGCACGCGACGCGAAGGAGAAAGGAGCGAGTCTCGTTGGAGGGGGGAGGGGAGGAGTGGCGTGGGTGGCAGAGGAGGATGAAGAGGATGAGGAGGACGAGGAGGAGGAGAAGGAGGGCTGGAAGTCGACGAAAGAACAGAGAATCACCGAGGCACACGCACACACTCCGTTCCGTTCCGTTTCGCTTCTTCCGCGCTCTCCCCCTTCTTCTCTTTCTTTTTCGCTCTCTGTACACGTCGATTCAATGTGATGATAAAAAGCGCGCTAGGCGAAAAATGAAAAGCTTTTCGCGACCGCTGGGCTCGGATGAGGCGCGCGAGCGAGACGGGACCTGTGTGCTGCGCCACATTGTTTCGAGCTTTGTCTCGAGATGCACGGGCCGTCCATCCTGCGCCCCGCTGTCGTTAAGTCGTCGTTAAAACCCGACGCTGTTAAGTGTATTAGATCCGAAACAGCCCCGAGGTAAGTAAAGCGAGAGCGGCGGCTTTTTCGAACGGGTATTTATTAAATTCGATAATATACTACTACGGGGCCGACACGAAGCGACGAGACGCGTCGAGTCGCGAGGATTTACGGCCGGCGACAATATAATCGCAGCGACGACGAGCGAACGCGAGTGGAGGGATTAAAAGAATAAGGGAATAAATAAGCCTGAGGGCGCGCGCGCCCCGCTCAACAGGTACAGAGCGACGGAGTTTTTGAATATTCATGAGCTGTCCATTAAACGGCGTGTAATTTGTTTTCTTTGTAGAACGGGCCCGTGTATAGACGCCGGACGTGATCTATTTCGGTTGCACGGCTTTCCGAATCGCCTTTCGAAATCGCATGAAATTTCCATCGGCCCGAGAGCAACGGTGTCTCTACGGTGCACGCGCGAAAATTTCTATTTCTGATCGGGATCCGACCGCGAAAAATTGCGGCCCGTGCTGCCAGCCATAAATCATGACGCGCAAAAAGCGTCGACGCTCGAAAAAGTTCGATCTGGAATCGAGCTTTGTGATAAAATTGCAATTACGACGAATGAAAAATGATTTCGCCGCGACCAGATCGAGATATCGACGAGGCTCTGACGCAAATGCTAATGGACTTCGCGTGTATATATACATAAGCAGCCTGCGCCGAGGTTGAATTTTTATTGAATGGGAGCTCCGCGGGATCGTACGTTCGCCGGGCTCGAAGAATATTGTTTTATGAAGAGGCTCATACGATACTTAAACTATAAGAGAAATTATTCTTGCTTTAAAGGGTGAAGTCTCTACTTGAGTGCCCGTCCTTTAACGTTTTTTTTTAATGTCCTATTCTGTGTACTAAATCAAAACCAGAATCGCACGTTCTTTCCCTTGCTTCGGAGTAATTTTTAAGATGTCATTTCAAAAGGGAGATTTTCCTATAAACTTTAATTTTGTTGAGCAGTGGATGCACTTTAAAAAAAAGCTTGCATGCTTTCCAAGAGTGATACAGTACACCAACCATCGAATTAATGATCTCAATTCATTCGTACTCTCAGCAGCGCGATTTAAATTGAGAGAATAACCATGATAGGACGCCGGATTGTCGATCGTCGACAGCCGAAGAATGGCGTCGGATGCAAATGATTTTTCGTTGTGACCGCAATTAAGTGGATGAGATAAAGCGCCCTAACGGTTCCCCTGAATCAGCGAAGAATCCTCAATCTACCACCCCCGTGGTAATAGCTCTCCACCGAGCATCGTTCCAACTTAAGAAACGAGTCTCCAGACGCGGCATAATTTTCCCTCGGATCCGCCGATAGAGCTATGACGCCGATAAGTTCCACGACGACGGCGTTCCGTTTCACGCCGACGACGTGGGTAGACCTAGGTGGAACACGGTTCTGCGAGATAAACACCGGTGGATGACTGATGCGGTCTTCGAACGTGAACGTGGATGGGTGGGCATGGTAACGCGAGTCGAGCATAAAATAACGGGTCTAATGACGTTCGCTTAACAAAAGCGCTTCGGGACCGCGACGACGCCGAAAAATCTGGCGGGAGCGTCGCGCCGGAAGCCGAGCTGGGGCTCGTTTCTCTAAACCGCAGGTAGTTGTATGCATGAAGTGAAGTGTCGTTCCGAAAATAGCTGGCTCTCCCTCAGCCGGGGAACGATGGTTCGCGGGGGCGTGTGAGCAGGTGTATGCAAGTCTGCAGGTTTGTTTGCGCGTGTACGCGTCGGTGCCCGTGATAGAAGTACGTGGTGGCGCCGATGGAAGCGTAAAAGTGATGCTCCCGTTCACGTCGACGTGTTCCTCCTCGACTACATGCGTCCAAGCTCGTCCATGTGTGCTCCTGTTCGTTTGTCCGCGTTCCCGTGCGTCGGTGTCTGTCGCGAGTCAACGTGGAAGTGCAAGGGACAGAGCGCGCATCACGTATACCTATACATTATCTAGCAGCCATTTCGGTGGCATCATGGCGTAGCTGGCTCAGTTTACGGGCTGCTCCATCACGCGAGAGCTTAGCTTATCTCAATGCGACACAACATATCTGAGGCTTCCGTCTCCCGCCGGCCGAGAAACTACTGTCGGTAGCGACAGGTGGCAACCGCTGTGCGATTCGCGGTCAAACCATACTCGACACCGGCGCGCGGGGCCCCACACCACTCTCCTCCACTGTTCGCAAAGTTCCGCCGAAGATTAACCCGACGATTTATTTTGCCACGCCGACGACGGCCCGCGAACGGCCAACCGGTTCCCCGACAACCGCGTTTCACGCTCCAGACATTCGGACAACGGTTAATCGCGCGATGCTCCGATAACGTTCGCTGGGCTCTGAATAGATGCTTGATGGCACGACCCCCCGCCCCCCTCTCGTTCACCCGTCGCCGCCCACGCTTTCTGGCGACGTTACTTCCGAACCGATGGATTCCGCCTCGCTGTTGCTCTCCGGGCAAGATTCTATTGGACTGCCGGGACTCGATAGATATTGATTGGCTGCGACCCTGGTGTCGGACGTTGTGAATCGGATTGTGGGATACTTGTAGATTCTCTGCCCCGATAGATGGAAGCGCTAATAGGTTCGCTTGGAAAAAATTAATGGAACTTCTGTTCGTATGTTTGAACAGGAGATGGTACACAAGGTTGTATTACTATCACAGACAAATTGAGAAATTTATAGGGTGAATTCGTTAGGTGGTGTTAATTAAGAAGCTATCCCCGTGCCAAGAAGTAGGGTACTATTTGTATAGAATAGAGTAGAGTACCAGTACAGTAGAATAGAGTTGGGTAGAATATAAAGTAGAGTACCAGTACAGTAGAATATAGAGTAGAACATAGTACAGTACTAGTGGAGTAAAATAGAGTAGAGTCATGTACTAGTAAAGTATAAAGTAGAGTACAGACTAGAGTATATTATAAGGAAATCATTACGATTGTATTACTACATACTTCAAAACGATTAGAGGAATCTTTGAGAATTCTGTTGAGTGTGCTCAACACGGAGAGAATCGATAAGTGGCGGAACAGTGAAATTAACGGCCACGGATCCAATATTCCTCGGTCGTCGATGGGGCGTTATTTTGTATCAATTGGTACTAAAAGACACCGTCGTACGGAAGGTTCCAGTTTTAAATCCGGATGTTTTTCGGAAACGATTGTACGAAGCCAACGGGGAAAAGAACTATCGGGGACCGAGTAGGGCAATAAAATTGATCACCTCGAAATCCGCATGATAGGAGGAAAAGAAGAGTATGAGTCCTCGGCGAGGGTGGGGTGGCGACGCGGGGCGTTCGGGGGTGGCTGGGTAGCATTAAAGTGCTTTGCGCTCGGTCGAGCTACGAATTTCAATCTGGAGCCTCGAAACGATCGACCCTCCAGTCAGAATAGACCGGGATAAAAGGGAGATTATCGGTTCGTACCTTTTGAAAACTGGAGATACTGAACTTTTCATATCTCGAAAACGACCGGGCTAGTGACCCTGTTAAGTACCCGCGATCAGCCGGGTTCGAGACGAGCCCCGGTTCGCGCACTGCGATTGAAAAACGCGTTCGTTATTAAGTATTCCCGTCGGAGAAGGACACTCTGAAGTTTTCGAAAATACTTTTGCGCTGGAGTGGCGCGAGGAGGCGCGGTAAACAGATTGTCTGGAGGTGGGGGGAGAGGCAAGTTTCCCCTAAGGAAAGCTGCCGAGGCGAGCTCTTTGTCGGGTCGAACGACTTCCTGAAGAAACCCCGAAGACACCACTCATAGCTTGTAACGATAAGACGCATCGCTTTTACTACCATCCCTCCGTAGCGTCGCCTCGCCTCGCCTCGCTCCCGCAGAACGTGCTATTTTTCCACTAAACGATAACATTACACCTCTTCCACCCCCGCAACCCCCGCTGGTCCGCCATCGTACTGAGTCGCCAGTCATAACTGCACTCGGATCCTGCGGTATCTGTCACCGAATGGCGTGTATGATCCCCGACTCGGCTGCTATGCTCTGAAACCTTCATGGACGAGGAACACTGTACAGACACTGGGCGCTACTTACGACGCGCAAACATACCCTCCCCCTTCGACTCCACCCCTTGCTTCAACCAACCCCCTTTTTCTAGGCTGCTCTGCCAGTCTGTATAGCCGGAAGGCTCGCCGGTGAAGAGAAAGTGGGCATGTTAGGCAGCACGAAAGAAGAGAGAGCTCGATGTTTCAGTGGAAGGTTGCGAAGGTCCTCGGGGTTGGACTGTGTCCACAAGGGTGCCCGCGGGTGAGCCCGTGGTAAAGGGAGGGGGTGTTCCCGTGTACACATCACGTATAACCAACGAGCCATCGCTTTGAATGACCTGGCCACGTATAAAATGCATGGGATTTCGCTCTAATGCTGGCCAGGGAGTTTGCCAGGGAGCGTATTTAGTCCCCCGAAAGATGAATGTAACAGGTCTCTTTTGACCCGCCCACCCGCGAAAGGAAATGGGAACCGAAAGTATCCAAAGGATGTACATGTGGGCGTAGTCCTTGCTCTACTCAGAATCGCAAATTGGTCTTTGGGGAGCGAGCAACGGAGGTAGAGAGAGAGAGAGAGAGGGGGGGGTGGGAGGAGAAAGAGCAGAGGAGAGAGGGAACTCGCCGATGTCGTGCGATGCTTAGCGATCCTTACAAGCCTTTAACGCTTTGACCTCGAGATTTGGCCTCGAGCGAATCTCGAGGAACGGGCACGCGCTTCTATATAGCAGACTCAGACCCTGACCAACCCCGATCCGTGATGCTTCAAAGAACCAGAGCTAGACGTAATCATTTCAGACGAGCAGTTCATTATTCCAACGCTCTGGCATCGCCGCATTCATTCTTGATTCGCTCATTGATCGTTTCCTTGCCTCCTGGTGGGAATCCCTCCGAGAAAATAGTGCTAGTGACTCGAATAGTAACGTGGCTTTTAATACAATCCGTTGTTTTTTTAACTCTATTTATCTGCATCAAAAAAATAAACAGAAAAAGAAGGGTAGCCTCTATGCTAATCCATGAGAACTGTTTTACTCGATGGGTGCTGTGTTTGCAAGATTAGTAAGTACAAACAATAAAAATATTAGTTCCTACAAGAAGCCTTGCGAAAAGCCTAAAAGACCTCAGACTGCGAAGAACATCTCAATGTTTTCGTCTACTTAAGAAATATGAAAAGTTGATCATATCAATCTAATGCTTTGGTAACAAACTATAAAGGATTGCTCGGAAATAAAGTTAATCTCCTCTGGTCTACGAACAAACTGGCGACTTTCAACCGCTTGACAAATTCAGCAGCGGCACCTAAGTGTTCCAAACAGTCATCCCGGAAGTTTACTTCCAAAAACCTGCTCCCCGGGTCCCAGATGTCCCGGTATTGATTTATTATCGGGAAGTTGACCTTCCCCGGGGCTAAGCGCACGTGTGCTGTGTTCGCTTGTAGTTCCCCAGTCACACCGGTTATAAAGCAATTGGACCAAGCAACTACTTGGCCATCGACTCCGCGGTCGTTTCTAAGAATCATCAAATCCACTGACCAGCGAATTGCGCTAATCAAGGGAACGCGGAACGGTGAATCGTCGGGACGGAAGGACATCGAGTTGCATCACGGTGGATCACGGTTGGAGTTGATACACACCGGGAACGACAACGACCAGTTGACTAGCCGGGGTATCTCTCACTCGGCTTGGATGAAATAAAACGATTTCTCTGAAAGAAGGTACGTGGGCGGTTGCGAGGGCACACGGAGGTAGAAATGATACTAGACGAGGAGACGAACCGGGTGGGGTGTGAGCGTAGAGGAGCTGAACACCCTAGGGAGCCGGCAGCTCGTTACGCGAGACGTGGCACAGCTCTCTTTCTCCCTTCTATTCTCTCTCCCTGGGCTTTCCTTCGCCTCTCTCTCTCTCTCTCTCTCTCTCTCTCTCTCTCTCTCTCTCTCTCTCTCATGCCATTCTCCGTTTCACTTCAGCCCTCGGCCGTGACTCTCTCGAGCCTTGATCCTTTTGCACATCTATCTCCATCCTCGTTTCGCCCCCTGCACTCAGCGCCCCTCGTTCTTGAGGCAACGGCGGTCTGAATAATGTTCCGCGTATACGGTTGTCTCTATACGCGCGTATCGCTACTCAGTAACAAGTGGATATTATGTTACCGGTGCTGATGCCATTGCTACTCTGGACCGCCACGCCGTTCACCATGGCTAAGGGGATCCCCTAACATCGATGGCGATTATGATACCGACGCCACGCTGTCTCACCTACGCATTTTCTGCAGACTGCTGCCGTCGCAATTGCGAGAACAACTCTCCTAAAACTGTTCACCTAAACTTATGCTTGCTCTATGAATGGTCATCTAACTTAACTTGTTGCACCCCAATAGCGACGTTTGGGTAACGCTAAACATGACTTAAGTACATATATGTACAGTGTAAAAATACACTCAATTTTATACATACAAAATTGAAGAAAGAAGATAATTTATGTTGTCTACAAAGTCTATAAAACATAATTCTTAAAATATGAACATTCAATAAGGTTCTTGTTCGAATTCCACTAAATTGAGATTAATAAAAGTCAATCAACCAGTTTCGTATCTTGAAAAAGAATGTCTGATAGATGATGTCATTAGACTAATTTATTGTTGAGAACATGTGGAAGAATCAAAACCGAGTTACAATCTTTTATAATACTGCCTGATCACGATTAATAATCGATCAGAAAAGTTTTAAGAGAAACTGCAGCATGTAGACATTTCCTTTCTCCAATTCCATAAATGTATCTTCATCTCTGCCAATTGGACACAAAAAGCAAGGTCATAGACAGCATGTAATGCGCATTGAACGGTGTACAGAGCTTTTGTGCGGACTTTTCGCCGCTGTGTTTCTCTTTTGATTCCAGCAAGCATTCAAGCCCGATAGACAATGGACTGTAGCAGGAATATGAAGAAAACGTAACCGAATGGAAAGGGGAAGGTTGAGGCGTTTCGTAGAGAACTCGGTAATGACTGTCGCTACTTTTCCAGCATGTCGGAAGCGCATTGCGCCATTTCCGCTAGCCCGGAAGTGCGGTAACAAAGCGCTTCCGGCACGCGGTCTCGAGGAGGTTGTTACGACGAGGCCATGGCGTAGGGACACTCCGTGACATTTCAATGAACTTTGCGGCACAGTCATTTTCTCCCGAAAGTTCATCGGGTCTAACATGTGTTTTGGGGGTTGACGAACTTTCGACACCACATTTCTGGCTTCGCGGAGGGATTAAAGACGAGCGATATTACCGCGAAAGTTCAGGAACGCCCGCGAATTGGAACAGCCGCGTCACCGCGCACGTCGAAGTTCTGTTTTCGGTGCGGTGTTCGGCTTCTAATATTCAAACCCCTGTCGCCTTAAAATTACAAGACTGCAGGCAAAACAATCGGGAATGCCCGGAAACTTCCCGACGTTTTAATAACGATAGATTGTCGACGCTCTGAAATAATCTTTGCGAAACGCACGATAAACGAAGTTCGAAAAGAATCAATACCTGCGACAAATGGAGGTCAACAATGTAGTCAGAACGTTACGATGAACTTGCCAGTAAAGTATAATTAATCAATCTACAAAATAATGTGGGCGGAAGTCTGTACGAAAAAGGAGTGAAGAAAAATCAATTGAAATGTGTTTACATATTAAGTGTTGCATTTCATGGTCTAATGATTTGAATCATGAAAATAAGTAGCTTGCGAAACTAGCAAAAGAAATAAAAAGCATTTCATTACTTAACTCCTTGCCGTATTTTAACGAGACACGCTCGTCATGAAGATTTTAAACAAAGCCTAATAAATATGAATTTTACACCTTCCTTTTTTTAAATTTAATAAAATTTGATTCGTTTGTAATAAATATTTAAGCATTAAAATTAATGTAGCCATACAAAAATATAAATTTTCTTTTCTCTTCTACGACATTTTTGGGAATAAGGATAGCCATGGTTCATCAAAGAGGAGCTGGAATATTTTCCAGCCCAATAATGGTCTCAGAAGGAATAAGTACATTACGTTTTTCGCAGTCAACTGAGCTCCTCGTCCACGAGGCATAAACTTCTGAGAGGTATTAAATAATCACCAGTGGGCAATGTAATAAAACAAACATGTCGGTATCCGAATTGGACAAATCCGCCGCATGCGATCCACGGGTCCTAGTTCGTCCCGAACGGGTATACCACTCGACATCAAAATAAAAGGAATTTCCTTGAGAACGACTATACGATAACATCAACTATAGCGTGGAGTTATCGCGGTGCGGATCGCGCCAAACGTGCCAGTATCGTATTGTGCGCGTTGCCGAGCGGAGTGTCTGGCACCGGTCCCGAATTCGAAACGGAACGCGTGCATTCCTATTACTTTTTCCGAACGAGCCTAGCGGCGGACGAAGAGGGACGGTCCGGGTGTATAAAAGAAGCGAAAGAGGGAGGCTCCAGGCCAGCGCAGCCACCGCCATTTTATGAAAATTGCACCGCCCGTTCCAGCTGCCCCGAGCGTTCAGGCGAAATATGTTACTTCCATCTCGCGATTAATGGTCGTTATTTTATTTCGAATAACGCGCGTCCCGCTCCATCCCGAACCCCGTGCCGAACGCTGCGCTGGAAACTGGCTGGGGCAACTTTTCATGCACCGCTTTCATTTTTTTTTTCAGCCGCCCACTCCTCCCGAAAAAGGATGATGACCCGGCTATTAAAAATCTTTCAGCCGCGTCTACCTTCGATCACTGAATGGGCATTTTTATTTTTATTTCAATTTTCATGTTTGGTAAGAGAACGTCTCCGATCGCGTTCTAATTGAACGATATATTCCATTTATTTGAATGCAGGTCTGCTATATTATTCCTGTTAGCCATGATGGGAGTCTGACCACGACTCCTATATTGTAGTTTGCACGAACGTGCTGGTCCCAGTAGTACAAGTACAACTTTTCAAAATGTAGCTGCCATGTTTTATGTACTTGTATCATCACGACGATTCCAGCTTATTTTTTCTCCAATCTACTTGTCTGACTATAACGATTCAAGTCCACTGGGCTGACCATAACGATTCTAGTCTACTTGTCTGACCATGGCGATTCCAACATAAAAACCGAACCTCCAACATAAAATTGGCCTTAAAACCAGCACTTGGTCCGTACAACGAGTAATATCACGATGCCAAAGAGAGAATGAATTATAGAACGCGTTAATCATTAAAGCGAATGATAATAACATGAGCAGTGTAAATAAATGAGAACACGCTGGGAAATAGTACAAACGAGAGAAATTCAGAATGAGCAGTCGGCGATAAATTATTGAAAATGCCATCAAGTGCTGTCTAAATAATTCAAAGGTTCGATATTGTGCATCGGAATCAGAGGTTTCATGTTTAATTACAATACATCGACGCGTAGGCAAACTATTTCTTTTCGAAATCATTCTTGCATGCATTTCTGTTCGCACGCGTTCAACGAACACTATTACCGCGCACTAAATATCAATCAATTCCGTGTATAATGGGTACAATATCATTATTATTAGTCATCCGTTATCCGGTTACACGGTGCCGGGCAAATAGCTCTCATTCAGGTTGGCGGACAATTTCCCGTCAGACGCGGCGAAATTCCACGGCCGACCGGGCCGTCCCTTATCGAATAATAGTGCAAATTGCCAGCCGGCCATGGAGGAGTCTTTCAAACCGAAATAACAAAATTTTCATCGCGGCAATCCGGCCACGATCGAACGCGGGACGAGAGCGGACGAACAAGCAAGCGCGCGCGCGGAGTGGTGCGGCGTTTGCCTCGTTAATACGCCTGATGCGTGATTATCGGCCGCGGCGGTGAATCGTGATTTCCGAGGTCGCGTCATAATTTATGTGCTTCCGGCATTTGACGACGGGACGGAATAAAATTGTCGCGGCGGTCCAGCAGCGGCAGGATTTGCAAAAATAAAGAAACGTCGCGGCGATGCGGAAACAGGCACGCAGACGGCCGCGAACGCGCCGGACCGATGAAAAGAGCCGGTGGAAACGCTCGGATCGACAGAGCATCGAGTGGAGGGCAGAGTGAACGAGAGAGTGAGGCGGGAGAGAGGAGGAGAGGACGACGACGCTTTGGATAGAGTCCGCGGAACGGGGAGGAAGGGAAAGGGTACAATTAAAATTAGCGCAATTCAGTCGCTCGCCGGTAATTCGCGTGCCTGGCATTTATATTATTAAGCCGCGCAAATTTCTCTCGCCTCTCCCCTCCCGCCCCCACCGTTCTCCTGGCCCCGTGGAAATTCTCACACAGCCAACCGTACACGCGTGACCCCGCCGACCCTTCCACTCTTGCACTCTCTACCCCTTTCCCTTTTGATACGTTCTCCCAGCCCCCTTCAGTACCATCCTCCCTCAACGGCTTGCAGTCCACGGGCGAGAGTTTTGACCGTTAGTCACGGCCATGTAGACTGGGAAGAAAATAATTCCGGGTTTTGAAATGAATTACATCTAATTGCTCTTATTACGGGAACGAGAGGGCTTTATTATTCTCTCTTCATCCGCGCCGCTACGCTTACGCCCGTTGCTCGCTATCCTCTGCCCTTTGGCCACTTCCTGCCCTTAATCGTATTTGCTTTTTTCTTGCTTTTTGCCGCCTAATCCCACGCGCCAATGTACGCTCCCTCGAAACGAACGTCGAATTGGGGATATTGATGCGGTGCTCTGGGCACCATAGTCAATTCAGAGGGTCTGACTCACCTTTGGATGTGTTCTCCTAGGAAACGCTACCTTCGGGTCGATCTGGAACACAGAGAAAGATCAAACTGTTAGCAATTTATTCAGAAAGTGTCTCTTTCAATTTCCATATATCAATTTGGTTCATTAGTAGTATTCATTAATGTTTAGTGAGACACTGGCTCAATATGGTGTGCGCAATTGATATGCCAGTGATGTAGTACTGTATACAGTCAGACATAACAATATTAACTCTACGTAATCGATTATGCAATTCGATTTCAGAATTCGGACATGTCATCCGATATAGAATATTTTTGTTATATACGATCTCTTCCGTTCTGTTCGCTTGAAATTACACGTATTCATTCGTATCACACTAGAACATATATCAATTTATTAAAGATGAAGACATTGACTAATGTAGGAATTGTTTTGAATTATAGTGTAACGCAAAGGGGTAAGAAAATCATATCCAAATATTCAACAAAGACAATTCTATATGCGTCCACTTTATTGGAAACTTTATAAATGCAAAACTTTACTGTATGTCGTTGAACTTGCTATAGTACTATAGCACCTGGTTCATTGAGAATTCTCACCGAGAATACCAATTCTACAATACAGTAATGATGAAAAGAAAGACAGAGGAAGTGACTGCAAACTTTTATCGACACCTTGCTTCATTTTCAATACATCAGCCGAACGTTGCCGAACAAAGTTGAACGACTTCTCACAACAGATGTTCCCGGTTTCAGTAATCATAAAATATGGAGTTCCGAGTTGTCGTGCCTGGTGATTCAAGGGGTAATCACAGAGTCATAAAATCAAGTTTCGCCAGAAGTCCTCGGAGAAAGAGAATATTGGTACCGGTCGGCTAGCCAAACTCTCGGCGTGTTCTCCTCGAGCGAGTTCCGTGGGCTTGCCCGCAGGGACAAGGAACCAGGTCGGACGTAACCGCAGCTTACGCCCTACGTGGCTAAAAAGCAAAAACCCATCCTGCGGTGTTCCGGCCTCCCCTCCACGTCGCGGCGCCATGGAATTCCCAGTGCAGCCGCGACGTAAATTTTCGGCGCGAAATCGAGCCGCTCGAATGTTCGTCCCGGCTTCCCTCGTGACCTTACTTCGAACTTACGTGCGTGAAGCTACGCGGGAAACGTACGTGACCGCAGGGGCGTCGTTCCGCCGAGCAGCCAGCCATTCGAGAAGTTCCGACTTTGTCGCTGCTCTGCCTGGGAAATCTTCGTGAACTGTGTTGGGAGCCCGACATTGGTCCGCGTTAGACCGACTTGCATATTTTCGGTGCGTGCGGTATCTGAACCCCGATTGCTCGAAAACGTTTGGCATAGTAATCCAGACGAGCCGAGCCTCGGCTTCGAGAAAGGTAAGCGCGCTATACAAGCTTTACAAGCCAGGAAAATAGTCATCGAAAGTAACGAGTACATGAGAATAGGATATATAATCAATACATCAAATGCTGAAATGCTGACTGTTTAGGAAGAGCTATGTACAATGATTTATATGATGCATTTGTGTCTTTGATCACTAGACTGCGGATTTTATGCATTTATGACAAAAATGGGTAGTTGTTATTTAAAACAGTGGACAGATTTAAAAAATTTAAGAGCATCAATGTATTAGTTGCAGCTTCTGAACACCATTAAAGAATCAGAGAAAATTCTTGGCGAATGTTTTAGTCATAGTCTGCTTGTTTGGGACTGGTTGATGTATTTTAATTATCTGGCAACAGTTGTCATGTTCTCCATGTCTGACAGAAGACTATTACTTACTATTTACTATTTTATTCCCTTGGTAGAATGCTTTCTCTTAAAGAATTGTCTGACTATATTACCCGACTTGTCTTGTTCTACTCCATTTTTCTGGTCAAGAAGAATGGTCTAAGAAGAATGTCTGACCATGTTTGTCTCATTCTACTTTATTGTCGTACGTCCGTAATTGCGTATTGATTTCTTTCTGCGTCAACAGGTGTCCACAGGCAATGACTTAAAGAAAACGCTTCCTCAACGTAGATTTTAATGAAGATATTATCAATTTCCGCTTGAGAGCACTACTAAATATGCAATCACTGGTAAGTTGTACTCGAAAGACTATATTATTCGTTTAATTTCCGAACAATCGTCGGTGGCGCTGATTCGACGATTTTTTTATCGAGGCCGAGTTTCTCGCCGCTTCTCTAAAGTGGGTCAGTTTTCTTGCTTTTATCGCTCGGTTCAAGACGCGGAGCTCGGAGATTTTTTATCGTGGCAACTCCATTTGAAGTATTTTTCTCGAACACTGCCGGTCCTGGAAATATGTGTTTCATTTGGTCGTGTCTCCAAGTTTCTGAAGCTGAAGATGCAATCAATTCTATCGTTTCGAAAGTATCTTATTTTAACTTTATTCAATAACTAATGTCCTGGACCCAGTGGCCATAATCGAATGCTCCATTAATGTTCCCGAAGAACTTAAAACACACGTATATCCTTCTACCTGATATTATCATCACTTCTTCCTTATTAGATTTAAAGTTTTCCATCTGGATTCGTGCTTCAGTACTTTCTTTTTACTTCATTATTTCACGTATCTACAGAATAATTACTCGGGCACAGTAAACGCAGTAACGAAATGATTTATGATCGCTGTTTCTGTCAATTTCTCCGTGCATTGATCGCGGAGTGCCATTTCCAAAATTTATTGAGTTCATTTTGAAGGCAATCACTTCCCTATCAAATAAGCAGCGGTTTCACTGGAGATCTTTTGAAACGTCTGTCATCGTTTCGATGCACCGTCGTAATTAAGAATAATGTCTTCGAGATAATCCGTGCCGTTAAAAGACGCTTCATCTTTCATGCCGAGCTTTTGATAAATGAAATGTGCAGGCACAGCTGCGAGCAACAGCGTCTCGTGTACAACTACAAGGAATACTTCTCTTCGCAAACACATTAAACGGCGCTTGCTATCAATATCCTTCCGTTGGGAGGATTTTTATGTCATTCATAGCGATACGAGAAAATTCATTAAAACACGCAATTCAATCCACGCCCACGTATTTTTCCACTACGGAACTTAATCTTACTTTGCTTGGTAGAATCAAGTGGTAGAACCCGATGAATGGTGAGCAGGCTGGCCGGCCTTAGTCTTTCTACTTGTATGATAGAAACGAGTAGTAAAAGTCTATGTATGGTCGGCCTTACAGTTTTCTGTTGGTATGGTAGAATCAAGTGGTAGAAATCGTCAAGCAACATTAATGGAGCTTCAATAATTATTACAGAACATCTATTATAGAACATATTATTCGAACTCTTTTTTGTCAACATCGAAACATTAATACAGAAAGAAAGAAGGGATGAGAACTTGTTCGTGATAGGTGAGGAAAAAACTGTCTAGGAACGGAGGAGCAGGAATCACGGTATCTTTCAGGTTACACGATCAGTAACCACAGTTTTCCCGTCGCGAATCACGCAGCAAACCGGTGTGTTTACAAGAAACAAACCTTCAAAGACGATTCGCTAATAGGGAAGACGTGACGTTCCCGAACCCGAGCTTCTTCGGCTCGCGCTGGTTTCAGGCTAGGCAAGAGAAAACGTAGCTCGAGGGGGTAGAGCGGAAGCCACGAACGTGGTAATGACAAGCAAGAAAACCCGCCTCTATCCACCGCCGCCGTCGCCATCCGCACCAACGAGCGTCGGCGATGTTCCTCTCTCTCCGTCTCTCTGCCTCTCCTTCTCTCTCTGCTGTGTTTTCTCCCTTTCCTGTTCTCCGGCTACGCGAACCACCCCGTTTGCATAATCCCCTACGGCAAAGTTCACACCGGTCGCTCGCACGCCCCCGGACGCCCTGGAGCACGTCAAGCGACCCAACGTCGACAGCTACAACGACGAGGGTGGAGAGAAAGTCTTTCGGTTTTCGTCTTCCTGCGCCGACACCGTGATTCTTCCTCCATTTCCACCTAACCCCCGACGCCACGTCGAAGAGCCAGAGGAAGCGGAAGAGTCGTTGGATCCAGCCTAGCGCGACAACTTCGCTACTAGCCCCTCAGGAACAACGGGAACAACGGGTCCCGTGGACAAGTTAGCAAGCACGCGGACGCGAGCTTCGAGGATGAGATTAACTGCCGTTTGACACGCGCTGCGAGCATAATTCCTGCGTAAGCATCGCACCATACACGTCCACCCCCACGATGTAATTGTTCGGCCCTGCCTTTGTTGCGATGGATTACTGCGGTTGTTATTTCACCAACTTCTCCGACGATACGCTTGAGCCTGACGTGATGGATAGTTACCAACAGCGTTTCTTCGAAATTTTATCATTACAATTCTTTCGAGGATTTCACGTCAATCGTAGCTAGATCAGATCCTAGTTGTCGATCTTGTTGTTTACATTAGAAGTACGCAATGATATCAAGTGGATACCAGAGAATCAGAATTTTATGTTAAATAAAAATTGTTTGCATTAATTAGTAAAGACAAGAGCTACATAGATATTCAGTTATTTTCTTAATAATTTTAAGTAGTTGGAAATATGTAATACAGCAGTATCTAAAATTTTAAAGATATCTTTTTGTATTGTATTCGTAATTGATTCTCGACGTGGAACCACTACAAAAATTATAAACGGTTACTCACAGTTCTCGCTTTCCCTAAACAGTCATTGTATTTTAGACAATCACATTTTTCACGGGCACTGTATCCGCGACCCATTCCGCTACTGTAAGCGTTAACAGTGACGAGGGACTGCCAGGCCATCAATCGTGGAAATAGATTATTATAACCCGTCGATACAAGGAACGCGATCACGGTTCCCAATCATTACGTACAATCGGCGAGAAAGATACGGTCCATGATCGACAGGAATTTGTCAGCGGCCAGTGAATCGTGCTCAACGAATCGATCAACGAGATTAGTTTCGACGGTCCGGTTATTCGATTCATTTCGTTCGCTTCCGGGCCGGGAGTATCGCGCGGATGAAAGCGTATAGAGAACGGTAGCTAGAGAAACAGAGAGAAAAAGAGAAGAAGAGAAAGTCAGGGGATCGCGGGTGATAGAATTGGCGGGAGGAGAGCCGGCATTACCGAGAAAAATCGAGAGGCTCGAAGCCATTTTCGCAAACATAACCCAGTTACCCGATATCGCGCGAAATGATCGGCCGCCAAACCATCGTCGACGATGACTGCGGGCGAGGAAGGAGACGACGTAGACGACGAGGACGAGGACGACGTAGACGACGACGACGACGATAGAAATTCAATCTGGTTCGCACGCCTGGAAATTGGAAGAGTCACCTATCCCCGACCGACCGGCTGATTCGAGGAGCTGCCGCGGAGGAAAACCCCTGGCTCGTATCGGCAACATTTGGAAAAGTAATCCGGGACACTATTCTTCGCGCCTCCGATCTCCTTCTTGCTCTATCTTTCTACACTCGCGAAACCAGCGAGTGCCGTCGACGCTCTCTATTCGCGAACGAGAAAATTCACGCTAGGATTCGCGGTAATTTCAACGGAATCCGAATGCTCCCTGTCGGAGATGGTTAAATTGTTGGCTGGAGTGCTCCCACTAGACGTTCCGGGACGTTTCTACATCCACAAGTGAATCCTAGGTTCTTTTTCCATCGAAACAATATCGTTCGTGAGTGTCTGAACACTACATGATGGATAATCTACAGTTTTTCTATAATTAACACTGTGTGTGAAAGGGTTACAGCTTAAGTGTTACATTTTACTAGTAAATAACACAAAATAGTGAGCTTGCCAATTTTTCCTTCATTCTTGTTGCGATTTATGGTCCCATTAAAAGAGTACGTTCGTCAGGTAAAAAATATACAATTACGACTTATGTCTCATTATGTTGCACTTTGATATAACCTGTTTTACTTAACTTAACTGCGTGAACAAACTTGAAAACAATAAAATTATTTTGTGATCGATAGGTCTAGTTTTTGTATTCTTACCAAAAATCATGTAATACTTGACTCCTCTACTGAAGCAACATATTTTGACAGTTCGATAAAGTCGTGCAGAGTTAAAGGAAACAGATCTATGTATGAATCTGTTTGATGATTTGCAGAGATCAAATCAGATTTCCCGAAGACATCGATGGTGTTTGGAACATCGAATACGTTCCAGCAAAGGAAAGTGTTCCGGCAGAGTTGCACTGTTTTTTATTTCGTTTTACTTTCGAAGCCATCAGTGGTATACGCGGAAAAGTTTTGGGCGGCAAACATATTACGCCGTTCCATTTCCTTCGGGCTTAAAGTTTCGTCTGGCAGAGTATATCAATTTATAATGGATGGATACGCGTAGGAGACACGCGGAAGCAGACCCGAGGAGAATGTTATTAAACTTGAAATTATAAATGCAACGGGAAACGATTAAAAATGTCTGGCCGATCGACTTGTCTGCTCGGCGATTCGTAAACGATAATTTTTTAAATTATGTTACGCGTTGATGCTGGGCATTGTCAAACAGGATTCCTGTGAACCGGAGGTTGTTGGATAGGAAATGAATTTGTGAACTTTAGCGATAAATTCTCCGTGTTTGGATTGAGTTTACAGGTGATTAGAATGCAAATGGATTTGGGAAACTGGACTGGACATTATAACTAGACTGTAACGTTATTGATTACGGTTACTGGCGAAAACAGTGGGCGTTTCTCGATTGCTTCTTACTGTCTGTAGAACAATTACGAACACTGCTTCATGGTAGACAGGGTAAAAATATTCGTGAAATCCGACGGGCTCGCGGATTTGTCTTTTTGGGGTTGGTTTCGTGACGACATTCTTTCGGCACTTCATGCTCGACAGGGGTGGAAACCAGATGGATAGAGAGAACGGTTCGAGTGTCATTCAAGATTTAACTACAGTCTCAGCAAGATCGGAGTAAATATCAGCGAGCTACAAGTGGGAGATTTTCCCACTCTCGAACAATCCTCCGAGCTCCTCCCAGTCCTCTTCTCCCTTCGCGATTTCCACCCTGTTCCACCCTTTACCGCCGCCCTATCTAATTCTGTCTGTCCTGGGCACATGGCTCGCCAGTTCCGAAACTTCCGAGCTGCCTCGCCGTGTGCACAATGAGAGCTGAGAGGTTTTTAACAGCGACGAAACTTTTGATTGATGCACCTTCGAGACGCGCACGGTTTGTTATCTTTGAACCCGGACCGAATCTGCCGCGAGGAAATCGGTAACAAGATGAACTGCACCGGCGGAGATCGATCTGTTCGTAAATTAGAAATTAGAAACTAGATCAAAGTTTACCCTGTTCGTTCAAATCTTCTTCGTTCGAACAATGTTTCCCTTAGACGTGTTTCGCAGAGTGCCGCGAAATAATGGGATTGGAGCCACGGGTGTTCTAACGTGAACGTACTGTACCGGGCATTCAGACAAACACAGTAGGATCTATCATATCCTCTATGTTTTAATCTATTTTTCTGTGTAGTTTCATTTTTATAACTCAATTATCTATTGATTTATACGACTTGATACAGATCTGTTTGATTGAGATTGTTCGGTTGGTTAAGGATGAGGGGATATTATTAAAATAATTAAATGTGTTATACACCTGCATTTATTTTCTTTCGTTAGTTTTGTCATTTGTTGCTTCGCGGTAAGGGTTAAAAATGCGCGAGATTATTGCGACGCGTGTGCATCTTGCTTGATGCAGAAATTGATGGGAAAATTGCAGGTCTTTAAAGAGAGGACTGTTTGTCCTCGTTTCTCGAGACTTTGATGCGAAGGCGTAGGTCCGCGCAGCTACGAGGGAAAGATTGCGATACATCACGCGCGATGCATCGCTATCCAAGGAGTAACGCGGGTCCCGCCTCCTCATCTCTGCTTTATCGTCCCGGGATTGTCCTATAAAGAAACTTTTTACGCCGCTAATAATCTAAGGAAGTTGAAGGGACGTTTAGCCGTGTTTTTATTTCATTCGCAAGACATAAACTACCCGTGCACGCCAGTTACCCGTCACAGGGGAGGCGCAATCTTTTCTGCAAGGAGCAGATGGCACAAATATAAAACCGGCGCGAGCGCGGCAGCAGTCAAAGATTCCTCACGTATAACTTAATCCGTTTGTTCCACGGTATTTCGCTTTCTCTCTCCTCCACCGCCCTATTTCCCCAGGTTTATGGCAATGACGCACATTTCTCGGCTGCTGCAAACTCACTCGAGCCCGTCGCCCGCACGCACACTGAATTTTAATCGGGACTGGAAGACCTTCTCTTATTGGGGGGAATGCCAAAGTAATGAGTTCTACCCGCAGCACGACGTATCCATAAAGAAATGTAGGCTACGCCCGCGCTGAAGCCCTACAATTTTTATGTCCGCACCACAGACCGCACAGGTAGCCGTATCACGTGACGAGTGCGACGACGAGAAGCTCTAATTTACCGTGAAACGTTTCATTGCCACTTAATAATCTTTCGTTCAGTTGTTACTACTGTACTGCGTCAGCTATTCTCGTTTAAACCACAGAAAATTGCTCATGCAGCTTCACGTATATACCAAGCCACATTAAAAATGCAATTTCGGTCTCATTACTTTTCATATTTTAAACTCGATTTAATTTTTGTCTGTTCGATTAAATTATAAATCTATACATTCGCTGTCTGCACGGACTGCTTTGGGGCAGAGCTGATCATAGATTGGCGTATTCCATTTGGACAAAGGATCGGAACTTTTATTCAGATTCTGGGATTTCGTATTTCCACTGGGGCTGAATATAACATTTTCCCGATATTTGTGAGCAAATATTACGTAGAAAGTTTCATAGATTCTTATCAACGTCTGTGTTGGACAGGTAATAATTAAAATTATTAAAATAATTCTCTGCTTCAAAATAAAATTTTTCAGTGTATAATATTTTACAATTCAACTGTCCTTTATTTACAATTGTTCATCATGGATAAAAAATAATAATTTTAAGTTTGTACGTAAGAAAATAAAATTCATTCGACGCGACTGTAGGATTGTACTGCATTTTTGTGTCACGTCTGACTGCAGGCAGACCAACTCTACTTCCCCAAGCGACAATAGTTGAATACGATTAATTTTCGATCATCAGGTTCGAAATAAAATTGCTGTACCATTTATTTGAGAGAGTATCACTACCTAATTCACCAAAGCGATTATTTCAATTAAACGAGAAAATTGGTGATTCGCTAAAACCTTGTATCAAGGATATGGCCGTCGATTTCAGAAATCGCGACCGGAAAGACAGAATCCAACAATCACGGCCAGGTCGAACGCAAATACGGTCGAAATCCGTGGTCCGCGTGAATCAGGTCTGGCAGCATTCGATATCGGTCCATGCGAAGCCATACGATTCCGAAATTCCCACCTATTTACTCGCCGCCCCCGCGTTTCTATTTCCTCTAGGCTGTCGCTCGTCAGCTATTTAAACAGCGAGCGCGCTTACAATTTACTTCGATCAGCAACCACTCTCCCGCGGTGGTCTCAAAAAGCGGAGACAGAAATCGCGTCAAAGAAACCTGTGATAAAACGATTGGGAAACTAGAAGGAACGAGGAATAATTATTAAATCAAGGAACAAATAGATCTTGGCATATTTGACGAGCTGGTGGAGAGACAGACGACGTCGCAATGAGAAATTATTATTAAAGTTTAGAGACCGACTCATCTGCTGGAACAACCGTAGTCACGTCAGCCTGGGCTCAAACAGTGAATTCCGCCTTGCAAATTAAAGACAAATAGGCTGAGCTGATTTTGCAGTAAGTTCTTCGGTGTCTTTCATCTTTGTCTCGCGCGCGGGGTGCCTTTGATCGCCGGTGTGCGTCTTTGTGACTCGTTTCTTTCGTTTTTCCGACGGAACACCGCCGCCGACATCCCTTTGCTCCGCGTCGCTCTCGTTTCTCTCCGCGACTGTTCTCTTTAGCGGTGTTCGCGATTTTTTTCCGTGCGAGCTTTCGCTCCGTTTACATGGCCGCGAAGCCGACGAATCCGCGAGTCGACAGAAACGTCGAAGAGGCGCGACAAAACGAGTGTCGAGAAGGGGAGCCGGCAAAAATGGCAGATCTCGTCGAGCAGCGATGAGCGAATCAGGGAAGCGAGCCGTGTAAAAGGGAATCGGACATCGAGAAGGTCCACAAAGGACGGAAAAGGGTGACACAGAAAGACAGGGGGGAGAGCGGGGCGCAAAGCCGAACGGACAATACAGTCATCGCTTGAAAACTGGGCCAGAAACAATGCGACGAGATCCCGGATGGAGCGGACGCTCTTCTTTTCGTTATCCTGATCTGCAGAGGAAGTTCCAACCTTAAAGCATTCACCGAGAATCCGGCGGCCTTGAACTTCTTCGACAATATGCCATTTTTCTGGCAATTAATGGCAAGGCTCAATTTTTGCCATTATGTTCATTACGATTTTTCTGTCTGAGTGCCCTTCCTAATAATACTGCACTTGCAATTTCATTGCCGTTAACTGTAAGTGTTATTTTATACAGCATCTGATGTTCGTCAGTTTGACGGAATGAAAGAAGTAATTCGATAAACGTACGGAGTTGCATTTTTTAGATCTGTCTGACCAGGCTGGCCAATTCTACTATCGCAGGCAATCATGATTATGTACAATCAATTTTCGAGATATGAAAGTTCGAAATACATTGTTTGTACACTAACAGGTTTTATTCATTGTCATTCATGTCTTTCCAAACCTTGCGATTTAGTTGTTTGAGTTGCTCGTTATCATTGGATCCATTTTTCTATGTCTATTGTGTGCAACATACATTGTGAAATTTATCTGAAACAGTGATGATTAATAAGTGGAATATAAAATTGACTGAATCTTAACCCTTTGCGGTTCGGACCTAGAAGAATTACATTGTATATGATTTTTTTTCATTTTATGAAATTGATTTTTCGTCTTTCAGAGTAAACAGTTCTTGGGGGTTGGAAGCTAATATTTTAAAGTTCGGTGGAAAAACGTTTCGTTTGCATCGGTCGCGTTGATTAATGCCGAAGCGTATGCATTGAGGTTCCGCAAACGCCTCGGCATCTTTTTGTCCAGCCCCCGGGCTCGCTTGCACATGCAAAAAGACGTTCCGGCGAAGTTTCTTCCGCTCCCCTCTCGATTCTTAGAACGGTTCCGCGTCCACGGACGCCAGGAAAACACGGATTCTTCGTGACAAACTTGAAAGTGTATAAACTTTGGTGTTTTTGCTGGGCCATAAAGTTTCCCCTCGGCATCCTCGAAACTGGCTGTAATGGCCGTCGCAACTGTCATTCCAACGTAGCCGGAGATATCAGTGGAACACGGCGAAGTTAATGTAATGTAAGTTATTTGCCATAGCAGATTACTATCGGATGAAGCAAAAAGAATTGGAAAGTTGCGTTCCACGGTTGCTCGATGGAACAACGGGCGAGATTGAGGAACAACATTTCTTCGACCAGACGCTGGAAAGTAGTTCCCTGTTTCTTTCACTCTGTTAAGTATATGAAGAGAGTGTGCTCTTGAGCGGATCTTGGGCACTGAAAAGTTCTACAGCTTTCTGGTCCAATTAAAATCTGACCTATTGTCGAGCAACTTGGTCGGATATGCAATGACGTACGTTCTTTCATAGTAGGTTGGTACAGAGAGAAATAATCGCATATGCTACAAATTATAAAATTGTTCAGAGCTTCACGCACTTTTATATTCAATCTGTCACACCCCTAATCCATACTCTCGCCACAAGTTATTTTAGAAATCTTCTTCGCCTCAGCAATTATTTTATGCAGGATCTATAACATTTTCCTTGGCTCCACAATTTTTTAAAAAACTTAGCAACTGTTTTATGACTTGTACAATTTTTTCCTTAAAGTAATTTCATAGGGTTCGATCTGTTTTCGTAGATCGAACAACGTTCTAGAGAACTGTATAATTACTTCACTGTTTTCGACAAGCTTTACAAGAGCTTTGCAACGGTCCATGACCCTTTTTGTAAGTTCTACAATTTTTTATTACGTAGTGGTCTAACAATATTGTGTAGGCTCTGCAATTTTTTGTGAGCTTCACAGGTCCTAGACACTTTGGACAATCTAGTCCGAATATAATATTTCAGATTACTACGAAGATACGACGTTTCAGAGCACAATTTAGTGAATTTAATAAAGCCATCTCTGCAGAATCTCCACGAATAATCGTCCCGCGCTGCTTCACCAACTGTCCGAATCACTAGAATCGACTAAAATCATGTTTACGCGAGGCTTTATCTCTCCCCTGATAAATGTTTATCGCTGCTTCAAAGTTGGCAGCGACGAAAGTTTCTTTCCGTGGAACAGAATTACACAGCCATCTGAAACGACGCCGTACGTCAAGATCCGCGAAGATGCACTCGTTACGTCCAGCGACCGCGAACGACGCCGTAAATTAACTCGCAGACTGTGGATTTATTACGTCCCCTAGCAGATGGGGATGGTCAGCTACTGTGCGGGCTGAGCGATTGCTTTTAATATTCGACGCCAGCTGCGCACCCGGTTCAAATCCTGCCTCGTTCACCTCTTGTCGTCGATCCTACTCGCTCCAAGATCTATAGGCGATAAAAATGGAGTTCTGATCCCACCAATTCAATGTACATTATTTCACACGCCCGACGATTGTGTTTGCATCGAGTATAGATCAATGCTGCTGTTCCAGGAAGCGTTACAAAAAAATAAAATAGATCCGTTTTCTCAATTTTTATCCAAAGAAAGCTTATCAAATCTTTCAATTTAACGCAGGATGTAGACAAGCGTTAATGATAATAGACAGAGAAACAAATGGTGGTGGTGAACACGTCAAATTAACGCTGGATTTATGGACACGAACCAGAGAGACGATTATGAAATGAAGTGAAGTAACAACGAAATCATTTCTACAGAGCCAAGTATAGAATTCAAATTCCACAATGGAATAGTTCGCAAAATTTGGGATTCGCGCGAAGATCCGCAGTCCGCCCGCACGAAAATGAACCTGTCATGCACTGGAGCCATTAAAAAAGGATTTCCTTCCTGGGAAAAATTGGGATTTCTTCCGGCTGAAAAGCGCGCCGCGATTTTGCAGCTGGAACTTCAGTTCCATCGAATCGGCGCGAGGGAAAGCGCGCGCGAATTTTTCGCGAGGCTTCGCGGCCGAGGAGGCGGATTCCGTAATTTCTCGCGATTGAAAGGCTCCGGCGAATGAGAAAGGTAGGAGGGAAAGCATCGCGTAATCCGGTTTTATCATTTAGCGAGCGCGAGCTGAAATTCCAGTTGGAACTCGGCGTTCAGCTGCGTCGGTGGTGTAAAGTGCGCCCGGATATGCACCCGTCTCCGCGGCCCCTCCTCCCCGCGCACCCTTTTTTTCCTCGGATCCGTCGCGCGGCGGAATAAAAAATGGAAGTGATAAAATTTAGCGAGTCGTCCCGAGCCGGCTGCCTTGGGGAGAATCCGCGAATTGCCGGAATGTTGGACGGTAAATTGCATCTCGAAAACGCGGATTCACCCGACGGTTTTTAATAAATACATCGGGGTCTTTTAATATTGTACGCGCATACACTGCGTCAATTAAATGTTAATCATCGCAATAGACAGGAGCTCTGCAACTCCGAGAAGTACGTGGCTCGATGGAATTATGCTTCCATCAGGACGAAAGCGTGCAAATTTCGAAAGATTTTCAGGATTCTCGATCAAATTTTTGGCTCTTAACAAACTCCAAAATTCGTGTCTCTTCTAGCCACCCCGATCGAAACCAAAAAATATTTAAAACCCAGCGTTAATATGCGGCAAGAGGTAAGCGTCGATGATAATCGTGCGGATTACAGCTCGGGATCGCGAAAAAATAAGTTGCGAGGCAGCTCGTTGTCCCAGGGGCGCGTATATCACACTTTTAATATCCTTTTTATTGTGAAAATAGTTAATTAAAATTCGAGGATCCCGACTGGTCCGGCGAGAAGCGTTCGCCCAGTGTAATAATACTCATTCAGGTTAATCTCCGTTGAAATATCATTGGACTAATAAAGCTCGGTGTTGGCGATCCTTGCGCTGTGGTCTGGTATTTCCATGAGAAAATGTCGGAACATATTAAACGAATCGGAAGAGGACCCGATCGCGCCGGGGGCTCGGCCGCCATTATTTCTTAATAAAGACGGATTAGACGTCGTCGATGGCGACGTCTGTCGTCGCGTCTGGGGAACGTTTCTCCCGGTATTTCTCGGTCGTTATCCGTTCGTTTTCCGGGCTGTCCCCGCGTTTCCCTTCCGTAAAAAGGAAGTTCATCGGTGTCGGCAGATGCCGGCTGCTAAAACGTTCAGAGCCGCGATATTGGCTGGCGCCGAATGCCGGTGACGTTGTCGAGAAGATTTCTGACAAGCGTTGTTATTAAAAATTCCCTGCCGCTGCCGCGCCAGCTGCAACGCCCGAAAAAAATCGAAACAGGCGAGCGTATATCGCGGCCCAGCCCGCCGAATAAATCGAATCCGAGGCTCTATCGATATCGTATCAATCTCGCCGGTTACCCGACTCTTTTTCTTCCGATTTTGCCTCACGGCCTCCGACGGGACGCGTTCGTTGACGAGACACGAAATAAATAGCGTCGAGAACGCTCAGGATTTGTGACGCGATGGAAAATGCATGCGCACCCGGAACTACTGTTTAATCACGAATGTTTTGCTCTAATCAGACCGACCTCGTTACGCTTTAATCTGCGACGATGGAGGTCTGTGTACATTGAAAATTAACCAATGACCGCGGTTAACTCCACAGAGACCTTTGGGTTCGATTCTTAACTCGACGCACGCTGCGATCTTCCTAAGCCGATCTATGGCACGATTCTTGTCGAAAAAATGATCTTTAGACATTGTTCAAATGTATCACATTGTAATGGTAAAATTAATTTGACTTTCTTCCCGTGATATACAACATTGTGGCCCAATTATTATTTTGGAGTATTTAAGGGGATAGTGTAACTGTATTTTTTAAAAGTCTTATTTCGTTTACTTCATTTCGTGAACCGGGATAATAATAGACAATAATTCTTTTATGAAAATATTACATATTTAAACACTTCTGCTGAATACGTTTTTTCATTGAATAATTCTTGTTTCACTCTATAATAAATTCGCTGTAACCGTGAATTAAAAATGTATAACCCATCTCTGCAACTAAAACAAGCTACAAACGAACATAACCTTCTACAGATTCGAAGTTCGTCAGTCTAACAGCTTATTTTCTAATAAAATGTGTAATACTTACAGAGCTTAATTTTTTAGTCAAGCTGCGTACCACGCTTCGGCGTTTCGTTAATCAATTATGTATCAGGAAGGAATTTACTCGAGCATCGTCCACGCCGTTTTACGGCAATCCACACGCGTGAAATCGTTTCAAGTGCGCACGTTCGCGAAAATATACGAGTTCCGTGGAATAATATTTATAATCCTGGCTGTTGAATGGAACGAGTAGCATGAGATTAAGTTGCCCCCGGACTACAAAATTTCTACGGTGTACATAAATATCGCACGCGTGATTGCACTTTTATGGACATTAAACACCACAGGCGGCTACTAGATATAGCTCCTGGAAACCAGTAAGCGTTCACGGTCTACGATATCGGTTGCCATGGCGCGGCGTTCCCTTCGAAAATGCACGTTTTATATTACTCAGTCAAATAAAGGGCCACTGAACGCGTACGCTCTCTTTTCTAGAATTATTCTACATTTCAATATAATTCACTATATATATATATATTCCTTCTTTTCAATCATTCCAATAAACGTCCTTTCTGATGCGAAACTGTTTTTATCATTCAGCACGGATCCAAATATGAATTTTATACCTTTTTTCAGAAAAATAATCGAAACTCTCTCGAGCACACAATGACGGTGAAATTATAATTCAGACAAATAAATGGTTGGAATTTTCGATCGTCCCTATAAACTCATCATTTTGCACGGCTCCAAATACAAATTTTCAGTTTATTTTTAGAAAAACGACCGGAACGCGAGCACACAAAAACGGTGAAATTGCACCAATTATTCTACAGTTACTTCATTATAATTCAGTCGAATTATTGCGCGGCATTTTCAAGCGTTCTGATAAACTCATCATTTTGCAAGGCTCCAAATACAGAATTTCTATTTGTTTAGAAAAATGACCGAAACGCGAGCATACAATGACGACAAAATTGCTCCAATTAATTCCCGAATAATTATTTGATACCGGTAAACGTTAAACGAGGTCTCTTTGGATACGTTTAATACCAGCAAACATCGCACGTGACTGCACACCATTTATGCTCTCTTGTTTCGAATTTTCCTCCTGCCGCTCTCGATTCTATTTTCCGCGGGTCGGAAGGACAGCCGGGGAAATGATTAATACCGAAATAACTTGGGAGGTAATGCGGATTTGTTTATGCGCGCAACTAATGGAATCGACACCGACGAGTACGGGCGAGGAACGTGGCGAAAACAAAGCGCAAAATCAAAAAATGGGTCGCGCGCAGCGGGTGACAAATTATCGGGGCTTCGTTCCAAGCCTGTTATAACTCAAACACCCGGCGGACGCGAAGGAATTTTTCAAATATAAACAAGTCACGGCTGCGACGGACAACGAAAGCAAAACGTCGGTCACCCGGGCGTCGACAGCGAAATGATCAACGCCGATATTTCTTTCTCTGTCGACCGAAACTGATACTGCGACGGTAATCACTACAAAAGCTCGGACGACCCTGTATTTGCACGAATTCACCCCTTGTTAGTTCATGTGACGAATACTTTAAACAGGATTCGCTAAATACGAAATAAAATTATGTTCTTCTGTCATCAAAGGTTGAGCTTCAAAGTAAACATTGAATATAAATTCCCTTCTTTATTTAAAATGCGACCTACAATCTAGAATAAAAAATGAAGAAGATTAATTGCTAGGCTATGGGGCTTTCTGCACACATCAATTGCAACGATTGCAAGCTACAATAGCTGAATAAAAATTCATTCATTTCACTAATACTTTTAACATGTCGAATATTACGTATCGCTGTTCTTTAATTTCCTTAGTCTGCCCACTGTTTCAAATTTCACCCACTTATGATTAAAACCCTAAGTCAATGTCTATTCAAGCAGTAGAAAAGTAGTCGGAGCTGTTTAAAGAGACAAATTCGCTTCAGTGAAGCATTGAATGATTTTTGTGCAATAAGCGATGGGCGTCTGGTTTGAAATTCTTCTCCGCACAAAGGAACAATCCCCAGGCTAATGAAAGGCTAAATAATTGAGGGAGGCAAGAAGTAAAAGTCTGCCCGAAGAAATTAGGAGATATATATCTTCGCCGGGGAAACGTTCTTCTCCGGATTTCTCTTGAGTATTTGCAAGGAAACCGGTGGTTCTCTATCTTTCGGTGGGTCCCCATTACCGTCTGCTCGCATCGTCCTACGGATAAAATTAAGGAAGCACGCTAGTTCTCGCTTTGAAGGTAAACACGGTAACCAAATACACCGCGGTACTCAAATTATCCGTCAAAGTAGAATAATTATGCAGCTGATGAGACACATTTGAAACTCGATCGTTACAATGCGAGGCAGAAACAATCCGGTTGCTCAAGAGTTGCTCTCTCGCCAGGTAAATTAAAGTTTGATCAAAGCGCCTGGCTCCGCAAGCTCTGCTGATTGATCCGCGTCGGTGTCCCGACTAATACAACGATCGTTCTCCAAGAAGCAATGTTGATCTCTGCCGGGAAAGCATTCATAAACTTCAGCGTTCTCTTTACAGGATTTCGAAATCACCGAGATCCTCCTATTTCTTGGCTGGATCCACCCTTTATTCGGGACTCCGCGTCTTCCTAATGAAACCCCTAATATTCTCCTTAGGCTGCCCCGCCTTCTTCCCTCCAAGACGGTCCAGGATGGTCCAGAATGGTCTGGAATCGTTCAGGATCTAGCGCAGGCATCGGTAAATTGCGGTCGTTAAAAAGACCAGTGGGGTTGCCAATTAATGCTCCGCTTTCTTAACGCGCGCGCACGGTTCTCATTCAATCTCTTCTGATTAATCAATTTTTTAGTACTTCAAAATCGTTTTGATACTGTTTTGAGAAGTTACTTAAACTTTACACAGAAAATATCGGAAATGTGTAGTCCTGTTTAAATATTTCACACATTTGTCTTCGTTTCGCACCAAATAATATGATTGTACGGCTTGTAAGACAATTGGGACGCTTTCTAGAAGTAATGGAGAAGTTTGCAAAACGATTTCTACCATCATAAATTTATTTTGTATATAATCAAGGAATTATTTTCAATTGACGATAATGTTCTTTCCCAGGATATTCCGTTCAAAAGTCGTGACAAGTTAGAGGTTCAATTTACTGCCGAACAATGTAGCTTAATGGGGAAGCCCGTGCTCGAAGCGCAAATTTTCAGGCCCCCTCCCGCAGTCGAAATTGCAACCTCTGGCATTGTTTATTTATGCGCCGATAATTGGCGCAGATATCCATATCGCTGTGCCGAGCGATTTAAAAAAGGCAGGGCGACCAATTTTCCCGTAGTCCCTTCGACCTCGTTATTGAGGATCTCACGAACTCGAAAACTATCAGATGGATCGTAAATCAAAAGTCAGGGGTACTGGTCCCCTAATTTCCTAAAATACAACCCGTTACTTATGGGCGTGTCGTGTAACGAGCCTCCGCGCAGCGTCTCGTATTTACGTCCCACGTAATAATAACTTTACTATGTAAATTCCCCCGGCAAACACATCGTTCATATTTACATTTACGTAAGAAACGCACACAGTAGAAAAACTCGAGTTTCACCTGAGGGGGAGTGCGGAACTATGTTGCGATCCGATTACCATACGCGTGCGTGTCAACCGTTCACTGCCGATTTATTTGATGATCGAGCTTAGTTGTTTGGGCCTGGCGGCGACGGTAACGCGATTTCCACCCTTTCAAAGAGAAAGAGAGAGAGAGAGAGGGAGAACAAAGGGCGCACTCGTTATTTTCTGCCGGCAAGAAAACTAGACGAATCGGCCCATAAATATTTATGAACCGCGACGGAAGAATCTTCGGGATATTATTGAATTAACAACTCGTAACCACGACGCCTGAATTAACTGGGAAAATAAACGGGGAACAACGGGCCAGGCGACCGGCTCGGCGAGTTACATCGGCGAGGAATCGGGATACCGGTAACTAGAATTTAACTCCGTCCACGGCGGAAGTTCCTCTTCTTTCGGGCGAAGACGTATTACAAGCTTACTCCGGGACTCTTTCAACATTCGTAACGCTTCATAAATATGCATCGCGGGAGAGGGTGAGAGATAAAAGGAGGAAGAGACCAGAGAGAAAGAGAGAGAGTGAGAGGAGTAAAAGGAACGGCGGGGAGTATCGCGTTGAATTGATTTCCCCCGGCGTGTGAATAACTTAAGCAACAGTTATTCCTCCGCGGTCCGTCCGGCGAATCTCCGTGTGCAAACAATGGTGTCCCGGTATCGATTTTCCTACGTTAGAATCCCACGGATAACTTGTCAAGGGGTAAGCCAGTACTATTCCGGAAGCGATCCCGAGCATTCGTGGAACTCTACGACAGGACTGCTAGGACGTGTAGGAGGCAAGAACGGCTCGAATACAGGAGGTTCGGGAAAGAGGGGGTGGGATATACACGATGACAAGGAGGACAAGGGAACGACGGACGAGGAACGGAACAGGGAACGAAGGATAACGGGAGAGCGTTGGAGGGAGGGGTGGGGGGGAGGTGAACAGTGACAAAACAATTAAGCAACTCATAACTGCCTTGCACAAGCGCCCTCTGGACACCGTTCTCTCTGTCCGGAGTTGCGTCAAAGTGTCACGGACAACGAGGTCCACCAGACCGAACTGAAATTGCAGCTTGCGGGAAAGCGTACCAGACATAATATCCCTTCGCCAACTCGCGGCACCACGTCGCGGAAGAAGGAGCGCAACCGGAATCGTGTGTACTTGTCGAATTGTTGCGACGGATCCGCGGAGGTGGTTCGCGGGATACGGCCTTGCTTTCCTAAATCTGATATTTGGGGTCGTCGATGACCTTTTCGGGATGGTTTCAACCCCGTAAAGGACTGCAGGTCTTTTTATTGTATCACTAGTTTAGGGCAAGGTGGGTGGACGTAAAATAATTATGTTGAATCTTCTTCGTTCGCAGCTGAGGCGATGTTCACTTTTTTCTGATGTGGCAAGTGGATCCTCTTGTATGTACAGGAAGAACCTCGATAATAGAACAGTCATTTAGTTTCAGTGCTGGACTAAATCCTGAGTTGCACACTAAATCGGAGTCTACACGGATTATTGAATTATTTATATTTGTGCAAAATATATTAAGATACTCTAGATTTTTCATGGAACATCTGAACAAGTTAGAATTTTCAGAACACCTTAAATGCTAGAACATTTAAAAGAATTATATTACTAAATTTGAAAACTCGTGGCTTAAACGAGTGTGTAGCTTCAAGGAAAACTTACTAAGAAATACCAATTTCTTCTTTCATGAAATGGATTTTTAATGAAATGGATTGTCCGGAATTAGAGTATTTATAGAAATTTGGAAGTACTAGAAATTGTATGATCACAGAACATAGGGAGCACAATTGACAGTGACTCAGGCAGTTGACTCGTAGACAAAGCGCGCGTATATAACCGACTGTTTCATATTAGGGTCGCCGTTTATGTACTCTACGTGGCTGTGCAAGTCGAAGCAATCACGAAGCCAGAAAACAAATCAGAAGCAAGACAGGACGCAGCCGGTCGCACGAGAATCAATTTCGCGGCGGAACCCTCTTAAACAACGTTCCATTACGGGCAGAGCGCAATGATCGAAGCTGGAGGAATCGAACAGCGTCGTACACTGTACACGTTCCCACGGAGTAAGTAGTTAGGGACTTTGGAATCAGCCGTGGTCCGCTGTGTCGCTTCTCCTTGCTTCGCCTTGCCTCGCCTAGCTGGGAACTCGAAAGGGTGTTGTCGATTATCGAAGTCGAAGCCTGCCAGGTAATTGCATAGTTCGTTTTCTTGTCCCTCGTGTTATTGGAAACACTTAAGCCGATAAAGCTGCGCGCGTCCCAGGAATATCCGGAAGATTTTCATAAATTAAACGCTGCCTTCCGGCAAAAACCCCCGGTGTCCATTGTCTACCGGTTCTGCTCGATGTTAACGTTGCTAACGAGGTGCCGATATCCCACGCGGTAATCCGTAATCTTAATGATAGTTCGCACGTGACGACCCTTGGGATATATTCTACGTATACCGTACATCGTAAGCTAGAAATGAATTGTAAGAGAATTTTCAGTGCTGACACATCGTTGTTTTAATCTTGTAAAATATGCTGAGAGATTTTGGTAGATACAATTTGTGTCTTTCAGTAGAGGAAAAAATTTAGTACACAGTAGAAGCCCTTTATAGTTGCACAATTTCTCTTGTTAGAGTGTTTTTGCTGATAGTCTATGTTCATTTACAAATGGAGTACATTTTAAGCTCTTAAGTTCTTAACATCTTGATAATGCTTCTGTTACCCTGCTATTTTTCCATCACAATTAAATTTTTCGATTCCTGAATTTTTACCACCCTTATTTTTTACTGTAATCTTTACGTGTCATGTGTAAAAGTTACCTCCAAGGTACAGAACGATGAAAGAATGCTTCGAGGAACGTCACGTTATACAATCTCGAATGGAGCAATTTATTGTCAGCCATGGGATTATCGGTCCTAATCACATAACGTCGACGGAATGGTTAAAGCACCGCCTCGGCAAGTTAGCATCGAACGGTCCAGCACCGGTGGCGAACACGTCGGACAATTTCTTGTGCCGCGGTAGGCGACGTGTTCAAACGTCGGACAGAGAAACAGAGAAAGAAAGGGCTGTTCAGAGGGAGAGGGAGAAAGGACATTGTTATTCTGACCGCTTAAATAATTCATAAGCAATATCGCACCGTTGCCGCGGTCACGTCTCGGCTTCCCTCCTGATTGGCTCGAATTTACGAGCCATTGTCGCCTGATTGGCCGCGCTTGTGCGACGGATGGTGGTTTCGTAAAGAAAAGCACTTTATCGGCTGAAAGTATTGACGTGCCAAGCCCGAGTACCGGTCCATGCGTGAAAAAGACGAAGGCAGGCAAAGGAAGGACGAAAGAAAAAGAGCTGGCTAGGAGGGAGGGACGAAGGGACGAAGGGAAGGTGAAACGCTTGCGGTAATTTCTCCGAAGGCTCTCCGCCCTCCCTCTCTTTCTTCCTTTCTTTCTCTCTCTAGTTTTCCTATCTATTCTCTGGGCCACCGCTTTCACTTTGATTTAACTTTGTCAAATTCCTTCGTTTCGCTCCTCCGAGGATCCGGCAAGGTGCGAACAAAGTGGAGGCAAATTGAGTCGCGTTTCTTGCTACCGTCGCAGTAGCAATCGCGTGTGTGCACCCGACATATCCGTTCTTTTCTTAATTCACACGCACACCGTGAGCCATTTAATCGGTCCGAGTGCCGAAGTCACTTCTACCTTGTTAAGACGTTCACTGCCGCGTGCATTTTGCGCGTTTCACACATGTCCTGTCTGTTTATATAAACGATCAGAGTTATTAATAATTATTATTAATATTACTTGGTAATATATATGAAGTTTGTCCATTATACAATATAATTTAGTTCATTTCAAATAAATTGATGTTAGGCACCACCAATTTCATGACAGTCGTTTTTAAGTAAATCAGTAGCATTAATTGGTTCACATGAACGAGGTTTTACCGTACTCTTCACAAAACGTACAAAACATTCGATTTTCCGTCTCAGATAGTCAAACCTCGTCAGTTTTACATAGCCAGACTAAACAGCAGATCTTCATGCAAAATCAAAATTTTCTAATTCAAATACAACACGAACTGGAGTGAAGTAGAAATTAATTTTCTTTCCTAATATGTTTAATAGATTGAAGATAATATAACAGTATTTCTAAATTCATCTAATGTTTTTACTGTCTTCAATTACATGTACTCATTTTTGTCATAAATGCATCAAATTCGCTGTCTATTTATGATCGACTGTATAAAACATTGTATTCCGATTGCTCTTTCAATAGGTTGCCGCTTCAACCAACCTGAGCGTTCATAAACTAGCTACTTAAACAGCAATAGGAGATCCACGGATGATAAAAATATTTTCATACTGTATCAAACCATCAAAAATCACCCTTAAAACCAGGAAGAGTCTTGGGAGGGGCTAACTGAAAGCCCATAACAAAATTAAATAAACACAAGCCGCACCATCGATTAATTTTTCCGTCAAATTCCCCTCGTCTCCAAAGTTTACACACTCGAGTCTGTACAGGAGGTTTGTTCCTGGTGTCGATCTATATCTCGTCGTTCTCGAAGGGCACCGGATGGACCCTCCCCGAAGACAAAGCAGCCCTTATCACCGGCCACGACGATACTTGATTTATTATGAAACGCTTGTGTGCCGCTCGCGAATATCCCTTCAAAGGGAGACCGGTTCCTTCTATTCAAAAAAAAAAAAAAAAAGAAAAATGAGAAAAGGAAGAGAGAGAAGGAAGAAGCTCTTCCGGTGAAGTGACAGATTTACCTCAATGAGTTTTTGAACGAGCCCGCAGACGAAAACGCGCCTCTTTTTCCGAGGCTTCCCTCCCGCCTCTGGCACTCATGCGCAAAACGGGACAGATAAGACCCTATGTATTCCCGGGGGTTGGTAGCGTAGGGGTGTGTGTTGTGGGGGTACAAGGGGGTCTGTCGAGGGGGGCGGGAAAAAGCAAGAGACGGAAATAGTAGCCGGGCCGAGGGACAGAGGGAAACGGGTGTTTCTTGTGTGTACCGCACCAGAGTGGAGTTTTACGCGTGTTTAATCTGGAAATGGATCGCCCGAGAATGTGGCTCTATGAGCCGAGGCTGAAGGGACCGAGAGTTAGCGAAAGCACAGTCGACAGGGTGGGACCAAGCGTGGCGTGGCTCGGTGCGGCTCGACGTGGCCATGGCATGGCTCGGCTCGACTCGGCTCGGCTATCTGTCTCTCGCTCGTTATCCTTTTTTCCACTTGTATTGTAAAAACTGACCGGCGAGCGGCACCTAAGCTGCGTCTGCACTTTTCAACCGTATTTGAGGCAAACATGTGGCTGCCGAAAGGAACCGAGCGATCTAATTATTTCCTTCCATTTCATCTCTGACACGGCCACCCCGGATTAGTTTTACGACGCTCGACCGACCTACAGCTGAAACCGCAATAAACCGATGTACCACGCTCGCCACGCCGCGCACCACCGCATGCCGTTTCGTTTTCTACCGCCCTTCCGAAGCTGTAACTGACTCCACAAATTATTATCTTGGCCGCGATTCAGAGCTCGAGTTACACGTATTATTACCGCGCTCTCTGGATTCACAAAGAGGTATCCGCACAAAACCCCACGAAAACAGATATCTATAGTATTTTTGGCGATTGGGTATTTGACTGGCAGATCATCGTGCCTATTAATTGATAATTTTTCTGTACACTCGACCCTCTCATAAAAAGTTTGTGCACCAATCGCAAGACACAGTAGCGAAATTTAAATTTATATTTTTCACCAATCATTTTAATGCAGCGAAAGTAATATATCAATACTCTTTAAATCTTTTAGCCCTTTAAAGTCGGAGCTATTTTAACTTGAAAATTAAATATTTCTTCCGACCTAGAATAATTTCATTGTACACGATATTTTTCATTTTATGAATATGAAATTGATATAATACCTCATAAAATACTTAAATGTGCAGTAATTGATTTGATATCAATATATTCCATAATGTAAACAATATTGTGAATAATGGTACAGCAATTTAAGTGGTGACTCTGTGTCACCCCTCGACTATTATGGATTAATCTCTTCATTATTTTAAATTCCATCAACTCACACACACACACATTTTTGTCAAAAATACATAAAATCTACTCGTAACGCAGTACTATGGAAATACGCGCGGTTTCCGGTTTCATAACCATTCATAAACGATGTTTCAATCAATCTTCAAAATCAGCTTATAGTGACAAGCATTGGTGTCACCGTTAACAAACAATTTTACCACACACTTGATAATAGAAAATCATGGTATCCTTAGAAAATAAATGAGGTGTCAATCGATTCGTGTAGCCGAACGCACAATTATCTTGATGAACAATGGACAGAACGAGCCCAGTAGCAGTTCGCCCGCTGACTTTTCCGTCGCTCACTGTCACCTTTCGGCTCTTGCGCAACTCGAAACGCGGTCTGGCGAAATTATCTATTCTGGCAGTAATTTTCTCGAAGCGGGTGACATAAATCGCGCCTGGAAAAGCTAATTTAGCGGATAAAATGTGGCCGGTCTCGAAATAAAGCCGTGGGTCACGTCGATATATCGCGCTCGGCACACCCGGCCGCAGGCGGCTTATATATCATACTAATTATTTATATTTCATGCACCGGTAGCGCAGGTACCTGCTGCCTACAACGTGTACGCGGTATTTTACACTCGTGATACGTCGCCCATATACCATGTGCAACGTGCAAACTCTATTCAACCGGTCCGGCGCGGCGCGGCGGCCCGCGTCACGAAAATATCGTCAAACTTCTTGTCACGCGGATCGGCCGCACATTACTCTGGCATCGGTTCACACTTCTGTCAGCCGGTTGTTCGTTAATAATTGTCAAACGGCCCTGGTTAATCGGTGAATTTCATTCAAAACGCCGCGGCCTTCGTTCACGCCGCCAAAAATCTATGACTCACGATATTTCTCGATAAATCGGCCACTGAAAATAATATAGGCTGTGATCTACTTAAGTGTTACAGATTTTATCAATTTAATACTGCTGTAGTTTGTTAAATTCTGACCAGAAATGTTCATAAAATTTCGTGCCCCATGCAACTATTACTGATACTCTCTTTCGGGATTATTATTAGGTGTACAAATTAATTCGTGGCTCTCACAGTTAGTCAATTGTAACTTTACATTCACTTCGAATCTTTCTTTCATCATATTAATTACTTGTATGATGATGTAAATTCACGATGAAAAGACTAAGAATTAATCTGTACACGTAATACTTACAACTTGCTCGAACCCTAAAATACAAAGGGGACGTAATTTAATGTAACACGACAGATTGAAACGTTTCAGAGCACTTCTTAATCTCGGGGAGCGCTAGAAGAAGCGCGAAACTTCTCTCGAGAGCGATTCTGATCGATTTCCGTCACCTTTAGCTAAACAACCTTTCCAATCGGAGTCTATTTAAATTGCACGCGACCTTTCCGCGCTATCCATTTCCCTATTTCTCAAATATCCGACCATCTGTCGCAGTCTATTTAAAAAAGCTCGTTTTTCCGATAATAACCGAAAGCTATCTCTACCCAAGACCCCACAGATTGCCTTTGTCTCTCAGCCGAGTTTGATCTCGCGAAGTTTAGTATAAAAGAAGGCCAACCTGCGCGGAAAGAAGCGGCGAGCTCTGCGAGAATGTAGTTACTTAAATTAAATAATCCCAGGCGAAGTTTATTAAGTCGAACCGTTTAAGCGGCGGTGTTTGTTAAATTTTAAAAGAGAAGACCGACTCTCGTTCGGGACGGTTCTCCCCGGATAATCCCCGGGCCGTTCCTTCATATCCTGGGCGAAATGCATCTACCGCCAAAAGATAGTTGGAAGGTAAAAGAGAGTTCCGTCGTAAAATATTTAAGTCCCCGTCTCCCGATGTGATTTATAACTAAAGGCAGCTCTCTCTCCCGACGAGTTTCCCGTTTCGACTTACCCGACTGACAGTGACAGTTTACTCCTTGACGAGGAAAGGAATTGGTCGGGAAAGTTCCTGTTGATGTTACGCGCTATTAAGGGGATCGTGTTTCCTCGATGTCGGAAATCAGAGGGAATGGTATTAACGCCACGCCGCCTAAGGGAGGGCTCGCCGTTTTATTTTACGTCAGTTACCAGATACCTTCGAAAATCTTCGTAACACCCATGACGGGCCACACCTGCCCGGAAATTTCCTTTCTGCCCTTTAGTATCGAACGATTCTTCTTCAACCGCTATACCTCTAACTTCGCAAAGTTGCGCTGAAACTTCGCTAAGACACGCTTTCTTTCCGTAATTCTCACTTTCTAGCAATTTTCCCCTGTTGCTCGGGCATCCTTTATTCGAACTTCCTCACACCTTCACGGTGACCTTTAATCTTCTCCCGAGAAACATTTTTACCGATTACTTTTTAGTAGGATAGTAACGCGTGTAGGGAAATATTAAACTGTATTTTTAATCCTCCGTGGGCAACCTGGGTCGTTTATGCTCACGACTAATTTTTTTACTGTTCTACACTGTCGAAAAATCTAAACTTATCTAATCTAATCTTATTTTGCTTTAACATTTAATAAAAGAAACGGTAAAAATAGTCTTTCAGTCTTTTTCCAAAATGTGGAAGAAGGCCCTATGTCCTTCTCAGCCGGTTTTTATTATTGCAATTCACGTTTGAGTTCAGAATTGCTCTCCTATAACATTTAAAAAACCTGTCATAGGCCCTTCTTCCAGACACCCATTCAAACATTGGAAAAAAAGAAATTCGAGGATTAACAGTATCAAAGCTTGGCCAACACAAGTTTCTAAACCTTTACGTATAAATTTCCATAGTGGAATTAAAAAATGTTCAATAGAATTTTCGTTTGAAGTACGAACTTCAGAGAGAAGCAACATGTTTATCCAACATGTTCTTTATCCTATAGTACGCCATTCGCGAATTTTCATATGCCAATTGCCGGTTCGTCGACAATATATTTTTAGTAAACTACGGTGGAATTGACTGGCAGTATATCAACGTGAGAACGGTGATTAAATACATCGCATTACCGAAGAGAATTACGTCCGCGTATTAAATACCCGTGCACATATTCGAGCAGATCGTAAATAGTTGGGGACATTATCCGGCCGGCGATGCGCGGTGGTGCGATCCTAATTTTCCGCCGTTCATTACGACGAAAGCGAGAGAAAGAGAGACAGAGAGCGTAGTCACGCGAACAACCGGCGCAGTTCCTCCGTGTCGTTGAAAAATCCCGGGGCCGTGTCGCGTTCGATATCAACAAATAGAATGATAAATCACCGGTGGAATTCAGTACAGGAGCATCGTCTCGAAAGATAACCGTGCTGCTTATAAACGGTCATAAAACGCGACGGTGCACCGCGGTGCTTGATTTAGTTCGGGCGTCCTTGGTATGCACCTTCGGCGTGGAAAAGAAAATGTTGCAGCGTAATATATTCCCTTGCTGTATCACCGCAAGTGTCTTCTACAAAAATGCCGCGTACACAACGACGGGAAAGTCAGGGTAGCACGGCAGTATGGAAGCGACGGTGGAAAAATGCAGAGCTTTCAAGCCCGATGTAAATGAGACTTCTCGAACTAAGGGACGCTTAACAATTAGAGTAAATCACCCGTGACCCCTCCCGGTAATCTTCGTTGCCCTAACTGCGCGTACGCGTGCCAATTTTTCCGTAATTTCGTTCCGCAACCGGCGGCGGCAATACCGGCCGTCCTAGTTTTGACTTGTTTTCGCTGTGATTAGCGCTCGTACAATGCTCGCGAAGGGAGAGAACGAATTAAACCGCTAGCAACAGATGCTCGTGCTCCGCTTTGCAGTTTAATTCGCGGCCGTGATAAGCGGAAGTTCCTCGAAAGGCCGGGGAATATATCTTTCAGATCCGTCGACGGGGATTAACGGGATGCCACGCTCAAGCGGATTCATCGTTCAACTATAATAATTCATTTGGCGACTTTCGCCGCGATTCGCCTTCGCTCTGAATCGAATCCGCCCGACAGTTCCGCCGGATGCATAATCTACGGTCTTCTTTCGACGTCGAGTTCTACCCCGACGATGTACCCATTTAATGCTTCGCTTTTGTAGTCTCGGCTTTGATTCCTTGTTACCGTTAGGATGTGAGAAATTTTGCGCGATTTCAAGCGCACGCCGCCAAATCTCTTTGCGATCAGAATTAACAGAAAGAGGTAGAACAGTTAACGAGTCTTTACACGGTAGCTCTAATTCGTTGATACACGCAGTGCCGATTGCTTTTGACAATTTGGTCAAATAGTAATATGTGTAATGGATCCAAGAATTATTTGAGAACACAAAATTTGGTAAAAACTAATCGTATGCCAATAAATTTGGACCCATTCTAAAGCTAGAAAAACTGAAGATGTGTTTTCCCTCGAAAATTCAATAAATTAAAGCGTCTGTAGAAACTTCCGAAACTTTTTCGTGACTGAAACCAGCATAGATTTAGAGAATGTGAAGCTTCTCTTTACAACGACACCTTGAAAATTGATATACGAGTTTTGTTAGTCGGGCAACTTCACTTTACACGCCGGAACTTGCTCCTCACTTTTGTTCCATAAAACAGGCAGAACTTTCAATAAACCTACCCAATATCGAACAAATCGAATTACCATCTTCCTACTTCATTTTCACCGGTGCATTCCACAGTGAAGTGTGCGAACACTGCCCGGGCGGATTGAATTCGAGAGATACGAAAAATGGAGTCGTAACCAATTGGTTTCACCGAGTCAAATCGCGAACGAGGCCGTTGCGTCGGGAAACGCAGCCTCGATTTTCCCAGAATTTCTTTTACAGCAGTAATACGGATACTCGGAAGATTGGAGAAAGACATTGGCGACTAGCATAGTACGGACTGGAAAAACAGGGTGTATATAGGGCGAGGGAGAGAGATGCATAAAAAGTCAGGTATCGAGAAGAAGAAAAAATGTAAGTGAGAAAGCCTTTTGGATGGGAGGTGCGCATGCACGATGACGTTGATAGGTTGCGGGGGCGGGCCGGGGCTAGCGAGGGGAGAGGGTGGTAAGGCAGACGGTTTGTATTTCAAATTTAAAAGCATTCGACAATGGACGCTTCTCGTATTGTTGACTCACTCGACGAAGGAGAGAGGAAAGAAGAAAGAAACGCACAGAAGTGTACGCTATAAGAGAGAGAGACGAAGGCATAGAAGAACGCGCGAGAGAGAGAGAGAGTGGGGGAGGGGGAGAGACGTAGGGGTTCCGAGAGGGAGAGAAGGAGAATCAGGGGTGGCAGCAGTTCTGTAAAGGACTGCAGACAATTTCCGCAGGGCTTAGTGGCTTCGGGCTCTTCAAATAAATTATTCCGCGGATGAGCGACGCTGCTTATTTTTCACCATTTTCCGTGGTACCGGCGATAGGCGCCCCGACGTGCACGCGAGACCGGCTAAATAGTATCGGTAACTAGGAACGATGCACCCGTCCGTTTCATTTATTCGATGGGTAGCGTCTTCTCGTAACACGGTAATGAAATCCCGCTCAGACCTTGGACGATTTCCAAAATACGTAGAATCACTTCGCCGCGGCTTCGAGTAGAACAAGCCATTAATTCGAGCACTCTCGGTTTAGTGTGCCTTACAGATTCTCGACTCTGTAGAACATGATTTCATCAATTCGATGATGCGCTTACAATCTCGATAGTTCTAATGATCGGAATCATGTATGCAGCAATTTCGAAAAGGGAAGAGAGACCAATTGAGACTGCAAGGATGAATATAAAATTGATTGTAATATTGTATTAAATTGAACATTATCGTAATAGTATTCTGAAAATGTGTAACTGTAATTTTGGCAAACAGTCTTGATTGCGAGGAAGGGACGAAAAAGTTCAAGGAGCCGTTTGACAGGTCGAAGAAGTAGAACGCGAACAGGGTAGAATTTAAAGTATACTTGCCGAAGGATCAGCGTAGAATGTCTCGGATTTTGCCCCATCGATCGCGTTTCTGTCATTCGAAGCGCCCTGTTACGTGAAAAGCGACTAAAACAAGCGGAACCATCATTCTTCTTGCCAGTAATGTCTCGAATAGAAAAAGGGGAAGTGGGAAAAGGGCACAGTGCTTTCCCTCTCTCTCTCTCCCTTTATCTCTCTCTCTCTCTCTCTCTCTCTCTCTCTCTCTCTCTCTCTCTCTATGCCTCTGTATGTGTGTCGCCGTCGCGAGCGTCTCTGAAATACTGGGCATCGATTCAGAATATCTAGGAATGCGGGTCGTGCAGACATTCCCAAAGAGCTTTGACAATTTCACGAGTCTTTTCGCCCCATCCGGCTGCCATCAACCCTCTTCACCCTCGTAACCAGACATCTGCAACCTCGCGCGATGCGATCTCAATTGAATTTGTGAAAGATCTGATTCTTTCGGTCTCCTCCGGTGCATTTCTACAAGTTTCGCCACGATTTTCTATCAATTTTATATTGGGGAGCAGCACCGAGCGAATTTCCATCATTCAACATTACACAAAATAACGTTGCACGTGAGAAAATGTAAAAAATCATACACTTTCACCATTCACAGATTCGCGATGTCTTGTCACTCGACTGAGACAACTGTTCCTGATGATAAAAGGGATCTGACATATTTTCAAAAGTACATTTTCAAATAATATGTATTCATTAGTCTGCTGCATTTATCACAAGTAATAAGCAAAAACCTTATAATAAATTTTGAAATTGCTGTACAAAAAAAGGTAAAATATATATACATAAATATTATAGACGATCGCACGGATATGTAATCAAGAAAATTATGCAATAATATAATCAAATTTACTTCTCTTTGTTGCTGCTACATTTTGTATTTCGTTTATTAATTTTTGTCATGAATGCATAAAATCCGCAGTGGACTGATCACAAAATTTTTGCAGTAACCGGTCGTTTCGAGCGGCAATAATTGCTACACCGATAAATCGTGTGCAGTGTGAGTGCACGCTTAATACAAGCATTAAATGATAAGAGACGATCAAATCGTTAGGCGGATGGTTGCGAAAATTTCGAGAGACAACGCGTTATGTTGCGTACGTTGTAGTAACACCCGTTCCCACTTATCGGCAATTTTCCTCGAGCGACACTTTCTGCACAGTCGCCGCGCGACAATATAATGCAGTTAATAATCGCGTTCCGCGTCGGGTATCGCGAACACGAAAAGAACATGACACGTGACAAGGTGAGCACGACAGGACGAGAGGACAGGTTCATTCGTGACAAGTCGCACGCGCCGCCGCGCCGCGCCTCGCTCACGCTTCTACACGCCTGCACACGCGCCCGGCGAGCGTTCCTTTCCTCGAAGCTCATTACAGACTTACAAATCTAATTGCACGCCACTCGTATCGTTATGTATATCACGGAACGCTCGCGCCACGAAGCAAACGGGAGGTACGTGCGGGAAATCGCGAAAGTACGGGAAACGCGACGACCATCGCTTCGCTGAAGACGATGTACAAGAAAGGGTAGGTTCGCGAGGAAATATCTTAATTCGCCAGGCTCGATGGAATTTCCTTTGAGCAGATAAATCGGCAGAGAGACCGTATAGACAGCAATACATTTATAGATTGAAATTGCTAACTGAAGATAACTTTAGGTGGACCAGAAGAATGTGTTAAAATGAGGCACATTGATCTTTCTAATCCTTTGCGGACATTTTTAAATTGTTAGCATAAAGATGTATTGTATCTTACAATAAAAAGAAACAAATATTCTTTTACTTAGATAAACAATGTACATGTATCATATACAGTTAGCTAAAGTAATTGTTTAAAATTTGTGCCATTCGAGGAACTACCTTTTGCAGAGTACACTTTTAAATAGAACTCTTAAAGTGATAGAGAATTGTTAGGAACAAAATTGGATAAAAATTGCAAGACGATCAACTTTCGAATGGAAGTGTAAAATTACACTAGCTGTATGCCATAACAACAGAAGAAGACATCAGACGAACCTATACAATACGTGTAAAAATGAAGGCAATGGTATTTTTTAGCATGTCGGAACGAAACAAGGCGCTCCAACGAAAAATCTCGTGATCCGTCTCGTCGCCCCGTGCATGTTCGCGGGGGTCCTCGAGATTTGTCCTTTGTTTCGTCTCTCTCCCTCGGCCAGCTTTTGTTCCCCGGCTTCGTTCTACACGTCTGTTCTCCCGAGGTGGCTCTATTCCGGACGCAAGACGCGAAAGTGGAAAGCGAAGGCGTGGGTGTGCGGGGGCGTGCAAGAAATGCAATCCCGGCAAGAGTGCGCGCACGACTCGCTCCTCGTCCACTGACAAGCTTCGTCACATTAATTAGCGGATCGTTCGTCTCCGCTTGCGTTAATGAACGCTCTCGTGCAATTCTGGAGAGGCCCTTCGGCCGTGTTGTGCGCGAGAGAAAATAAACGAAACAAAAGGGGGACTGGAAGAAGTAGTCCGGGCACGGACCGGAAGTCGCGACTCCGACGACGGATCCTCTCTCTGTCTCGAACCGTATCGACGAGAGAGCTCTCTCTCTCACCCTCTCTCTCTCTCTCTCTCTTACTCTCTTGCCCTCTCCTCCTCGATGAAATTCGACGTAGCGTTCCAGAAGGGAGAAAAAGAAAGGTCTCGTTTATACACAGTCGAGTAGATCGTTTGCGGTTACCTACTTCGTTCACTTTCATCCGTTTTATATTTCACTCGAGAACACTCTTCCGTTCGTTTTTTATTATCTACGTCGTGACTGCACCCCCCGACCACCCCTCTATCTCTTTCTCTCTCTTCTCTCCGCACCACGGACTCCCTGAATTATGAAAACGATGAAGTGTCTGCGCACTCGACGACGATACGGAAAAGTACGTAATCAGGAGCAGCATTCTTCTTTCGGAATGAACCAGCCGGAATATCGCGAGTGTCGGCTGCCGAGAAATTCGGCGTGAAATGATAATGAAACGATGGCTTCATCCTTTCGACTATATCACGAGCCGAGGGAAACGGCGAGCATGGTTGTCGGAATATTACGCTCCTTTCGTGTATTAAACTCCTTGCTTCTAAATTATTTGACAAAGTTCGCGCGGACCCGTACATAGTTTTTGAACTCAGTCCTAGAATAATTGAATCCCCTTTATAACTTCGATTACTGTAGCTACAATATGAAATACAAAAATTATGATTTTTGAAAAATATGCAAGTCCTCTCTCTCTCTCTCTCTTTCAGAATCTTAAGTTTTCTGCAAATACAATTAGCACAATCAGAATCGATAAATTGAAGTCATAAGAAATATCATTTCCATTCGAAAAGTTCTAGTATATAAAACGTTAGTATGCATTGCATTTATTTTTGACGTTAAAAGCCCAGAAGAGTTTCGTCATTTTTCCGAACTAAATGTTCATGTCATCTTTGTTTTTGAACAGTGCGCGCTAAATCGTTTGTTTGCGGAACAATCGCGAATGATCAGAAGACTATATAACGGACCGTGACACTTTGGCAACCCGCGGCTGACACCGACAAATAGTAAGAACGTTAATATTATCGAAAATCACCGCCAACACGATGGGAGAGCGATTTCGCGAATCGATAGCCCCGCCGTTTCTCTCTATTTGCCCGGGACAATGATTTCGCAACCTGCCGCGTAAGCACACGCAGTGTGTGTCGCCTATGGTCGATCCGAATGGCCCTCAAATTGCGCTTAATCGGCCTGGGTGCTGATTAAAAAATACATGCATCGCACGTGCCACGGCTCTACTGCCTCATTAGCTTTCTGTTTAATCGCGTCGCGCGCGCGCGCATGCACGGATCAGCAATAGTTAAATCAATCGCCTACACGTGACTATAATCACGCGCTAATGAGACTTCTTTGAGCCTTCTGTCATTATGACTTCCCCAAATTGAGCTCCACCGACAATAAGATCTATCCATGCATTCTATTCTCAACATTTCCTTCCTGGCTATGTCACATTCGCTATTATTCGTTTTATTAATCACTGTTAATGTTTCCTCAGTTTCCTCAGTTTCCTCACCGCACTTGCAGTGACAGGATCAAATTATTGTAACTTGTACTTGTATTGTAGAAGTAAACAATGTTTAACACGTTGACTGTCGAACAAAAAACCCACAAAATCAAAATATCTTAATCACGTTAATTCAAACTGTAAAGTTGAAGCTTGTTACAATGATTACATTAAAAAAAAAACATTTTAAAATCCACTAATCACTCTCAAATGAAAGACTAATTAAAATTGGACAAATTGCATACGTCACGTGTCTAAAATTCGATTGAAATCGGCAATCAAATGCCAGAATCTTTAGCACAAGTATTTGAAAGCGCAACAGTCCTTGATCAACACAGAACAGTACCTCTAATTACTATTTTTGAAATTAATCACGGCGCCATTATCCGAGTAAGAGATCACCATCCGACCATTCATCGGCCGCAAAATTCGTGTCAAAACGTTCCCGTGGAACGCGACCGCCTCTTCACATATGAATGAACATTGAAACCGGTTTGTCTGGGCTGCAGCCCCCTCGCTGTTCATTTCTCCACCCCCTGGCGAGTATCATCCGGGCAACTGGCAAACAGGGTGAGTGAGGAGTGAGACTCGAGGGGCAAGGGGTTTGTGGGGTCTGGGGTTCGTCTCGCGGATATGTCGAACGCAAACGAACGAATTAAACGAATTCCAAGGGGTCAGGAGAGTGGGGTGGTTCCGCATTAACAGCGTCCTCTCCGCTCTGATCCTCTCTGGTCCGATTTCGCGACAACGTTTTCGACGTTGAAACTTTTCGATCTGGCGCGGCAGTGTTTCCCCGGGCTGGTTTTACGCGCGCTTAGACAATTACGGGGCTACGTGGCCAAGCGGACACGCGTCGTTGCGTCTCCAGCCATCGGCGATGCTTTTGGCAGAGATTAATCGGCGAGACTGCGACGTGTCACAGTTTGGCAAATACGTTTCTGCCACGGGCCAGACAATACGCCGGGAATAATATCGTAAGGCGGGAATGGATAGTCGGTGGATAGGGCGGACAGAGAGAAATAGTTGCGGACATTAGCTGTCCACAGAGCCATAAGTACGACGACTGCGCGGTCGCTTCCGTAAGTACTCCGAATACGTATTAACCGGGGAGGACCGCCGCGCCGCGTTGCCACCGGTATATCCAGACTCGCATAAATTTCGCGTAATTCGCTCGACTAATGCAAATTGCAGGACCGCCGTGCCATGCCGCGCCTGCACAGCGTCTAACACCTCCTCGATAGTGCACAGGACTAGCCGCGAGAGAACTATCCCCCCCCCCTGCTGCATCCTATTACGCTCACTGTCATCATCCCTGCATTCCCGATCCTCTTCCCCGAGAATCAGCTTCCTTCGTTTTTAACGCGAGGCAACCGTGATCTCGTTAATTTCGCTGGCGAAGAAAGTTAGTGTTGGAGCTTTCGAACTGTTAGTCGAAGACAGACAGTTTTATTCGACGCACTTTTCTTGTAAATGATGTATAGCTATTCCTGACTATTTTCTATGCGAGTCATTAATCTTATTTCATTTTTTACTGACACGAGGTAACGAGTTGATCGATGCTTCTGTAATTGCATTGAAATTCTAAAAGTGCTATCACTAGATAAACTTATTCGTTACAGTACAAGGTAATTGCTGTTAGTGTACGATCTATTAATTTTTACACGTGCCCCAGAGGGGAATTTAAGTTATAAGGTTAACTAGATTATATTATAAGGCTAGCACGGCTAGCAAGGCTAGAAATATAGGCTAGCCCAGCGTGAAACGCACAAAATTAATTCACCGCGTTACGCATCGTATGAAATGAATTCCATCCAAGGTTCCGTCGCTAACCATAGTAAAAAATGGCGGAAGACGTTAGTGCTCAGGTTGCCAAAGTCGCGCAGGTAATCGCACGATCTGTAACACGCTCGGCGAGGAATCACAGCCGGCTGGACTAGTTTTTCACGAGTCGGGTGCCTCGCCGAGATACTTATCGGAGTGCAGGGAGAGGTTGTTAGGCCGCGGAAAACCGGGCGTGTCTTCTTGGTGGCGTTCTATTACGCACTAATTAGGGGATCGTTAGTTCGCCGTGGCTAACGACCACTTAAGGTCACCGATATCCATTCGGCGGAGAGAAAGATGGGGTGACGCGCTGTGAAACGCGTGGTGAAACAGTGACAGGGCAGAAAAAGGGGTAATGAGGGACAGCGCGATAGACAGGGGTCGGAGAGAGTCTCTCTTCTATTAGGCGAACGAAGACGAACGACGACGTTATCGATTGTCCGTGGCGCAAGAAGACATCCGGGGCTCTCGTACTGAGAAAAATCGATTCGCACGGCTCGCCGCAATCAAATGTGTGCCGCGAGACCAATTAACTTCCGCGAAATACTCGATCGAGATAATTGATATGCCACCGTCCCGGTTAATTAATTCCGCAGATAGATAAATATTGTTCGCGTCTGGATGTGCAGGCGGTTTCTACTTGTCGCTGCAAGAACCTCGATGGGTCATTCGTACTGATCGACACAAAGGAATTTCCCTCTTGCGAAATGTTTCCGTTCAACAAACAATTCAACGCTTTTACTGGGAAAACGCGACGCGAAAATTTAAACTGTTTCCCTATAACACGACTATAAGCTTCATACATTCCCCAAAAATAGTTGCACTAAACGTCATTTCACAGTTTTCATTTTACACTCCAATTTTATCTATTTTATTTTATTCATATTATTATATTTCAACTCTCTTGCAATGTCCAAGTTAATGTAATACAATACACACCATAATGTGTAATAACATACACACCTTTACTTGTAATTGTAATTTTCCTAGCCGACATGTATGATTAATTTAACATCCACAATTTTAATAAAGGGGGACCTCAGGAATCGCCTCTTTCAAGGAACTCGAACAAGTCAACGCTTTCATTCAATCCGTATATGCAAAAGGTGAATAATTACATTTTCTCCAGAATTGAATGCCAACTGTGGTTCAATTTAATAATTCAAAATGGAAATGTCTCAAGAATATAAAAATTAATTAAGATAATTTAGTTATAAGTAGTTATAAGTTAATTAATTAATATAATAAAAAAGAATAAACTAATATAATCCAATATATGAATAAAAGATTGTTCAGTGTCTAAAATAGAAAATGGGTGAATTTATTGTAGCAGAGGATTGCATGAAGATCATATTAATAATTTTGTTTTTTTTAGCAACACAGATCCAATGCGAAGCAAAACCGTGCTAATGGGGGATTGTATGTGGATCTGTATATTTCGGATTCTTATTTCTCCGTGTTTCGAGTGCGTGAATACAATTAAAGAGGCTTTATGGCCGTAACGCGGGGGCGAAGCAGTCGGTAATGTGATTTAAAACACAGACCACGGTCAACGAATAATACGCTGCTGTGTTCAAAGTACTTACTTTCTTGCCGTCCAACTCGTGGTTACCCTGTGCTAGCACTTTATCTACACTCGCGGGATCTGCGAACGTGATGAATCCGAAGCCCCTGCAACACACAATAATTACACGTTAGTTACGTGTCCGTGAACTGACAGATTACAGGTCGACTGTACGGTATACTTAAGCAATCTATAGTAATAGGCGCGGAGGAAATTAATATTTCCTACCGAGAGAGACACTATTTAAAACACCACTTTGTACTTCATCCATTATGTACGACTTGCAGCTCATTACTGCACGAACCTTTATACTAGTTCGAATCTTCGTAGGTTTTGTTTTATGAATCTTGGAATCAAAAAGTTGGAAGTGGAAAGTTTCATACGTTAATTAAAAAATTTATTTTGGTCGATGTAGAATAAATATATTTTGTTTTTGTAACAGAAAAATCTGCATGCTAGTTTACAGTTTGGCAGAACTCATTTTGGTCCAAGTAGAATAAATAGCGTTGTTGTTTTTGATGTAGAAATGTGCACGCGTGTTGTATATGCATCAAAATCAACATGCTGGTAATAGCCCATTTAAGGGAAAGCATTAGCTTTGATAGAGACATTCGAGTTTACACAAGGTTTATTATACAATTTCGCGACACGCCATTTCATGTCTATTAACCCCATTTAGTGGTATATGTATCTATTTTCACCCTGGCAATAAAAATTGTCATTTAATTATCGAATTTTTGACGATTACATTGGACGATTACTAATGGGTCTACAAGGAGTAACTGGAAAAACGTGTTTCAATAAATTGATAGAGAGATGTATGTAAAAAAGATTAACCATATAATCGACAAAACTTGTATGAAACACACAACCTCAACAAACTTTCACCATAACGAAAAATGCCAGCAATCCACGTGTTCCACGTAGTGAACCGTTTCTGAAGAGTCACGGCCGCATATTCGCAGGATGATTTCGTCCCGCGTGCTGGCTGTTTTTCCAGAAGGTGGTGCAAGTGGAACATATCGTTGTTCCGGGGTAGAAGTCTGGTGGGCGGAGGTCGAAGTCGCCGCTCGAGTGAAACAAATATCGGCCGGCGTCCGGTGCCATAAATTTCGCGCAGGACACCGTGTACATACAGATATATTAAAAGATAGTTTGGCGAGGTAGCTGGCAAGGGGGTGTGTGGTATGTGTGTGTTGGTCTGGAGGAGGGGTTGAGGAGAGGGGTTGGAACCCTGTCTGGATGTACACGTTACGATACCGGTGGCGTGGCGGCGAGGACCGGACGCAAAGCGGTTTGCATTTTTCATGCTGGGACCGCCGCGGCAGTTATTGAAAATATTTACATGTTATTTATGGGGCACACATGCTTCAGGAACCAAAGCAGGCGCCAATTTCTCCGATGTAACTCCGTCGCGCCGTTCCTTTCCCTTGGCTGGTTCCTTTTTCTCTTCTGGTCCGCATGAAATCTCACCTTTTCCGTTTTCCTTTCTCGCCAAGCCTGCCACGGGAAAACCGTATATGCATTCGTCATTCTCCATGCGTCGCATCGAGAATTCCACGAAACGTTTCACGCTGTTTCTCTCTCTCTCTC
>CM052314.1:11032031-11463225 GCA_028455605.1 Lasioglossum malachurum | reverse complement strand
ATATATATATACTGTATGGATATTATTCGGGTCTTTCATTCTTTCGTTCTCTTTCTCTTGTAGGCTACGACCCAAATACGTGCGGGACACGTCAGCCTTGTCGAGCCCATGTCGTGTGAACTTCGGCCATTTTTTTTGTACGTCGTCCGGGGAATTTACCGGGCCGGGACACAATATTGTGGACCCGCGAAATTGCCAGGTCCTCCGGCTGTTTGCTTAAGCATGCTTAAGCGGCCGACCGATGGGGTTTCTGCTACGCAAACTGTTCAATAGCCGATTATAGAGATTGGTACCGATCACCCGGAGTGACGTTGCTTGCACGATTTAAATGAATCTTTATTGGTTCGCTTTGGTATATGCTCCGACATCTTTACTTCTAGATTTATTTAAATTATGAGTACAGTTTTGTGACGACTCAATAAGCTTCATCATTCAAGCACATGTTGCGTTGCACTAAAAAGTGTACACTCTTACAAGGTAATACACACATTTGGTGTTCGGTAACAAAGTAACTATGATAGTGTCTATTACAAAATTTTGTGATTATTCTAAAATAGAAAATCCTCGATTTTCGAATTCTAGATTGAAACAGTGCTCATTGTATTTAGAGCAGTTTAGGAGTACAGTAGTTTACTATGTGTACATAAGCTTCGTGTTCCGCATTCGGAGTCTATTTAACACAATTTTCCATTTTCCATTGAACAAACGAATCTAATTGCATGTACCAATAAAATACGACGAGTTCGCATGAATTGTTTGAAATTTTAAATTCGAATAATATGGCATACATTTAGAGCAATTTACAATAGACTGTTTCGAATTATTATATTCGTGTGTCGTATTCGAAGCCTATTTACCATCATTTCCTATTTTCCATCGACCGAACGAATATAACTGCATGTGCCTATGAAACGCGCGAGGGTAGCAAAAATTGTTCGAAACGTTAAATTAGAGTAATGCTCAGCACGTTTAAAGCAATTTACATTAAATTGTTCGAAAGTATACAAATTCGCATTCAGAGGCTATATATCGGAATTTCTTATTGCGTGATCGAGAGAACGGAATTTCCGTTGATCAATGAAATAGTACGCGCAAGGATAACCGTACGCAGAGTATATTGTTATTACAGGTTTTGGGTCGGGACCCGAAAATTAGTGATACTCGGGTACCCAAAGTCGAAATTGGGTCGAGTAGTATTGGGGTGGGTTCGGGAACCCGAAAATCTATACTATTCGAACAATATAAATTGTCGGGTTCTCGACCCAACCCGACCAGACGTCGACTTCAAGTGCCCGAAATTTCAGTGTACCAGAGTATCGCCAATTTTCGGGTACCTGTCTACCAGTATTATTTGCAGAGTTTTAAAGCAGTTCCGATGTGGGTCATCCGACGGTTTATTAAAAGGCGTTCAGCCTCGGAGAGAAATTAGATTCCGCGAAGCACGTGAATCGCTTTGCATAATTTTCGTATTCCTGGGACTCGGTATAGCGTTCCCGCACAGAGAAGCAATGCTCTCCAGAGGGGGGTAAATAGATCTATTCTAGCGTGTTATTTGTTATACCGACGTGTATTGTGCGGAACTACGGAAGATTAACGTTTTAAGTTGGAATTCATCGTTGAAATTTGTTTAGTTACCAAAAGGGGAATGTGTGCTAGCGGGAGTGTGTTCCTCCATCAAAATTCCGGTGCGTGTGCACCACGTATACGAACTGCAACTACTGGCTTTCATATTCAAGCGTTTACTTAGACTCGTCCCCGGCATGCACACACACATACATACACGCCCACACACGCACACACACATCATCATCCACTATTCACCTGCTACATGACAGCTTCATAGCACCCATAGATCCCTCTTTATAATAACAATACCCGGCCGTATACCTGTCCTTTATCAAACAATAAATCAGCTGCTGGTAATAAACTGGAAGTGATTACCCCGAGAGAGCTTCCGGCCCGCTACTGTCAACGTCGCATGCGCGTGTTTTGTCAAACTGTACACCCTGCACTCTATCTTATTCAAAAACAAGCAACAACAGAATCATAAAATGATGACGCTTGATAAGAAAATCAGCAAACATTCTTCTAACAGACATTAACTTTTCCAATAGTCTATATGTTATTTTTAACTTACTAAAATTATTAAAGCAAGAGAGGAAATTTTGTATGGCACAAGTGCCTGGCAATTGATAAAGGCAATTTTTATTTTACATAAAGGTCCGCAGCCTCGTAACAACGCTTAAGATGACTGACCACAAGCTTTCGATGACTACGGAACAATTACCTAATTTCGCAGCTACTGCATGTAGGTTACGTATACAATTGAATTATACAACGCGGTAGCAAATGCAACACTTCCGCAAAGGGTTAATAATTTTTTTTTTCGTGGAGAAATAAAATCGTGGAACGGTAACACGTGTACAGGGTGTATAAATCTACTCCTCTGGATCGGTTTTTCTCTTCTGGATGAATGGAAGGTGTTGACGTAAAAAACAACTATACCAACAATTTTCTGTGTTATAAACAATTTTGCGGCAAGTTTCTCTTACAAATGTCCACCGATCCAGAAGTGTAGATTCACCCCTAGGATGGATGACCATTACGTTTTACACACCCTGTATAGCGTAGCACGTTTGCAAATTCTACGGCAGAGCTTCGGTGAAGTAGAACCGAGGAGGGGGAGGGAGGGTAGAATGAATTAAACGATCGCAAATAATGGAGACAAATTCGGCAAATTCAATGTTCCACCGCCATTTTGTCGCAGCGTACCGGGCGGAAAAAAATCGCGATGGAAAACAACGTGCGGCCACTCGAAAGGAAATAAATCCGCGGGTGCTCACGATTTCGTAGTCAATTTATCCGGCGTATGGTCACGTTGCTTTCATGGGGAGGGGGGCGGGCCGGTATGCGCCGCTCGAATTTTGAAAATTCTCGTTCGGCCACGTTCGACGTCGAAACAACAATCGTTGCAAACGAACGTCGGCTGAATCGGCAGTCGTCCAATCAACATTAAAACACCAAACAGCGCGATACCGAATGCCGGGGAACTGGCCAGGAAAAAAACAGTGACCGCGCCGGTGCGGTGGTGTATCCCCGACGTCGCATTTACATGCGCTCGGCCAACTACCGTTTCTCCTCGCCGCGTTTTACGACTTCGTGTTTACGACAATTCACGGGGAACGAAATCACGGGCACGGTGCCCGTTGCGATATCGCACGAAACATTCATCGATCCTGTAATTTGATATGCGTCGCATCTGCTCCTCGTTGAATCCTGGAAGCGACAATACCCGGAGCACGGACTTCGACAACTGCGCGTCCCGGCAAACTTTATTGTCGCCGTCGCGCGCAACAAACGATCCCGGATTCTTAAAACAATGACGATCGTCGACCACCGACATGCCACTCTCTATGGGCCCCTCGTCTCGTTTTTTCCTGTCTTTCGCTTTTTTTCCGACGTATAACAGCGCCGTTGTACTGTCACTGTTTTCTTTCAATTAGCACTGTTTCGTTTTAATCAGTAGCTGCCCCAAAGAAAGTTCAGCGGCGACGTTATTTCAACCATGTCCGTCGTTGTTCCCTTCCAGTCCGGCAATACCAGGTTTTCTTGTTTGTAACGGAAGTTCCGAATGGTTAGTAGACGGATGCAATTAATGGCTGTCTCGTTTTTCTGGAATGTGTTTTTAGTAGATCATGTTTCGAATAAAATCGATGATTTCTTGTTCGGAACGGGCAATGTATATGTTTCATTGGGGCTTTTTATGATTGTTTTAATATCAGTAAATGTTTCAAATGGGAGAACGTTGTTATGGTGGCGATAGTTGGGGTTGCGAAACCTTTGTTGAAGACCATGATGGCTACACTGTCAGGTTCTTTAAGACATCTTTGGTTATTTTTTGATGAGCTCCGTGTCATTATATCAAACCTCTTCTCTTTAGTTTATCAATTATTAGCAACTTCTTTGGGCAATTTGGTAATAATAGAATATGGAAGACACTAGAATTTTGTAAGCAATCTTACAACATTTTCCAACTCTTTTGCGAAGTTCCACCGGATTCTCCGCAAATCACCCAAAATCGTAGCTCTTCCCCACGTTTACCAAAAACCCAGCCCGATCTACGACTGATTAACTCGATCATTCAGTCAGATCGTTCGCAGCGCTGACAGCCGGGAGCGAATCTGGTAAATTGATTGGTTCGTTATCCGGCCCTTTGTCAGTTCGAACCGCCTCCACGTTGCAAAAAAAGAAGATTGAGACTTGGCATGTGGGGTAAAGGTGGCTCGGAGAAGGAGAGTGAGCAAGAGAGAGAGAGGCATCGTTCGGGTGCGGCGCGGTGGCGGTGGCCCGCCACTTGTCACTCGACCATTGTACGTGAATAATCTATAAAAGGCTGAGTAGAAGGATGGCGGCTGACGTGTCCCTTGTCTACTTGAGCACGGCTTCTACGATCCTCCAGCTTTCATCCTCGTCTGGCGACCGGCCTCTTCGCCTTAACCACCCCCGGCTCTGGAGCTCGGTCTCTGTTCCCCCTTTCGCCGAGCCAGCCCAGGCCACGGAAGAAGTGTCACGCCGGGCTGACGCGGTGCATTTGTTTGGCACACCCTCTCCACCGCGTGGAAAAGAGCTCTTCCTGTATAGGGCCAGCCGAGGATGGATGGGGGACAGGCGAATCCGTTGTGAAATCGGGCGAAGCCGTGTTTATCTGAACACACCGGCGCTGTGTCTTCTGGAGACGCTGCCAGCGAGGAAGGAACCCAGAGGATCACTGAGAGAGGAAGAAAGCGAGCAGGTGACAGAGAGAGAGAGAGAGAGAGAGAGAGAGAGAGAGAGAGAGAGAGAGAGAGAGAGAGAGAGAGGAATAGAGCGAACAGGTGACAGAGAGAAAAAACCGACAGATAGAGAGGGCGAAAGCGAGTAGGTGACAGAGAGAAAGAGAGGCGCTGACAGAGAGAGGGTTGCTGAGGAAAGCTCGGTGAAATAAAACGCGCAATCGCCGATCGTCGCATTACACGCCGGGCCACTCCTCCTGAATCGGTAACGAAGACGGCCCCAGGACTTGCTTTCAGGCTTAATAGAGATAATCTGTAAAGGATTTATGGATTATCCGACGGATAATCCTTTTATTACAGGGTTCATGGGAAAATCTTGACGGGCAAGCCAGATCTCGACGATCTCCGGCGACATATTTTTTTACTGATTAGACGGAGGTCGGCATTTTATTCTCGGAATAGTCGCCTGATTCGCTGGACGATTCGCTCCTTCGATGGAAATCTCTGCTGTTGACGTTAACAGTGGCTGTTTCCAAATTTCATTTTAGAATACATGAATTCAGGGAAATTTACAGAATGCGGTTTGCTCGATTCAGTTCCTTGACTGTTATAGCAGTGTACTGATATGAGTCACTCAAAACCAGAACGATATTTGGCGATATTAAAATAGAAAAGGCAACGGATTTATTGTAGCAATTAGTTTGGTAACTTTCGTGAAACTTAGATGAACGTTTATAAATTGTATAAAATATTATATGTCTAATAAGACGGCGATTAAAGTTAGTAAAGTAATTAAATTTTAAACAATTGAACAAATTAAACGTGTCTGCTCACTGATAAAATTCAGAAAATAGAGTCTGCTTGTATATACAATATAATATAAGCACCTTTCCTTATTTTTAGCTTCAGTTTCTAGTACACGCTGCACCATTTACAATAATTGTTGTGTTTTGATATGGAAAATGACCTGGTGCTCTTAATTATTAACAAATAGTTTGAAACCCATCTTTCTAACACGAATAAATTGTGTTTGACAATGACGCGTTCAGATAGTAGAGGTGAACGTCGCTTGATCGATGAACTTTTAATTTGATCGGTTTAAAGCGGGCCGACGATGTTTCATTCCTTTTTTTCTTCTTACGCTCTCGCCGGAAAAAATTGCGAACGATAAGTATGGCGTGGCGCGATGGAGGGATAACGTCATAATAAATCTTCAGAGTAATCTTTATGCCGAGATAATGAGATTTTTTATCGCCTTTAGTCGAATGGAGTCTTTGTCAAAGATAACGAGCTCTGAAGCGACAGGAAAAATTATAGGCTAAGAAAAGGAATTTTACTTTAAGTTTACTAAATGTGAATGGAACGAGCCCGACGTTCCCTCAGAGAGGCACGGTTTCGTAGACACTTTTTAATCTTCATGTACTCGTCGACGAGTTTCGCGCGGACATTATTAAAAGAAAAAGCGTTCTGCTTTCTTCTATTCCTCCCTATTGTTCTCCGTAACTCGTGCTGCTATCGTGGATACAACAATGAAATTATAGTTACCAAAATAAATTGTACCGGTGCCAAGAATTGTCAAATCTTCTTTTGTTTATTCCAGTACTCTTTAATTTCGTGGTTTACGTGTCCTATAAATGTTACCAAATCGAGTTTAGGAAATTCTGTACATTTATCTTGCTATTTACCAAAATGACTTCGTGATTTACCGCAATGAATCTGCAGTAAATTATTCCGGCCTTGGTTCTACCGTTAATGTTACAGGCTACAGTACACACAACAGATCTTTCGAGCGCGGCAGTCATCGTTGAAGTAGCCACTGCCGTGCGTCAAATAATTATGAAGTTACCCAATCATAATTAAATTAAACTGGACGGCCAACGCAATCAAGAGATTATCCTTGGCGCACTATGTATGTAGCTGCTCCCACTACTGCGCCTTATTGTCTAATGTAACGTGAATGTAAGGCAGTGGTTGACGTGATTCAGAACACTGACAATAACTCCGGGAAGCTTATGGGAATTAATCTAGCTATAGTCAAACATAATAATCCAACAAATATATACTAAATTAATTTAATCGCTTCAGGAGAGGGTCGCAACCTTTCCACTTTTCTTGTAAAGGCGCGAGATACAATTAAAATTTTCTTCTACCACAACTACAACTTACGAGACCACCCACGGACTAAATAACAAAATCTTTAAAAGCAGACCTACCGGTGTTTGAGCTCCACTTAGTCAGATACGACTATTGTAAAATATTTCTTTACCACAAGTCCCTCGACTTAAAAATATTGATACCACCGACCGACCAAATTAATAATCTCTAAAGCAAGAAAATCGAAGATCATCCGACACTCCACCTCAGATCTTCTCAATTTATGTGGCAGTCAGACACGCGGTCTATCACTGAAAATCCTGTCACCAGAATTCCCCGATTTTCAAATCCCGAGACCGCGTAAATAAAAAAAAGATCCGCGAGGAAAAGGTGGGAGCTGGTACTAGGAGCTCTGCATCGAACACTCCATTCATGGTTGCGCGAAGCCATTCACGCGGAATAAGAAGGCCGAATAGGCGGGCAACAATTAAGGCGGGCGTCATTACGCGACGGCTCTTATGCGACGCGTTGCTATCGCGAACGGAAGAAGTGAAGAGGCCGGTGAGGAGGAAGGGGCGAAAGAGGGAGGGAGAGAGAGAGAGAAAAAAAGGGGAAAAGAAGGTTGCGGGCGTAAGGGACGAAGGATGAAAGTTGGAATGTAACTGCGCGACGGAAGCCGTGTACCGTCGTATCGTGGCAGAAGGCCGCGGCGGAACCCCGCCACCCAGGGAATTTACCGCAACGAAGGGGGGGAGGTTCGAGGGGTGGTATATCCTGCATGTTGGAGGGTAGGTAGGGGTGGTAGAGAAAGGAGGCAAGTGTATTAGGTGTATTTATGTAGGCGGTCTCATTGCGCGCGAAGTTACTGTAAGTACCGGCAGTTACTTAACTCGACAGTTTCTGCTATTGCAGTAACCGTGGCAGTGGTAGCAGCAACGACGGCAGCAGCCATATACCTACTCGAGGAGAGCTGCCTTCCTTGCCTTGGAACTGAAGCTAGTTATGGACGTAGTCGTCGGTGCAGGGGGTGGAGATTCGTGTCGAGAGAGAGAGAGAGAGTGTGTGCGTGTGTGTGAGTGCGTAAGATAGAGAGCGAGCAAGTGTAAGAGAGAGAAGGAGTGATACGAAGAGTGAGAAGGTGAGAAAGGACGAGAGCAGGAGGATCGCGCATACCTTCCTACCAGCACGATTCAAGAAACCATCTCCTTTTCCACCTTCCACCCCAGGAGCCACCCTTTACCCGCCTCGGCCCGTTGCTTCGTTGCTCAACTATATGGTAACTGCTCTTTAACCAACCGCCTTAATCCGCTTTTCTCTCTCCGAGGCGAAGACAATCACCCCGGCGAAACCCGTAGCAACCAGTCCTTCGATCTTCCGTCTTTCGTCGATCCTTGCGTTCTCTCTCTCTCTCTGTCTTTCTTGTTCTCCCTCCGTCTCTCTTTTTCGCCACCTCCTTTTCTCGCGCTATCGTTCCTGCCCGCAACGCGCGACGTCCTCGTGCCTCTTTTCGATTTACTCGTCGGATTTCCTCGCCTCGTGAACTCCTTACTACGATGTCTAGGGGATTTTCGGTACTCCATAAGTAGCCGCCGCGAGCACACTGTTGTTGAGTCTATACATCCTATTCTTACGGATCGGGCCGATCACAGAAAGTTAGGTCTCACCATTATCGGGCATCGCACGCGGTTTAATTCGTCCAGTTATTTTTTTTCGACAGCTTATCTCTAATTTCAACGATTACTTCACTTGCAGGTATTCATACAGAATACATAAGAGTAACTGCCCCAATTCGTTTTAACAGGGTACTAAAAGCTTGCCTTATGAAACTGACAAATTGAATTTATTTAGATTTTATGAAATCTTTGTTGCAACTCCTGTTTGACTAAAGAAACGTGTTCATTCGTTCTCAATAAAAGCGTCTCTATAACTTCAATAACTATATGTATACACAATGAAAAAAATCAAAATCAATAGCTGGACCAGCAGTGATACGTTCAGTATCAAGTGAAGTTCGAAAAAATCTTATCGTAAATTTGTTTTATCAAGGATCCTCAAATATCCTCGCTAAAGTTGACAAATTCCAATCTGAAGTGCTCTTCCGACAGTAAAACTTCTTTCCATTATAATAACGCTGAACCGAAGAGCGCAATGTTCGAAAATCGCGATTAGGAATCCCCCTTCGCGTCCACTTGACAATTTCCAAGCGTGCTAATAAAACGAGCACGGTTTCCGAGAGCGAACAAGTGATCTAACGGAAAAAAAGAAAGCAAAAAAGGTGAGTTCGCCGGAGGCGGTACAGTCGCTATTATCAGACCGGCGCGGCATTTTGAATCGAATTACAAGGAACCGCGAGAGCGCATAATAACGCTCGACTCCCACTCGTCGGGGGTTGCACGACTTTCATACACCCTTTCTACTTTTCTCTCCTTTCTTCCTCCGGTTTCCAGCACCGCCATCCCCCGGTTTCGTTGCTCGCGCCGCCTTAACCCTGTCTGTCTCGCTCGCCTTAACGACCGGCTGAATATTTATAAAGTCGACATCGTCTAGGTGGTCGGTAGCAAGGCCGTGAAAGCCACCGCGTCCCATGGAGTTTCATTGTAATTGCCCTGTTCTTCTTGACTTTTCCTTGAAACGGGATCCCGTTGAATTGCATTATGCAAATCGCCATCTCTCTAAGTCACCTCGTCCGTCAGCTGCAGGCGGCTGAGTCGCGTCTCGCCCCGGGGAAAAAAGGAAAACGGTCAGATCTCGGAGGCCTCTCTCTCGCACCAGGGAAAAACCAGCTGGGAAATCTGGGCTCGTGATCCGTTCGGCGATTCGCGCGACGCGATAACGACACCTCGAACCAGACGCGGATCCCGACGCTTCCAGCCGACGCTCTCTCTAACGACGAAATTATGGGCTGCATGCATAATTGGACCGGCCTCCCGCTCCCCCACTCCACCACCCTGCCCGCCCACCGACCCCTCCCACCGCGCTCGTGCCCACGAGATCGCGATTCGCACGCGATTCCGCCGAGGCAATTAAACTCGCCGGAATCAGTTAAAACTAAGTTAGAACGGATCGCTTTTATTTTGTCTGCTATAAGGAACCGTTATTTAAAATCGAGCCGATTTCATTCCTAGCCGCGGAATCCCTTACACAGCCCTTCGCAAATTGCGAGATTAAACAAAGCATTTAACGATCTTCGAATGCGAGAGATAAAACAAATGGAATTCGTAAATATTCTTGAGTAATTCCAATGTTATATCAAAGAGTTTACAATCATTTTATTTAGTTTAGTACGCGCGTATTCGCGGTTATGTTAATTAGAACTTCTTTGATTTTAATAGCTTACATATAGGAATAGAAAATATAATATATATGTATCCTGTGTCTAGATTTATTTTAAATGTAAAATCTGTGTGTGTGTGTGTACAAAAGAATGAAAATTGAGTCTTCAGTGTTGTAACCGCAACTATAAAACGCCGAAATATCAACTCAATATTACTCGCAAAAAGTAGTAATAAAATTTATATTCTCGAAAGATAATCTTGATTTTAAAATATCTGTAAAATATCAGTGAACCAGTTTGAGCGACCTGGATTTATACTCGCGTATTTATTCAACGATGTAATATTTTTGTAATTTATGATTGAATATTCGTTAATGATTCGACGGACAGTTCAGCAGATATTGGAAAACTCTTGTTGTTTTCGTTACGATTCTTCGTAGCAGTAGTGGAGACAAGAGGGCGGGGCGAAGGCACGAAGGGGTATGCGAAAAAGGTGGAAAGAAACGGAAACGAAAATTCGTAGCATTCGTTCGGAATGATGAGCGGACGTAATTTTCTAATTTTATTACATTTTTAACTCGCGACAACTTTTTCTTGCTACGAGCAGCGCGCTGGGCGAGAGACAGAGGAGAGCACGAGCAAGGATATGAATATTCATCGGGCATTTAGGCCGCGACGTAACTCAATTAGCGGCGGAATAATTGTCCGCTGTCCGACACAGAGTACAGAACGAGCTGCTACGAGGAGAATCCCAGTCCACTCTATCTGATTTGCCGACAAACTTCTTGAGCCGGGGATTCTGAAATATGATTTACGAAAAACTCCCTTGGAAAGTCGCTGGTCGAGCCGTGATTATCAAATATCGTTTCAGTAAAAGAACTTCTTACTGACGTAAATGCCACACTTCCAATTTTATCTGAATATTCTCCAGTAAAGAGACCTTGTTAGCAATGTACATAGACTGGCTCGCTTAAATGTCACTAAAATTTTCAAGGCTTCTCTGAAGTTTTACGGAAAAATTCTATCGAGCAAAAATTGAACTGTACTTTCATTTTGAAAATATTCTTTATACACAAAATTACTGTTTTACACTTTAACTAGATAACACTTTCGTAAGTTAAAGTGTTAAAGAACTCTTTAATAAATAATCTTTTTCTAAATGATAATCTCCAAGGAAGTTGTACTATATCAGTTCAGACAATTTTCTTCTTTACACATTGAATTGCTCTGGCTATCGAACAATTTATTCAAAAGCCAACTAGTTTATCTTTGATTTTTAACCATTCTTCAGTAACTGCTGGTAAGTGAAGAAATATCAAGGTATATATTTCGTAAACATCGTTTACATGAATTAATCATAACTTATAAATCGGAGCTTTAATGTTTCTCAGATCTGCAAACAAGGTAGCACAGTCTTTCAAAAATTTCTCAACAAGCCCATTTAATGCCATAGCCCTACCACCAACGAAATCAACGTAATCTCGACAGCATCGATCATTAAATGAAAATGCCAACAGCACCTAAAGCCATCCACGAATTTTCATCACGACGTCGAACAAAAATATATGAAAGCTCTCTCCAATTACCGGATTTAATTAGGCGTCTATTATATTCGGCTCGCCCGCGTAGAAATACATAGAGAATCGGCCGTGCGGCATTCGCGAGCACGCAAACCAAAAAAAGAAGAAGGGGCCGTCACCGGGTGCCGCCTCCGTTGCAGAGCTGCCGACTAATAATTTATCGGCGTATAAAGCATTACGACAATACGTCGCGGGAGTGGAAAATTAATTTCATTCCGGGATTGTCACGCACACAACCGGAGTCCAGTCGATCCCTTTCAAGTCTTGTCCGTCCTGGTACGCCGGAATTCGTTAATATTCATAGCTGTGGGGGATGGCGGGTTCGGATAACGCTTATCTCGACGCTGAAATAACTCGATAGTCGCGTAATTCTGACTCGGCGCTTTCTCGCATCCTCGCTTCAATATTTTTTTTCTTCCGGGTGCGGGGGAAGGGAGAAGGAGATAGATAAAGGTAAGGTAGAGAGAGAAAATTCGGGGGTGGCGGTGGGTGACGAGTTACGAGGGGATCAAACGTTCCGCGGGTCCCTCTGTGGCAGCCGGCTCGCTGGAATTCTTTTCAGTGTTCGCGAATTTCCACCCTTTCGAGGGAGCCACTCTCTGCTCTCTCCCTCTTTCTCTCTATATCAAAAATATCGCATCGAAGTGGCGCGGAACGGGTACCGGCGCAGGATCGCCGAAAGCGGGAACAAAACGAGGCCAACATTCCAGCCCGGTCTGCGGATGATGCGGTCGGGGAGCTTGTAAGATTCGCAGAATCTAGCCGAATACCGAGAATACCGACGAGACGGGGTGCACGGGGCGAAAAAACTGCCGGATGACCACCTGTTGATGCGCTTCTGAATATTCGCCGCGAGTCTTCGCCGAGTGATTATTGTAAATTTCTGTTACGTCCCGGCTAAACAGCTTACGCTTGCGAGCTTTCGCGGCTAACTTCCGTCGTCGTCGCTGCTGGGAGCTGGCTGGTCCAGGTTAGGTGGGATCGCGGGAACTCCGAGGCCGAGAGAAATTACGATGCCTTGGACCACGTGCCCCGTGCCACCTACCGACGGTATCGCTTTCGCTTCTTCCGTGTCGCGGAGGATCGCAATTTGATCCCCGTACGCCGTACGCGAACGCTCGAGTGGAAACGAAGGATTGAGAACGTTCCCAGGAGTACGGTCGAGTGGACGGATCTTTCGTTCTATCCACGAACCCGTGCGTTTCTTTTCCACCGCTCTTCCTCCCGCTGACTCTTCTCCTGGCAGCGACGTCCTCTTCAAGTCTCGAGCAGACGCGAAGTAGCCACTCTTCTGATGCCGCACCCCCTCCCCCCGGCCGCGGAGCCCGGGCTGGCCTCACAACGCCGACACTTTGATCTCTGGCTCCTGCCGAGCGACGTGACGATCCTCTTTCGATCCTTCTCCTTGCCTCCTGGAACGCGCACCTTTCTCGACGCTTTATTAAGTAGCGAGCTACTGAACCCTTACAGCGCCAGACGGAGTGTATAAATAAGTGTGAAGCTGCCGGCATTTGGAATTTTTAGCTCGGAAACCTTGGTCGCCGGTGCTGAGTCAAACACATTTTTGTAAGAGCTCAGACATTTTGTCGAGAAAAGTTTAGTGAAGGGTGCATGTTAATAGAGATGTGTATAGATGTTAGCTAACGGAATTGTACCCAAATCGATTTTGTACATTTTGTTACTGAAACCTGCGCTCAACCCTCGCATGAATAATCATAGGATATGAATAATTTTCAAGGGATTAGAATCTCAAATGTTTAGTTTGTATATGTACTTCGTGAATCATCGTTGCAGTGTCTAAAGGAAGACATCTTTTATCATCGTTCATTACTAAAAAGTCGATTACTGTGTATTCAGTTTCGGCACGTACAGTCGGATAAAATCAGAGATCGAATCGATCTGAATAAAATAAGAAGCTAAGACGTCTTTCCCGAGCATCTTGGAGAAACCGTTCCGATACAATGCCCGAAGACGATTCTTTCACTAGGAACACTTGGTGCCAGGAGGCAGTTAACATGGAGAGTTAACAATCGTCAAGAATTCGTGAAGATCGGATTCCGCTTTCATTCGCGGGGCCGTTGTCGCCGGGTTCTTATTCAGTGTATTCAGCAAGGAACATCTCGATATTTTAGCGCGCTATTTTCCGATAGCAAAGGCATCGGAACAGAGAACTCTGAATGGACGGGGCGCGTTTCAGCCCGAGATCGTCGACAATTTTCTACGCCTCGTCCGAAACTCTCGACCGTCCCGTTGGCAAAAAGAATTGATAATGGAGCCACCGGATCGAGGAGGGTACGAGCGCAGGAGGATCTCGTGGCGACGCGGCGTTTGAGACTGCTAGAAGAGGGCCCCAAAGACGAGACGACCGGGGGACGCAGACACCGGGCTAAAGTAGAACAAAAAAAGAAGAGGAAAGAACGAGAGAAGAAGAAGAAGAGAAGGTAGGGAAGAGGTTGCAGGACGATGCAAGAGAATCACTTGACGCAAGAGAGCGAGACGTCGTCGGGTGCTTGCATCCGGGGAAATGGAAGGGTAGGCTCTGGCTTCCGCCTGTCTGTTACCATAGCGACCTCGGCCGCCCTTTGGCTGAAGGGCCACAGGCGGTAAATCTCTTGTACGTACAATAATCCTGCGTTGCTGCGAGTTACCGTTTTGCAATTCAACTTTGCATTCCGACGACCCATCTACGTGACCCCCCGCCGATACCGCGACACTTTCCAACCTCTGTTTTCCGCTTCTTCGTTGATCGCCTACGATTCGGCTGCGCCATCCTAGCTCAACTCCAGAAATTGTTGTGGAAGCATCTCGTAAAAACGGACTCGACACGGCCATGCCACACGATTCCTTGTAGAATCGAGTTCTTTAGCAGTAAGCTCAGACGATTTCAGATGGTCAAATGAAAATATTTTCCTGCTGTTTTACAATTTTGATGCATCATCTTAATAATTGTCAAGAATACATTCCTTCATTAATTCTAAGCAAAATATGTAATACATTTTTGCTGTACTCTTCGCAACGATTAGATTACGTATCAGAGGGTGAGGTTCGGGGTTGTTCGCGCACAACCAAAAATTGCCATTCTTGTCGAATAATGTTTTAAGAAACTTCGAATATCTGTCGGAAAGTAACATGTTATGACGATAACTAGAAAAAGGGGAAAATCATCAAGGTGAACGTTATACGATCGACCATCTTAATTCATGGGGTCCGTTCAGGCGGTCCCTTTCGGCGTCGGGTAAATTCGTTCGAGTTTCCGGTGGAGGGTTGGGGGGCAGAAACGATTCGGAAACGAAGCATCGGCACGAAGCCCCGGGTCCATAAACGGCGGCAACCTAATTCCCAAGGCCGGCCCTAAACGCGGAGGAAGACCACCGCGTGTCTCTTGAGCCTGGTGTGTTCGGTGTGCACTTATGCGACCGTGGAAAATCGCACGGGCGTTCGCCAGCCGGATGCCAGGAATGCAATTTTCAGATTCTCGAACGCGCAAGTGCTCCGCGTCCGCTTAGCGGCACGGGGTAGCCACCACCCGGTGCATAAATGCTCGCATAGATTCAGATAAGGACCGCGCATTCTGTCACCGGAAATGGAGGATGGCGGAACTGTAGCAAACTCCCGCGAGAGCTACGAGCTGCATTAGTGCATACTTGGGGCACGGGGCGCCTTCCTCCCCGCATTCTGAGATGCCATCCTAACCCTTACACCCCTCCTCGCGTTTCTTCCTTCAAAAGACGATGAATAGCGGCAACAATTTCGAGCGTTTTATCTGACCGTTGCCAGCCTTTTACTCCCCCGCACGCGTTCCCCCGATCTACGTGTTGTACCGTGCGCGATTTACGCCAGAAATAAAATGGGATGCAATTCGTTTTTTTTTTCTGCACCACGCCCGAGCACATTTGTGGCCATTTTTGTGACGAAGTTGCTGAAATTTTTCCACAGAATTATTGCAGAGAGCCGGAACTTTTTTAAATTACTCCTGAAACGTTGCGGTGTACCTAGAAAATGAGGGGAAACAGTGGGAAAGCAATTTTGATCTCAAACGTATTGATCGAAGTTGACCTTTGAAAAATGTCCATTTTCCCATTATAGTGAGTGATCGAATTTTTTTCTTTATTATTTTGTCATTTCCCATAAATATTGATATGTTCAAGTATCAAGTTCATTCAAGTTTAGTCAGAGAATCTGTTCAGTTGTTCAACGTTTTCGTAGCCTGAAATTTATACAAATTACATCATGAATGCGTGAGTGTAAATCAGAGAAACCACGATTTCGATCGACTTGTCCAAAATTTTAAAAATTATTCTTTTTAATTTAAAAAAAAAATTCAATTATATGTTGCACTGGGCAAACCGAAGCGTTCTTACTAAAAGTCATCTTCAATAAATACTTTCAAAGTCAAACCGTATTCCTCATTCAAGTTGAAGAAGGTTGCATTGTCCTATCTTCATTCCGTCAAAAGTCGGACAATTTCGTTACACGAATAACGAATGCACAAAATAATGAATCGCTGTCGAAACGCTGAAAAATGATGCTGTTATTCGTGACAGTATAACTTCATTTAAAGCACGCCGTGCGTGCGATCGCGATCGCAAGAAGGTATTTCATTGTAGGCATCGATTCGCTTAATTGCATTTAGTCGGGCTTTTATTTCGAACGGTTATTGCAACGTTCCCAGCAAAAAAATTGCTATCGGTTCGCGTTATTTTTCGTTATTCTTCTGTCTCGCGCGGAACCGACAGAAAATATTCCGTCGGTACTTCTGTAATCTACATGCATCTGATGCAGTGAATCATTTAATGCCGCAGCTTTGCGTTGCAAATGTAACGCGCGATTGTTTCTTTATGCAGTGCAGTGGTAACGTTAATTAATCACATGAGGTTGCAAATGGTCGCTGCTGCACAATACTTTTGTTATTTTCCGTGCAGAGGTTCAACTTGGCTCGTAATTGTCAAATATTGACTTGACTGGCTGAAAATCTTCTACAACAGAAATTGTGTTTACCAACATGTTTTTAATTGATAATTACGTGCATAAATTATTCGTTCCTCGTTACGTTTTGCTACGATATTCCTCCATAACACATTCTCTTAGACTGTAATGCAGAGTTTGCACAAATCTCCATAATCAAACATGTAAGTTACTGCTCAAAACATTGAACAGCTCCACTGCAATAACGAAGACGTAAATGAGGAACTAAAAGCATGGCAGCATTGACGCAGTGTTGTAAAATAAATGATAATACCGCGAAAGTATTTGCGGAGTTCCAGTGCGTCATAAGTGTGTACGGAAGTCACGATCGATTTGAGAAAAATGAGATTTCCATTCCCCCCAGCTACTGGACGATATTCATAAACTGGGGATAGCTGTCGTTACATATCCCACGTCCCCGATGGTTTAGGAAATGCGATAAAGGCGTGGTGATGTGCAAAAAAATGTTATCATAAAACGATACCGCACGCAAGAAAGAGGAGCTAATGTTATTTCTTTTGGCTCGATGACTCCCGGTTATTTCCTTATCGCGCAGCCAGTATCATTTCCTCGTAAAGCCTGCCTGGATATTTTTCGTCTCGGCTGTTGATACGCAACGATAAACGTAATAAGATTGCTTCCGTCTGTTGATATCCAGCCCTGGGAGGGTTTATTAAAATTCTTTTGTAAGCACGCTTCGAGAACGCTATTATAACACACGCCTGAATGTAGCCTTCCGTAGCTTAGTCTTTCTCATCCTTGGTTTACGCGAAGCATTTTGTCTTCAACGCCTTCTCACAAGACGGTGATACAATTTTAAATCTACTTGCCACAGATTTGTTCTAAATAAAATGGAAATGAAATAAAATTGTTTAACAAGTAACACAGAATTCAAAATAGTTGAGCGTCGCACGATTTACATTTAATCCACTCTTTGTTATGTGACATATGTTATATAAGTTAAATCATCAATTGAGTTCCACAACACAATTAAAATGTTTTGTTTCAACGTGTTAACTAACTTGGCAATCTATGTGCCATTTTCTTCATTTAGATTGTGGTTTCTTCTACATTTTCTAGTGTTGAAATGATGTAAAGAAAGGTCACGGAAAATTATTCCGCAGAGAGTTCTTCCCGAACATCACGAAAAGAATTTTATTGCTTCGCGTGACATCTTGAATCGCCTTGTAGACTCGTGAATTAGTTTTGCTGCATTCCAGACGGTCGGTTCTTTTTTCAAGAGCATCCTTCAGGAGTAGGTGGATTTAATAAAACAGGAGAAACATCAAGAGGGAGCCAGAAATAGGTTACCAAGAGCGTAGAACTTGATATTCCGCAGACTTTCATCGAAAATGGATCATGTAAAGGATCGAATGGAACCACGGCACGTTCATATATCGAAGGAAACTTTTTCCTGCCTCGGGCAGCTAGGATGCACTCCGTATTGAGAGAGTACGCAGAATTCTTTTAAGAGGAAAACATTCGTGCGACACGTGACAATAACGTGACACGACTGTCAAACACACGTACGCATTTCCATTATGTTATATCGGTGGATATCACCGGGATCAATGGGCCCCGGTCACGATTCAATGCGATTTCGTTAACGCGGACGTCTTTTGCCAACTGCATCTTTCTGTGCAAGGTAGATATCTAATCGCAATAGTTTGATTTTTCCAAGCTGTCTGGAGGGTTAAATCGAGACCTTAATACATTATTATTGTATTATCATTCAATTAAAATATAAAGAGGCAAAGTAGAGAGAGAATTGCCAAAATAAAATTTGTATATTTATCTGACTCTGTTGAAACACCTTTATTCAAGGAATTAATTTTTACTGGACGTGGCAAGTTTTTAAAGATACCTCTTCGGTAATTTCGACATCTATCTATGAAAGAAATAGGCCTAATCGTAGTATAGTTCAATTTCATCGATCTATCTATCTCTGATCCAGTTATCATTAACTGTTTAAAAAGTTCTTTTCGTAATGTACATGAGACGCTTGATATTGTTAGACAATATGTAGACTGTCACGAAGATTACCAATTCCCAATGAACTATTTACTTACTCGATGCTACATAGGATACAAGTATCCTATTTGTAAATATCTGTTCCACTAGAATGCTTTTTATAACGTTCCTAAGGGTAACATTTCTTCCCACATAAATTCCATAGGTTGCACATATTTTCTTATACCAGAGACTTCGACCAGAATTTTTCTGAAAATGGAAATATCGATGGCTAGAATGTCAAATATCTTAACGTATTCTCACACTGCACGAAACATTTGAGTGCTGCAATACTTCAGTACAGTTCTCCGCAAATGGTTTCATTAGAAATCTTTCAACCAGACTGCAGGTTTGCATACCATTATATTTCCTGGGCGGCATGGATTATTACTATAGGGTTTGCCGGGATATTATTACCGATCAACAAGAGCAAAGCGAGTTCGGTAATTGCTTAACCCGCTCGCAATCGTTGGTAAAAGCAAGGCTAAGCAAAACGGGGCAAAGTGGGATGAAACGAAGCAAAGACGAAGAAGAAAAAGAAGAAGAAGAAGAGGGCGTCGTTCTCTGGTCGTATTTCCAATTTACCGTCGGTGGAGTCGTCTTCGGCATAAAACTGTTTACGATCGTTAAGTCGAGGAAGCCAGCGGCGCGGCACTCGTTGCTTAATCCGCGGCAGGAAAAACCTAATTACGGGCATGCGGGTCGCCCAGTAATAATTCACGTGGAAGTGAAACTGGCCGCGTTTAATCAGCCTCGCGGCCCTGACCGGTAACGCATGAATAAGAACCGTTGGAACAGGGTCTGGCCATTGGTACACCGGTTCTCCTCGAGTGAACTGTAATCAAGGTTTGCTGGGCAAACGCGATAAGCTTTCGCCAACTTGATGGGCCGCTTTGAGTCATTTTTTAATTAAGATCCTTAAATGGTTTAATTCCTTTCTTCGTCCGTCCCTCGCTGCCCGTTTCTACTTCTTCCTGGACTATTTGCCGTTCTCCCTAGCTCCGGTCGCGGCCACCACGCGGGGCAGCGAAATTGTACCGTTCCTCGTAGCTCGAGATTTGCTGAATAAAGGCCGCAATCCTCGGAGTTACGAGGCACGTTGGATATTTCGGCTCATTTTTTAATTACGATCCCCGGAACGCTCTCCCGGATTTTTTTACTCTCTCCTTCTTCTGCTCCTCGTTCTACCGCTACCCACCACTGTTACTCCCACGCTTCGAGGATCTGAATTGCGCACGCAAGCGGAAGAGAAAGGCGCACCGGGAAATCACGAGAAGCCCGCCCCGCGCGATATCGCGGTATAAAGCGGTCTATTTGCATGTTATTGTTTAATATAAGTTTATGCTGGCTGCAGCCACCTCTCGGCCGCCGTGCAACAGACCACAGCCGCCGCGACGGGTGTTCGAGCGGAATTCAAGCGATTCGTTTTCTATCCGCGCACGACTGTCTTTGTCCCGCAAGAGCCGCGTTATAATTTCGGCAAATAAGAACGGAGCGCCTGCGGCTACGCGAAACGCGCGCACCGCTCTCTGTGTTTGCGTCGTTGTAACGCTCGACGAGCCCCGTTGTAATTCTGATGAAATTTGCAAATATTGACCAGCGAGAAATGCGCGGAACGAGGATTTATTTGGGCGAACTTGTGCGGCGGACGACTGCAAAGTGGCTTTTAAATATTTGGAAACGAAACACGCGCTCTGCAACGTTCGTAATAAAGAGCCTCATGTTGGCCGATTCTCTGTTCGGGCTTTTCACGACCGGCGATATAATGCGCCGCCTGATTTCTTTTCTGTGATATGGATTTTGATGGATTAACGCATACCCTGTATTCATATTACGTTCTGCCGCCCTGCTTCCTGATTTAGTAGTATTTTTTAATGGTCCAGGATTACAGAAAGAGGAGTTGATGGTGTTGGATACAGACAATAGCTATGACTGTTTGCAACCCGCGTTCTTTATTCGCATTCCTCCAATCATCGCGTCCAGCGATATAAATACGAGTTTCGTAAAACAGCCCGTTCGTCACATGCCTTTTGGAACAACATAAATTTCGACCCTTCCCGATCCTCCAAACATTCTTCAACTTCCAACGACGAGGAATTCGCATTCCACGGGGTTGTTGGAAAAAACATACCGTTCTAGCATCGTAGCCTTTTGATCCTAGCTGCGTTTGAACACGGATTTCCATACCTTCTCAAATTTTTCGACAAATATAGTGATCATCGACCCCCGAGGAATGTGGAAAACGTCCGCATGATCGCGTCCACCCTCGGTAGAAAGGATGATGAGGTGATTTTACAAGAACAGATGCCTTTTTTCCATAATGATGGACAGTGGACTGTGGATGTTCATACAAAATAAAATTCTGTGCACGATGCACAGAACAAGAATCAGTTAAGAATTTTTTTATTTCTTTCATAATTTTAATAACGGCCTTCGATTATTTTTAGCTTTCCACTGCTTCACACTAGACATCAATTTTTATAGTAAATGCATAAAATCCACAATGCAGTGATCAGCCACTTCTGACGAATCAGAAAACATTTCAGGAAAAGATCAAAACGCAAAAGAACAGGGTCCTCTTTATTCGTAACGACGGACAATTTATTGTTTGCGCAAGATGAGCATACGAGATCGCGCACGAGCATAAGAGGACAATACTGACGCAGCCTCGGCTGATCATCCTAAAAAAGGACGCGATAATGTTACAATATAGACGTCCATAGTGACGTTCTTTTCACAGTAAATTAAGCGGCAAAGGAAGGGTCTCGTCCTGTCGAGTACGTGTGTGTGCACGTATACTCGCGAAGGTGTGCGTCAGGGAAACGGGAGAGAAAGCAGCCTGTTGTACGCGCCAGCTTCCTTAAGCGTTGTATAGGGGCACTTATGCGTCGCTTAAAGTGGGCATTACCGGGCACAATGGAACTAAAAACCAAGGCTGAACGGTCTATCGCTTCGCGCTACGTCGACCGTTCCATTCGATTCGCGATGAAAAATAGTATCTGTTGCTGTTGAGCCCGCGGAGAGAGACCGTGATCGATAACGGCGCCGCTGCAATTTTTATCAAGCAACTTTATTTCATTTCGAACTGCAACGCCGCTACCAGAAAAATTTTTCTTTTGATAGTTCCAGCGCGCTGACTAAATTTTGGGCTGACTGAACACACTGTTCGAAGCCAGTCTTCCGAAAATTCACCGCCATTTTGCAGTTTTGTATTTGCGCCGTCAGAAGTCGGCATTTTTCGGCTGCGCTCAATCCTTTCGAAAATGCACGTTTCATTCTGCTGGTTTTGCCAAGCAAAATTCCAAGCAGAGTCTACTAAATATGTATGTGTACTATTAATCCTTTGAAATAGGAGTTATTTTAACTTCGAACCAAATATTTCTTCCGATCAGAATATTTCCATTTTAAATGATCTTCTAGTTTCATGCATATGCGAAACTGATCCAATTTACTCGTACGATATATTGATACGTTTAGTAATTTACAAAACACGAACAAATTTAATAATTCAACACATATTTTTATAGATGTATAGATACAAATATAGAGAGAACACAATTTATTTAAAAATGCAATCCAGTTCCAAATTGTCTTCACCTCCTTGCTAATAAATTAAGATTGATTCAAATTCTAGTTATGACTTTCCTTTAGACAAAAATAAAATACTATCTTTGTGTCATCAATGTTTAACCACTGGAAGAAATATTAGATTACGAACAGCAAAAAGATTCTAATCAACCTATGAAAGAATTTCTCGAAAAAGTAGCTAACACATTCGCAACAGCCTTCCCTTTCAACAAACCAGTTCCGAGAAACATTAAACAGCTCCTCGACACTCGACCGATGAAAATCCGCGCGCTCTAAAAATCGCAGTAAAAGAATCGAACAGCGTGGAAAGTTACCAGTCGAATGGAAACTCTGATTCCTTGGGAGTGCGAAACTTTCGATTGTTCGGCGATCCGGGATTACAAATAAATTTTTCGTCGAGTTTCTTAACGCCCGGTAATTAAAGGGAATTGCACTCACTCTGCGCGGCAAGCCAAAATCTCCGGAAGTTTCGGCGTACGACGCGCATTATTCCGGCAGAGACGTAACCACTGACACACTTTCCACGCTCTAATCATTAGAGCGAGAGAGAAAAAGAGGGAAGAGGGGGCGGGGGTGTGTGGCTCCGTACGTACGTTTAAATGGGGGGATTAACGTCGGAAAAGGTCGACAGGAAACAGAGGGGCGGTTTTTGTTACGCGGGATGATCCGGTTGCAAACCAAACAGCGAATAGAGTTCTCCGGGTCGTTGCGCTCGTCCAAAATTGGTGGATTTACCTCGGCTCCTCCTATCTAAATCTGCCAATTTCCAATGGATGCGGAGCCGACGGAATCTCGGATGTTTACTTGACGCCAACGGTGAAAAGCGGCGACGTCGAGAATACAGGAAAACAGGAGCGAGGAGAGGAACGAGAGGACGCATAAGGGCGCGAGAGGATGGGAAGAGAGGAAGAGTGAACAGGAAGGAAGGGCGAAGGGGCAGGAAGAACGAAGAAGAAGGAATACGGAGAATAAACGCGGAAAGAACCGACGGAAGCGGGAGGAGGAAGAGAGCGCGTAGAAAGAGAAGAAAGCGGATTCGAATCTTTACCAACCACTCGGCGAGACACCTGCGGGAGAGGAATATCTCCTCCGCCTTTGGAAAGCGAGGGAGTGGAGAGGTTTATTGAGTCCTGGGACGCGTAGTCTCCCGAGGACATGCCGGAAAGTGCGAGTGAAACCTCTTCTTCACCCATTCGTCCCACAACGCACCCCGCCGCACGACGTACAAGCGCCGGAGACGAACACCGCCGAGGAGGGAAAGTGTATTTACTGCTCTTTGCCGGGAGAGAGACACGGGCTGCTTCTATCTTCGCGATTCTAAGAAAAGACGAGCGCTGGTTTGCTCTGCGATTTCGAAATAAGGCCAGATCGTGGTAATTTCTTCGGAAAAGGGGGGGGGGGGACGTTTTTTAACGCAGAATGCACCCACGATTACGAGGAGAGCTGCGAGAAGGATATAGAAAGTTGTAGATTTGACGCAGTCAGTGCACGGAAAAGATGAGTGGTTGTACAGGATGTTGTATTCGAAGTTGCACACGCAATTATTTCCTAAAATATCATACTAGAAATAGTGGTGCAAGGGTGGTGATTCTACATGCAAATTCAAGTCGACAAGACGGATTAACATTTTACTGTTCGACGGTCTCCCCTTTCGTATAAAAAAGAAATTGTCTGATCATGACCGACCTATTCTACTTACTTTGTGAATAACAGGGTGCGTAACCTTTATTTTTGTTTTATATAGGATAGCATATTATTATATTTTTATGTAGGATAAATTAAATACTAAACAATAAAATTAAATAAATTGAAAACAATATCATACTTGTAAGTTTCCAAAAAATTTTTACTGTTTTATATTGGACCCTCCCTCTTTTCATACAGATGTATTCAATTCTCAGGATTATGATTATACGTTTAGCTAAAATTTCTAAAGAACGTAGAACGTAGAAGGATCATTTCGGAAAGGCCGACAAGGTTCCACCAACCGCGGAGGCAGAGAATACGATACAAATCCACCATTTCGACTTGAAGTAATAAAAAAATATATGAAAATGCTCTCTCGAGACATTCCTTAACATTCCTCCATAAAAATCTTGCGTTTCGCCAATTACCCGTAGCCGAAACGAAATATCATTCTCCCGGGGAATACGTAGCGCGTTAAACCGTGCAATAAAATCCTCCGACCAATTCAATATTACAGGATCCTCAACTGTATAATTCTTTTACGTCTCGTATACGCTGCGAATGCATAAAATTCTACTTACGAGAGATTCTCAGCCAACGAAATCTCTCCCTTTTCAAGCGACCCTCCTTTCCGATCTACCATCCTCTCGAGTCGCAGGCGAATGACGATCGTTCGGCAGTCGGTTAAGACGCGAAGACACGCAGAAAAATGAACAGGCCGACAAATACGCGAGCAGAGAAAGAGAGAGGAAGAGAGAGAGAGAGAGAAAGAGGAAGAAAAAGTTCCTCGGAGGGGTAGCGTTGGCTGGCTCGCAGGGCCGTGGGAGCGTAATTGGATATAATTTTTGCGGGCCGACTAACCGAATTAGACGGCGGTGTGTTTGCGTTACTGGCGGCGCTGCTGGTGGTGCCGTCGCCGTGAAATGGGTAGCACGACTGCGATGGGAATGGGTGGCAGAAGGGCGGCAGAAGGACGGGGGGGGGTGAAAAGCCCGCGGGGTAACAACCGCTGCGAATTATTAACAGAACCAGCGGCGCCTCCGCGTGCGCCCTTCGAGTCACGCCGCGCGGCAAAGTAAATCAGCCCTGGGCGATCGTGGCTAAAAGAGGGAAGGTTCGCACCTGACCCACCTTCTATTCCTCTTCCTCTTCCTCTTCCTCTTCATCGAATAAATCCGGATACCCTGCTGGATTATTCTTCGCGGTACGTGTTTACGTTCCGCGTGACGACCGGGTTCTCTAATCCGTTAAGCCCACGACGATCGCTCGATGGCCCCCATTATTAGCTAACAAACTGCCCCACCCTCTGTTTTTATCAATCATAGAATCACCATTGATTAACTCTTTTAAGCGTATTTCAGTCACCTGTATTAGGAAGCTGTGTTCTACGTTGTTCGATAACCATTAAATCCTCTTTAAAGATTAACCGAGTTGATTCTCCGGATGGAACTCTTTATTCTTTTTTTGTGTACTATTGAAATAATTAATATTTTTTACAATCAGAATATATACAATACATAAATGCACATAGTGACATCTGGAAGGAAGAATGAGATTTAAATACAGAATTGAACGAAGACATTTTGTCACCAGCGAGCATAAGTCGAAGGTGTGAAGAACATTATTTTGAACCTCGGCGATGGCCCGGCCAGGAGGACGAAAAATAAATCGAGGGTTGATATTTCGCGATCTTGCGAACAGTACAATTCCCGGTGTAGAATTTATACGGCTTCCGGTCGGAGAAGCCAAGAAGATTTGAAACTTTTCCGACGTTAAATACATTACTGCAGGAACTGCCAAGAGAAGAAATAATATGTGCACTCGCCGTGAGAGCAAAGCGAACTTTATTTCAAACGCGGCGTACGTTACCGTTGAAGTATAGCTTTTATGCATATTGCCGGATGTAAATTCCCTGATGCATTTTGTCTGCAATTCTTATGAAAATGATTTCCATCTGCGGGCTCTCATAAATATATTTGTTTTGATTTTGCAACAGTTTTCCATCTTATAATTAATTTCTGAAAAAATCTATATAAAATTTCTCTCTGTATTATATAGATGATATGGTTCTGCGATTTTTATCATTACCATCAACGAGTCGCTTTTATTGTAATCGGCGAAGATCGAGTTCACCTGTTGACTGAGCGAATGACAGGGGCTGAATTTAAGAAGCGAAGCTTCCCTCCAGAGGTTGACAGAGATTAAGGACGGAGTTTGAAGTTGTTTGTTTCCTCGAACCGATTCGATTGATTGACTCTCGCGGCCATTTTTCATAGTCCCCTATCCTCAGGAGCATCCAAACATGACGGTAATCGACCACCATATGCTCCCCCTCGAAATGCAATCCTCCCCTGAATTCTCAAAATGTGGAAACAGTGTCAGAGTCATCAATCTACTGTAGGTTCCTCAGGCAAACATCCTCGAATAATTTTGTTTTGGGAATAAACATCCTACTTCCTCCACTAGAATGATTCTTCTCTTCACAACGTGTACCATCGCGAATAAAATTTACAATAGATACAATACTATTTTTGACAGTGGTTCGCGTCGACTTCAGTTTAGCCTCTGTAACCTTATTTTTACTGACGTAGTTTGCATACTGGATCGTCTAAGTTTATAGAATTTGCTTTTCTTTCTCTAAAACACCCTCAAAATATTGTCTTTCTATGTTTCTAGAAGATCATCCACTCGTTCTTATAGCGTAAGTGGAATTTAGAAAAGGATGTCAATGAATCAGTTTTAGCTCATTACGGTTATAAAAGAAACAGTGAAATATCTAGTTGGTTCCTGTTTCTTGCAACTGATGTAGGCATTTTGTTATCTTGTAGCCTGTGTGCATTAAAAAATTATATTGAAGACATAATTTATAATAAACTTTTTTTACAAGGAGGACAATAGTCTCTGTTCTTTGTGACGTCGAAGTAAGTACAAAACCGAGAGCAGTGTGTGCCGAAATCGACCCAGAATGCAAATGGAGGGTAAAGGATAAACGCGATTGTTGCCGACCACGAGTGTTATCGATGTCAACTAAGGTTCTTTTGTGTGGGCGAGAGGTGGGCGTGTCCACGGTAAGGATTCGGTGGTTTGAAGGGTTTTCGCGTTCGGTTTCAACGACCCTGAAGTTGCGGCTACCGACCTGTGTAACTCGAGGGTTCGTTCCACGATCCTGGCTCGACGCAATTAAGGTCCACATCTTTCGAGTGGCGCAATCGCCTGCCACTCGATGGTTGTCACAGTCAGATCCCATAACTACGAGATCGCCGCTGTCCTCCCCGTGATTTGTGTGCCCCTGTCGCCTAAGAAAATTTCCCCAAAAATTTCTATTCTACAAAAGAAGTAGACACACTCTTCGAATTTCAAAACTTCGATGACAGCCCAGTGAATGGATTAGCTCCTGGTAATTTCATTCGGTTGAGGGTTGTTCAGTCGAGTGCAATAACATCTATGACTCAAAGTAACGTGCTATTAAGAATATATTCAAGCACATTGATAAACGCGACTGGAGCTAAAAATTACAATGTATTTATTCGTAAGATTTAATAGGATGCAAGTAATGTATTGACGTTCTTAAACGCGTATCGACGTTTCCTTTTAATCTTTCTGGTGTTTTCAATTTCATTCGTTCATTTTTGTCATGAAAGCGTAAAATCCGATTCGAATCGATTATTGTACTCGTGATGGGATTATATATTGTCGAACTGTGGATTGAACCCGCCACAGTGAGCAACGAGCCAGTGCACCCAGAGCTTAAGAGCGTCGAGAGAATTTAATTTAACAGTTGACGCAGGCGGGATTCGTAAAGTTTTAAGCAGCTCGCACGGAATAATCAGAGCGGCAGGTGCTACAGAAAAATTTCCGGATTTATTCTACCGACGGGGCGCGATTATTCCGCCGTTTATTTCGGCGAAGAAAGAATTCTTGCTGTGTCGCAGACACGTTAGGCTGTTAATTTCACGCGTAAATTGCCCGGGCTTTGAGAAACGTCGCGAAAGCTCGCCTCGGGACGGACGGGCTAGAGCCGAGGACGCGGAAAACAGAATAAAATATACTGTGAGAGCATTTCGGGGAAAAAAATGAGAATGCGAGAGAGAGAGAGAGAGAGAGAGAGAGAGAGAGAGAGAGAGAGAGAGGGAGAAAGAAAAAAATAGAACACGGTGGCACGGACCGGTATTTACGCGAATGTAAAATGGAATCAGTTTATGGCGGGAATTAAACTCCCGTAAAACGAGATCGCCATCGCTGCGAAGTTATCAGCCGGAGTTACTGCTGCAAATACAAACGACCAATGAGACGGCAAAAATTTATTACGTGTACTAAAGGAAATACTCCACGGGAATAAGACTTTCGACGGGGAGCGGCACGGCCGAATGATAAATGAAAGAGGAACATTGTGTGCGCGCGCACGGGCGCTGTGTTTTTTCTTTACGACAGGTTTTATGCCACACGAGACGAGTGCCCGGATGCCCGTGCAGGAATTTAAGGACGACGCCCGCTCATTGCTCGAGAATGATTCGATGCGAAGCGCCGAAAGGCAATCGAGAATTTAATATGCAGGGTCAACGAACTCGACAGCGTAACGAGAAACAGGGTGTATGGGAAAAATGCGGCGCAGTTGTACACGATAACATTTTTCCATGCGGGGGTTTCCATTTCCCAATACATCGGCTATGAAATGTATCTGATGCACGTGTTTTCGTGCTTACAACTAGTAGAAACGGTAAACAACGAGTAGACACACTGGTCAAGCCCCATTCAATAGCTCGCTCCGAAATTGAAACTGAATTTGCTCGAATTCCATGCTGCGATGACGTTTTATTCTGCATTTTCGATTTAGTTCCCCTGTTCGTGCTTCGGCTTGTGTTAGTTGCACTATTAGTTGGCCCGACAGTTTTTCGCCGGGGATAATTTATTAGACATTCACGAATTGTTATCGCAGCTGTATGGACATTTGACGGCGTGTATTTTTGTTCGCGCAATGTGTTTCGTAGAAGGGAAACTGTTCTACTTTGAAGTATATTTGTTTCTCTTTTGGGAATGGAGGTTAAGTGGTTTGTCTGACCAGGTAATGGCTTCGTTATATTTGCCTGACTAATTTATTTCGCTCGTCTATCCAGATACTGTCCTCGTTCTCTTTGTCTGACTGACACCCCCGTGCCCTTCGCCTGGCTAGATACTGCTCTCATTCCGCGTGTCTAATTAGCTGCTGCCGTCATTCCACTTGTCAGAGTAGACGGTGTGCCCTAATTTCGCTTGATTAAGTACATTGTATGTTTGTTACTCTTGTTTGGCCAGACACTCTCATCGTCTCGTTCTTCGTGTTAAATAAGGCTTCTACTTCTTCCAGGCGGAAAGAACGAGCCCCAGTTTCTTTTCTACAGCAGGCCCTACCCAATTCAGCTCAAACACCCTCAATTATTCACACGTTATCTTACACACACGAAATTCTTGGAAACCGACACATCTGTCCCAAGAATAGAAGACATGTCATGTGTAATCATCATGAAATCGCAAATTTATTGGGTGCCTCTCACTCTCTCTTTTTACCTTATTAATGATAAGGTACAGAATTATAAATATTCAATCAATTTTATAATGCCTTACTGCACGTGACTTCTTTTCAATCGCAGTTCTGTATAATTAAAATGTGTGTGTGTGTGTGAGTCATTATTATATATGACTCTATATTTATAAATACAAAACATTATTCGGTTCCATATGCATTTTATGGTACAATCAAATATCATTGAACCCACTTTATTGAACAATGATAACATATTACCTTTTGAAGGAACAGGATACACGAAATACAACAATTTTATCTGATATTGAATTTATCAAGTGAAACATTCGATGGGTCATTCGATATCACGCGAATCGAATGTACTAATCGCCATTTCTACAAAATTATTATTACGATATTAATTATTTACGCTTAGTAAAGTGACACTTTTCAGAAGCAGGAGTATCGAGCACAGTTTGTTGAGATTTAAAATGTGCCGAAAGTGCTCGGCTGTCATATCTTAGCCAGTATTGTCGGAAAAAAAGCCAAGGTAACGGAGCTGCAAATACGGAAACGACGGGGGCCCGGCGAAAATGTTATCGTCCCGCTTTAGGCTTACGACTTAGCCGGTCATAAACGATTCCCCTCGACCCGGGGTGCAGCTGAAACAACCTTACAACATCTTCCTTAACCTGGTTGGTCGGCCAGCAATAGGTAACGACTCGGGAATATCTAAAGTACGTTCTGTTCCATCCTGAAGTACACACATCGACTTGTAATGTCTTACTCGGGTTCGACCCGCGGTTTTTCTTTAGGGCACTTTTCCCCGCGGAACGACCGTATACAAGCTGGTATCGCTGGCACAGAGTTATCTTTATCGGCCGCTCAGAGTGGCCGTAATGACGAAGAGGAGTTTGTTTTCGCGGATAAGGATGCCACCGCCGGAAGCTGCCGCTTTAATAGTTGATGGCGCAATCAACGTCTCTCGAATGATCTACGAGGAGTCTGATATGACAGTGGTGCCTGGAAACGTTGCTCCAGAATACCAATGTTACTGGTTTCAGTCACGTGTCGGTGACAGTGTCTGCTCACGCGAGGCAGTTTCATCAGGTTTAATAAGAACGCAAAGAGATCCTCGTTAAAACACCTCAGTGTGGCTGTTACGTATTTATAATGTGTCTAGATGGTCCAAAACGGAATTACATATAATGTAAGTTTATTTCATTAGATTCTGTGGAGAAATCGGAGAGGTTCTTTAAAACAATTTTATGTGGTTCATAAGAAACAAAACTAAAAGACATTAGAAGAATTTGAGGACATTGTTATACTGGAAATATATTGGAAGTATATATTGAAGAAATATATTGGAGAAAATGTTTCCAACGAATATTTTGAGTACGAACGGAGCAAGGTACTAATGAATATTAGAAATACTTGGGAGGAAGGATGGTCCGCAATGAAGGCATTTCCCAGTGTACCTGATGCATCATCAGTTACCTTTTCGGGGACATTCTTCGCACAGAATCTCGATAGGCAATCTCGGTCAGCAGAAATTTAATTAAGAAGCACGCACATTGTAGGGTCGCACTCGGCGCGGTCGTTTCGCTCGTTTCATCCCTCTTTTTCATTCTCTTTTCATTTGTCAGAATGCCGACTCCTGAGGGTGCGATCCGTTGATTAGCACGACCGCAACCATCAGCGAACAGTTTGCGACCCTGGGTTACAGCCGCTCTCTCAGTCGGTTAAGGTGACAGTACCTTCGTTCAATTCCCAACTTCGGGGAAGCCTAATCTCTCTGGTCGTCAATACCACTTAATTGTGTGGAAGTAATTAGCGCGGGAAGTGCTTTCAAGAGTCCGACACTGATTTCAGGTCTATTTCAATCGGGATGAGCCTTTTCTGACACATTGTTTCAAAGTGAATTACCATTCAATGTTAAATACAAGTTCTTTTTAAATTTCTGTAATTTTAGTAATTTGGACGAATTTTAGAAGAATATTCCAAAAGAATATTTAAAATTGTAAGGATATTTGGATGCAAATATCTACGTAGGGATTAGAGAATTAAGTATTATCAAACAAAAGGAGGCTTGATATGTGTGTTGGAGACTCTCCTGGCGACACTCTCTTGTCTGACTAGTCGAGGACTCACTCCCCTTGCTCCACGCAGTGTCTCCATTCCACTTGTCTGCTCACGAACAGTCTCCATTCCCCTTCGCTGACTACATACCAACACAGTCCAATGTGTCTGACCAGGAATAGTCCCTATTGTCCTTGTACGATTAGTGCTCTCCCTGCTTCTGTCGCTGAACGCAATTGTACTCTCCTTGTCAGATCACGAGTGGTCCTCATTCCACTTATCAGTGGTTCTTCGATTTCTCCTTTGCGAACTATTACACTTCGACATTTTGGCCTTTCGAAAATCAATGTGACTAACATAATATAATAATCTCTTTTTTCGAGTTATTATCCAAGGATACATTTTTTATTTTTAGTGTACTTACGGTGAAATTAATTTGAGATTAAACGATCTGTACTGTAAACAAAATATAATTTTGCGGTTTAGGGGCATTTCTAATATTACTGTATTTATATCATGGTTAAATGATATTTTCCCTCTCGCAGACATCTGTCCACTTAATGTCGACCTGTGAACGTGAACAAACACTTGTAATGTGGTCGACAGACACTATTAACAGTCCGATCGTGTAGCTGTTAGAGGATAGGATATCAAGAACGTAGCTAAGTGAATCCGGGACGGCCATTCGGGGTAATTAGCAAGGCGCCTAAATCACCGAAGTAGCATTGGCGGCTGGCAGATCGGGTATGCCGCCTGCGGGTACCAGGATGTTACTGGTGCTAGGAAGGGAGAGCCTCCAGGCGGAGACGGCAGATCATGGATGGAAATGCGGGAGAGGAGCAACGAAGAACAGAGAGAATCTCCGTTTCTGCTTCTGCCACAGTTTCTACCTGGCGCTTCAATGTGCATTGATTAGACAATGCTCGGCATTCAACGTCGTGCCGCTACTCTGTTTCTACCCATTTACGTCTGCCTGCCTCGTTTTCTGCAGTTAGGTCCCCCACTGTTCCTGGCATCGTTCATTTCACCCTACGAAATTATTTCGTTTGGATACATTAACCACGAGAATTTCGTTTCCGATTAAATGGACGGATCCGCAGCGGGCTACGACGCGACTTCTCCAGCTCCGATTCCGCGAATGTACTCCTAATTACCCGATTCATCTGCTAACGGGGATCTAAGACTCCTTCAATTTTCTATTTCCCGATTTTAACAGCACCAGCAAGACAATTTGTGCATATTTCACGATACAATCTGTATTGCATTTTCATGCACAATTGCAGGCAAATTCTAATTTCAATCATCGCTACAGTCTTGTGTTCTAAGCAAATTTCTAAAACACACTGTTGTCAGCCATCACATTATAACGTCGAGTCAGACTCGTGATCAAGATTTCGAACAGGGTCTATTAAGTATGTGTACGAAATAAAATTGTATTTTGTGATGGACGTACAATAAATTATTAAGGATAAAGAAGTACTACAGAATAAATCGTAGTAAATCAATTTCACTGCCAGATCAAAAGACAGCAATTTTTGAAGACACAGGATTGCAACGGACAATCTTTCAACAACAAATTCCAACGAATTGCTCGAATCTGAAGCGCGGCCAGGCAGCCTCGGCAAGCAGATAGTCCGTCTCGGGTGCTCGGCAACACCATAAAATCCTCTGTCAAGATTGCAGAGCACAAAGGTTGCCGGAAACAATGGTAGCGGGTCGGAAAAACTGCATCTGTCCGAAGATTTCAAACGTAATGCATCGTAGCGTAGCGGTGGTGAGGTGGGAGCTCGTAGGAAACACTTTCCGGGTGGAAGGCGATGCGTCGGGGGTCTGGGCTGCTCGGTAAAAGGTAAAGCCCTTCTGTGAATGGTGGTACGCGTGTACCTCTTGGTCGGCCGTTCATAGAAAACACCTATAAATCCGTGGGGTTGGTCGGCCGCACCGGCCATCCGTGAGAGGGTGCATCTATCGCGGCGGCGATATATAAATCCGCATCGGCGGTATATCAGGTTTTATGGCCGCAGTTGTTATTTACGCAACGGATAAAAATGCACGTGGTAAACGCTCGTAAACGTGGCGCGTGGCGCCGTTCCCGCAGATAGGGTTGAAAGCGAATCGCCCGCGGCGTGGAGGAGAGAAACGCGCGGAAGAAAGCGTTCGCGAAACCACCGTTCCTCTCTGTGTGCGCAAGAAACGTGAGCGGCTGCACCGAAGGATGGGGTCCACCGAGAGAAGAAAAGAATTGCGAAAACCGTAGAATAGTAGGGATGGCAAGGGGATGAACGGCAAAGAAACGGAGGAGAGGCTAGCTATTCTTCGTCCACTAGAAGAGGGCACAAAGAAACTTGTAGATGATTTTATACAAAACAAAAATTGTTTCGGTCAATTGCCAGAAGATACATAAAACTTTCTCTCTTACTTTATTGATTTCAATGAATTGAAAATGATATATGGATATTCTTAAACTGTTTTACTTTCTTTACTGTTTTAAACTGGACAATTTCGCTTTTGTCATAAATGCATAAAATCCGTAGTCTAGTTACAAGTATCGCAAATAAACACCCCTATCGAGTGTGACAAAGCTATTATCTCCACCGTGCTAACGTTAATGGAATCTTGGAGATCCCCCGTTGTTTCCGTGTCGAATACTGTGTCTCATTCTCGCGAATGCAGAATACTCTTTCCGTTCCCAAGAAACGCATGAGTGGAAGGATGTTAAGCTGGTCGACAGGGAAGAGGAAAGAATGGCGAAGAGAAAACGGCGGAAAAGCGGGGGTGGCAGGGGGATGAACAGCGGAGAAACGGAGGAGAGGCAATCCACGTACGTTTTCGTGGGTAACAAATTTATACGAGTTCGCCTGATTTATTGGCCGCAAGTTTAACAACGGCCGGACCACCCCCGGATCCACCCCTGAAAAAGGGGTGTGGTGAGAGACTGCCTGCCGATAGCGGAATTTATGACGCGGTACCCTCGATCCCTGCATCTCCAAGTAACTCGACGATCTTCCACCGAGATACTTGATACAGAGCAGGCAATCATTGATTCGCCCCGAAAATATATGGGGGTGGCCTTCCCGGAGCCGTGTGTCATACGCGTGCACGCGTGCCGGATGGATATTTATGCTTCTCGCGAGCTAATGCGAAAATTTCCACCAGCGAATTAATATTCACACTTGCTGGAATTACATTAACGCTTTGGCATAAATACAGTCTGAAGTCTCTTTAGAAATGTCACGTCTCTTAAAAAATTCTTCTTAAATTATCGACGAGTTTATCACTGCTACCAAATGAACAGTACATATGTTTTATTTTATATTTAGCGAAACCATCAATCTGATTTTATGGAGAGATTAGCGCAGGCTTCTTCTACTCGCCAAACCACTTAAAATTTTTAGTTCTCGTCTGATCAGTGACCTGCTTGTTCTACTTGTTGCTATTCAGTCTATTTGCTTATGCATCGCGTCTCTTCTCTTCGTGCTTCAGTCTCACATCCGTAATAGAAAAACGCGAACAATTAATGCGCAACTGTTAATGAATTTGCGACGACCTATTTCTGTACATTAAAAATGCTGCTGCGGTTACAATGAAAAACGTGTTGCAGCGTTTCGGGCGTGATTTGTGATACAAATTGTCGCATAAACACGGTAGACTGCCGAGTCGCGCGAAGTAACTTCCCGTCAAAAAACGATGGGTTTTAATTGCACGGTTCCCGACAGTTCAGATCGCAATTAATTCCACTTCGATTTTTCTACCGCGACGCCGGGACAATACGTGCCGGCCAGCTCGCAATTACCATCGAACAACGCATTGTTTCGGGGAAATCCGGATTTGATCGTCCCGCGAAATTCCGAAGTCGAGGGTGGCGGGAGAGGGTTGCGAACCGGTTCGCGGACGCTTGGCCACGGTCGAATAAAACCGCTGTTGGTTTTATTAAATTGAAAACGTAAATTACTCCTAATCCGTCCGCAACGGTGGCGAACAGTTTGGTGGCCGCGGATCGGCGTTGTATGGCGATCAGTGGCGCGAGGTTTGAAACGAGCATGGTTGATCGATAGCGTGTCGGTGAATTCGTTAAGCAAGGGTCCAAGAGCAGGGTTCAGAGAGAGAGAGAGAGAGAGAGAGAGAGAGAGAGAGAGAGAGAGCGTCAGGTAATTTCGTTGGCCAGTCATTCACCCGTCTCGTCGACGTTTCCGTCTCTCGGAGTTTTTGAAAGAAACTTCCGACGTTTCTAGCCGAAGATTCGTACGGAACGAACGAACCGGAAAGGAGATGGCGGTGGAATTGGCTAAAAGCGGACGGTGGACTGTGGGAATGTAAGGGAGCAAGGAGGGTTGTTGGATTCTCGAACGGAAAAGAGCCGTACCACGTTCCCCTGGCCTCGGCTAAGTTAGACTCTTTCTCCGGCAAGTTCGGTATAAGTTCTAGATATAAGCTCTCCGCCTTATTTTGCTCCATTTCCTGACTCTTAATTACTTTGCTAATTCTTAACTAGGAACCTCGCCGTGGTCCCGGAGTCTGAAATAACAACTCGCATCCCTGCCCCTCCTCCTCTACCCATCGTCCTCCTCCTCTTTCTCCTTCTTTCTCTCCTCCACCCCTCCCCCTACTCCTCCTTGCCTTATCTACTTACCTCGCTACGGACTGTTTAAACCGAAGGCAATTCTTTTTTTCGTCTTCCGTTGCACAGCCTCGTTCTGTACCTACGCCAAGCCAACAACCAATTTCGTTCACCGTTAACGTAGGATCGTTTGCCTGCAAAACGGAACCCGGTTCGAGGTCGACGGAGAATTATTTGCCGCGAACATACCCCCCTCTAACTGGTCCCGCTACCACCGAGTTTCTTATTCGAGCATGATTGCGTTGTTAATGAGCTCCTGCAGCGTTCCGAACTGTCTATTTTGCTACCTAATCTGCCTCTGTGCTTCCCCTCTGCACATTCCGAAATGTCTCATTTGTTATAAATAGCAACATTCAAATGATTTACTTGTCATCTCTGCAATGTAGTGTCGGGAAACTGTGCTTCAAAGTGTTGTGCAATTTTAATCGACACTGTTGCACATCAGAGCAATACAAATATGTACTGCAGAATTAAAACTGAAAATATGCAGCAACCAATCTACAGACATGAATATTATTATTCTGATCCAGTGCACGATGTTCATTCATTAATAATATTTACGGCATCTTAATAGACAATATATTTATAATTTGGAACGACTTGTTGCTCGAGTGCATATATAACAGTATAATAGTAGCATCATTACAATTCGTTCCCAGAATGGAGAATTAGCTCTGGCTCATCCTAATGCATTTCACGAGGAGCCGTATTTTTGGCAAACGCGTGAACGTGTCCCATCTGCGACGAGACCGTAAATCCGAATCCGCGAAGTGGGAATAATGTGACGGCACGAGGTTTTAATGATGAAATAGAGAGGAATAGTTCTCGGGATCGGGGAACAGCGGAGGTTTATTAAAAGTGGGTCGCGTCGGTGGCGAAACACGGGTGGCGAGAAACGTGGAGGCAAAGTGGACGATCGGAGGGTAAGTATAAAGGGATAATCGCAAGAGACATCGATGGCCAGTGGTGGGGCCGTCAGAGACATCTGGTGGCTTTGTCTCCGGGCCAAGACACGCCTCCTTTACGAGTTGGCTTAGCTCTATAAACGCTTTTCTTAGAGGCAATCGGGTTCCTTTTGCGATTTACCGTCCATCGAGGACGATCGTTGCGCCAGACAAGCAAAAGGACACCGAAACGTTGTGCGCCCTTCCGCCGCCAAGAATGTCGCGTGCTCGGAAGAAGAAACGACCGTGGAGGGCTATTGGATGCAGCTAAGCTGGGCGGACGTCGAGCGCCAAAAAGCGAAGGAAACGCGACGAAACGGATGCGATATAAAACGAGAGTAGGAGAAATCCCCCCATCTCCCTCCTCACCTCCTCCCATCATCGAGCTCGAAACTGAACGTGTATTTCCCGTCGCGTTACAACTGTTTGCTCGCCGCGCGACCTTAAGCAGTTTACGGTACACTCGGAGCATCGACGTGTAAACTGGCTGACGAGACGTGGACAAACAGCTAGTCAACGAGGCCAGACATCCCTTTCATTGCCAAGGCAAACATAAAGGAGACGCGTATTCCGTTCTTAAGACCGAAACAGTGGCACCGGCCGAGACGCGAGGCATATACGGCCAGTTATACGATGGATTTTACGAGCGGACCACGGCTTTTCGGGAACCATTTTCCAACGGCGATATCGGCGGATCGTTTTCATAATGCTATGACCGGTCTGAAGCTGACTGCTTCGGAAATTCGACGCAGGCACGACCCCGAAGTTTCATCGAAATTTGCGTATCAACGATCCGAGCGGAAAAATTGCCGTTACCAGTGGATTTCACGAATTCCTTCGGAGAGAACGAAACGAGCGGAGCTGAAGTCGAAGCTGAAGTCGAAGTCGAAGCCATGTCCAAGGAAGAGGGTGCCCGGCAGACAGGGTCCCCGCTATTCAAGGAGGAAACGACTTTCGAGATTTGAAAACGAGCTGCTCAAAATTTCAATTACTCACGGGCGAGGCACGCGAAGGGTCCGACGACGGAAATAAGGACGCGTCTTCTGATTGGTCCAGCCGAGAGGAAATCGCCTCGAGATTGGTTATTATTACCCCGTTAACGCAGTTACCGTTGTCACCAATCGCGCTTCCAATCATCTTCGTTATCGAACTCCTCGCAACGAAATCGCCCTCCGTCCCATTCTCTGGCTGTCTCTTTCTTTTGTCCGTCGACGTCCCTCTATCTTGCCCCGTACACCCTCGCCCTTCGCCGGTTCCGTCAACCCGATTTCCTTTCTTGCCTCTCCGCTCGTTCTGTCAACTTTCCCATACACGCGATCGAGGGGAGATTTTGCTTGATTACTTCTCCGCTCCGAAACCTACAGCAGTTTGTTCCACTGTCATCCACGTCGACAGTGGTACCTCAGAAACAAAGGATGATACGGTCGCTATCATCAGTTAAAAATGCGAATAATGCTATTTAAGTATTCTGAAATTCCATAGTTTTAAATTATGCAAACATGTTATCGTTGAAAATGCATAAAATCTGTTGTCTACTTATAGATCATTCGGACGACATATATGTAGATGTCTGATGAGACAATGACTTGTTCTACTAGTGCTCAGAGATTGGCGCATTTTACTTATTTGTATTTATTCTACTTCTCCAAGCAACGACAGCAGTCGTTCTCCTTGGCTAACTATGGACTGTACCTATTCTACGTGTCTGATTAGGCGCAGATTCATTCTACTTGCTTCAACAGGTATGAATACGTTCTACACATGTCTGATTAGCGCATATTAATTCTACTCGCCAGTACAAGATTCTACTCGCCAAGTACAGTCATGAATTCATTGTTTTAGTACCAGCATCAACTTGTTCGTATTCATTCTATTTCCCTAACAATCTCCTCGTAGCTTCTCCTCTTATCTAATCAAATTGTGCTTGTTGAGCTTGTTTGATTTAGATCCGTCCCAGGTCTATTTGTCTGACTAAAAACCACCCACGCTCTACTTGTACAACGACATGTAGATTCGTTCAAGTTGTGTAACTGTGCACGCGTTCTATCTGACCGTGTGATTTGCACAAGATTATATTCATACTTCATATATCGACTGATTCTACTTGCCTGTGCCCGTTTTACTGGTCTAAGCAAGAACCATAACTATTCTTCTTATCTGGCTAATAACTATACCCGGCTTTGTGCCTAAAAAGATACAGTCTCGTTCCACTTGGCTGGCAGTATGCATACTTATTTTACTTGCCCGACTATATGCAGGTTCATTCTACCATTCTCAATACCGCAAGCCCAATCTTCTCGTTTGATCCAATAACACCGACCGCTGGTGAAGCACCAATATAATCAAGACCTCTGCACTTGCCTGACTATACGCAGACCTTATTCCACTTATCAGTGAGCCACAGCCGCATCAAATCGCCACGACCACCGATCGATTTTGCATAATTCAACCGCAGGTCGTATTACCACGTCCTGCTGTAACCGAAAAATGAGAAATGGATTCTCGAGTGCAAAACCGATGGTTGATTTCGCTGGACGCGAAACGACAGATTCGATTGCCAACCGAGACGTTCGTTCTCGTTTCCGCCTCGGGTCCTCGGTATCGACACAAACGACGACGTCCAAGGCCATGTATCTTTCGAAGGGGCCGTTCTCCCCCGCGAGAGCTCCGATCGAAAAAAAGTCAAAAATAAGGAAAGTGGAGGAACGGCGGAGAGAGGTGGGCCTGATGACGTCGTAGGAGGATCGGGCTCGTTACACTGTCGTTGACAATTTAAAACTCGCCACGTAGCCCATCCTCCATTAATATCGAAGGGAGCCCGCGCCCGCGCGCGCGCTAACGTTCGCTTACGTTTCCTGTTGAGAGAGAGATTTATGCCCGGCTACGTGACAAAAGGCGACCAACTCCGGGGTCTAGTTTACAGCGCGGCGGTGTTGCGACGGATATCTGAAATATTCAGGGGACGGCGAAAGGTATACGTGGGAATTCGAGTCTGTCTGCAGTGAGTAATAAATTGAAACGTGCATATCTCCGGAGGCAAACCGTCGTCGTGGTATACCAACACGAACCTGGTGAGCGCAGATAAGCAACGACGCGGTAATCCTCGGACACACTGTGTGTAAGTTAACGCCGGTAGACCTTGCGTATTACATTAACGTTCAAGCTCGTTCAACGGGGCCGGGGATAGAGAGCGAGATAACCGAACGGGGACACAAAAGGGCCAGAAAAAGAAGAGGCCTGGCAACGAAGACGCCTCGGTTAATTCACACCGGCTAGCAACTCTCTGCTATCCTGCTAAAACGCGGCCGCGCTTAAGCGGTTTCGAATAAACCAGCTGCACGGCTAAAACGCGGTCCAAACTCGAACTTTCCATCCACTTTAAAAATCCACTAAATCGATAGACTGATACGTGGATGAGAACAAAATTCTCGTAAGGTTGCTGTCAACTACGAAAATATTCCTTGAGAACTTCGAGAAGTATGCTGCTCCAGTATGATCACAATTTATGCAGAAATTGACGTACTTTGCCTAACTATATTTTTATAATGACGTAAGTCAGCTTGATTCTCACAATGCAGTGCTAAACAGTCTTTCTGTAGTTCACACGTAAAGAATGAAGAAGATGTACGTGTGCTTTTCAATTACTGTATTATATTAAATGTTTAATACATATTTATAATCTCACCTAGAAACGTGTTGTCGTTAACTGCGATTATATTTACTTTACCGTAAATAGGATCTAAACCAAACATTCTTATAAATTGTAGCAAACTACAGCCATGTATTTCTAACTAGTAACACTATAAAAAATCGTAAATGTACTTCCACACGGATCTAAATTTGAGGATTCGGATGGCATTTGATGATCGGCAATTTAAGCATTTCTGTCCGCTAATTGAAAACTAACGGATACACCTGTTTTATTGATGAGCACCGAATTACGACCGACGGAAACCTGTACTTAGCACGGTTTCGTACAGGACTGTCAGGGGTAATGACGTCGTCGACCGCTAAATACGCTGACGTCGAAAGAAAAGGACGTCCGGTCGCGGAAGGATGTTCTCGTTAACATGAAACGGAATACTACAGAGCGCCGTCAGCGGATCGAAGCCGGAGGACTGCGCCCGTGACTGATGGTAACGATATCCGTGCAACAAAAATGAAATTATAATTAGCTCACTGCCGGACGATGGGCGATAGGACAGGGGTCTTTTGTTCCATGTAACGAAGCGACGACGACGGTGCCCATGCTAAAAAGAATCGTGATACCAATTGCGTTCGACGGGACGCGACGTCGACGTCGACTTCGAACGCCGCCGTCCCATCTTTCGTTTTTTAACGGTGAATAATAAAACCGGCGACGGGGATACAAAAGCTTGAGCAAACGCGATATTCGTCGCATGAATTATTACATTACGAATTAAATAATCGTTAGGATCTTAAGGGGTCCGTTAATTACGCGGCCCGCTGGTACAGAGCAACAACAAGCGGAATGAAAGAGGGAGGGGTAACGGCGGCGACGGCCGTCACTGAAATACACGCGGGGTAATTGAAATGAAATTGTACCGTTAATTGGAATTCGATATCGAGTAAAAAAATACGATATTACGCTCGTCATGGATACTACAGTGTCTCGTAGATTTATTCGTACGAGGAGACTCAATACCGCGGCGTGCAGACAAATGCAGACGACTCCCTTTTGTGCGATGAATGCACGGGAATCGAGCATATTAGATTATGCAAAACACGGCGGCGAGTCGCAGATGAAAAATCAACTCGTCGGCTGTGTTCGATTAAACACGTTCATTTACCTACAGAGTCGGAAATTTAATCATGCCGCAATTAGACCACGGATCCTTTGTCTCTTGGAAATCTCGCGGAATTAATCGAATAGATTATTCCATAGCATCTAACGCGGCTCCGTGTTGTATTTTCACTGAAATTATCGACGTCGGAAGTACTGTGCTTAAAATGAAATTTTGTCATAACCATTTTACTCTTTGACTCTCGGATGGTAGGAATTCGTCACGTCGTTTAAACTATAGTAGATAGATCAAATCAGCGATTGATACGCAAGGATTTGAGATACGGAATTTAAAGCTTCAGGAGCCTAAGGGTTAAAAGTGCCGAGCAGTCGGCGAAAGGTATTGGCACCGCGTAAACTGTTCTTTCGAACTCAAACAACGCGAATTACTTACAGATCGAAGTTCGAGGAAGCGGAACGATTACAGCGCGGAAGTTTCTGCGATGAGCGCCCTCTAAATTCGCGGCAAACCCGGCGAGTCACCGTGGAAAATCTCATTGAAACCGAATCATTACCGTCACGATTAACTTTTATTATTCGGCCGTTAAAGATTCTGTATCACCCGGCGGCGGTGGGCGTTCTGGTTTTACGTTTCCCTACCGCCGAAGTGACCGCGGCGGCCGCGGCCGGCGAACGTTTCCTTTCCCCCGTAAAAAGGAAATTTATTTCCCCGTTAATGGCCCCTCCGACGGTTCAGCATTTCGATAACAGGTTACAGAACACTTAGTTACCTTCGTTACACGCGATCCCGCGAGCGCGCTCGGGGTTTGCATTTGCTCGAGTTCTTTGCGTCATTCCCTGTAAAAATGGACCCGCGTGCGCCCAGAAGCCCGATGGTCGGCTTCCACGCGGCGTAATTTATTCCGAGCGCGGTTATCGAAAAACATAACTAATGCCCCTCGTCATCCGCAGCGAATTTTCGTCGACCTTGGCAGAAGAAAAAAACGAAAACCGAAGAGAGGGACCGCGTTTTTCGGGCTCGATACGTCGCTCGCTCGCGCTCCACGTCGACGACGACTCGAATCGATAGCCTGACGATGTCGTGCCTCTGTCGGGTAGAAAGTCATCCTGAAGAAACGCCCGGCAGAAGGTCAATTAATCATAGAGACGCCGGCGCAGACCTCGTGATAATAAATGCGAACGGCAACGTGTGCCGAGTGCGTGTGCCACACAGCCCCCGAACAGAAGGGGTAACCCGAAGATAGGCGGGGGTTGGAGACTCCACGGGGCCTGACATTTCCGGATAGGGTGACAATCAGAATGACGCCGCGTATCCTTTGTACCCCAGTAATTAGTTTCCTCTATCCTACGTGTCTGTCCTCTACCTAGTTACCTGCACGCGCGGGTGGAGGGGGAGAACCAAGTGACACGAAACCGAGGAGAATCTGCATCGCCCACCGAAAAGCCAACATTTACTGACTTTGTGCCTGTTGGCGGATGTCCCTGTGTACGTGTGTTCTGTCGCGCAGACCACATCACGTTCCCCCGCTGCCTTCTGATATTTACGTTCAAAGGAAAATTCGAATTTCCAACTGGCGCGGCGTCGCGTCGCGGTCTCGCCTAATTGAGGATTTTCGCGTGCCGTCGCGTTCTCGGGCTCGAACCAAGCCCGTTGTTAATCGGCGACGCGATTCCGCGATGCTATTCGCCGACGCGATGGCCTAAGAAGCCCGTAAACTGTGCGAAATAAATTCTACGGCTGCTTGATGCTGTTTTAATTGCCGCAGCTTGCTTGGCTGCGTCGTGCGTTGTGTTTGTGCTCGATGTCAACTAAGTAGTGCAATCTTGCGAGCTGTGGAAACTGAATTCTGGTGCTCCTTGATGCTGTTTTAATTACTGGCTCTTGCGTTCTTCGGTGTACGTATCGATTTCGTGTTCAGCATCAAGTCTAAGATGCTCGTAGGAAGAAGTGCTTCTCGATGTTCTTTTGATCGTGGAATGTTGCATCGCTTATTGTTAGTGTGTTCATTAATTTTGTATTCAGTGCCAAGTAAAATTGTAAGCTCACAGATTGCAGAAAATAAATCCCAGGGCTCATGATAGTTTTTAATTGCTAAATGTGTGTCGAAATGTACATATTTTTAATGCATCGTCTGGTGTACCGGAAAGAAGTAAGCTACAAAATCGATAATTATCATAGTTATTCCCATTTGAATGGTCCTGCATCTGAGTAGTCTTAACAAAACGTTGAACAAACTCCAAACGTTATCGGAAAAATTAATTCCCCAATCGGAATAGATAAGTTCCAAGAAGTGTACGAATAGAATGGAAATTTTAATTGTAGAGAATTATATCAGTGCCGATTGATAGCCGAGAGAGGACCACGTGACGGAAGGCTGCCACAAATCATTCCCCGCGCATTTTTCCATAATATTAAATGGCACTTTAGGGTGACATTACACTTCGTAAACACGGAAAGCAGTAAAATCGGCGATTCCCTGTTGCAATCTAAATATGAGTGCAGATATAACCCTAATCGGCTTAGGCACACCCACGGGAGACGCAATAATCGGGAACGGTCCCCGTACGACCATGAATTAATTCCGCACGGATAATTCTCCATTATTCAAGCCGCGAAATCATATTTCGAATCTGTTTCAGGCTGGGCAATCGGAACCTTTGCGTTCTCGCTTTTCATCCGGCATACGGTCGAACAAAATGGTTCATAAATTTCTAATGCATATTAATACCGACGTTGTTTATTTATTCAGACCAAGCAGATATTTCTCGAATTCGTCGGTGCGTAAACATTTATTTATCGATGGATATGCGGGATATTCTCCCACCGAAGAACGGTTGAATCGTGGTCTGATTAAAATCCACTCGCTGGGTAAAAAAGTGATACAAAAATCCTGATAATAGAAATCACACGTGTTCCTGGATTTTAAATAATATCGACAGAATGGTCTGTGTGCTTATTTTCACTGCTGTATATAATTTCAACTATGTCGTTGCTATATTTCCTTTCGAGTATGCAATCGTAGGTAACTTTTTTAACAGGTTGACTGCTAACCCAGCAAGTACAAGACTTAGATAGCAAATTTGATACACTTGGTCCATCACTGTAAAAATGATTGTTTAAGTCGTTCGATTGATCACATAAGATAATTCCATCACCAAAATAGTCTTACTGACTTTCTGTTCCCTATCCAAAGGAACCCATCCGGAACCCATTTAATATTCAAAGCCCGTCGATACGGTTGTTGTCAGGCAAAGTTCATTTTAATACTCCGCGTTTAATTATGCCCGGTAAAACACGAAACAAGCTTCAGCCTGATAGAATGCAAGAGAGAGAAAGCACTGGTAACCGAGGCCTCATAAACTGACATCGGTATAATCCTCCACCGCGGTTTGTCTATTCCAAAAAGCGTCACTGCAATCAGCAATCTCTGGAGCTGAATCCGGACTAGGTAATCGGGTGGCTGAACACGGTAGGGTTGATGGGTCGCCGCGAAGAGGGAGGGATAAATCTGAGAATTTAATATCCTTCGAGGAGGTATGTAATATCCTCTAAAAGCTTAGACCCTGGGTCTCCTGCTTCGATGGTGGACCGGTTCAGTGTGTTTTTTCCTCGCCTGAAAATCATCGAACGAACGAGGCTGTCTATCAAGCTCCCGACACTTTCTTGGGAGCTTGGCAGCGCAACTGTTTGGGATCGGCCCCTAATAATTTATTAACACATTATCTAGCGGCAATTTAGTATTAGTCCTTTTAAAGTAAATGAAATCCGTGTAATCTGAATGCTGTCGTCGCCCGTTGGCACGTCACTGTCTAGTTTTCTAAACGGCGCTCGACCGAACGCGGCTCGCCAGCCAAAGAATCAGGAAAGATTATTGATGAGTCCCGATAGCTAAGACGAAGGCAAGCGAATCACTGCCGGTGTAATTACGAAATGGCTGTTAGGACGGAACGCCGCCATTATTCCAGCACGAACCGATCCATCATCCACCGTCGCTACGGGGTGGCGGTGAGCTGTAAACCCCTCACCCCCAGTCCGGCTAGTCTTTTTTCCACCCCCCGTGTTCCCGGCTGATTTCATTCGCGCTTTAACGCCTTCCAGATGATCGGGGGATCGCCGATGTAATTACCATGAAGTGGCTTTCACCGAGGTGCGCCCATTTCATGCTCTTAAGGTGAATTCATTGCTCAGGGGCCCGTCGCGTCGCCCCGGCTATATTGAGAATCGATCATAGATCACCAACGATGACATCATCACGTCAAGGAGCTATCAGCCGTGGCGGCGGGTATTTTTACGACGAGCGAATCCTTTCCGGTCGCCGACAGACCGCGACAACGACGGGGACTCGTTCGGTCAGTAAAGACTCTTTTTGCATAGATGAATAAATAAACGATAAATAGATAACTAGATAGATAGATTCATAGATCAATGAATACATAGAATAATGTGAATAGCTAGATACCTAAAAGATGTCTAAACTCAGTGCATTACTGCAAATTCTACAATCTTGTTAATAATTTTGTCTTTCATTTACAATAAAACTGAGAAGTAAAAGAAGTTAACGAACGAAGCCGTCGAGCGAATCCGGAGCAACAAGAACAGCATCGCTCCGGTACAATCCAATCCTGGGGGGCTGTAAAATCAACAGCAACGATCTCGGGCAATCCCGATGATCCCTCGGTCTGAATTTTCAGCACTTGGAATTTAATTACGATTGGAGAATGTTTCTTCGTTGGCTGACCGTGTCCTCTCGCTCCACGTGGAACAAGAACAGCGTCACGATCCACCTCCACTCGTCAAACTTCAGCGTCGTCACCCATGGCGGCACAAAGTAAACGGAGTAGCGAGTGACGTGTTATTTACCGCCTTGCTGTAATCTCAGTTCGTCGCCTGCGTTCCCGTCCTCTCGGCGTCGCATCCTCTCCCTTCCAGGGCTTTCTTTTACCGCCGTGCTTGGCCACGTCGCGCCCCACGCCGCCGACGTCGACGTTGTCGTCGGCGTCGCCGCCTCTTTTTCCTTCGGGCTTCATCCACTTCCGCTCGTCGCACCGTTGACGGTTAAAAGTCGGCTTCTCGTCACTTGTCGCGGAGAGTTGTTCCTTATATCCACCGCGTATCGCCACGACGACCTTGTCTCCCATCTTGTCCCTGTTCCCTCTCTACCCTATCGCTCTCTCTCTCTCTCTCTCTGTCTTCTCTTTCTCTGTCGGCACACTCTTCTTTGCTTTCGTTTTTGCCACCTGAAACGCGAACCGCCGCGTTTCCGCGAGAAGAAACGCGCGGAAAAATCGACCGCAGCGAGCAAAACGCTCGAGGATAAAGCAGGATATCTTTAAAACCATGCAAAATGCGTCTGGTTCCTGCAAGCACTTCGTTTTGATTTATGGGGTCTTCAAGTAATGGTGGGTCCAACTCCAACACACATTTGTTAATAGCAATTTTATTTTGATAATTCTTGAGCATCAGGTTGTTCTATTCAATTTGTGACATCTGGTCGATATATTTCTTTCATAAGGTTGATATAATTATTAAACTGCGATTCTTTATGCGAAATAATTGTATCTGGCGATTCGCGAGTGTCCGGTTGTTCTATTTAATTTGTGAAGTCTGTTTGATACATTTCTTTCATAACATTGTTGTAATTACTAGACTGTAGATTTTTTTTATACATACACCACATGCCTCGTTTAGCCAGCTCCATACGTCTGGTTCTGAAAAATTATTATTCCTCGAAGTCCACCGTCTAGCATCATGATGTAACACATTTTCTTTCCCTTGAACGAAATGAATAATTTCTCACAAAAGTGCCGACACAGTAAATGGGACAGTTTGATCCATTTAGGTTGCAGCGAGATAGGTCAAGAAACTTTTCTACCAGCCCGGCGCGGCGCGTTCGCAAATAATTTTTCGTGGGAAAGAATGGCTTTTGTTTCTCGTCCGTAACCGAGCCCCGCGAACCCGATACTCTTATCGCCACCCGTGCCACGCTTGTTTCGCTTTTCCCGGTTTTTCCGCGGGCGAAACGGACGCGTTAGCGACAGAATGCTCGCCGGTGACGAGAGGAATTTTTTCGTCGCCGTTGTTCGCGTCGATACGGTCCTTATTTTGAGCTAAAAATTAATTTGTCGCGCGAGGCGCTGCTGGAAATATGGACAGTGTAATTAATGCGAGCGATAAAACGAGAAAGAGATCCGCTTTTACAGCGATCGATGCGACGGATTGTTCTGTAGCATTTTCAGCTTGGTGTGTGCACAATCTTGTTGTGTGAAAGAGAATAACTTAATAAAATCATTCTAACGGTGACAAAAACGATTTGCAACAAGCGGAGCAAAAATGGAATGTTGTAGTTCTTTCCCGGAAAATATATGAATCAGCAAGATAGACGTCTCACATTTCTTCCAAAAAAGTAGAATTCTGTGCTTCTAACGCTGAGGAAATGGAATTTATTTAATGTATGAAATAATGTGTAACAAACGAAGCGCAAGAGCAGTAATATAACCGTACGAATGAAAATGGCGGTAGAGGATATTGCAATTCTTTCGGCAGAAATGTAAGCGAGGAAGATGGATGTCTCCATTAAATAAGCATCCGGAAACGTCGCGGTCGAGTCAGGCTGAATATTCAATATATCGAAAACGTTTCTAGCTCTTAATTTATTACCCAGAAGCGCGGAGGAGTGCGCGGCGCGCTTGCTCGCTCGGTTCGATCCAATACCGATAAAAAGGAACGACTAATGAAATTCAATTTCGGCGGTCTGCCGCGGCTCGATTTTCCATTAGGAAAAAATATTACGTCCGCGGCGGACATTCATCAGCCGGATGGTGATCGCGTACACCGCGGCACTGCATTTTCTGTTTCCGGTCTCGGTCAGTCGTTGCATCGCGCGTTACATCGCTGTCGCGTCGCATTGGCGAGTTCTTTGTAGAAGTTTCAAATTCCAACAGTGGAGAACGGATTTCCTAAAACTGTTTACCGTCGACGCGAATGCTTTCAAGTAAATAGCAGGCTACATGGAAATATACTCGGGGCCGGTTGCGAAGATTAAACGCCACGGCTGCAGTCCGATTTCAATAAATATTTTTAACTCCACCAAAGTCTTGCCTCGCGGTTGGAGAACGTCGCATCGTGCGGTGCGAGTTTATTTGCGTAAGGAAGCGCATTTTTTGTTCTCGGGGAGACGTCTTACTGTCTCTCTACTCTTCCTCTCTCTGTCTGCTCGGCGATGGCGAATAAAAAGACGCAAAAACACATCAAAGACAAACTTTCCTTTTAAAGAATAAAATGGAAGACGATGCTTGTCATTCTTGTAAGAAGATTCCATTTTTGCAAAGCGCTTAATGCATTTCTTCGCCGCGGCTACTACCCGCCCTGCTTCCGGCTGCGTTCTCCCTTCTTTGCGACCGGGAATCTTCGCGCTGCGGTTTTTCGAAGGAAAACAGATCCTTTCGTTTCCAAATCATTTTTCTGTGTCCTTTTTTACCCGCGGGAACGCGGTCCCTGCGACTTGCACCTGAAATATTGGATTTGTCGGACAAACAGGCTGAATTACGGAATCTCTCTGCGCTCTCTCCGCAAGTAAAAACGACTGACAAATTTTGTGCAGACCGTACAGATGTCGCTAATAATTACGTCATGTTTATATGACGTCTAAATAATATTATTATTCGCGATATCTTTATAAATTATAAACGATTACTACACATGCAAAAGAATATTGACACATACAATTGAAGTGGAAGCGTCTGAATCCCAAGATGTTTAGGGAACACCGCCTGCAAAATTGCGTGCAGTTTAGAGTCCGCTTTAATATCTCGAACCTCGCTGGAACGAGAATTGCTCTCGAGATAAAATCTCTGTGGTAATAGTCGTCGAGATTAGAGCGGGTCCGCGGTGACCACGAATTCCCCGTGACGTCGCCGATTATAAAGTATTAACTCGCGTTAATGTTTTAATGGTTAGCCGGCAGTTGTCCGAGGATCCGCTTCGGTCTCCGGCGCGCGGGCGTCCGCTAAAAATTGCCCGATAAAAGCCCCCGTTATTGTTACCCGGCCGAGCGTTAAAGTTCATCGGCCATACTGCAACAGTTTCGCTTCTAGAGGCGTACACACCCATTTTCAACGGTTTGGAAAATGGATTCGTTGTTGCCAACCCATTTTCCCGCTCTATTCTGTGTGTACAGGTGCGCCCACCCCCACCCTTCAACGTGTTTTTAACAAATTCTCAACACTCCGGGGCCAGTGGACAGGAAAAATATTCTCCGATGGAAAACACGCGGATTCCCCGTCAATAGTTTATACCGATCAATTCCCTTTGATACGCAATCGCGCAAAGTAACTCGCCAATTCGATAAACACTTTTTCTATTACGGGTACACTGTAATGAAAAACATCCTGCCGCTCGAATTCGCGCGCGATCGATCAGTCGACTGTCCGAAAGATGAAGGTTCCCGAGTCTTGAGGGTGTAAAAATAATAAAGCAAATTTTTATTATGTGTATAGTATTTTTCAGGTGTTTCTCTGAACATTTTTATGAACTTGCAGAGTGCTCATAAACATTGTCGATGTCCAAACATTGTTGGACAGCAGATGACTAAGCAAATTAAAAATTTAGTGCATCAATTGCAACGCACAGAATTTGAAAGTCAAATGGAATTTTCTTTTTACTTCTTTAATCTCTCCAATGTTTTAAATCTCGTCTACGTTTGCTATAAATGCATAAAATCCGCAATCTAGTTATTATCCTATATTCCTATGATTCAAATTCATCGTGGAGAGAAGCAGCCGATTAATGAAAGGAAATATTAAATGTAATATTTCCGAGGAACGTGTATGGAAATGTCAGTTCCGACGCCAGTAATCTCTTTATTGTGGGAGATAATTGTGAGCACGATGTATTTTCAAGCGTTTGCATGCTTGCAGTTCATTCCTGCGACTGTAGAACGACATAAAGCAGGAGCGTGTCATTTGCGTGAACACTGATTATCATGGGCGACAAACGGTACTCGGGTCGGTCTCGGTAATAGTCAATCGATTTCCTTCGGCGCGTTTCTCCGGCGGGATCGGGGAATTTATTTCGAAGCCGGTGTTTCAAACAGTCCGATTTCCACAGTTAGTTTACGTCGGAATAAATTCACTGATACGAAACACGGGGGTCGGAGCGTTGCCGTCGAACGCTCGCGTGAAATATCACAAATCAAAGTTGCACGGGCGGGCGCGGCGGTGCCGTTTGGAGAAGGAGAAGAGGAAGAGGAAGAGGAGGAGGGGGTGTACGCAGCTCATCCAATGTCGAAGTATGCCAATATTTTCAGCTCGGAAACTTTCGGTTAGCCAGATTCCGATTTCCAGCCGGGCGATTCGTTTATTTCTCGACGCCATCTCGTCCGAGCGATCTTTGCAGTGAACGACTCCTCCTCGCAGTAGATTAATCGCTGGCCAACCGGGTTCGAGAAAAGGAACATCGATAAAGCTCTCAAGGATACCAGTAGGCCAGCGGAGGAGGCAATTATCCTGGTATCGAGCGTAGTCCTTCCGCGGCTGATTGTACGCGGCCCTACCAAGATTTACAACGCTTAAATCACTGGCCGCGGAGAAAGTTGCCGAGAGCGGGAGAGAGAGAGAGAGTAAAAAGGGTTACCCGGAGGCTTCCTGCCAGACCTCGGGAGAGAGAAAGGGCAGCAGGAACGAAAGAGAAAGACAGGAGAACAGTCGGAGAAGATGCAGGGGTTCGCCTTTCGTTCCCAGCAATTTTCCGGCTGAGGTCGGGCGTTCCGAACGGTTCATAAGGTGCCGTTTCCCTTCGACCGGATTCCCAGTTGTAAATATGAATTCCCGCTTTCGTCTAACCTCTTTTCCTCGACCGACAAACCCGGGGAAGTGCTCTGCCAGGGCATCGAACGTTTATCACCATCGCTTGTTCCGAGCGATACCAGCGCTGCCGCACATAAGTCAGGATGATTAACACGCGAGGCGTGCGTGACTGGCTCTGAGCGACTCGAATTTATTCACTGCCCCCTACCCCTCGTACTCCCTCGGACCACCCACTTTCGGTTCCTCTTCCTGCTCTTGTTAATCCGCCATCTTCGAGCTGTCGGCCTCTTCTTCCTTCTTCGTCTCCCTCGCCGCGCCGCACGCTTCTTCTTCGCGGCTCCTGCTGCCACGCTTCTCCCACTTTTCTCTCCTATTCTCCTTTCTTTTACGACCTTCCACGCGCCGACACCGTCGAGCAGTTAAGGTCATGAAGTTTAAATTGCCACGTGCTCGCCGCCTCGCGGCCAATTAAAGCCTCCAGAACCGGAGGAGGTTCATGGACGACGATCGTTTTCCTTGGAACTGTCCCAGGATCCCGATCAAGTGCGGACCCTAGCTGGAAGTGGATCGTTCTCGGGATATTAGTAATCTTTTGAAATTTCATTGATGACGTTTTGTTCACTGTAAATAGGTATTATGGAGAGTATGCCTGTGGCACTATTAATTTTGATTCTGTGAATGCTGTTAAAATGGTACTGGGTGTTTTTAGAAGATCATCTATTAAGAACCTGTTAATAGTTTCCTCGATGTCTGTGTTACGACGATATTGAACGAATTTAATCAACGAACCACCTCGATTAAATCGAAATTAAATTCTATTTGCCTGACAGGAACTTCTGAACTTCAGAATAAACGTGCGTTTATATTGACCAGGCTATTCCTACTTGCTATGTCTATAAAAATAAATGACAATAAACTACTTCTTATTGGACCCTCGCGATAGAAATTATTAAATAAAGTTCCACTGCAGAAGTTAGAAAGATTGAATACATTTATCATATCGATTGACGATGATAGCTACCGTAGATATTGAAAAATTGATTAAGAAACCCTCAGGATTTGATCATCCGTCTTCAAAAGAACATTAAATAACCATCAGCTTTTATAGCTGAAATATGAAGTCCCTCTCTGTAAAAACAGAACAAATACTTCACGATCTTAAATAGCGTTGAGGAACGAGTTTGTAATTCGCGCAGTTATGTGACGCAGAGCCAGATATGGCGTAAGTCCCAAAAATGTATTGAAGTGTACGGATTCAGATAACGAGCCGTGTTCCGAGATTACTTCAGTTACCAGATGACAGAAGTGAGCAAAGTGCTATAGTCTGTTGAGAAGTCGCGGACTGCGAAGCTCAGAGGGGAAGGATCCGTATATAAGTAAACTTATATTCTGTTAAATATAAATATGCCCACGCGTGTCAACTCTAATAAAGAGAACATTGTCTTCTAAAATGTAACAGTTGACAGCCCAGTTACTCAATCAAATGAATCGTAAGTGTTTCCTTGCCAGAAATTTTGTCTATCGATGACAACGTTGCATCTACCGAGCTCTGTACAGTCCAATAATATTTCTAATGGAAGTTTATATTTCTTTTTGAGAACGGGACTAATATTACTCTTTCCAACAAACACAAAAATCGAAAAATCTATTAACAGGCATCCGTTGTGGTAATAACAAACATTCATCCACAGAACGCACTTAGTGTCCCCGATAATTTGAAACGATTCCGAAGCGAAACGGCCGCAGGTCGACGGTTGCCAAGACAAATCCGTGCCATCAAAAAATTGTTCCCCGAATTCCCGACAAAGGAGGACCGCGCTGGGGTGGTTGGGGGGTGGGAGTGGGTAGAGAAAATGGTTTAATCGAGCGACGCGCGAACACAGAAGAGGATTCTAATTCCCGCACAAAGCAGCGGACGAATCGGTCGGCTTGAATTCCCAGGAATAAATCGCCTCTCTAAGCCCGCGTATTGGCGGTGTTTTCTCGGGAAATGAAATCTCGTTCATAAAGCCGATTCCTCGGCCACGGAGAGCAGCCCACTCTCCGCTGAGCTGGATATGGAATTTTTTTCGACGGCCATTTCGATAACCGTTAATGGCGCGAGCCGCTTCGTGTGCGCTACTCCCCGTTTTCATGGTGTTCTGGACGTCCGGATGCACGGGCACGATAATTTCTTGAGGAAACGCTCGTTGTCCGACGGCACGATCGCCCGCGTGTGTGTTTGTGGCCGTTCGAATGGCAGTCTTCTTGCGTTTCCAAACCGTTTTGGGAGTTTGCGATGGCTGAAATGCGATGGCAGAGTTTTTATCGCTAATAAAAAATTGTAGCGTCGTTAGAAAACCTCGGGAGTATCCGGAGAGTGTGAAAGGAGAGCGTTAATCGTTTGGAGCGTCGCACGAAAGTATTTGATGGCTGGTGATAGTCGCAATTTAAGAGGGAACAGAAGATAGTGGAATGTAGTGTTATGGTCGTTAATTCGATAAAAATTTGAACAGTCAGTCGTATACTTGCCAGTATAAAAGGAAAAATTTATAACAAAATATTTTTCTCCGGTAAAATCGTTACCTGCCTGACTGAAGCCTGTCCTCTTCTACTTTTCCTATCCGGCAGAATAACCCACTCTGCCAGCCTGGATAAAGGAAATTACTTTCTACTTGTCTGACCGCAATACATCTCAATTTACTCACTATTCTACTTCGTCTTGTCCACTCGCTCGGGTCTATCATCCTAGGGTCCTGCACAATCTACAGTACCGCGAACGTACACAGGCATTTACATTTCACAGGAGCGAAGCAGGAACGAAAATATTGATACATCAAGCAGACGTGGTTATTTCTGGTGGAATTTCATTTTATAAAATCGCAACGACGCGACGTTAATACGTGTCGTTCTGCTTGCTTCGAGGAGAACATACATCGTCCATTTCTACACCGGGTCGTAACTCAACGAAAGTTGCGCACTCCTCGAGGAAAACGCCTGCATAGCAGCAGCAGCAGCTACGTCGACGGCGGCAGCAGCAGCTTTCCAAAAAGAAAGGAGCGCGCAATAAAGTTCTGATGAAGTTCGCGCGGCAAGCTCGTCGCTTTATCATCGCGAACGGCCCGGGCGGCTTTATCGTTCCCGTTACAATGCAGAAAATCCTTGCCCCGCGGCGTACACGCATAAATGTCGTTTAAAGGCCCCATAAATGCACGTTGCGGACGCGTGCGCGGAAAGGTAACATACGTGTGTCCGCGATTTGCGTATTCGTCGCGGTTCGTTCATCCGCCACAAAAAAAAAAAATAATATGTCTCGCTGATCACTGAACGGATCGTCCGTTATCTGTTTTTCCTTTTCCCTTTTTTTTTTTTCGTTATTTTCATTTCCTGCCACGATGTTACCGCATTAATTATGCTCGTTATTTTCGCCCTAATTGACCGAGATTCGAAGCCATTGAAATTCAATGGCCGGCAGTCGGCACGCGTGTATACGCGCCCACCGAACCGGATGATCGCTCAACATCGTGAAAATGCGACTCATAGAGGCCCGATTATTAAACGGCAGTATTCAGGCACGTAAACTGTCTCTGTGCGCCATTAATTAGAAGGCTTCCGCGCGGACGCACGCTCTGACTTGAAGCAGTCGACGAGATCGCGGAAAACAAGCATTTCCGTCTGTGAGGTTGCATTTCCGTAAGCTGAAACGATGAATTAAGATCTTGTCGTATAATATTCTGACATACTTTTTGTGAAAACCGACAGCTCAATGTAATAATTAGACTGCGAATTTTATGAATGAGTAGCTGAAATTCATGACGTAAAGAGATCGAAAGAATATGACATATCGATTTACTATTTTCATCTTGCAGCAATTACAATATTAAAGAAGAAATAATAATTTTATTTGGAGCCTGATTCTTACAATTTCTATTTTGCATAAAGATCTGCAGTCTGGGAACAGTAAGTTCAAGCAGTACAAAATACGACTTACTACAGGCAATTGTACGACACAAAAAGTGTATTTTTCGGTATTTCATTTAGAATTAATACATACATTACTGAATATTGACTTACATATCTATAGCACCAGTCTACACTATTTTTCTTTGCCCACTCACAAACTGCACTACTTTACTTTGCCTGCTCATAAACTGCTGTATTCTACTTTGTATGCTTATACGATGCACTCTTCTACTTGGCCTGGTTACGGACCACACTATTTTACTTTGTCTACATCGACTACATTATTCTACGTTATATGGCTATCGATTACACTGTCTTACTTTGTCTGATTATTGGGCGGCACTATGCCACTTCATTAGACTATAAACTACACTGGTTCACTTTGTCTGGTTATAAGCACCATTATTTTATTTAGTGTGGACGTAGAATGCATTATTGAGTATTGTCAAATCATAGAATGATGAACATTTGACTGGTGAACATTTTCATACGTGTGATTGCTGGCTACATTCTATTTTGTTTAACTTCAAGATATACTATTTTACTTTATTAATATCCTAGTCTATTTTCTCTGTGAAATGAATGCCTCAACTTGATCTGACCAAAGGACTACGATTGCCTATCATCAAAAAAATTTCGTAAAAGAATAAATAATACATATTAACCTTCAGTTACTCGCACTCCACTTTCTCCATATATAACTGATTACATGGAACTCTATATGGCTTCAACATGAATAAAGTTTTCTTTAAAAAAAAAGACTACGTTAATGCGAAATAAATATTTGCTACTGTAGTCGACACCTTTGTTTATGTTTGAAACACTATGTTTTGAGATTGTATGTACCCGCGTATGCGAGTAATTAAAAGTTAAATCGTGCGATAGAAACGACGTTGCCCGAACGGTACTCATTTTCCGGATAAAGTGCGACAGCGGACCGACGCATCCGCCGTCGGAGGCGTCTTTCAATGGAAAGTCAAAGGTAGCTGGGACGAGCACGCGTCATAATCGCAATCGAATTCCGCGGTTATCTACGACAGGCACGTACGATCTGATCGGGTCGTCCTACCGCGGAATATCTGCCTGGTATTTGCTTAATGCATAAGCAATTTCCGTGTCGGAGGCGGCACAGACAGCTTCCTATAATAACCCACTTACCGAGGCGTGGATGAACTATTGTCAGTTCTCGGCCAACTCGATCTCGAGTCGTCTCGGGGGTTCGTCGCGATCGCGAACCACTCACCGGGACGTTTCGCCGCATAAAAACCGAAGCGAGACGCGAAAACGAGGAAACTCGTCCGCGGAAATTCGCGTGGCAAAGCTCGTCGCCGTAGCCTCCGGGGAATTACATTGGACAATATATTCCCGGGCACCTTTGAAGGTGCACGCCGGAAGTGGGAGATATTAGGCCGCATACCGCGGCTGCGGATTTACAATGAAGTTTGATTGGCATTTGACTGTAGTTCGATTCATAATGGCCCGGCTTCCCATATTATCAGATTTCTAAAGCGACGAATACAAACCGACCTCGGAGACGGCTTATCTACGCAGTTTGAGTGGGAATCCGTCGACGATGGGAGCACCGAAGACTTGCTTTAATGAGATTTGTATCGACAATTTGCTGAAACACCGCTTTCTGATCGGTTACGCGCCCTTCCCCTCCGCGGAGTGCTTTAGCCTATTAACTCGAGAAAGTTAGGTGCTCTGTTATTGCGATCCCATTGCGAACTTCTGCGGAAAGATAACAAAAATCTATTCTCCTGCAACTTGTTTCTCATTTGCAAAATAATTAGAATAATAATAATAATAATTATAATAAAGATAAGACACCGAGGAATTGTTCTTTCCGCATATAGACCCGCCGCGAATAAATTGTTTATTTTACTGAAAATTTAGTACGTATTTGTGATACCGCTCGTCGATCGCAGCACGGACCTCGATTCTATTTTTCAGCAAAGCCCCGATGTCCGACGGTAAATACAGGTTGACGAATACCTACGAGTATTACTCGAAATTATAAATTAAATTATGAAATATGGAGCAGCGCGATTTACAATTTATGGGCGCTGATTAAACAGAGGGCGGTCGGTATTTTTGTTAGAAATACTTCATTGTTCGATAATATGAGTATTCCATGCAAGCGAAAATGGAACGTGGGAAAACGCCGACATTTCTCCAGCCGATTGTTTTCTCGCTTCTCGGGGCCCTAAATACTCCAATATTCGAACGCAATTCTCTATAATTGCTTGGAATTATTTACGGCGGAAACACTGAATGCCCAGAAGAACTTGCAGATTTTTCGCTCGGTCAAAATTATTCGACGATTTGTTATCGCCCCGCCCACGCGCGTTGCCCACCCCGCCGACAAATTCTTCCATTTATCCAAAGCATTTCGCTCCGAGAACATTCCAAATTATTTAACTCATTTAATTGACAGGCAACTTCTGCCGGCGCTCGCGGACCTACTACAATATTTTCGACAGTAATTCAGCTTTCCAATTAATAAATGCTGAGACAGCAGCTGCACGGCAAATATATGCATATATTTGTGTGTATGTGTGCATATATAACTTCAAAACTTTTCGCATTTCCGATATGAACGTTCCTCGCGGAAACCGGACACAGACCACGAGAATGTGCATTCCGTGCTGCATTTTGCTCGCTTTGATGTTTTCTGCATAAGAGATAAACACACGACCCCGTTGGAAACGTTACTCTTACATCTACATTATTAGTGTAAGTGTTCTAAACTAAATATCATATATAATCCTTCCCAGCCAATCTCCTAATCACTGTAATAAAGTTAATTGCCGGATTGCAGACTCTAGTCGAGGAGTATCAACGAATTTAATCAAATCATTCACGACAGACCATTTTGAAAATTACACAGATTTTAATGAAATTCTGTTTTTGTGGACAGGTGTCACTCGAATGCCAGTAAAAAGATGAGTATTTATCCGATGAGATCCAACAAGTTTTTATCAAATGCAATAGCTTTTTTCTTTTATTTTATCCCGTACATATTTCATCTTGTTTCGTAAAAAAACCTCTTATTAAATCTTATTAAATCAACATTAATTTAACGAAGATGTACGTTCAAAAATATGTAAAACACAATTGATGCTTAGAGATTTGAATGGATCTGTCCATGGCAACTATGAAATTATTATGTAGAAATCATTTGCAGATTGGTCGTTCGGACTAACCTAAATAAGCCGAGCTTACAGCGTTGAAACGTGAATTGAAATAGCGGGAAACGTTCTTTGACGCAGGCGGCATCACCTCCGCAAGCAAACGAGCTCGCAATAACGCTTGGCGATTAGAGTCACCGTGGCCCCCTAATGTATGGATCGTCAATTACACGTAAATCTGGATTAGCGATTCAGCAAAACAACCGTGCCGTCCGCACTACCGTGGCCGGCAATAAATAACGCGACAGCGGGAAGTCCGGTCGGACATCATCAGCAACACCTGAACACGCAACGTCCGATCGGTTCTGTCCAGCTTGCATTACCGAGGCGCGTCGCGGGGCTCGCGCCATTCCTCTACGCTCCGCGCCATTCCGCTCAGCTCCGCTCCCGGTCGCGATCCAATGAATCCGGATTATTCCGCGAATACGAGAGCGAGAGGGAATGGAAGAGAGAGAGAGGGTGCGGATTCTTCCGGAGAGCAGAGGAGGCACGGTGTATCTCATCAAGGATCGCTTTCACGGGTCGTTGCGTTTCATAAATTGGCCGTCGGTTTCATTGGCTTCGAAACCGTAACGATCCGCGGACTGTGTTGCGCTGGCCCACGGGACAGACCGATCCGTTTCGCCCGTTCCCTGGCGAACAGGGACGATAAAAGTCCGGTGAAAGAAGAGCGACACAGGTGCAACAGAGATAGGCCGAGTAAAAGGGAAAGAGAACGGCTGTGGGATAGAGCGAATAAGAAGCATAAAGTCACGATGAGCCGTCGTAATCATCGGCACTCTTTACATATGAAACCCGAGCGACTATCTATCCCTACGGGTGTTCATAACGCATGGGTAGCTCATCAGGTAAATGCACGATCGATATTGCGCGGCGAGCGCGGGGAATTGCAACTGCTATCTAATAACCCTGCAAATATCGTATCTTAACCTCCCATCCTACCGAACCGTGCGCACCTCCCCACCCCTCTGACTCTCTCTCTCTCTCTCTGACTCTCTCTCTTTCTTTCCATCATGTTCCCCTCTTCTCTCTCACCGTGTGCACGACCAAACGAACGCGACCATCATGTTTGTTCGGTCGACGTGACTCGTGCATAAAGCCTCCCACAGTTCGGGCACCGATACCAAATCGATAATCAATGAATCGACAGCCGGAATGACATCGTCGATGTTATATTCCGTTCTCGATCCCTCCGACGTCCTGGTGTTAAGCGGCGTAAATTGATAGCGCACCGGTTATCCGCGGACCATGTAAATTACTTCCATCTCGGTCTAGAGCTGCGCTAATAATTTTCCAAACTCAACCGATTTTCTTCATGAATCTGCGTAATTGTCACCGGCTCCAACTGCTTCCTTCAACAGCTTCGAATAATTTCTCTCATCTGATCTTCGGATAGCTAAATCTTTGTGATTGATTGGTCGATGTTTCTTCACGGATCTGTTTAAGTGTCACTGGCTCTAGCTCGTTCTTCTCGCAATGGTACGTAGAAGTGAACTGCTCTGATCTATTGTTGGGATTGATAATTCTTTGGATATGGATCACCTGGTTCTACCTTCATCAGCTCTGAAAAGTTGATTGCTGTGATCTGAGCTGAGCATTGCTAAGTCTTCATGATTTCATTAAAAGTTTCATGCCGGCTTGATTTCGCAGCACATTGTCGTGCTAATTAGTTTTTACTCGAAAGATTCAAGGACATGGAATAAAGGATCCGATGTCAAGGAAGACGATAGTGAAATCTTAGTACATTCGACCGAATATTGTGCAGGGATTCATTATTAAAATTTAACACAGATCCAACCCTATCGCTTATTGTCGCACACCAGTTGCGCTGGACTTCTTCGATTTGCATTTCAATGCATGCCACTTTATGCAGATTCGATTCAGTTGATATACGCTCTCTTCCAGCGTAGGACGATGAAGAAGCGCCGCGCGATAAGTGTATTAAAAAGTTAATGAGACAAAACCGTGGAAGATGGTTAATGGAACTCCCTGATTTTACCGCGGTTCCGTCAACAGGGTTTCGTATGTTTACAAGGAAAAACATTTAAGAACATAATTGCATTAGTTGCAACTTATTTAAAAGCGTTAAAGGAAGAAAGAAACTGCTTGGATCTTGTTTCTTGCAATAGAGACAAACAGTTTTTAGTTTACTGTTGAATAATTTTGTCAGAGATATTTTCGGAGATCTTTGTCGTAGTTTCAAGAGTACGAAATTATTATAAAATAACTCGAATCAAACTCATATCTAGAGGAACACTTCATGCGATTCAGACGTTTTTAGAAAAGACTGACGAGAGATAGGGGATTCTAAAGAATGCATGGAAATCGTTTGCTATTGCAGCGAGCAGCGTCGAAATCAGAACAGCAGAAAATCCGAGGTAGAACCTCTCAGTCGCGTGTCCTCGATGGATCCGATTTAATTGAAAAAATGAGCACTCGTCCCACAGCGATCTACAATATCAACGTCACCCAGTTTTATCGAATCGAACTTCCACTCGATATGATAAAAAGAAAGAAAGAGAGAACGATAGAGACGGGGAGAGGAGAGAGGAGAAAGGTCCGCTTGGCTAGCGACACCGCGCATTACCGCCATTACCGAGACGTATCGAATGGCAGCTAACGAAGAAACGTTAATTAACGCGAACAAAGTTCGTCGGTCCGCGAAACATTACGTTCGACGGCCACTGATTCATTAATTTTAATTGTAATTTAATAAGTGCGACGCTCAGCGGTGCTACTTCCTCGTCGATTATTCCGATCGAAGTGAAACACTGGGGTGTTCATAAGCGAGAGAACGAACGGGAACAAGCGAGAAGTAAACGAATATCCCGTCCATTTGCGCAACGGGTTTTTCCCGCGGACCTACCACGGAGAGACGAAGGTTGTAATTTCCCATCGACGAATGGTGTACCCGCGGCCTCTGATACGCGGCAACCGGAAACGTAATCAATGAATGGATAAGTTTCGAATGGGCGACAGCCGAGCCGGCCAACGCTGGCCTCTCTCTCCTTCCTTCTCTCTCTCTCTCACTCTCTCTCTCTCTCTCTCGCTCTCCTCGCAATAACAATCGCTGTCATCGTGTTATCTGCGCCCTGGCATTATCCCGCGGTAATCACAGTCACGGCTATAGCATAATTTCATGCCACGGGGTAAACCACTCTGCTGCGATGTGCATTACCGGCGTTGCTTCGCCAATGATAATTTTACAAAGGTAACTTTTCCACGGTAATATGCTAATAACATTTCAAAGGCTGTTCTGGAAGTAGTTCTTTTCATTTTCATAATCCACCGAGGCTCCTGGTTTAGAGAAAGCTTAATGAGCTTTCGACGTTGATCAGCTCTTTCGAGCTATTTGATATTGATAGGAGAACGTGGAATAGTAAAATCTCTGCCGAGTTGCAATACTATTATCCGTTTTCAGGAATTGTTCTTCGAACCTGTCGACTCTCTGAGATGCACCTTATTAAGTATTAAATCGTTCCGCCACTTTTTTATGTAGGTTTCAAAGGCCATGAACATTGAATACTACATCTAAATTCATTTGGATGGAGGATTCGCGTGATTTTAATATTGCCGAATAGTGGGATTAAATGAAAGACAGAGTCTCGGACTTTCGAGCGGTGGCCAGTAAAATCCACGATGGTAGTTTCGACCAACGGTTTACGACGGTGGGTAGTTCATTATGGCGGCCGATGAAACCGCTTCACATATGCTGGGACGTCAGAGTCTGGTCCCGGGAGGGACTCGCAGGACGAGAGCCTGATGTCCGCCTAGCCAACGATTGCCGTGGCCAACACATTTCCCGGTACGCACGTTATGATATCGCTATATTATGCTAATTACGTGGTGCCGACTCACGGCCAATGGTGCATACTAATGGCCATAGTCGCGCAACGAGGTGCCGTTACGATTGATCAAAGCTGCTTTGGTTATGCTAATTCCGCTCAAGCTGGCAAACCCGCACCCGTAAGAGCGAGACAGAGGGAGACACGAGAGCCAGGAGAACGAAGAAAGGACGATACGGGGGTGAAAAGATAAGGGGAACATCAAATAACCGCGAAAACTTTTCCTTGTGGACGGTCGGAGGTCGTTCTTTTACGTTGACAGTCGCTGATACGGGTCAAGACTGAGTAGTGGAGCCAATAAACGTTGACCACGGATCTGGAGACTGGTTCTAAATCACTGCTTATTTTGGGATGTTTAGAACTAAACATACCATGATCGTGGGACTAGGGTTTTGTTCTACTACTAAATTGTGAAGATATTACTGGAAGAACAGTTCCACGAAATGATTGAATACATTTTGTTCCGTCCCAAGACGGAACAGATGTTTTGCATGTAGCAAATGTAGCAAGGATGGCAGACTTGGATCTATCCTCACTCTGCCACTTTTCTAATTGCACTAGCAATGAAGGTAGCGACCCGGCCGAGGGTTTTCAACGCACAAAATTATTGTCCACATTATTTTTATAGTTTTCCAACATCTTAACTACAGTCTTAGTTGATACAATTGAACAATCGCAGAGATAGTAGTAGGATGTTGACACGCAATACCTGGTTAATGATTTCGCTCTTGAAATGAGTTCGTTAAGAGTTGCTTCTTTTTAAAGACATCCACTTTCTCGATGATTCAGATGTTCAAGATCGATATTAAGATATACATAAGCTCCCCATCCAAAGAGTCGAACAGAATAAAACGAATCAGCGTTTGCCTAAAAGAGAGAACCTTCATAAAACCCAAAGGGAACACGTCTCGAACGAGGCTCCATTGAGCCCGAGCATCGTCCGCTTTGTCGTCGCAGTATGAATTTTTAATTAGCGTAATACACGCCGGCAGCTGAATAATTAATAAGTCGTGTAGGTCGGTAGGGTAGTGCCGGGTGCTCAATGAGCGCGGCGTCACCCGGAGTCATTACCGGCTAATTGAAAATGACGATGACAGCGAAGCGAAGCCACTCAAGTCGAAACAATGCGGCGCGGGCGTTTCGTTCGGCGGCTTCCCCCGTTCGCGTGGCACGCGTTGGCGTCGTGACGCGCGACGACCCTTTTCCCCGATGCTCGGCGTCGCTCGTGCCGCATTCTTTTCCGATTCTTCTTGCGAGGCGAAGGAGAGGGGAGCGGAACGGAAGAGAGGCGAGGAGAAGGGAGCGGAGCTAGTCGGACGCAAAAGCGGCGCGGCGCGGCGCGGAGCGGCGGAGGCGAGGATATCGCGGCGCCTATCGTCCCGGAGGACAAAAAGCGGGGGCCAACAATGCGCGTTGTCGTCCGTGATGCGAGAGGCCTGGAGAGGCCCGACTAAACTGAACGAGAACCCCGTCGTCATCGGTCTGAACCCTGTCCTCGTCGGAGGAGGGACGATGATGGAAGAAAACGCGTTCACGATTCGACGCGTGGCCCCTTTTTCTTTCACGCTACGGCACAAAAGTGCACGCGCACACGCCGGAGATCACCGGAGAGCAGCGTCCATTAAACGTTTCCATGATGAGGCCGGGAACGAGGCGCGCCTCCGAACGGGAACGGGGGCGTTATATGAATAAATTTCGAGTAGGGCAGGCTGGATTAGAGGCAGATTGGCCTCCGGGACATTCCCGGCTGATCCTGCGATTCCGTAATTCGAGAAAATTCACGGGACAACCCCCCTGTATGCCCACGACTCTGTTCCAGCTCTGCTACGATCCGCTTCGCGCTGCTCGACTACGCTCGGATCGATGGCTGCTCTTACCAGGGATTTCTCCTAGCCGGGATAGCTATCGTATACCCAACGGTCGGACGTAATCGCGTTTACGGTCGAGGCTGGAGTTCGCGGAATCGGGCGGTAAATATTTGAAACGACCCGTCATTAGGCATTAGCTAAACTCCGCCGGGCCGATCCGCTCTTAAGCTTCCGGTTTTCGGCCGGAGGAAATCCCAGCCTTGCGAACCTGAACGAACGCCGTACATCCTGTTGGTAGGGGCGCACGTGCGCCCAAGTGGTCAACGATACTAATGTTACCCGGGTCCGTTTAAGGGAAGTTACACGTCGAGAAGTCAATATCCCGTCCGTCGGGATATCCTTTCCGCAAAATTGCTGTGCCCCCCCTTAACAGGATGAGTTTAAAAGTTGTCCACCGTGTTTACAGATTTATCCAGTTCCCTGAGCGAGCCCTATCCCATAACGCATAAGTAAACGGAAATTACGTCTACTGGGTGACGACACAGACTCAAACTCGGGGCAGATATTGCATGCAATTCTGAATTGCCGACTCTGAAGAAAATGCTCTAGTACGACAGCTGACTCTATCGATATGAAACGATCAACTCTAGTGAACTACATGATGTTGCAACACAGAAGATGTGTGTCTGAGGAAGCTACTACTCTAGAACGTTGTCAGTCTCTCTGAGCCAGTCAGCATTCTTGTTAGAAATGTGTAGAATGTAAATTATGTACATACACAATACAAACATTTTATGTATGAATCTACAATGAATAAATAAAGACAATGTAATAAAAGAGCATATCTGCGTATATATGTATCGAACCACCAATTTCTTCCGAATGTCCGACTTGTCGTACAGTTATACTACTGATTTTCATAAAAAGGAACGCCTGTCTAACTTGTCCATTGTTCTATTGTACTGATTCGGACTTGCAAAAGGAGCGAAACTTTGAAAAACCACATTTTCGAATGTCTGGCTTGTCGTTGACTTGTACTACTGAGTTGCGAAAATTAATTTTCAAAATGGCTCAATTTTCTCAGTAATGGATGACGATTAAGATCAATATGAATCATATTTTCGTCCGTGATTCCTTCGGGATTCGCAGTTTCCGAACTGCAGTTCTACGGTGGCGGACGAATGCATTTCAGTAGACAACGGGATCGCGTGCACGTTCCTGCCACGGGATCATGTTCCCTTATCTCGACATTCCTCATACAGACGAGGAAGAAAAATGCGGATCGACGAAACAGAGGTACAGAAGGATGGTCTAAAAGGCGAGCACGAGAAGACAGAAGTGAGGGGGAGAGGGAGAGCGAGAGAGAGAGGCGTAAGAGCGAGAAAATAGCCAAGAGGAGAAAGAAGGGAGACGGAGAAAGGGAGGCCGAGGGTTAGACAGTTCTTGCACTGTCAATAACACTCCCCTGCGGCGTGATAGATTGGCCCACCCTTACTATCCAGTCACCATTTATCTACTTTTTGTCCCACACTTTCGTTTCGTGGCCACCGTAGCTATCGGCCGGGAGTGTTTACCGTCGTGGGAAAGAGAGAACCTACTCGTACAGCGCGCCTCTCTCCCTCGTTCGATTCTTCTTATTTCCTCGACGTCCACGAAATCTCTGAGCTGATCCGCCTTAGTCCACCAAAACGATCAACGAGACTCCATTTAGGTGGAACCGTGACCATCCTCTGATTATACGGCGACTCCAACAAATTTTTGTGATAGCACGATTGCGCGCCTCGGGCGAGAACTTTGCATTAGCTGAATAATATTATGATAGAAACGTTCGATGCGTGATTTGGAAACAGGAGGAGAAAAGTTCAGTTCCTTTTTCTTGTAACACAAACTTGACACAATGGTAACGTTCTGAATTATTCCGTCTTATTCTGCATGGGCAGTAGGAAATACTCTCTTGATGGCAACAGCGTCTGCTTTGTGAATCTAATTCTGTGTAGAAGAGGAGCATCCTTGCAAGATCTCCAAATACTTCTACAAATTATTCTTTAAAAGATTATTGTGGAATACGGACGTTATTAAGATTGGATATAGTTCCATTTCATGTTTGATTCAGTGCAGTCAACAGTATAAAATGGACACTTTGCTCGGCATATTCTTTCTTCAAACTGTGCACTAAAAGTAATGAATTTTGTAGATGGCACGTTAAGTGCAGTTAAAATAGACGCAAACAAGTAAAATGCATAATACACAAACTTTCACAATTATCGCATATAAATGCACATCAGTTTGGCTTGTAATCGAAGTTTGCCTAATGCAAGGATGGAGGAATCAGGTTTGGAAGTTCGCGTAAACGTCCGCAATGGAGCGTCCCCGTTGGTCCGTGAATGAAACGGCGACACGTGGTCGGCGCCGGGCCGAAAGTAGTTCACCAAAAAATTTGATTCGGCTGACGCCCGCACAATGCCTCTATCGAGCTGTTTTTAAGGGACCTATAGAATGATGGAAATAGTTGGCGAATACTTCATATTCCTTCCAACGCCATCGATGCCTCTGAATCGGGGAAAGGTCGCCGATTGAAAAAGTTTCCAAGACCTCCTTCAAAGTCGGAGCTTTCCGGCGTGGTGGAGGAAAAGGAGGATGAGGATGAGAAGGAAGAGGAGGAGCAGAGAGAGAGAGAGAGAGGTGGAGGTGAAGCGAGGCAGCGAGATAGATATCGTGGAAGCATCGAAGGCCATCGGCTTGCGAAAGAAAAAGACAAGGTTCCGGCGTAACTTTCGCGAAAGCTACCTCGAGATGGGTCCCGTTTCGAAAGGAAATCGAACCATATCGAGACCCTATCGACCTGAACTCCGCAATTATATTTAATTAAGAATGGCTGCTTCGGATCAATTCGAGTATCGGCATCCATTCCTCCTTATTCCCATTCTCTCACTCTATCCCCTCCCCCACTTCTCTCTTCTTCGTCGCTAGCCACGTCGCCATCCTCGGAGACTTTCCGTATTCGAACTTTTCCTCCGCACTTGTATTTTGCATCGGATTAATAAAACTTAACGAGCCGTCCCGTCGAGGTATTTCTAGCCAATTACATTATTTTCTCCGAACGCGACCATTTTTCCCTCCTTGCCCTCTGCTTCTCCAACCGCTGCAGCTCTCATACATGGTCCCCTTGCAGTCGTTTTTCTTGTTACCGCGCTCCTCGACGAAAATTACGAGTCCTCCGAGCGCTTACGCGCGTTCCAATGCATTCTGACGATCGTCCCCGCCTCATTTTCGATAATTCATCGGCACGTGTTTTAGCGTATTTGCTGGGAACCTTGAAATACCGCTCAAGAAACGCTTCAAAGACGCGAGTGCGGAAGAACGAAAAAATCAAAGTGTTGCAAACGTAGCACTTCAAAATATACTTTCAATTATAAAAAGTGGACCGACACCTAATGAAATATATTCAACCCTTTCACCCTTAAAAACAAACAAGAAGTTTCGGCGATATTACAAATTGTAATGCTTAAATTAATTCAAACGGATGCGTCCCGATTTTTTGAAATGCAGGTTTCAAAGTTTGTTGATACCTTTATTTCATCTACGTAAAGCAGTCTTGAATTGATATGAAAATTCTTAGAGTTATGTGTGCAGTCCAAATGATACAGTCCAACGAAGTAAACTACAAATTCAAAGAGGATGAATTGTGGTTAATATGTTCTAGAAACTGTGATCTGTCTCCTCGATTTAATTATTTTCAGTTTGAAGTTTCGGTTACGAGTCTCACTCGCTACGATAAGACAACAGCACAATACCGCAGTAAATTGTGTTATTATTACCGATACACAGCCATGCATGTCAAACACAGTACCATATTCCTTATCGTATTCGTGAAACGGCAGATTCCCTCCAATCAGATAGAAGAATAATCCGCGATTACGACGCGGAATCGTTCAGAATCATACATGTAATATGATGGCCCCACGATTCAAGCAGCTGTTTATACACAAGATTCCTTGGAGCGATAACAGCTCGAGCTTAAAAATTCTTGCCGCGGAACGTTCGACCCCGCTCGAGTTAGGAACTCGCAGGCCACGCTGCAGCAGACAACGATAATCTCGGAGATAATGGAAAGCCTGAGACCGTATTGTGTACGTTTTAGCCAGTTCGCCATTGGGAACAATGGGGCTGGGTACGGTTAATGACCAATCCTTAGAAACCGGGCGAAATTTCGATAGTCGGCATGGAGATAAAGCCGGAGAAGTCGAGGCGCTTTTCAATCGTGAAGGATTCGCAATACCCCGGCTTCTTTGATCGCATATGCGGGAATACTCTTTTGGAGGATTCGTGGGAGGTCGTTGACATTGTTTCTTGCCAAATTTTCGCCTGAGAAATGCTCCCCTTCTATTCCAGGCTAGGCACAATCTTAGAAGACAGAATCTTAAAAGACAGTCTTATAAAGGAGAAGCAAATTTAATGTTATCTTAGAGGGAATGGAACTGGTTGTGCCAAAATTTATTTTATACTGACGCTATCTAGACCCTCAATGATCCTTCAGAAACTCGAAATAAGTAAATGTGCGATTTTATGCATTTAATACAATTTCAACCTAAAATATATGTCTGTTTCACTTCACACTGTTGCAATAGACAATTTTTGTTTTACATAATGGTTCACAGTCTAATGGTAAGAATGAGGCAGGTCCCTTACAGTATGAAGACTAAATGTCTTCAAAATAGTTTAAGAAGTTTAAGTTTAAAATAGTTTGAGAAGAGAACAACGAGTAATCATATAGACAAGAAAATATTGGATCTACAGAATCATAATCACTATTTACTGTTTACCACGTCAATATTTATAGAGACAGCTGTGTTAGACGAATTTTATGGTCCATTGACAACAGAGAGAGAGAGAGTCCACAGCGAAGATTGAAAATTGCATTTGAGTCCAAGATGGTGTTTTAATGTAAGAAGTTCTACTCAAATAAACTAGACGAAGAAGGTGGATGCTACCAGATCCACCAAGATCGATCCCGATGAAGTATAGTGTTCGACAGAGCGTATGTAGAGTTCGCAGCGTCTCCCCCCGTTCATTGCTCCGTGGCATGACAAGGATTCAGGGGTTTCTTGGCCAAAAGAGATAGCGGTCGTGTAATTAAGCGTTTAATCTAGAAAGTTCTTGGTGCGAGCTGAGACCAGTCGGAGAGAGCCGGGCGAAGCATTTGGACCAATTACGGCGAGGTTATCGTCGCGGAGCTTCGGCAGAAGGATCCATGAGTCAGGAACTCTCCGCGTCCTTCGTGTCGAACGGATCTTCCGGATAGGAATGGTCCATTGTGTGGAAACTTCTGAAATGAAACTGGACAGTGGTTGAGCCCTGGGGTAGGGATTTAATTGAAGTACCAGACGTCGACCTAATTTTCTACCGGGTGCCCCACCAAATCCGCACTCCACTCAAGGAGTTGGTAGCGTTTATAGACCATACCATTTACCCTTAATGCTTCGCGGCCTGGACTTTCAAGAAACTCATGAAAACGCGATTTACATTGCCAAGTTTAAATCAACTGAAGGCGACCGGGAACAAAATGCCCCCTTTCCTTTCAACTTTTGTAGCAATGGAAGTCTCCGTCCCTTAATTTGTTTATGCAATCGATTAATCAGACGATAAGTAATTCATATTCAACAGTACTAGCTTCAGAACGGGCTGGAAACAGTTAGTACCATTTTTCTAATTCTCTTGGGACAGGTCTAGTCGTACGAAGCAAACCTTTCAATCTCTCGGCAAGTGATCCAACCAACTAAATGGTAGAATTTCGAGTCCCGACAACTCTACTAATTCAATGATCCCCATAAAAATGAAATGTTTATTATCCTCGTTCTTATATTTTTCTATGATTATAAATGATTATAAACTTACTTGATGTCTATTTCTATTAAAAATGAGATTAATCAAGGGATTAAATAGGCGCTGTCGCTAGCTGTCAGCAGTAACTATTCTCGTATGGGCAAGTATCGTTACACTTGAATTTGAGGGAGCCGATAGAGTAGAGGAATCAGTGATGGAGCGAGGAGGTCGGGTTTGGGGATCCAACGAGAGTTTAATCCGCCGATTGCTCTAAAAATAAGATGAGGGGACGCCGCGATCGGGCGAAAGGAAACGAAAATGATCCCCGGACGATTGCCGAAATCGCGTTCTTATTGGTTCATCAGAATCACTGAACGGCCGAGCGTATTCGCCGCGTGGGATCGCGTGTCGTAACGTCGATTCCGAAGGGATGGAAGCGGGTCTCGGTGCCAGCCGGTGTTCCTAGAACGGTTCGGAGTTCCTCCTGGGCCATTGGGTATTCATGAAGCCCCCGGTCGAAATTGAGAGACACAACGAAGCGTTACCGGGATAGGCGACCTATCGATTGTCTGGCAGTTACTTCAGCGAATGCGCTCGTTTACTCGTTTCCTTTCCCCACGACCGGACCGGGCCGGGCCGGGCCGAGCGATTTTACCGAACCACGAGGTCGTCTCGGAAGAATCGAAGAAAAATATTGTCTCCGGGAGTTTTCGACGACAGATCGTGTAACAGGGACCGTTGTCGCGTGGAAACATTCGCGAATCAGATATTCCCCATAAGAAGGTGTAACAGCCGGGTTACCGTGCAAGACATAATATCGCGGGGGACCGTTTCGCGTGGTCGCGTGCGCCTGTCACGTGCACGGCCACGAAAAACCGACGGGGGTCATTATTGAATAAATAAATTTCTGCCCCGTGCACGAATACGGGATCTCGTTCGACATCCATTGCGCCCTCGCGAAATTCGCCAGCGTCTAAGTTGTAATTTCCAGATTTTATTAATTCTCGTGTCTCACGCGATTAAATGCACAGCCGCCGCCTCCGCCGCCGTCGTCGCCGGGTGAAAGGTCGGCCCCTGCCTCTGACCGACAAACGCTGCTTTGTAAGTCGCTCGCACATTGTTACATTCGCCTCAAAATTATGTGGCGAACCGTCGTTTGTCGTTAATCCACTGGAGAACCGACCCTGTGCTATAAAATTTACACCGAACCTGATTCATAGCTTTTATACGACCTGTTAGACTTTTTCAGAAAACAATGTCGAGAACGTATTGGATTTTCCGCGGGATTTTCAATTTCCAAGTAGAGATGGTCGGCGGTGGTCGGACACGCAACTGCATTATGGTCAATATTGTCTAGCTTTACATGCAGAATAATATGTCGACATTTACATTACATTATTTTAATCTTTCCACTGTTGTATTGTTGTCGTGAATGCAAAAAATTCTCGGACTAATTATGAGAAAGAACATATAATCATATAAATAAAATCTTCACCTTTCCGTCTGGAAAATTAATAGAAAACGAAGCACCAGCCAACACATTTGCGAAAGAAATCACGAAGGAGGATTGCACAGATTACGACGTTATAAACTTTATTGTATCAACCGCAGGCTTAGCAGCGTTTTGACTACCGTTTCAAGTAATTTCCGAGAGAACTGAAACTTGTGGAATGTAATATTTCCGTCTCTGTCGGCCTTCCAGGGGAATATCAATGTCTCGGACTTACGAGCGTCAGCAAGCAATGCGAGCGACGTTCATGCTCCGCGGAGTGAGCGACTAAGTGATTGCAGGCAGCAGGAGCTTTCCCACAGGAGAGCGTTCTTATTCTGCAATCCGGATGTGACATTTACTATCAATTTACGACGTCGCGGGCTGTTAACCACGATCCGTACCACCATGTGGTATATATATGTATATACACACACATATATATATACGGAAAAGGCACAGAAAAGGTTACACGGCAAAAGCGACGTTTCGCCTGTGTTAGTTTTATCTACAGCGAAATAATGTGTCTGACGGGATATATTTTGCGGAGATAACGAGTGTTATTTTTTCCGGCATACTGTGCATGTGTGCTACGAGACGTTCTACGGGTCTGACCACGCGTCGACCATTTCTACTTGACGCTGGACTGGTCTTGACACTTTCTGTTAATTTGCACAATTTCAACGACAAGAAATCTTATTTGTGAAACGCCTATACTTTCTTCAGGCATTGTAGAGATTGCAATCTTGGTTCGGTTTTAATCTACAAGGTATTTCTTACCAGTATATGTTGACAGTACAGGGTAGATTGGTTCATTGTATGTGGGTTCGTTTACATACCTGCAACAGAAAGAATAGTTGACACTGTTAGATAGAATAAAAATAATTTCCGTAGTACCAGTATCACTTTATCATATTCACAATGTCTATCTTTGCAAAATTCTCTTTGCCAAAAAGCAATAAAAATGTTTGAAGTACAGAATGGGTATCAAATGCTAGGGAGTTCTAGATGTCGGTATGCTCCCATTTTCAGTTAGTCAGACGGATATATTCATCGCCGATGAGCAGTTGGCGATAAATATTCACATTGCGTCGCTGCCAGCGAATGTAGATTGAACAAGTTCGCGAAGAACTTAGCATAATTCTCTAGTGGAGCTTACAGGTTGTAACAGAAATATACTCCAGGTTATAATACGAAACTCGGTTTCCAACCGGGGACGGTCGTCAGAACAATCTATTCCGGCCGTAACTTGCGACAAAATTTCTATGGAAATATGATTCTCGGCCACGGTCTCAATAGACTGTTACATCACTGACACTCTATTAGCTAAATTATCTCTGACCGAGTAGCCGAGGACTGTGCGTACCGGCGGCGTTTTAACGAATCGCTTGATTAACGCTACAGTCGGACCGGCACGGCGCTATGTAAATGAGGACATTATTGCGATTAATAATTTTTCGAAATTAATTATCGCCCGGGTTCGGCCACCGCGCGCGATTCTGTGCGTAACTGGCGGCAGTGATTGATGGAGCTCCATTATGAATCGCGCTGTGAAATTAATCGCTTCCCCCTTTCACCGCCCTCTCCACCACCCTGTTTCCACCCTCTCTTTCTCTATCTCTCTCTGTATTTCTCTCTCTCTCTGCTCTACTGCTCGTCATATCTCACCCCTTCCTTGACCACACAACGGGTTACGAATGGACCGACGATGAATACGTGATTTCCAGGTTCGCGCGTGAGTCACCGTGCGGTGTTGTTGACACGCACCTAACCTCCGGCATGGCGGCGGTTTTACGTCCTTAATTAAACGTTCATTATATCTCCTCGAACTGTGCCAGCCAGCAAGGCGACACGTCCGTTCGTTCAAAGTCTAATCGGGAACAGTCGGGATAACACTCTACAAGCTTTTCTTGTGAATCTGCAAGGTGTAAACAATTATTTGCTGACATTACAAGCGAGATATTCAATTTACCCTTATATACATCCCCTAAAAATAATAGCTCAAAAGATCTATAAAGTTTGGCTTTGCTATTAACGCATTTATAATGAGAGGTTTTTGCAATACTTTTATTTAACCCTTGCACAGCCAACCGAGTACCTGGATACGCTTTTACTGCATTTCTTTCAACAATTTGTTAATATTCCTCTAAAAATACTACAAAATGTCTCGGAATGTCTATCCTTTGCTCGCTAATATATTAATTTATAGACTTAACATGAGAATTTGTGTAAATATGATTAATTCAAAAGGTTTTAAATGATACTATCACATTTTAATAAGGTTCAGATATTCAGTCACGTATTAACGTTTTACAACATGTAAGTATAATACATCGAAGAAATACATCGGATTTCATACATACAATTAATGATTTGCGACAAGGATGGGTCCGGTCAAAAAATCTTTGGCAAGATCAAACATGCAAAAGAGTTCCTAACGGAACAGGAGCCAAAGAACGAACCTCGAAGGTATTCGACAGGGAGGACTCCGTACTCCGGGAAACCAGGCAAGTTGTCCAACATCGTACGGTCCCTATACATCAATTTTGTATTCAGGAGTCGAACACGAGTTACGAAGTAACGTCCAAGGGCTCCGACTTGGACCAAGAAACTAGTATAACATATGCAGCGGTTCCGCTCGCGGCTTCTTCAATCTTTGAAAAATAGAAATATTAAATCCTCTGTCCTAACGCAGTGCTTAAATAGATTTTGGTTCACTATTTTCTAGAATGAAAGATAATGGAACAGTCATTAACCCTCTAACCGCGGATTTCAATAGCTATTTTAAATGTTTAAATCACATGGAACGCTATAATAGCGGTTGGAGGGTTAGGAAATCTATTAACAGGATTCCGGAGGGTGTTGTATACATTAAAAGACTAATTTCGAGAACAAAACTAACTAGAAACACAATCAATCATTCCTGAAAATATTACGAAGCCTCAAATACATAGACACCTCTCTGTAACCATTCCCGGAGAATAACGTCGAACCAATGAACAAGCTTCACACAAAATGAAATTTCCATCTCGTAGAAGACAAACAGTCCAGACCACGCAACCCCCAGAGACGGTCGAACAAAAATAAAAAAATAGGTCCAACGAATACGAAATAAATTTACAGCATACAAGTATCAGCACCTATACACCGAGCCGGACCAACTTTTTATCAAATTTTTTATAGCCGTCGCGTCGTGTCGGTTCGTCGCTGCTAACGATAACCCTATCCGTGGTGGAAGGTTTCGTTTTTGGGACGGCTCGATCGCGATACATCCACCGGTATTCTAGCCGGACATTTGCAGGACATCGAAGCCCCTGGAGGGTGGCTGTCCATCGTGTCACGGCATGGAGCGAATAGGCGGCAGCGAATTTCGAAGAGGAGTAGGTGGGACACACACGGGGGAAAAAGTGATGGCAGCAAAGGGGTGGCGGACACCGAGGGGTTGCGGGACTTTGGGGGACGCGAGAGCATTTAAGCGTAAATGGTTTTTGTAACTGGGAGAGCGTAAAATTGCCTAACCACCCCGTGCACCTCCTGGCGCTTTTGGACGAACTCATCCGCCGCATCCCTGTGCCCCTGCCCCCCCCTTTCGTCCCCCAGAATCCGCCCACACACACCCACCCCTTCAACTGTCCACCCACCGGGCCGGTTACCCTCCGCGTCCCCCATATAACCGACTCCCCTATCGCCGATTTCTACCGAACTATTTTGCCGCTGTGGTTGCAGGGTGGACAGATTGGCCGGTATTTTGTCGCCCGTAAAAGCGGTAACCTCCTCTCCCCTCAAATCCCCCTTGCAACCCCTACCTAGCCTCTTTATCATCCTTCCACCCCCCGGACGATAAATGAAATTCGAGAAAGACCAACGACACCGCGTGACTGCGAGGATCGGACCGTCATCCAGATATCTGATGCTTACTTATCCTGTAGACGGCCGTCTCAGGAGGATTCAGAGTTAAATGAAGTAGGGAATGTGTGTTTGTTGGTTAAGCTTAGTGACTTTGGGCTGTGAATTTTCTGAATGGGAGAATGTAGGTGAGATAATGAGGATTGGTCTTTTAATTTATTGGTGTATTTTGTATTTTTTCTTGTTGACCCTTTTTATACTTTTAGCTATAGTTTAAAAAGTATAGTTTAAAAAAGAATTAGGTGAAATAGTAAAAACACCAGAAGTATCCTATCAGAAGTATCGATTCCTATTTTCACATGTTAATTTCTAATGTTTTCAGTTAGATGAAAGAATGGAATCGAGTCCAGTTACGATCCCCTGTCAAAGGCCAGTAAAATAGCAGGCGAAAACCCAATCACCCTTAAACTTTTTAACAAGTGACCAACTCTCCACTTTATGGAGATTCTGCTCGCCGCTCACCTCTCACATGTCAAGCGGTAATTGCAAAAAGCATCAAGTCCCCGTCGTCCACCATATTAAACCGAACCATATGATCATCCCAGGTATTCGGGCACGTGTGCAGGGTTCTGGCCCCACTCGATACCATATACTTAAGAAACAATTTCCTCACGCTAGTCCAACATCAGAGCCAAACTCGAGGTTAATGCCATATCATTACGGGTCGCATTTAACTGAATAAATGAGCGGCACCGAACCCGGGCTATAACTAATATTCTACAATCGAGTATCTCATTAACGATCGAGTACACGTTCTACAGCTTAATAGATAGCATCATCCTCCCTGAACCGTATGCACCATCCGAGAACGAGCGCGCACACGCGGTTAGGTCTATGTAGGCATGTAGAATACGGGTGGTATGGTGATCCTCGCACATACTGGGCGGAAACAATTTCCAGGACATAAGCCGAATAAAAATTCCAACCCTCGGCGAAGCTAAAGCGGCGTATTAGATAAATTCCAATCCGTAGAGGCCGGGGGTACTATGGACCCGTTGTACGGGATTACGAAAGACGCTATTTCGCGAGCCAATAGGGAACATGACCGAGCATTACGGATTGCGTCCTCGTCCCCGTTTCTCGTTCTCGCTCGGTACCGTCTTGCCGGCCCGTCTCCGGTCTCCCTTTCTCTCACCGGATAATCCGACCGATTACGTTATGCTTAAATATTTATCGGGCTGCATTAGGGAAACATGAGCCCTCTCTATGCATGGGAGCGCAGCACGTGGGATCGCCATCCCTTTCGCACACTCCGCCCCGACATCGCCCCGGTACACCATCGGGCTTCCTCTCCTCTGCCCTCTTCTCTGACCCACACGCGCGACCACGTACACTCTCAAACATCCGCACACATGCTCAAACATACGCACACTCTCACACAGTCAAACATACACGGAGATCCGCAGCTGCCTTCCCCGCAAGCCTCCACCTCCGTGATCCAGACCACGGTCACCGCCGCTGGTATCACCACACCGACTATCCACCATCGGCGACGACGGGAACACGGATAGCTGCACACCAGCCCAACGCCCACCGCGAACCGGAAACTAAATTCTCGGCAACGAGCCCGCCGAGCATGCTCCCAATTACGCGGTGCTCGCGGTACGAAATTGAACGACCGCGGCGTTTTTCGACTCCTGCGGTGACGCCGCCCTCCAATGGCCTAGCGATGAGAAAAAAGTAGCCGCCGGAAACCGGCAGCCTGGGGAAAAGTGGAAACCAGCCTCCGGAATCCACACAAGTCCACCTCCTCCTACGCGCTCTCTGTTTCTCTCTCTCTCTCTCTTTCTCTCTCGGACCAGCCATTTTTCCGCCGACAGATGGATTATTCCGAGTGTCCGCGGTCGCAGACGATACAGCGCGCGGACGCTTTGCGGTTCCGTCATGTGACGCCCCGGTGCCTTGGCCTCTTTCGCCGTTTTGGGGCGACAGCCCAAGGGGATGAGATGCTCTTGCATAACTGCCGAGTGTGTGGTAATGCTATTTGGGATACTGTAGTGGGTTACGTAATAATAGCTCCTCGATTTTAAAGGGTCCGAAGGAATGCGTGCAAGGAAACCATCACCTAGCTGTAAAAGTAACGCTCAAAGAGAGCAACTTCCAAATTATCAGTGTGAAAATCTTGCCGCGACGCTGCTGTGAGGCAGTACAGACACTCCACACTTAATAAATTACAAAACATTTACGTGTTGTAGATTTACGTTATGTCTGTCTTATTTGCATAAAGTGACGAAATCATATACAATGGAATCGTTCTCTTTTTGTGTTGAACTAGCTCCTCGAAAGGGGGAGGGGGAGTTAACAAAGTTTGTAGAAAAACTTGTATTGTACAGGAACTTCTACTCGAATACATACGTACATAATTCGATCATGCTGCTTCATTCTTCGGCACGTTCGTCCCGACCACAAACATCACCTCGGCAGAACGGGAACACAAACCAATTAAACTCGTTGCAGAATCAAATTAATACAACACGTCAGAATCGTGCAAAGCAGTCGCCCAGCAGCGCCTCCGCTCATAAAAAGCGTGCATAATTTAGCAGGCGCGTTACGAGCCTCAAGTGCCATTCTCGTAGAAACAGAGCTCGGTAGTTCGATACGAACACGCGCGCGGAATACGCTCGCAATAAATTCCCAAGGAAACAGGTTACCGCACAGTGGTTCATTAAGCATACCATGGAACGCGTCGGAATTAGATCCGCAGCGGTTCTGTCGTATAATACGAGGATAATTCGAGGGAAACGTTGTGGAGCGTGGATAAGGTTGCGCAGGAAGGCGAAGCGGCCGCTGTCATCGTCAGCGATGGTTCTGGAGCTTATGGGGGTTGCTATGGTTCGAGTTCCCGAAAGTCTGCCGGTCCAAGGTGCCCCATGGTCGACCTTGTAACGCCCGTGTGAATAGAATTTCTGTCTGGCCTGTGCAAAATTTATTTAAAAACGAGTATTACGTATCGCGACTGTCTTATAAAAATAAAATAAAAATAGTTTGTACACATAAATAGTCTTAATGATTTTACAAAGTTGAAACTGATACATTGTGATAATATTAAAAGCTTTTAATCTGTGTGCACAATGCATCAAATCCACAGTATTACTTTAACTTTGGATTGTTCTACTGCGAATAACGCAGTTTTTCTGTTCAAATGACAAGAATACCGTGAAAAAAAAAATCGTAGATCGACTTTCAAGAGGTCATTGCAAAGGGGAGATTCCCCTTTACAAGATCGCAATGAAACAATCGTAGAAAAAGTTCTTTGAACTTCGCAGAAGCGTTTCAAGTGGTACATTTCGAGATGAACAATGGCGACTTCACTTTTTCGCGCTTCCTTTTACAATATTTTCATACAAAAGAGACTTTGAAAGAAGCTGAGTTCAGAAAATAGTAAACCGAATAAAAGTGGAGAATTTACTCTTTAAAATGAGTCCGCACAGAATATTTTGACATTTTTTTGCGCAAAGTTACAGGAGCCTAAAGGGACAGACAATTGTCCGGTCACAATTCGACGATCCATTAATTTTACCGAGCAGCGTACAGCATTATCACTAACTAAACCGCAGATTTTCTGTGTTTATGACAGAAACGAGATGGCGAGGAGAGTAAAATTGAAAACAATGAGAAGATGAAAAGAGAAGTGTCTATTTAGTCCTCTTCGTGCCGAAGATGTGGAAAATGTTTATTTCGGGTGAGATCCCCGGAGTCTATCAATAACTGTTGCTCTGTCCACGACCGCGAGACCTAAAGGGAGTTCGGTCGGGCAGAAGGACGGCGCAGGAAGACGGCGTAAAAGGAAAGGTCAGTGTACCGAAGAGTAGCAGTGGGAACGGTCTAGGCAGAGCGAGAGGGAACGAGGAGCTTCTGACTTATCGCCCCTCGTAAAGGAACACGGAGAACGGCGCGGCACAAATTCGGGACACAAAGCGGCGCCATTTCTCGAGGGCCTTTCTTGCTGTCGCTGGTGCAGCGATGCTTCCTAGCCGTGCGGGGTGGGTCGAGGGTAGAGGGTTGGGAACAGGGGGTGGTTCACAGAGAGAGGGTTCTCGTAGGCGCGACAGGGTTGGCCGTGGCGGGGGAGGATGGCTGTGCAACGATGTACCTTACGGTACAGAGAGCGTAGGCGACCGGGAAGCCGAAAAGGAGGACGGAGACAGCGAGAAAAGGTAAAAGGTAAAGGGAGGAAAGACAGGGACCCGCCTGGGAGAGAGAGAGAGGAAGTACAAGAGAGACACATAGAGATAAAGAGGGATGTGCTTTGACCGTAGGTATTCATGAACGTAGCCCGCCTGGTGGATTAGCATGTGAAAGAACGCTTTGCTCGTCGCTTTCCACCTCGTGCTTCCTCCTCCCTCTCTTTTCCGTTCAGCCCTCTCATGTATCGCCTCATATTTTTCACGGGGACCGAGGTCGGGGGGGCCCCGTATATTCGGCCGCGACGAATAACCGTCGCTGGGGAAGGGGATGGGGAGTGCGTTCTATCGTAACGGACCTCTACTCCCGGACCCTTTTCGACAGCCCAGAACAGAGAACGGAAGATTGAAAGAACGTAATATGGGACGCTGCGAAATTCCTGACTTTGATTATCCGGTTATATCTCATGGATATTGATCAGCCGCCGCCGACGCGATTCTTTCCGCCTCGCAGTCGAACCCTGGATAATGGCTGTTGGGAAAGGAGATCGATCGCGAACACACGGATGATTGAAACGTTCACGCTTTGTCGAACAGGTGCGCATTGTGCGCCTGACTCCGGGAATTTATGCGTGCCCCCAGTAATTGGAGGAGCGGGATCGTCAGGTCGACCTGGAAATTTTGTAATCTTCTCTGGTTGCTATCCGGGAAGTGCATACTCGTACGTTTTGTTGCCCGCGTTGTTGGGTACGATCATTAACTGTAGTCGATAGACATAAAGAATTGCGGTTGATTGTATACGAGTCAGAGTATCTGAGAACTTCTGGAACTAGGTTCGCAATAGTTCGGTCGCGTTCGAAATAAAATGAAAATTAAATCCCATTTATCGGTCAAAGTCGTAGTGGCTCAAACTTGCTTCGACGAGGAGTTTAGCGGCGTATGAGTACAATTACTAACTAAATTCTAGAAAAATGAAATCCCATGCATCTGCCAGATCCGTAGCGTCCCAAACTAGCTGCGACACGAATACCAGATGGTTTCTGACACGTTTGAGCTGTCGGTTGAAGCGAAATCAGTGGAATCGACAGATTCGAGGGGAAATGCCCGTGTCGGTGCACCGCGGCCACTCGAGGAACGAGCTCGGAATGTAGATGAGGCGAAAGAAGTTCTCTGTACGGCTTCGGCTCGGCTTCGGCTCGGCTCGTCGCGAGTCGCAGCCGTGGGTGTTCCCGCGGGCAGATCCTCTTGACATCGACACCTACTCGCATCATCGGAGTTTTAATCAAATTACTCGGCTTCAAGGGGCGAGCGTGCAACTAAGCTTTTGCTTCGACCTAATCGAATGAGAGAGGTCCCGCGCGCCTACCCGCTCTCACTTCTATCTCGCTCGCTCTCTCTCTCTCTCTTTCTCCCTGTGCGCGCGTCACCGTGACGCGCAACAGCGCGTCGTGAGACGTCGCGACGTCGACTTACGGATCTCGAAGGCGCGCGCGAATACAGATGGAAGAGCGGAGCCACCAGGAGAGGGGAGAGCGTGTCCTTTGAGGATATTCATGAGAGGATTACCATGTGAAACGCCAAGCCGGAGCTTCTTCTCTTTTTGCCAGATTCCCTGCCTTCCCCGCGCCCGCAGTCTTCCAGGTCCTAGCCACCTTTTACTTTCTCGCGTGAAATCGTTCTTTCTAGTCCGGGGAGCTCTGGGAATTTAACTTGCTCGGTTACCGAGACAATTTACAGCTCCCCGTGAGTCTGGCCTACTCCGCTTGTCTTTTAACGGCCGGCTGAAAGCTCTCCACGATCGACTCGATAAATCAGTGGACATTTATCTCCAGGAAGCACCGCGATGACGGTCACAGCCACATAGCTATGCTAGCATTCGTGGAAATGACGACGACAAATGAAATCGCGGATATGATTGAACCCTTTCTATTCAAGAACGACAATATATCACTCCGTGAATTAACTGCGGATTTTGTATGTTCCTAACAAATATAGGTAAGTGAAGCACAGTAAAGGTCAATATTCTCAATTCATTAATACTGGTAAGAGTATAAGTACATTTTCATTTAGTTCCTGCTTTTCGTAGCTGATACAGCACATTTTTATTTGATACAGAGATCCGCAGTCTACTTATGAAGAAACAGGTTACATTTTATCCAGGAACACCCGAGTAGAAAAAGTAGAAACCACAGTAGAAAGAGTAGTAGAACGTCAGGCAACCGTGGACAGGAAAACGGAAGTCCCGACTAAACGACCAAATCTGCCAGATGTTAGTAGAGCATAGAAATACGTTCAGCTGCATGTACCATCCTCTAAGGTGACACAAACGACCCATAAAACGGTATAATAAATTCCTTTATAAAATGATCTTGGCTGTGTGCTCGCAGGACGTTAATGGCTTCGCCCAGATTCATTACGAAACAGCTCTGTAAAAGCATCATTCCAGGAGCCATTCTGCCGTTGACAGCTAATTCAAGGTGTCGGCAGCCTATCACAGACAAATCCATAGTAGCCGTAAGAATCACGCGACGCGTAGAGCTGAACATCCTCCTTTTTTCCGGCGAAATCGTAAATAAGCTTTTATTCGCAGCAGCGGACGCTGTTCTCTCTTCTCTATGCTAATACCGCGCGCTCATTCCTGCACGCAAAATTGCCGCAGTAGCCCATTTTAATCTCGCAATGTCAGTCGTAATTCCGCGACACTATAAACGCACCCACGATATTCTCCACCTAATATCGTCCGAGTGTTTATGCGCGAGCGTTAATTTACCGCCGCGAATACGATTACACCTATTGTCCCGTCCCAGTAGGCGATGCCCGGCCCCTTGAAGCTACGACGTGTTACTTATGGATACTTTTGACCCTTTCCTGGGAGCTATGTAGAGGACAACGACCAGACCAGGAACGTCAGATGTTTAAAGCATTAATGGGAATAAATAAATATTGGAAAGAAAGAAGTTCAAGAGTGAAATTTCTTATGTCTGTATGGTGCGTGTTTCATTCAGAAACTTTGTCTAGTTTTTGAGAAGTGGAAGGTAGCACACGTGCTATCATTTTATCCAGGAATGTAACAGACACGAAGCAGATCGGAGCGGATCGGAGCGGATCGGGTCGTAGAAACGTGGCCCGTTACCGACGCCTTCCTTTTTCGTCAATCACGCCCCCCCAGGTTGATGAGGACGAGGAGAGCCGACGAGAGACCGACCGTTCACTCGATTCGACTATGATGAACGACGAGTTTTCGCTCCGCCCTTATCAATATGCATTAGAGGAGCCTGGCCGACTTACCTACTCCTCGTCGACCGCTTTTCGAGCCACTCGAGCCGAGTCACTGTTCCCCTTCTTCCCTTTTTTTTTTCTGACGAGAATCTCGCCGAGGGATTTTCCTCGCCTAATGAACGTACCAAGTAACCGTGCCGTGAGGGGGGGTACCCGTAACGCGTCGCCTCCCATGCTGAATTTCATTTAAAAATTTCGCAAGAGCGCCGCTTGATCCGCGTCTTGATTGGCCAGGCCCGAGTGCTCGCATTCCCGAGTTTGCACCAGTTCAATTCGATTTGGAAATTTCACAAGAGTGTAGCGCTTTGTGTCGCGTACGAACGGGTTTGCTTTAAGTATTTTCACCTATATTTTATTTTTCTGCGACTAACAGCCGCCCTGTGTTGAATCCAACTCGATATGTTTTGCCAGAGTACTTATAAGCTCGAAGCCTTGATTGACCAGGTCGAAATGTTTGCATGTTCGTGTCGCCGTTTCGTTTCGAGGTACACTGTGCACGTTGTTGCGGTCTGAAATGCAGCTGTTGCTTTGTGTTGCACATTTTTTTTTAAGTACGACGCAATTTGGGCCACATCCAATGTAGCAACTCGTAGACTGTGGTTTTGTTCGGGCAAATTTAGAAGCCCTTTGCAACAATAAATTCTGCTTAATTGGCTCAACTTATGGATGGCAATGTTATAAATTTTTCCACATTTTCTCAAACGCGATAGAACTTTGTGCGACCACCAAAATGTAACAGTAACTCGTAGCTTGTGGTCTTGTTTCGGGAAGGTTTAGAAGCCCTTTGCAACAATGAATTGTGCTTAATTAGGTCTACTTGTAAACACGAACGTTATAAAGCTTGTATAATTAAAGGGTCGCATACAAGAGATTTTGTTAACAACCCCATTCATCGTGATTTCGGAACTCAGCAACGAGCAGATTTTCACGCAATTAATAGAAGGTTTACAATGTTGCGATCGCGGTGAGCCGGTCTAACAACTAAGGCCACAGTGTAGACATTACCTGGGGCCGTTAGAAAGCACTGATAACTCAATTTGCGAGTTCGTTGACAAGATTTGTTTTTGTTACGTGCCTGCTAATTGCGTAGTATTAACACTAATGGTGTTTAGAGTCGCATGTGCATAATACGGCAAATGGAAACCGCTGTAGGTACGTATCTGTTAGCATGCGACGGTGTAATTGACCGTATAGACGGTGGCTCGTGTGTATGTGTGCACGACCGAGCGGTTGCTATAAGTTCGAGCGAGATGAAAGCCGGCAGCGATATAAACGCCAAAAAATGGATCTCTAGGGGCTGTTGCGCGCGGAGTGTCGATCGACTCGTATTTTCGAGAAATATTTGCCACAGAAATTGGAGTATCTTACTCGCGACAGTGGTTTCGTTGTGCACGGTAGATCGGCGGAACAGTCAATATTTCGAGAACCGTATCGGAGATTGAACAATAAATTCAACGATTACAAAAACATGGCGCGTCGGATATACGGACACCGATAGCAGATCCCTACTCCTAAAAACTGGCCCCATGCTACATGGATAGTAACTCGTACTGCGGAATCCTCGCTGGGAACATGTAAAATATTTCCCAAGTATTTATTGATGGCCAATCAAACTTTTATTCAACGTCCAGCGAATACTGTTCGTCACTCTGCAATGCACAATATTATTCGGATCCTTTAGAATACTGAATACTAAGCAAGCCAGATAAGTATCTCGGTCGTTTTTATGAAATAAATAATGTCTGTTGCTCATCGTTAAAGAAATAACCTCGTAAAGTGTCATTCAGAGGACACTTTTTATATGAATAATGTGTAAACGCGAGTACGTCACAATAATGTCCTTGAAATCACCTTCAGAAAATAAATAATATGAAGAAGTTGCTAGAATAATATTCGAACTTACCCCGCTTGAACTATTAAATGTTCGAAGAATAAGAAAATCGCCTAACAAACTTGATTTGCAGATTATTCATTTCTTGAAGTTACTAGAATTGAGCTACAAACATTTTCTACACCACAAAGACGAAGTATCTATTTAGGTGATCCGCTTTAGCTACATGTATGGTAAGTAGATTTTTCTTGGGCTTAGGGAATACGTAGAAACGTGGCTTCTACTTGAAGCTGCGGTGGCTTCTGAAAAATGTATTAGCGTAATTCAATAGAATTTAATCCCGCGAGAAGTCATGGAATTAATTATACCGGCGACTACGTTTCCCCTGCGGTGGGAGCGGTTTGAATAAAAGAACGAAGTTGATCGCGCGGAATTATGGCCGTCACAGCGGTATCAGATGAAGAAGAAAGTGGTAACAATTCCTTAGGAAAGGCGAGCGGAACGAACGAGCAGCGTTCTGGAATTGAAGCCCGAGTGTTGCGGACGTTCGGGCCCTTATTAATATGCATTAGACAACTCGGCTCGATTTACCCTCTCATTGTCCGAACGCTTTACCGTTCGATCGGTCTCTTTGAGAGTTCGATTTCGCTCTTATCACTCTGGCCCAGCTCCTTTCCTGACGGCCACCCTCTCTCCCCAGGTCCCTCTTTCTCTCTCTCTCTCTCTCTCTCTCTCTCTCTCGCCTATCAACCTGTATTATTTTTCAGTGAAAGAACTTGAACGCTCTCGCTGCGGAAATTTGCGAGGTAAAGGGCCCTGACCATTTTATTGAACGTTATAAAGTCAAATGCGAGAAAACTTGCTCGAACTAATTTCATGGAGCTCTTTGCCCCTTTTAGAACTTTTCTCCCCCTTGTCGGCGATTTTTCACGGGAGTAATTTCACCCGGGGAAACGCGTGGAAGGTTTTAACGATTCCATTCCCCGACGAATTATCTTTATCGCCGGTCGCCATTATTGAATAATTTCCGGCCCCCGGGACTCGACGAACACCGCCGAATTCAATCCTGTGTACGCCAAATGTCATTTCCGCTCTCAACATCTCCGATAAGTTACTTCAACATATTAGTTCATTAGATGATATCATTCTTAGCTCAGATTTTACAATTGTAAAACAACCCTTCGCGCTCCATAAAAGCTAGGTCCAAAATTGTATACCATACACTTGAGCTTAAAACTTCTTCCAATTTTTGTCATTTAGTAGTATCAAGCCTGAAGCTTGTTGTAAATGTAAAATGTGATCGATAGAGTACTCTGTCAGTAAAATATTTCGCTAGTCGGAAAGAAGCAAAATCATTGCATGATCGAGCCGCAAAGCGTTTAGTATAATGGAAGCATGAGAAGAATGATGGCGTCGTCGAAGATTCAGTAACACGCGTTCCCGTTTTGAAGCAGCGTGCGGAGCCACGGCGTGAGCATAGTTGGACACGAAAACGAGAACGATCATCGGAAATTCCAAGAGCGCGGGAAGAGATTATCTCGAGGCTAGAGGGAAGCATCTTGTGGTGGTAAGCAGGAACTCTGGAAGCCGAGGCGTACATCGTACGTTCGCCCGGTGGCCGGGTAACAGTTTCATTCCGAGCGGCGAGCTAACGATCGAATTCCTTTTGTTGGTTGTGGAGCGAGAGCACGGCGTAACCGCATTCCATCGCTTTATCCGGACGACAATTCAAGTAAAAAGATCATCCCAATCCTCGGGGCAGCAGTTTTCACTAACGAATTCCTTTTCCGACCGCTTTCTCTCGCTCCTCCCCCGCCCCTTCTGTCCCTTCCTCCGCACACCCCATCGGCCCACACCCCCTATTGTCGTCCTTGCTCGCCGGACCTCGAACGTACTTCTGCAACCCGTTACCCTCCCTCTTCATCATCGGCCCGCTCTTGTTCGCCCAGCTTCCACTCGAATCGTTCCCGTGTCCCTCTGCCTGGCTGCCCGAAAAAAAACCGAGAAGATTAAACCATCGGAAGCTACTGCGACAGCTACCCCAACTGTCTTCGCATTCGCTGCCAACCCCTGCAGTTCGAAATAGGAGCGAGCACGATGTCAGTGGGTAAAAATCTGAATAAATGGTTTCGAAGATTTCACAAGAAATTCGAAAAAGGTACACCTTCAGGTGGCTCCAAATCTGAACGAGATTGGGTCGAACACTCTGCCAATACTTTAAAGGAAAACATAAACTACCCCTAACTGTATTCCTGGTGAAATAGATTCGATCCTTCCACGAGCACTCAGAATCAGGAATTTCTACATTTTATAAAACCGTGTTCAGTAAGAACTAAGTACAAGTAGTCAAAATTAAATTAATTTTTTCAACACAAATAATTCACGAATAATAAAATGATGTACAGAGTACATCAGATCGACACTGAATTAGAAGAAACGATTTGATTAAATATGAAGTGAAATGGCGCTACGGGAAAAATGAACCATGTTTTCCAAAAATAACCTCTTTTTGCAAATATTCACAATAATCCTAACAGAAAATCTCGAGAAGCTAATTCCAAAATTGAGCGACAGAAGAGCGACATTCAGAAGAGTCAAACACGTTCTGCGAGCGATTGAGGCTGATTGAAACATTGTATTCCCCAGGAACGGAAGAAAGAGTTCGACGGAATGCATCTCCGACGTCTTCGACGGAGTAGGATCAGCGTAGAATAGTGAAACCCATAGGGGTTTGCCGTGAACGACGAGGAAGATTTTCAAATGGCCACGTCGGACATCGGTCAATCGACTCCCGAGCTCTCCTCCATCTGTGTCGAGCAATCGGTGTGGCGCAATATGGCCGAAGGCTGCTAGCGTAGTACGGATATAACCATAGACACACGGACAAGGGGGTGATAAGTCTGCAATTGGAGAACCAATTCACGGTTTTACGGTATTCATGGAATATTCGATGCAACCGGTATAATCCCGGGTATATGCTCCGTTTCCTCGTGGTTTTCTTTTCATACGCGCCCGGCTTCATTGTTCCTGTTTCCCTTTATGTAATCCGTGGACCGGGGAATCCCTCGTGCTCGCCTCGTGTTTTTATACTTTTAAACGGATTGCTGGAACCGTAAGAGTAACGTCTACCGTGCACCATTAATTTGTACCGTGGATCTTTATGCGTTTATTTTCTTTCTTTGGTGAACCATAGGGAAATGTGCATATTTACACATTGGGATCACCGTATTTCTGTAACCCAATTTTTCGAAATACCAGCCGAAGAAGACGCAATTTCTGCAGAGCGAACAACAGTGATAATTGAACTCCACATTTTTATTGCGAAATAAACATTGTTCGCATTATAATTGTAAGATATAGGAACTACATATCGACATGAGTTGAAAATAATACAACAGCGTCTTTATGTTTATCTATTCATGTTTGCCAGAAATGCATAACATCTGCATGATCTAGTGATAATAGATCTGTTAGTAAATGACGATGCGCCATAAACTTGACGATGTACAAACAGCCAGAAGTCGTTGCCACGAAGTAAACATGTAGCAGCGCAGTGCATCACAGCAATGTACTTAATCCTGGCTTCCAAATACAGTTGCTACCACGATCGAAGGTAGCAATTCAGGTAATTGAGGTAAACAGTTCACCTGGTTGTTGTACTTCTCACTTAACGCTTTGAGCAACAATAAGCCACAGACATTGAAAATATTACTGTCGGGAGGTTCAGAGTCCAGTGTAAGATCTTGGGATCACATCGTGAACACTCTTGCGTGCATTTCGTGAACCGACGAATTATGCCGCAATTTCTCGGGCCGGGCATCCGCCGGAATCCCAAGCAATCCGTGAGAGAAAGGTGGCCTAAGAAGTACTTGCAGCGTGCAGCGGTTAAATCCCAGGTGTTTATGTGTACCGGTGAACGCTCTTCGCACATGGATGCTTGCACACCGTTGCATGGATGGCGCGATACGTGGGACATGTATACATGCCCGTAGCGAACAGTCCCAGGGATATAGGGCGGCACGTAAGGTCAATCCTACCGAATGGTTCCAGCAATTTTCACTTTGCTCTGGTTATACCCACGTACGTTTGCCCCGGCTTCCTTCTTCACGTTCTTTCCTCCTTTTCTCTCTCTCTCTCTCTCTCTCTCTCTCTCTCTCTCTCTCTCTCTCTCTTGTGTACTAGCAGCGTTCTTGTCTCTTGGTTCCAGCGTCTCTGTTGCCCTTTTCGAGGAACGTATACGTCCTCGAGCCGGGTCCAAACGAAAGAGATCAGCGACGTTCTCCGGAGAAGGACAGAGAAAATTTACTGACTTCAAGAATCGCCCTGATTTTCCACCCCTGTGAAATTGCCTCGGCTGCGCACCTTCTCGACGATTGACAGGCACTCTTTCCCTCCTTCTACCAGCCTGCTACCCTCCCACACGCCCCGCAGCCTCTCCATCCCGCTCCAATCTTGCTCCTTACACTCCTCTCGTTTGCTCTGAGTACGCTCTCTCCTCGCCTCGTTTCTTCAAAATTGGACGGTCCTGCGAAATTCGTAGTTCGCCACTTCCAACCGTCCGTACCCTTCTCTCCCTCTTCATATCTCTTTCCTTCTCTTTCTATCGTTCTCTCATTCTGTCTGTATGTGAATATATATATTTCTCTTTCTCTCTCTCTCCCACCACCAAGGCCATCAGGCCGTTTCAGGAGAACTCCCGGCCGAAGACGAAATTTAAACCACGCGTAAAGGAACGACAATATCGTTTCTGGACGTATCTGGAAGCTCGTCGGGAATATCTTATGAAGGCCGTCTTCCGGAGTATAAAACGTTTATTAAGTTCCGATGAAATGAACTCCGACAGACGGCCCACGCCGCTAGCAAACACCGTGCATATAGGAGCAGCACCAGCTGGCTGTCAGACGATCCTCAAACTCTAACAGGCCCCTCCAGCCCCCATTCCACCCCCAATCTTCCCCTCTGAAAGTTCTCGGACGATGGTGGCGTGACCGGGATGAAAGTTATCGGGCAATTTATCTGCTACGAAGAACTGCTCTCGGAACGGCACCGGCAAAAAGAATAAGGGCCGTGAATCTCGCGAGCTCGCGAAATTTCGCACTCGATCGCCAGGAACGTTTGTTAAAATTTGATATTGTTACCCTTGCCTGTCGCCTACTCCATTCCTCCGGATCTTAATGTTGAGACGAGCATGATCTCTTAGTAAATGTTGACTCGCTCATCGGTTACAGAAGAGAATTGTTTAAATTTTATATTTTAAAGGTGTGCATTCTGGATCTTTAATTTGATATGAGACTGAACTGCTCGAGCAGGTGCGGGCTTTAATACTGTTTCTGTTTGATTGACATGTTTCGACGTGATTTCCGTCTTTGAGATGGCACGTTAGAAATTGTATTGCTTGAGCTAACATAGTTTCACGAGGGAGGGCTATATAAACTCCAAATAAGTATTCTTTGGAAATGAAAAAGTAATATATTATAAAAAGAATGTCATAAAGTAATGTAAAATAATCACTTTTAGTGCTCCGCACACCTACTTTTAGAAAGTCCAAAATTGCAATAGAACCTGATTGAGCAATCCAATTGGAGGTAGTTCTCTCTCTCTCTCTCTTTACATCCTTTATTACAGGACTTGTTAGTCTTGCTAGTCATTGATACATAATCGTAATCAATGTGCTGCATCTTGGGTAGTCCGAAGGAACTCGAAGTTTCCGCAAAGAAAGACCGTGGAAAATCCGGTAGGCATCTTACGGTCCCCGGTCCGGTTCAGCCTTAATAAAACGCAGAACAGTTCGCAAATATTGAGCGTTTTCGTTTACCTTCGTTTTGTTTATGTCTGCGGTGAAGAAACTGCGTCGTTCCTGTAAATCCCCCGACGGATTCGAGGTATGAAATGAAAAACTAGCGGAACTTTCCCGAACAGTCTTCGTCCACGGAAATTTCACTATCTTATTAATGAAAGCTTTTCGGGACCCGCAACTTCTAGCGACCAAGGAAAGGCAAGCTGAAACTCCGCTCCAAGGAATCGTAAAGAAAGATTCAAGCCCAGATAGACGCCGCGGAATTACGAATAAACTGAACCAGCTAATTCGAAATTCTGAGAACTTTTTCCCACTTCGCCCCCTGTGCAGACGTCTGAAGTGCCTGGAGGAAGAGGTATTAATGAAACATGTGATCTATATCTGCCCTATTGTTAATACTCTGTCATTTAGAAAATCGTTTGCATATTAAAATATCACACTCCTCTGAGTATACTCCTTCTTCCAAATAATTTACATACAGTGATAAGAAATATTCTATTATCTATTACTAGACTTGAGGCATATGGTGACAGAATAAAATTTTAAACAATTGCTTTCAATGTTGGTGAAGGTTTGGGGACATGTAGTACACACGTAGGTAAGTATTAGAAAATTGTACTATTGTTCGGTCCTAATTATATAAGTAATTGATAAATCTTCTACCAGACGATAGTCCTCATTAAAAAGAACAACTTTCTTCTGAAAACTTCTGCCCTATTTCTTATTGTTTAGTATAGAATTTTCAGGAGTTTAATTCACCCCCTGAAAGTGAAGTTAGGCAGGAATTTATTCGCATAATACATACCTACATATGCACTACATATTTCGGAAGTTCTTTAATTTTTTGAATTTCCATGTCGGAAATGTTAGTTAAATTATTGAAGAAACGATACGTTTTCGTTTACCTTGCCTTTGGTTCGAGTACGGAACTTTGAGAGTTCTGAATGAAAATTCAGAATCTACCATAAATGAGACCTGATTGAGGTATTATATGTAGGGAATCTAAAATTTGCCAGGAAGTAGTTAAACATTTTCTACGAGTTCCCCACCAGCCACAGCTGCTAAATCAACTTCTAATCCAGCCGGAAGCAATTCCGCTGGCTGGATGGTCGGAGCGCATCATCGTCCACGTGCTCGGGAACCAAAATTCCGTGGGAACGACGGTGGAGTTGGTCGATCGACGGGTTACTTTGCATGGGAAAAAGATTTCGTTGTCCAGGGCCGGTATCCGGGAGTGTGGTGGATGTGTGTAGGTGGTAGTGACCGATAAAAGGAGAGCGAGAGAGTGGGGGGGGGGTGGTCGTCAAGTTTTCCATACGATTCGCAGCAGCTTGGCCTTAAAGGCGAATTTTCCCGGGGATCGAAAGATATAAGGCGGTGGGACGGGCCTGGTGGAGCGTGTTCAAGGAAAGGACGAGGGCAGGGTGGTAGGGTCAGGGACGCGAGCAAAAGCATCCTAACGATGCCAGTCTGGGAACGGGCAATGCGGAGGTACGAGCGAAGGAGTCGCAGAATGTTCGCAGGAATGGTGGGTTGGAAAGGTTGTAGGAGAGGAAGCGTATTACCAAATGGACGCCGGCGACCCGGCGTGTCCCTCGGGACCCAGGCACGGCCAGGAATACGGGAAGGTAATGGTGTCGGTTGTGCGCGCGTCGGACGCGCCAAGAGTCTGGCACCGTGCCCGGACATACAGGGCCCTTCCTTCGTGACGAGCTTGTTAAATTTATCGAAAGCGTCAAATTAGGAGAGAACCAGACTACCGGCCGTCCTCTCCTCACCTCCTTCGACCAATCCCACCTTCTTCCGCCTCGGCCGCTCCGCCTACAGTGCCCGTGGACACCGACGTCCTCCGACGACGATCTAACCGTGGCTCGCACTACTACCTACCTTTCGGATCGACGAACGGAACAGAAACGCTCGATCACGGTGAATCGTCGTGCCAGGTCCACCTGATCCACTCCCTGGCCCCGCCCGCTCCGATGGGAATTCCAGTTTAAGATCGGGGAATGCTGAAAGTGAACGCGCCACGGACTTTCCGCCGCGATAGCAGCTTCGAGAGCTTACCAGGCTGCAACTGCTGCCAGACCGTTCGCTCTGCAAACCCTACCCCGACGAAAAATCATTCCAAACTCTCCCGGAGTACCGGGACCTCTTCTTGATGCGGCACTAATTTACCTTCTCGATTTTTTCCAAGACTTCTTCGGTTACTCTAAAGTACGCGTATGATGTCAGTGGCGCCCCCCATTTGTTGTTAGTACTATTAGCAGACTGATGAATAAAGGAAAAAATGTCTTCTTCTATTGCAATAGGAGCTAGATTAAGTTCCTGTCCTTTTTTATCAAGAAGAACACACACAAAATTTTCAAAAGACAAAGTGGAAGTAGGTGCCAGTATTAACACAAGTATTAACACGAGTATTGATTGCAGTGGGTTGTAAAATATATACGGAGTGTTTCTGACTTGGTGATATGATTAAAAACGAAGTGAATGTGAATGTAAAAGCAAATGGAAAATTTGATTCGGTTCAGAAATACAGTAGGATAGCTTGTATGTCTGACCATGGCCTACCGATTCTACTTCCCGTACCAATATGCACGCGAGTACGTATCCCCCTCCCCACAGTTCCTGACTTACTTATTTCCCAATGAATCCGGAAGTATGTAATTAAGCTGAGTACACACTGTTTAAACGGAACCCGCATGTATTTACTGAGATCGTGTAACATTAATCTTGAAATGATTAGGACCGAGAGCGGCAAGCTCGCGTAAACGGTTTCCCCTTTACACCGTTGTCGGGTTACGGCTCGTTCAAGTATGACACGTCTAGTTTAATGCCTTCATTCGTACAAGTCATTAAATTACACCGACGCTGCGCGGCGGGGGGTGCGGTGGGTTAAAAAAGCCCAGAGGAAGAGACGGAGGAAGCATAAAATGCAGCTGATGTTTCGTTTTACGGTTCGCTAACGAACTCTGACCGTGCCACATTTTCCCGTGATTTATGAACACCGGCCAAGTATCGCGATTTTATTAATTAGTTCCGCGTTTTTAGATCGGCCCGGAGACTATCGTTCGCAGCGTTTTCCCCGTGGCGCGTTGCGATTCGATCACGCGAGATATTAATGTCGGTGTGCGCGGCCCCTCCCACCCGGATACTGCGTGTGTCCTTCCGCACTCGTTATTTTATAAATTATAAAATGTCACGAGCGAATAGGACAATGCAACTTGCCGGGACCGGAGCCGGTGGCCGGACCGGTCGCGATGATTTATAATAATAATTACACAGCTACCGCTCGTCCATCAATTTTGGCGTTGCTGTGTATTTTTAATGTGGATGGCCCCGTTCCAGGTAGCTGCACGAGCTCGTATATCACCGACAGTTTTGTGCAAGCTGTTACGAAGCGGCGCCCGCGAAATAAAATTTTCCCTCCACGGAATCGCAGTGTCGTAGAACGGCGCGCCCCGGCACGTGCATTGTTCTTTTTGCAAGCCCCGTCGGACACGTTGCATATTTAAATTCTGCCGAGTAATAACTTTATCGCAAAATCAAGGACTCCGGCCGTTGTGCCACACGGGAGAATCGTGTTCGCACTCGAAATTATCGCGAGACCGTTCAGTCTTTCTCCACTCGTTCCCGTCTTCGAACAGTTCTCCCTTTTGTAACGAACCCGCGCAATTTCGGACATATTCCGAATTACCGTAACGCGAACATCTCGCGGCTCGGACCAAATGCGACCCGTGCCAAGTTTTTCGATCGGCGGTACCGCGTTGTAATATTCTTCGAAAATGCACGCTCGTTCCCCGGAATATAATTCCGCTCGTTTGAAAACCCCGTTAAAATTATGAAACTCGGTGATGTCGGGTTTCAGGTCGGCCTCTATTTTCGAAACGAGTTTATGTTCATTTTCATGGAAATCAATTCGTCGAGGCCACGTTGCACACCTGACCAACAACAATTTGTTTAATCTTGCTTTTTTCACGTCGAATAGACGGTTTTCAATTTGCGTTTCTGGATTATAACTTTCTGTTGATTTTTATTGAATTTCCGTTGTTTCCTATCAGCGAAACCATAGAAGGAAAATAACAAACGCCGACCAATCAGCTTCCGTAAACGGCTAGAGCCACGAAAATAAATTCGGTTTAACGATGCAAAATATTTGGGAACGATGAAGTACAATTTACAAGTGCAAAAAAGCTAACAGTGAAACCACAATTTCATTGAACATTTATCTTATAATTTTTCAAACTACTTGTTGATTGTGATGTAAAAGTAGTGAAATTTTTAACTACTCGTCAATATCATATGAGTAAATTACAGTTTTATTGGCAATTTATCTTCAATTCTCCGTAACTACTTGTTTGATGATTGGTGGTCCAACAGCAGTGAAATGTATAGCAACCAGTGGTTAGCATTATATAAATGAAAGAACCCTAACAGGATCAATATTAGCGATCAGAAAATCCTATCAGCATTCACAGTGCTTTCCCAACAAAATTAAGCAGTAAAAGAGTATTAGGGCAAGAGCTGTAATCATGATATGCAAGTCGTACCAGCGCGATTAAGAGTCCACCGAACAGCAATAAAAACACTTTCGCCGACGATTGCGCGCGTGTTTTCGCAAAAGCAGCGCAATTATCGCCGACAGGCATTCATTGCCTCGTTGAGACCGTCGAGGTGTCTTGCCGATGCGATGGTGCGACTCGTTAAACTGCGCCGGAGGATACATCCATGATTCTGGACGACCGTATACTTAAGCTTAGCGTTATCGCTCAATCGCGTGATCGTCGAATCCAAGCCGAAGACACCAGACCAGAATCAACGATCGACACGCGAGATCAGATCACCAGTTACCCGGACGTTAACCCCCGGGATGAATGAGTTTAATAATCACGCATGCTATATAAATCTAGGTAAGCTAGTCGGAAGTGGTTTGGTCTTTCAGAAAATCGGACTCAATTGATAATCCGAAAAAGTGAATCCAACTCGCTTTCCTTTCATCCTGGGAGGCAAACATAATTTTCCGAACTGTGTGTGCAAACACGTGAGGGAAGGAACAGGTACAAATTTGAACTTTCAAATTACGCTATTATCTTTTAAGGTGAGCTTATATCAGATTGATATAAGTTACCCTCCCTTGATTCTTGAAAACAACCATAGTTTTGGGACCTGTATGAATCTGATGATCTTGTAGCCCAAACGTGAGTGAAGACAACAACGTATACTTCAAGATTGTCGTCTTCACTCATGTGTGGGCTACAGAATGTCTTCGACATGTCTTCGGGGCTGCCTTTCACACAGGTCCCAAAACTATGGTATACTTCGAGATACAGAAGAACTAGGTTCCAAAATCAAAGTTTCCCTCTTCCAGCTAAGCACAGGGTTGGTATCGTCAGCAGTAGGTGCAACAGCACCGATCAGCGTCGCAAGAACGGACACAAAGGTAGCGGCTGGGGTTCAGCCGTTGCGTCAGGCATTCCAGATTAATTATTCGCGATGATCGAGCAACGGGACGATCGAGGAGCGTACCACGGGGACCCAGGTTGGCGATCAGCACATACCAGAGACCGGCGAATAGTCGCCGGCTAGCAATCTCCGTCCGGTGATCTTAATGAAATTCACGGTATCGTGGACGCGTCGATAAATGACCGGGGCGCGACAACGGTTGAATTGTCTAATAAGCGTTATTCGTGACAAATTACCGGGCCGTGATACGCCGGTATGCGGAGGTCGCCCGCGGGCCAACAACGTTGGGAACAACGGTCGAGAAGAGGTTGAGAGGGCCGAGGTTGGTTTCGGTAACGGATTGTCGTGTAACTGGCGCGGAGTAACACACAACACGAAACCAGCCATCAGGATCCAGCGACTACAGCCTGGAATGACAATAATTGATCCTCCCATCCCCGGCAGCTTTCGTCCCCGTTTGCCTCCGTTCTTCGCGTTCTCGACGCTTCGCTTGTCTTTCCCTCTTCGTCCTGTACATCGGGGCCAGGTTCACCCCCCCCCGTCTCACCCCACTGTGTCTCCGTTCATCGACGTTCAACCTCCCCACTTCTACTCCATCCTCCCGCAGACACACCGGGCGTTCCGCGACGCTCTTGTACCTCTCTCGCTGGTAATTTCATGCTCGAACTGACAGGGTCGATGGAAACCACCAGTCAGAAGGATCTTCAGCCAAGGTGACGGCGCGTCATCTTTCATCATCTTGGCTGGCGAGCAACACCTGCCGCCATCGTTTCCGGCACCGAAGCCCTGATTTCGGAACCGTTTCGTCGGGCAGAAGATTTCACCGACCAAGTCTCTCCTTCTATTCTATTCACTTCTCTCTCTCTCTCTCTCTCTCATATACTCCCTTTTTGTCTCGCTCGTGCTTTTCTCCAGCTTGAGTTTCGTGAACGCGAACCGGCAACATGCTGGACGAACTTTAGAAACAATGGAGGCTCGGGCAAAGTGGAATACTTTGTTGTGATTTGTCTGTCAGTATCCTCGACAATTGAAACTGTAGATGCTACGTGCTCCGAACTGATGATATGGGCTGTAGAGACGGACTGTTACGGTGGATGAAACTGTTTGACAAGTTATCGAACGTAAGTATTCCGCGAAATTGGGGTAGTTTCGTCATGAGAGGATGAGTGAAATTTGTAGTACAGATCGGTTTTGAAGACAGATTTAATACGTATACCTTATTTTGTTGGTGATCGTTCTGAATCAAGGGGTGAAAACAACCATTGAGAATCTTTCTTAAGTATTTCGGGAACCAGAGAGGGTGTAGAAAGAAAAATTTTTTTTGTAAAGACATTTTCGAAAAAGTTAACATATATTATATTGTTCCAAAAATTCTTACTGCAATATTCATGGTGAATACGGTCACATGTTCTTCTTTAATCAGGCCATATCATTGTCACATCGTATACTAATAAGTTCTGTTTATGTCTGATAAGACTGTTCAAGGACTACTGTAAGATCGTTGAATATGAACGAACACTAAAATGAAAATATTGTGTTCCAAGAAACTGTGGGTCACTAAGAAACGATCACAAATCGTATTAAGATCGACAAGAAACAAGTTTACCAAGCATGGTACTTTCAGAGTATAGTATGCTGCGAGTAATCTCGTTGGGGATGGTGTATTTGTGCTCGCAAGATCAGATTTTTGCCCGTCGATGCCCGACGGACAGCTGTAACGAAATTTTGTAACTTTACTGCGTTAATTACTGGGGCTAATAGAGTTAAGGGCAGGGAATCGCCGGCGTGTATTTCCCGATCAACTGTGTTGTGTAATTCCCGAAGATTCGATAACGATTGAAGGTCCCGGCGACTTAGGGACGAGGCCCCCCGGGGGGAAACGCCGCCGTTAGTTTCCGAGAGAAGCATCGGCTTCGCTCTGTCTGCCGACGATACACCTCGTTACGCGGATAATCGCATTGTCAATTTTTTGCGAACGACAACCTGCTGGGACGCAATCACGTGGCTAGAGACTAGAGACCGAGCGGGAGGCACTGAAGATCAAAGATCAAGGAAACGGGGAGGAAGTAACGCGAGCTCCCCGGAACACGATCGATCAACTGCAACTGTGCGCTGCTGTGCTGGCCCCCGGGTTTTATGAAAAGCAAGAGAGCTCTCCCTCTCTCTCTCTCTCTCTCTCTCTCTCTCTCTCTCTTCCTCCTCTTCTCCCACACCCTCTCTCGATACTATCGGAAAAGCCGACACCCGAGAGACGTAAATTTCGAAATCTCCACCGACGATAAGAAACACAGCGTGGCCCGGGATAATTTAAGTTAATTGAACGCGCCACAAATTGGCCTCGTAAAAATCCTACGAACTGCTATGAATAGACCGACGATCTTTATGCAAATCCCCGGCTGTCCGTGCCGTTTTATAGAGAGGAAAATCGCGATGGGTTTCAGAACGCTAGAAATAAGCGAAACATTTTGTCAGATTTGATGAAGCACACCTACCAGCCTACGTAAATTTATAAACATTAGAAACGTATTAATCCATTGTATACTAGGTTTTTATTAAATACTAAGAATATTTCTCACAGACAAGTAGAACGTGTATCAAAGATCTTTGTATACCGATTGTATACCGATCCTTTATTATGTGTTGGAATTAGATACAAATGTGTCACATTTGTCCTTGAAGGGCTAAATATGAAAACTAATTTTCCAGAGGTAAATATAATCATTGCTTCCCTTATTCCCTTATATCATGTTCAGCTGAACAACTTCATGTCTCTAATATAACTGTCTCTAATGCTTCTAAATAGCTGAAGGAACATCGCCACGTTGGATTCCTGCATGTCGATCAGTGGAAGTTGCCATGACCAGCAGTTCCCGGAATCCAAGGAAAACAGGTCGGATGAAAAGCAAGACAGTAATTTATCGGGCCGGTGATATGTTCACGCGTCTAACTCGGCTAATGCCGGTCTCCGGAAACTACGTCGGACGGCAAATAAATCAACAGTGAGCCGAGAGTTCACTAAAAGGCAGAAACAGTGAGCCCTATTAAGACTGAACAACCCCGAAGTCCGGAGCGTGCGCGTTTCTCGCGTTACAAATCGCTGGACGAAGCAACTCGTGCTGTTAAAAAAAAAAAAATGAATGCTTGTCGATGAGCCTTGTGATCTTGCAGGAAGAGAAAGTAATTTGAAAATACTTGAGGATTCCTGATGCTGCGTCGAAGATTAGGGGATTTGGGATGTAACTAGGGTGGAGGAAACAGTCATAGATAGTTCTTAAGTGCAGTAGTATTGTTTAGGCTTTAATTTGAGGATTTTGCGACGATCAGTGGCACGAACCGATCAGAAACAGTATGAGGATGGCATCGGCGCATCCCGACGGGCTCCCAACGTCCGGCGATTTCTAACGACCCGGTCGATAAAGTCAGAAGCGTTTCTCGAGATAAGTAGCGTCACGGATTTGCCACGGAACGTCCATTTTACGCCTATAATACGTCAGGGTGTTTGTGAACGTGGTTTGCCACGGTCTCCTTCGCTCGGCTCGCTTCCCGTTGGGGGCCAATACCTTAAAAGCATACCTCTCCACCCCGCTTAACCCCGCGCCGACCTTTGAAAACACCCTCCGGAACAGTCACTATCAGATTCGAAGCCCCGACGCAAGATAATCCTTCTCTTACATCTGCCTCGAACCTCTCACTCCCTCTCTCACTCTCGACCCCTCCGTCTCCCTTTTCCCACCATACCCCGAGACTGTAACCCAGTCTCTTCTTTCTCGTCGTCCCTTCTAACCTTACTGTTGAGTGTGAATCGACGGTTTTCGCTATCAACCCCGGCTTATTCGCAGTAGGTGGATCCAACCCTCCCGCAGACGCGTATCACACAATTTTTCTACTCGCCGAACCAGCTTCACGGACGATCGGTTCACGATGTCTACTCCACGCTTCTTTTTCTCTACCCCCGCCTGTCTGACCGATTCCTTCTCCCTTCTTTTTTCACCCCGTTCTACCCCATTCTTCCTTCGGCTGTTACTATGAAACTGTCTCCCTTTCTCTTATATTCGTTCGCCTTTACTTGTTTGATCCTACCGCCGCAAATTACGACCCTCCAGAGACGTCCGCCGCATGACCGGCTGCTATTGAGCAACCATTCGCAACTTTTTATTTCATTGAATACGTTAGACAAAAGGGGACCCGGCTCCTTTCGATTGCTCCTTCTAGGCCCGCTCGATTCGTTGACTGCAATTAGACCAAATGCTTGGCCGACAGGCTTGTAATTCTGTGTTGTGTTTAATTGAACGGATCCTGATGTACTTCACCCCTTCAGAATTAATGGGCAGGACCTCCCTACTGCCTCCTAATTTGTGTTGGTAATTGTAGAAATGGGAATTGTGCTGGTAAAAAGTGTTTCTCATACAGTACATGTAGATCCTCGGTGGCCGAATTAATTACTGTCACACATGGAGCAAATTTAGACTGAATTGTTGTGGATAGAATACAATGCTCTAACTAGAATGTAACGGGATAAATATGCATTTTGTGAGCGTTTGCACAGCTATTAGAAGCTGCGATTCCCATTAGTACTGCGGCTCCCAAAAAAAGGGGACGCCGGGAAATGTACGCGGTTCAGTGACGGGGCAGAATTTTGCCGACTACAAATTCAACTTCTCCATAGACCATCGCGGAGACATTTGCTCCACCCAGGCAGCCCCCGTTGGCCCTGCAACCCCGCGAGAAACTCGAAGCTATTTTTACCGAAGGAACGGGGCGAGTGTCGCGGACGATAAATCATTCGAAGGTTCCACCTACCGCATCCACACTTCTCGGGAAGGGACGGTTTGGTTTTCGCGGCGTGGTGCTCGGTAACGAGTACCTTTCATTGCCCGCCAAGCAGGACGTTGCCGGGGAAAAGTTAAGAACGATTTTTCACCGTTAGAAGCGCCGCGCGCTACCGGTAAATGAATACGAATTGATTCAAAGCCGCGTCCCGAATCGGCCGAGGCCGCGAGAGATCGTTTGTGCCGTCTCCCCTTTTGTCCGCGGGAAGACCTACATTCTACCATCCCCCAGCTACGTTTCACCGGCCGCAGAATGTACTCGGAAATTTGAAACGCGATCCGCAATCTCGCTATATTAAAATTTCATACCGGATGCGTGAGAGGCCCGGAATTAGAGAAAACCTACGGCCACGGAGGCATTCAGACGCTTCGAGCGCAGATGAATCGGAATAGGGGGCGCGGGAGACGTCTTCGGGCCACCCTGAATTAGGGGAAGTGGTAATGGCGCGGTGTTACACGCAGGAAATGATTAGAAGAATAACACAAGGGTTTGTGAATTTTTACAATATTTGTGGATTTTTTATGAGCATTTGTTTCTGTACACCCATTTGTGTGTAGCATCTTTGAGACAACTAGTATTATATTTAGAACATATTTAGGAAAAGGATCGAAGGATTCATGAATTGTTCCATTTTTGATGAATTCATGTCTCAGCAAGAGCTTGTTTACATTGCCTAGATAAACTGGACTTAACTTGTGTGTAACAGACTTTATTTTGTAAGTGGATCAAGCCAGCAGTTAAATGTTATCCCTATTTTCTTTGTAAATTCGACACGTTTCTCCTTCCCTATGACAGCGAGTCGTGTACTTTCATCGAGCAGATTGTTTTATTAGAAATACCTACGGCTGGGAACGTTTAGTCAGCGTTCTCCAGTCACCTCACGTCTGTCCCACTTGCAAGTCACCCGGTAGGAAATCAGGAAGGGATTGTCGACTGTCGTAAAATAACCAATAGGTTTCCCAGTGTGTCCCTGAGTTCTAAGCGATTCAAGTAGGTTCAATTACTGGGGGAAACTTTCAAAAGCTTTGCAAGAGAAAAATACTCCGGTTACGTTCGATGTAAATGGAACGCCCATCTTCATGGGCAGGGGTCCAAAGAATTCTTGTGATTCTCTGTAGATCGTTTTCTTGTATGCTAATAGCAAACACAGTTTATTTGATCTTCTGTGAAAGCAACTAAAACAAAGAGCCATTCATCTTTTATTGGCCCTCATGAACAAATTAAATCATGGTCAAAAGAAAAGGATTTTATTTTACATTTAAAAATTGCATGGGTCCATCTCGTAAAAAGTTCAATTAGATTGCATAATTTCGTACAATTATTTACAGAAAATATTACAGGGAACTTTATTTTCGCCAGCCAAAACTGCAGCGACTAAAAAATAGAACAGTCTTGGCGTCGTATTTACAGCAGCAACCGAATAAAAATCCATTGGTCTGATTAAGTCAATAATCTCGCGAAAGTTAACCCACGAGTATCGAACACCACGGTGGCACATAAAAATCCAATGAACCTGCGAAGCGATTCATCGGCCCGCGGACTGGGTAACAAACGATTGCAACGGCTCCTCCACGCAGGATGTCACATTTCGTCGGTTAAACAGGGGCCGGGGAAAAATGTAATTCTCAGTGGCAATGAGACACGCGTGGGAGGGATTAACGATTTGGCCGGGGCCTCGGGAGATTCATGGGACGCAGAAGTTTCGGTACGCGGGAACGATCGTCGTTATTCACTGTGGGGCGCAGGCGAATCGGGCTGTGGGGTGGTGGGGAATTTTTTTAATGCGTGCCGCGGAATAATTAAAATGCAACTGGTATGCGCGTGACGGCCGAGACTTAATAAATCACCGGCATGTTGCGCGCCGCTGTAAAATCCAGCGCGGCCGCGTTATTTCGCGCGCGTGCCGCCATCGCATCGCGCACTGTGTGTCCCTCTAATGAAATTGTTTCCATGTGATCTTGCGGTTCGGACGTAGCCCGCGGGTCCAACGACCGTTTCTCCTGCGAAACCCGATAGCCGCCCGGGACAGAGGGAGCGAGAGACACGGGTTAAAAATACATCGTAATCTGTTTCCACGTTAGTTAACCGCACCGCGCCGCGTAGCGCGTTGCAACCGCGTTAATTGTCAGGTCTGGACGAGCAACGAAAGTATCATAGCCGTTCTGCGTCGAGAGCCCGCGCCGCCGTGGAAACGCTCCTGCCGCATGCCGGTTAGTTTGACGTTAAATAAACCGGCGCCCTTTGACGTTCCATGGTTACGTTAAACCATCGGGTAACGAGCACGGCGTATAACTGCGCGTTACACCCGGTGATCGGTCGCTAACGAGCCGCTTCTTATTTTTCCTGTGCTTTCGCCGCTCTATATTGATGACCAACTCGCCTCGGGAAGTGGACGACGACGATTAGATCGGCTACGACACCTATTATAGCTGCTATTAGGGCAGTCGAGACGCAAGGACCCTTCCATCACCTGATCCTGCACGATGAAGTTGGAAATCGAGAATAACGAAGTTGCGTCCAGTTTAAAAATCGTTACGTGGCACACCGTAACTTCGAGTTAAGCGACCGTGCTTCACTTGATACGCTTTTGATGGTTTCTTTGTGGTCGTGGCGATCAGTTTAAAACGTGCAGTAATTTTCTTCTACGTAGTTTGGAACACAGTCCTCCGAGACCGACGTTGATCCTCTCGTTGAACTTGATAGAAGTAGCTAATTGTATAAACCAGCTGCCAATGAATTATAGTTTAACAACGATGGATTAAAATGGACTCAACTCCAGCCATCCCAGGATGAATGTAGCTTATCAATGGTTTTTGCTCTTAGATGACAGTATGCAGGTCCATTCAGAAAAATCGCTGAAATTTAATGCAACTATCGACAGTACGTAAGAACTTGCAGAAACACTGACAAAACGCAATGGAATTCTACGTTAAAAACTCTGAGTTGGTTGGAGCTTATCCGCAAACACGCACGCAGCTATTACGGAGGATACACGAGAACATCGCTCACAATATCGGGCGATCTGGCAATGGAGAGTCCTGCCAATCTGTCCGCAGCAGCGTAGAGAAGCGGTTTCTTCTGGCAGGCGAGTGTCCGGCACCGGTAACGCGATATCCATTAACGAGGTATGTTTTGTCAGTCATCGAGCTGCGAATCCGCGTCATTAGCGTCTCCGTGCCGATCTCCATCAGTCATCCTTACCCCTGGATGGCAAACCGAATTCGCAATGCGCCATTTCAGATTGATGGATCTATCCGTTCCTCGGTACATCCTTTGCCCGGTTCCCCGAGCGAAAATTCTCTCGGTATTCTCGGTCTGCCGGTTCACGCAGATCGCGCGCCCGCACCAGCAATCCAACGGCCATTAGTTATCAAATTATTTCGTTTACCGGGCTCGGACGTTAGGAAACGTTTATGCGCGTGTCACGATGATTTATGGGGTACCGCAAGGCTCTGCATGGTAGCGAGCCTTAGGCATATCCCCGGCCGACGCCGTCCTTTGGAAATAATCGATGATGGAGAAATTATGTGGATCGTGACTCATCGAACAGCACTTCCGGTGAATTTCTTCATTACAACCTGCGAGGAATCATTGCGGGCGAAGGCTCTTCAGGATTTATCGACCGTGAAACCTTCCCTTCTCGAAAACGAACACCTCCCGCGTGAAGAACATTTCCTGAGGAAACCTTCGTATGTAACGTAAATCGAAACCGATCAAGCATTAAAAGTGACTGTCGCGTGGTTACTTTATGAGAATGACAAGATTGACTGAGTTTATCTAGCGTCATTCTAATACGAACGACCAACTGGGCCTGCTAACATATTATTCTGATTTTCTCTTTTACAGTTATTTTTACAGTATATCTCATAAATAATATAAAGAAGGAAAGAACTTTTTCTTTTTCGAAGAAAGAAAGGATTAACTCGAACGTCCAATTAACTAGTCATCTTGCTGAGAGGTTGAGGTTTCGTTTCAGGTTGAAAGGTTCGACGCATAAACCTTTCCGCGTTTTGTTACTTAGACAGCATTTTAATATTTCCCTCGGATTTTCGATATTAGAAATAAAGCGATTTTCGCCCGGTAAATCTCTATCGCGAGTCTTCTCAAATTTTCCGACGATGAAGGCTGAACGCGCGCGGAGATTTTCCAATGCTAGCTCCTGCACGCCTCGCCAATCTGTTATTTTTCCACAGGCGTATGAATATTCCCGAGCAACAGCGCGGAGAACCGTTTCGATGGTAAAAAGAAGCTCGAGCGTACAGTAAATAACGCTTCACTCGTGTAAGACGTGCAAAGAGGAAATAACCCCTCTGACGGTGTGTTTTTCGAAAAAATATTTTAAATTCCGCTTCTAAGGAGCTTATAAAAGAGCGATCTTTTTAACCATGTCGCGGGGAGAATCGCTCGACGAGGCGGCTCGTCCCCGATTCGAATCAGTCAATTTCACGATTCCATTCTCTCTATTTCAATTGGAAAGACGCTCTTGGGGATCGGAAAATAATTTTCTCTACTGCAAGAGGCACTGGTGTTGCTTTCCGATCAAGAAACCGAATTCAAGAATATCAAAAAATTGTAGAACGAGGAATTGAAAGACTTCATATGATACCCGGAAAATGACTTGTGATGCAGTCCTGTTCTACGTTGGACGTTAGCGGTCGTAGATCCAGGAATAGTGCACGATATATGTGACATTTCACAATTTTGAGAAGATGATTACCGAGGAATAGGCTTACCACGAAGTTAGTAGTTAACAGAGAGAGAGAGAGAGAGGCGAAACTTGAGTCATGATCACGGTAACACGATAATAAGAGTCTGATAATACATCGGCCGACAGGGAACTAAGCGGAATACTCCATTAGGAGAGAGAATTTCGATGCGGGATGATCGTTCAAAGGAAGCTCCCAGGTAAGATAAACTTAGCCTGACAGCGGCCGATCAAAGTCGAGCGGGAGAGAGCCCAGCCAAAACAACCATTGTTTCCTGATAACGCTACATGCTTGGGGCCTAGCGGGGCCGTTAGGAGTTGTTCCCCTCTATCGGTTGGACCAGCAGCGTTGCTACCCCGACGTCTCCGGACTACCCGGAGCCAGCCTGGAATCTTGAGAAACCTGGGACCAGCTACTTTACACATTCATGAAGCGGTATCAAAGGCCGTCAAGATCACTGTCTCCGCGGAGCCCCGACGGGAATTGAAGCGGAGCGTGTCCCGTGTGTTTGCGGTAACCCTAAAACGATCGATCACCGCCAGCCTCACGAGGTGCCAACCCAAGAATCGATGTCGTTCACGACGATACCGCCGCAGCTACGTACTTCTACACGTGTATCGCTGCCGGCAGTCGTACCTACCGAAGTCACCCGGCTACCGAGCCTTTTGATTAATCGTCCCTCTATCAACAAGCCGCTCTCACACCGACCGGACCACACCAGCGACAACCGGTGACCTAATATTTTCGCACGACGATAAACAGCTGGGACAATGCCCGAGGATCATGGTTTTCTTGCCCAATCTTAAGCAGAATTAAGATTTTTCACGTTTGTGCGTTACAAGACAGGGCCCTTGTTCGCCCCGCCTACCCCCGCCTACGAAGTCCCGATGTCCCAATGTTTACTAGGCTTTGAGATAACACAGACCATTGCCAAAAAATTCCTTCCGTGGCAGTAGATAACATGTATGTGGTTCGTGTCCACGGACTTTTTAAGGTCACGTAATTCAATAATTTCGTTTGGGATTATATTATGTGAAAACAGATTTGTACGCTTCCTTTCGGTACAGTATGCAATTATTGAAAATTTTATTACTTGAATTCCGGTAGATAAAGTTAACAAACGTAACGTACAAGGCTTGCTAGCTTCACGAGCATCACACTGTACTGCTTTAGTTGTAACGCCGCATTTAAAATTTATTCGGTCTTCCTAATAAAATATGAAACAGAGATTGTCACGACAACACAAAAATAAAACGTATACCGAGCCAAGTTCAGACAGAAGAAGCTGTAGAGACCGTTCAGTCAACATCTAAACCGAGCTAGCCACTAAAGATTAATGCCGACGTTGATCCGAATAAATGAACTCTTGTTGGGAACGTTTCCGCTCATTGTCAGAGCGCTCACAATTAGCTATCGGCAGGTGCGGGACGGCTTAAATAATAGAGCAGCAAGCTCGCGGCTGCGGCAAGATAAATAGAAGCGTGGGCGTCGACGGGGACAAGAGACAGAGAGCGGCAATCGAGCAAAGCTTATCGATCGGGGAGCGTTCATTGCGCGGGAATGAGAAATGTGTCCGACGCGATTAGTTTCGAGAGAAGACGTAAAAACGTCTCCGGCCGTCTCGCGAGCACATTGCGCGGGCGGTATTCCTGGTGCGCGATGAGATAATTTATTATCAATATTTTTCACCGGTGTGTTTTCCCGTCGTCATTTGTTTCGCCCGTGCTAGACGACCAAAGTGGAGGACGTTTATTTCGAGCGAGGACTCGCCCGTTTTCTTACGTCCTTAACCATCGTCTCCGCGCGGCCTCTTTGTCGTCGCTCGTCGACGATGGCGAGGGTGGCGGCGGGGGTCAACGGGGGTTGTTTCGCTCCGAAGAAGGGAGGAAGAAGTATTCCCGGTATGCGGTAGCCGGTTTGCTTTGTCCAAATTTTTGTGCCCATTTATCTACACGTTCGTTCTGCAATCCCGTCGTGGTTCCGTCGCAGGGGCCAGCGCCGACACCACCGCCACCCCTTGTCACCGGGCTTTCATTTCTAAAGCCAGCAAGCGCGTCTGACGAGCCTCGTTCCGTCCCTTCTACCCCTTCAAGCCCGAAATGCCTTTGTTTTTGCTGACTGCCTCGCGATAGTGTCCTAAGCGCGATTGCAATTTCCACTGGGTGGGTGGAATTTTTCTTTCTTCTCCTCTGTCTCTCTCTCTCTGTCTCTCTTCCACATACACACCCCTCCCCGCTCTCTCTCTCTCTCTCTTTCACTTTTTTGCAACCTCCCCGCGACTCTTACCGTTACCCACTTCCATCGAATATCCACCGCCGTCGGACCGACGAATTTTTTGCGTTAATGCTTCCGGAAAGAAAGTTCGGCTCGGCCTATCTCTGTCCTTTGTAACTTTTTCGCCCGTCCGCCTCCACGGCCCGTGGAATTTTCGATGAGAAATTCCTGACGCTAGTCCGACGGAGAAAAAAAATGTGATTGTGGACGCTAGTTGCAATTCCCGTTGACAGGGGACTGTATGTCCTCCGGAGGATTACTTTTTCAGTCTTTTAATAGTAACGCGGGTTGTTCTCGATTTTTTAAGAAAAATCCGGGAATATATTTTAGTCGCGTTGCTTTTAAAGTGTAAGTAGATTGCTGGTGAGTATTGTGGCAGATAGTGGGAATGATTCTTAGAACATTCGATGAGAGGCGGTTTCTAGTTTTCCATAGTAGTAGCATGCAAGAGTATCCAGAAGATAAGTAGAATGCTAGGAGCGGTCAACTAGGCGCGGCTTTCAAAAGATTACTGATTAGTAGGATCGAGAGACTTGACGTTGCGCTATTGCAAATGTCAATTTAGGGCTCGCAATCGGTGCCGGAATTTCTGAGACTTCGTAGATTATTTGTTCGATGCAGTTTCACGAGTTTATCATTGACATTTAGCATTAGTTTCGATTTGTACAAGGAATTTAAACATGGAAAATTTGTATTTTATTTATTTATATTTGATCTGGTAATAGTGTTTCATTGAAACGAAATAAATTCTATCTCTAATGACAAACCAAAGGAAATTTTTATTTGGACACTTCGTCATAAAACATTACTTATTCAGTAATGCCGCGTAATTTTCATGTATCTTAGGTGTTTCATACTTCTTTATCTAATAACAATTTCCTTGAAATTATTGAATAATTGCAATTTTGACACAAATATGAACCAAGTTTAATTGCCTAGATCTTTCGAGATGAATAAAATTTCAAGATGACCAGTCGATACACAGAGCGCGGTATGATTCACGCCGAGATAAATCAGCCCCGTTTTTCGTTAGTTGTAATTCAGGCGAAAACGACGGCACGTGACTCGCATATTCGCGATCGTCGAATAAAGCTTGGAGACAGCCCGTAATCGATGGTGGAAAGGTGCACACGCGTGCCTCCACGAGTCGACGGTATCAGCTCGAAGCGCATAAAACAATTTCTCGGAACAGATCGCATAAAGTCTCACCCAACTGCCATAAATTTCTTTTCTCGGTGCGCTACGATGCTCTTCCAACTTTCAACCGTTTCCACTAAAACCTTCGAGCACCCTCGAGTACCGTGAGCTCCTTCGCGGTGTTCCCTCCGAGGATCGATCCTTGGAAGCATTCAAACAAAAATTATTTTCTACGGAACTCTTGTAATCGTCGACGAGGCGAGCAATTCCGGCGATATTTCAGAAGCTCCGCTCGCCGACGCGTAGAACCTTCGCTCGGTTTCACGGAGAAAACGAAGGAAATCTTTCCCCGAGAAGAAAACACCATGCTCACGTCGATAGAATGATTATTGTATCTTGGCGACGCAAGAGTTGATATTGCGACCCTTTGCGCATTCCCAGAAATCGCTGATCTACAAGGAAACGTTTACAGACATCACCATTTTACTTTTATTGTCAAGGACTGTTTCTTTTCTCCCAGGCAGTCTCGATTTTAATGAAATCGTTCGCAAGAAATTAGAATTCCCGTTCAAACTCGTAGTTCAATAATTCATTTGATTTATTCATTGTAATATACGTGCGATCTAACTTCTAATTTTCTAGTGGCCAGCTTACATCGTTCAACACATCTATGCTAACTCCTATGAGGCGGTCAACCTCGATCTCAAAACAGTACGTTCAAAAATATGCAAAGGTATTTAAGTTTCATTCGCACTCATTTTTCTAATATTTTCGTCGATGTTCCACAAAATACTTTTCAGAATTAAGGAACGAAGAATTGACGAATAATTTAGAAATAGCATAGGACGTTAAGAATGTTGGGGAGGTGAAGTTCGGTGCATTCCGTGGACAAATATCTGAAACACTAGCATCAACGAATATACGGTTAGTGGAGTGGCATTACGTACGAGGGGGAGAGAGAGAGAGAGAGAGAGAGAGAGAGAGAGAGAGAGAGAAAGAGCGAGAGAGCAGTTCCATTGTGAAGTTCTCTCCGGCGAGTTTCGAAGACGGTTTCCGAATGTAAATTGGGATTTCACGCGGAACTTTCACGGTAAACACATTCGTATGGGGATCGTTTAGTAGTCGCGTTACCGTTCTCTAAACCAAACAACTGCGATTAAAGCGCAGCCAATTCTTTCACGGTCGAATGATAACGATGAGAGATCGTCCGATCGGGGCTCTTCGCCGAGAGAAACTTGAAAATTGCGATTCTTCTCGACCGAACAATATAGAAACGTTTTGAGCGCGTTAACACAATGCTCGGAAAACTTTCGCTATAAACCATTACCAACGATCATTTGGGAAGTAGGGGGGAAGGGGAGCGGCTGCTCTCGGCTTTCGGTATCTTTCAAAACCTCTATGTATCTGCTAATAGCCGAAGTTTCCCGCCGACATATTACCGTTTGACGTCAAATACGGGGATTGCCGCTATAAGAAGCTTTACCGAACGCGTTAGACGCTCGGTGAATCGAAAAATAAAGTGAAAATCGATAACAACTTACGACGGAAATTTCATCGTCGCTCTTATACCTGATCTTATTAGAATACCAGGCAGATTTTCAATACTTCCACGGTAAATGGGAAGTAAGTCACCGGAAACGATAACTGCCCCTCGAGAGAAATTTTTAAGCTTCCAGGAAAATCGGGGTCGCAAATTTTCTCTCTCTAATAACACTTATTTCACCGTTAACCAATCGAATGTAGAACGTTCCGAGGAATTTCGAATCGTTAATAGAAAGAATACAGTCAAACGTTTCTTTGGTATTATTTCTGCGACTCGAGGTCTTGAAAATATTCCATCAGTAAACGGCGGATCTTGCACATTTATGATGAAACTCAGAACAGGAGAACTTAAGAACTCTGTTTTATTGCGTTTAATTTATCAGAATTATTAACGGATATATGTCCGGTATTTTTACTCTGTGTGTAAGTAAATGCTTTTGTTCTTTTATTTTAGAACAAACTGTGACTTCATCTTTGCGTTGATATGCTCGTGGATTGTTTTAGTCAATTTCGATTTAAAGAAATCTTATTATTAGTCATGCGATCGGGTATATGTTAAAAGAAGAGTCTACAATGACAATCGATAGTATCGGTTTGTGTAACTAGGAGCAGCTTAGGCGATAATGAAGATAGTCTAACAATATCCAGTATGCAGATTGCGAGAGAATGTTTCGGGAAAACCTAATATTTCCTCGGTCGTGTGAATTTCTTCGGGACCGTTCTCGGGAACAGGGCAATGAAGTTGTCGAACAGCATATCAGCAGGAAGTAGTAGACGAAACACGATAAATCTCGTGCGGAACGGCGAGAGCGGTTGTTCATCCCCAGCCCTCCACATTCTCCTTGACATTATTAGAGCAGGAAGTCGAAGCTACTATCTCGCGGAACGTCCTGGAGGAAATCTCGTGTCCCCGGCAAAGAAATATTTACATAGCTGAAAGCATAGAAGGAAACTCTTACGGGCGGTTCGCGTTCGCGACGAATTGCAAATCAATGCAAATTCCGTCGCGGCCGCGTTCGTGAAAGCACACTCTTCAGCGTTCCGCGCGCCTCGCCGGTACGGCTTACGTAAAACACTCGGTCGTTCGCGGTCGAGCGTTTAGTTAAAAAATCAATTAAACCACGCCTCGGCATTCATCTTCGTTCCTTCCGGCACGGCGGCGGCGGCGACGCTGCTATCTCCGCCGCCTGGGCGTCTCGCAAGTCAAGCAATCTTCCTGATAACCGTCAATATCTGCTATCTGGATTATTAATTTCATAAAGTGCCGCGTTTCGCTTCCAACCCCGGGTAAATTTATATTCCATTAAATGTAGCTTTCATGTTGCTTTCCAGGCGTTCCATGACTTCACTGCCTCTCTCCCTGCACCCGCTCTCCTCTTTCCATCCTATTATTTCTTTACCCCTTTAACCGCTTTGTTTCTTCCAGCCACCCAACCCCCGTCTATTTAATTTCCAAGTTATCTACCGATCCTTCTCTCCCCTCATAACAATCTTTCTCTATCAGACATTCCCGTTTATCCCTGGCCAGGTGGGATGAAAGGGACGCAGGTACACGGCACGTAGGATAAGGAGACAAAATCCACGGCGAAAGAGCGCGATGACGTGGTTCGAGTGGAACGGGGATGGTAGACGGCTTGGAGATAGCGCGTCGTTTGCGCTATCAGTGCACTTAAGATCTTGCGGCTGGAGAGCGACGAGAGAGCCGAGGGAGAGAGAATGAGAGAGGGAGAGAGACAGAGAGACAGAGAGCACCGAGAAACCTCGAGGTCGTAGCAAGTGCGCGGCGACCGTGGAAACGAGCAGGACTATGGCTCGTAGTTGCGAGCATCGTCGTCCTCGTCGTCGTCGACGTCGTGGTCGTCGTAGCCGTCGTTCGGGACGATGGTGTGGCGATAGGAAACGGTGGAGATGGCGGCGGTGCCGATGGTGGTGCAGCAGGGTTGAATATTCATTCGCGTTACATATGGATCAGCCCTGAACGGCATGGCTGGAACGAGCTAAGAGGAAAAGAGTGTGGCTAAGCGTCGAGGAGGGTGCGCCTCGCCCACGGATTCGAGTTAAGGGCCTGAATATTGCGTCCTTCGTCCTTCTTGTCCTCGAACGATCGGTCGGCCAGGTGCTGCTGCGCCTCGTCCATGAAAAAGGAGAATGATGACGACCACCCCTTGGCCGAAGTATGCAAAGGTGTCTTTGATAAGAACACCACCCCTCTAGCCACCTCTTCTACTTCTTCTTCTTCGCTCCTTCTTTCCTCCTTCTTTTCTCTCGCCATCCAATCGCGACAACACCTGCCAACGCTCCCCCCGCTCTTCCTGCCGGCTCGGCTTCGCAGGAACGATTAACATATTCCGCAGGAATTAGTTAATGTTTAGTTGGTTTTTGGCAGCGACGCCTCGAGGAGTCGTTAAGCTACTTGTTGGGGAATAATGGCGGGATAAATTAGATGGAAACCTCGCCGCTCGCCAGACAATGGGGACCCGGGCTGTTTTGTATTCTATGAGATTGTGGTTTTAGAGTCCCGACGGACCAACTGTGTAATTTTTGTTCCGCGGAAACTGAATATTCAGGACGACCGTGCGAATGCCAGATCCCCCGGCCCCCCTTTCTCGACGTCTGGGACTTGTCTTGCCCCGTGGACACAGGTGTTATTTATTCGGCGGCCAGGATTTACCAGCGGTTCCTTACGACTTTCCGATGTATTCGGGGAAGCTCGCTGCCGTTACAACTTGCTAAAATCAAATTACAAGCGCCATAAATTGCTACTTCGTATTCATTTTCAATTATCAGACTGTGAATATGCAAGATAAACATTGTTTGTATCAACTGCAAGAAATTGCTTTAGTGATTTTAATAAGCTGGAACTGATAAATATGATACACTTCCAGTGCACCCTCAGATCCTTAACCCTTAGCACTCGAATGACGGCTCTGAGGAGCCACTAAAAATTGCTACACCATTACTGAAAATATTGTTGACACTATACTAAATTTGTTTGTATTTACTAAATTATTTTCATATCAGTAAAATGAAAATATATACAATGGAAATATTCCAGGTCGTCACAGAAATATTTATTATTGAAATTAAAATAGCTCCAAAAGTGCAGAGGGTTAACCAGACTGGTATTGCTCTCAAAATTCGAAGGAATTTGGTAATTTCCTCAGAGAAACATAAAAATGGTTGAAGAAGATATATAATAAAGTTGCTCGTGTAAAAATCCTTTCTACTCCGGTTAACTTGTTTAATTTTTCTATAATCAACTCGGAAAGAACGATGATAGTCGCCACTGACTTCGCAGATGAAAATGACCCTCGACAACGCGCGACAATTACTAAAATAAAGTTTGTAAAGTTCGCCGATAATTAAATCGAAATTTTGAAAGGCCGCGTGTCCTCGGTTATTAATTCGTCTTGCTACATTGCCGCAGCAGGTTCCGGTCCGATCATCAACGAAAAAGCACTCGAGTTTTCTTTTCAGAATCAAATTGGAATCGAAGGGCGATAATTACAGAGACTTAATGGCCGCTTTAAATACGGACCATCGTCGATCCTTTCTGTTCTCCCGTTTGGTGGTACAACGAGTAATGTAAACTGACTGACAGACGAAGGAGAGACCGAAAAAGGGGTGGGACACACAATGGCTTTCGATGCCTGGAAGGTAGATGGCAGAAGGAGCCCTGGGAGCCAGTAAATGGATCTCCTCCGCATCCCGGGACCGGAAATGAACGAAATGGCCGCTAAGCGAAAAGGGTTCCCTTCTTTGAGGCTTCGAAGCGATTCAGAGATGGACGCAATGACTGCCTGATAACTGTTGCGGTGTGAAAACAGAATTTTATTCGAACGCTGCACCCTCTCCCCCGTGGTTCACCCATCGATTATCCGACGTTTAATAGACTTTTTCCCAGGCGCATTCATCGGTGCCCCCGTCCCCGAGGACGCTCCCTTGAATTTTTGCAATTTCACAGCGGCAAATAATTCTTCTTCGCAACGCTCCGTCATATTCAGGAATTATTTCGTGCATTAGGTCGTAAACTAAATCCTTGCGTTTACGATTCCCGGGGAAACCAAGGCATACTCCACGATTTTTTATGCGGTCATTCGCTTTTTGCCCGTACCGGCGCTCAGTTCGAAAGTATAATTCCACTGGAATTACAAAGTTCGCGTTAGCGAAATTCGTTCGGATGTATCAAACTGATTCAGGGTAGAATCCACGAAACGAGAAGGTTGGTTTACGGCCGAACAGGATAACTCTAGACACATGTTTGCTAATTAATTTTTACGTTCAATTCGAGAAGAACGTTCAAAACGTAGAAGAATAAAGTTATTTTACCAGGAGTGGGAGTGTAAAATGATGTAGAAAAGTAATGAAAGGACGGTATCATCTTATGAAAAGCTCGTACTAATAATTGCACAACACGCAATTAATCATGTTTGCCACAACACATCGATTTTCTGGCTACTTTCTCTAAAGAGCGCTTTTACCGATAATACTATTAATCACTTCGAACGGTAATAAAATTTTTGAACCGACAGAGATTAGGGTATCCCTTTTCACGAGGCGCCGGGAAAAATAGATGACAGTCATGTTTCAGATCAAGCTCCAGGCTAGTCCCGCGATCACTTTTCAGATTAGACTGTTCGTTTTTCATTCGGCGCGAGTACGACCAGTCGTTTTATACACAAGAGGGGGAGTAATGACTACAATAAGGTCTGAAGATGATATGGCATTAGTGTCGAGTACGATGGCTCGCGTATTTGTCAATAGGTGGCTGTTAATGACAGGGCGCCGTCCCCCGTCTCGTAATCCTCCCCAGATTCGCCCCTGTTCTGATTCACCCTCCTCTTTGCTGCCCCCTCTCTTTCTCGCCACGTCGCTCCGTCCCTATCCACGCTAACCCCACCGAACTAACTACTTATCCGTCCGCTTATAATCCTTCTAGGTTTCAACTTATTAATTATGCCAATTTGAGGGACAGCTGTCGAAGCAATTCACGCAGTCACCACTCCCTGTGGAACAAGTACGTCACTTTAGCTAATGGCCACACAGATCGTTTGGCCCGTTTCTAATACGTTTCGAATAAGTTGTTCGACAGATTCCAGGACACTGTGCATCTCTGCATTGTCAGCTCTTATTATTACGAAGTCGTGAATCTCACTTTAAATAAATTAGTAAGGCGTGAAACTGGTTGAACTTGGATTCAGACACAGAGACACAGTGAATATTAATCTATTAAAATATTTTCAAAATTCTTAGACTTTTTCTTATGACTTGCAAGTTGCTCGTGTATTTTCGATGCAAGGTTGTTGTAATTCCTTGTTGAAGAAAACCAAAACATTTATGATCGATGTATCACAGTCATAATCCCGGGAACTTACATGGCCGCTTTAAAGAAATATTTGGACAGTCTTTCGTTTCAGTATATGACATTTTTCAAAATTTACAACGTTCAGCACCAAAATTTTTAGACAGCCGTATGAATCACGTGGTTTTTAGCTTTCCCGCCTATCAGTCAGGGTCGTAATTCCCCGACAGACAAAATCAGGCCACGTAAAATCGATGAGTTAATGCCATACTCCCCGAAACTTTCCCATCAACCCAATGTTTGCAACTAAACTCTCGCATTTCATCGGAAAATTTTCCGGACTTACGCAGCTTATCCTCAAAATTTTTAGTCGATTCTATAAATCTCACGACTCCCAACTTTCTCATCTACCTTCCAGACCCGTGATTCCCGGTACAGAGAAAATCAGGACATTTAGAATCGATGAGTTAGTGTCATAAACCGGGGGACTTGCTTAGCAACTTCGCGTTTGCGAGCGAAGTCTCGCGTTTCTTCGTCGGATTTCCCGTGTGTAGGGGCAAGTGTGGGGGGCTGGCGTAAAGCAAAGTGTTACAGGATACAAGACGCGGGCAGCGATAAAAATCAGGGATGTGATTGAACGCGAGGCAATAAAGCGTGTTCGCGCAAGGCTCCGGAGCGCGCGCGCGTGCTCGCCGTCACGCAAATTCACCGTGACAGAAATTCGTCGGTATAAAACTAAATTGGCAGTGCTCAAAGGCGGCTGTCGGGACGGTTCTGTAACGAAGGTAACCGATGAAGACGACAGGATGAAGACAGGGGCCTGGTGCGCTGGTAAGCAATAAAGTTACGCCTCGCGGCGCACCGGGGTATCATGCCGCAGAGGGCTCTAAACATTCTGCGCCGTCTATAAGGCGTTAAGCGCAGCAGCTTTATTGCCTTTCAGCCAACCAGGACCGAAACGAGAGGTGCTTTTATGAGCGTGAAGCATAGGCCCTCTGTCCTGATACCGGTTAACTTTCGCGATCGTTATCGGGGCTGCACCCGCTGCCGTCATTGTCTCTGCTAACGACAGAACAGATGCACCAAGGAGGTTTCCACCTAAACGAATCTCCCTTTAGTCGCATTCCATTAAAACGAATTTATGGGAGGCCGCGTTTAACGCGTATCCCGCACGGAAATTCCACGGACCGCCGATTACTTGTTGCTACACCGCATTCTGCCGATCCGCTCCGCCATTTTACTAGCAAGCTTGATTTCTGATGCTACATTGTTGCGTATACGAGAATTTCTGATGATAGGTAGCATCCCTTGCCCCAATTCTTCGACTATGCTGGGCTATCCCTATGAAATTCGAGAACTGAAGCTACCCTTTCACGCTAAAACCAGAATACATTCGTGCGTACTTTTAAAACTGTAAATTTTTATCTATTGTTTGTTTTATGTCTTGTTTGTTAAAATTTCTATTAGAGGGAATTCGTTGAAATTAATTTATTCATAATTTATTCATTAGAATTATGTAAGTTAATCAAGCGAATCGAAGTAAAGGGATTCATAAAGGCTGTGCTTCACGGCTAAGGATTTCTAAATACGTCGTATAGCAATAAAATAATAATTTCGTTCAGGATTATAATGTAAAGGAGACTTTTAAGCCTGTCAGAGTGAACTTGTTGGTTCTCAAGATTATCGCTCTCTAAGGTGGAGTTGCTGATCGCATCAAGAAGTGGTAGAGGTGGTAACCGTTAAATAAAAGATGCAGTTACTCGTGGGTTCTCGAAGGGCCATTAAACAATCACCGATGTAGAAATCGTTAAAAATGCAAATGTAGGTAACAGCGAGGGGGGTTCGAAGTATTGCGCGTTGTCGCCCCACATTTTCCTTAGGTTAAACCGAGCGATAATCTAACTGCGTAAGGGTGGCGAGTGTCGGTATCGTTTCGAGCAAAGCACCGGCTGTAAATTCCCACGTAATCTTTTCATCGCGGCCGATAACACTGGCCCGTGGTCTTCCCGCATCGGTGTCAGATTAACGCGTTACATCCAAGGGAGCCACCACCTCCGCTCACCCCCCCCCACCCCCGAGGGCAAGCATTTGATCAACGCCGTTTGGATACTTATCGCCATCTACCGCCCCCTCTGTTCGCGGGGGCTAATGGAAATTAGAGTACGTTATAAAATTTTCATTTCACACCTCGGGGAGATAAAGGGGACGGACAGACAGCGTCACACAGCGGCCGATTGTAAATTAAACAAGTGAAACGTTTACTGTCCACTGTCCACCAACCAGCCCGCCGCGCCGCGCCGTGCCGTAAATTAAAATGAAAGGGAGCCATCGTAATTGCAGCATTACGACTGGTTAAAAATGAAATTAACGGCGCCCTCCTCCCTCCTCACCCCCAATTAAATACACGACGAAGATTGCAGAGCGTACCGGCCAGGCCGTGTCCCGTTAATTGAAAATGACAGGAGGGAATACAATTTTCGTCTTTTTTCTCTTACTACCTCCCTTCCTACTCCCCCTCCCCTTTCCATGGGTTGCGTCGAATAATTCTGAAATCGAATCAACAAACGAGAACGATGGAAAGTTTGATTCACGACTCGGCATCTGTGCCCCGAGTTCAAATAACAGCGGGGAAACAGATCCTCGGATCTCAAAGACAAAGTAAATTCCGCGATATCGAAAGTATCAGCGAAGTTTATTAATTCCCAATGTCGATTAATTAATTCAGGTCTCACGGAAAATTCTTCGACGTAATCGCGAAGTCCGGCGAGGCAACTTTATCAACTGAATCAACGCAGTTATCGAATCTGTTACCAGCAACAATTACTACACTCCCCGCGCCCCCTCTGTTCGCAAAGTTATCAATTAAACTACCGTTCGGTTTTTTACAACGAAGCGTAAACTTTATATTGCAGATGTTAAAGGAACTTTAACGACACAGTCATCTCGTAGCAGAATGAATAGCAAGCTTGTCTATAAAACGAGCGGGAGGGTCAAGATGACTGCGCGTAAAATATTCCGGTAGGTAGAACATCTGATCCAAAAGGGCGCATCATTCTCCGCGAGATCTAATTACTCTTAAGAGATGAAACGGAAGCAAAGGCCGCCGTTCTTCACCACCTCGAATTACCGTGCAAGCCGTCGGATGGCGGCAGCAGCAGCAGCAGCGTGAAAGACTATTTTATTTATCCTCCACTCAAGCCAACGGATTGCGGGTCTTGTTCTTATTTGAACCCGGGTTCGCCCGGTTTTCGCATTCGGTAGAACTCGCTCGGTTCTGGATCATTCTTTATTTCCGACTTTTGTCTACGGGAGATCGTGCATGCACTCGTTCCCGCGTTCCCTTGGTTCATCCCACCGCGGCTTTCTACGATCCTCGCCGCTATCCGCCTCCTGGAAAAGTTTTCGCGAAACTGTTCAACTTCCCGGTAGATTCGAACAGTCTTTTTGGTCCTTCCGTGTTCGTCCGTCTCGGTTATACAAGGAGAGCGCTAAAGAGAGAGGTAGAGAGAGAGAGAGCAAGAGGGTAGAACGGCTCGAAAAATGGGGTCTGGATGGTCCATTTCAAGGGTGGTAATGCGCTATTTAAATGTTTTTGCGCGCACGAGAACGAACGCGAACTCCCGACGCCGAAACAACGCGGCGTCAGCATCAGCGTCGCGACGAGAGCAAGAAACGGAAAGACTCGGGAGTTGCCATCTCGTGTTCCCCGTCTCTTCTTTTTCCGCTGGCGTTCGGTCTGCGGAGGAAGACAGAGCGAAATACACGCGACGACCGTTGTCACGGTGACGCGGCAATTTTCTCGTCGCTCATTTGGACACGCGAAATTGCTCGACGAAGTTATTCAATTTGTTTTTATATTAGCTTAAACATACACGTGAGATGAGCCCGCCCCCCCTTCTCTCTCTCTCACTCACTCTCGCCTAGAAAACGAGCTGTCCGGTAAAGCGTTGCACGAAACGCACCGCTGGAATTTCCGGCTCTACTCTTCCTTTTCCGTTTTTCATTATTGTTCTTCTTTCAAGGATTTTTCTCCCTCGCTCCTTCACTTCCGCTTATTTTCGAGTCATCGTGTTTCCGCTCCTTTGCAGAAACGAATTCAACGCTTCCGCCCGCGTCCATTGATTACTCTCGTAGCTTGTTCCAGCAGGGAACAGAAGCTGCTTTGACTTTCACTGGAGGAATAGGGGAGACAAGGGCTAAAAGTTCGCGGGGTAAGTTGTTCCGATCATTATTCATAAAAAAAGGAGAATTAGACGCGATTCGTTTTTAGTTGTTTTTGTTATAATATAAATGTTAGTAAAGACACTCTGTCGTTCATTTTTGTGGCGTCCGCGGTACTGTAGTGTGTGTCTTTATCGAAGGCTTTGTTACGTACCAGGTAAGTCAATATTTTCGGATCCTCACTTTTTGGTGTATTTCGATTATTTAATATCGATGTCACCTAAATAAACCTAAATAAATCAATATTATTTACATAATAGTACTGTATTTCATTAATGTTTTAATTATTAGCAAACTTTATTCCTTAGTAACAACTTGCCCCACAACGCAGCAAAATGTTCCGCTTCGCCCAACGATAAGTAAATGAAAAATATAAAAAACCTATTACAATATTTCCATTTTAATGTTAGAATTTTAAAATATAATAAATTTAACAATAATTTACTGGTTAAAGAGATGAGCATTTCTATACTATTTCTACGGCATTCTATGTGTGTCTTCGAAGCCTGAACTTAAGGAAAATGATGTGTGAGAATTCTAATTCGCCGATTAATGTAGGGAACGTGGGGAATATAGGGAATTTGGGGCTCTTAAGGAAGTTGGAAGGATCTGGAGAAGGTGATCCTAGGCGATTTTGGGGAAGTTACAGGATCGTCGGGAAGTGTGTGGGGTTCAAAGAAGGTGGAAGGAAGTAAGCAAAGATAGGGAATCCTAGAGAAGCTAGTGGATCCTATAGCGGGTCGGAACATCTAGGGAAAGCTGGAGGATGCAGACAAGGAAGGGAGGAGGCAGGTGGAGGTAACAATGGTAGATCCATTTTTAAACACCACTGCTTTTACAAGAATCATACTGACCCGAACTATGCACGCGAGTTATTCTGGATGTAAAATTGTGTCACCCATTATCACAAGGCTTTCTTTTAACCGAACGAAGCTTCTGATATTCGAATAGAATTTTTCTTCGATTCAGAGAACCTAACATTGTCTGTAGAAATATGAATTCGAATAAAAAAGCGGAATAATCAGAATTCTTTTGCTCCGTGCGCCTCGGCGTTCCGTTTCAAAATTTATCCAACGTACGTTTCTCGCGGATTATGTGCATTTATGAAACGGAGTAGGGCAGCGTGGGAAAAAGAAAAAGAGCGAGCCAGAAAGCGGCGGGAAAAGGGGGAGCTCCGAGTAGCTTTCAGGACGAAGTCCTTGTAACGGCTGGCCGGCCAGCATATTTTCTCACAATTCGAGGATCTTCTGGAGACGAAATGGGATGCCTGTATTTTATTACCGTTCCAACTGTACGTTTCGCGAAAATGGCCGAATACCCTGCTCTTTCAAAAACGTAACTGACGTTGCCTTATTTTCTAATTTTATTCGAATCATTCTCAAAAAAGCAAAGAGAACTGTGGCACAAATATTCATAAATAAATGTAGTATCTTTGAAAGAAATGGTGGAACGTTGACAGTTCCACGCCGGAAGAAAATGGGTGACAAGTTCAGTAGTCGTATTTTGCGCCGGGCGCAATGTTAACTCGTAAACAGATAAAGAATTAATTTCGTGCCGCGGTACAAAGTACGACTCGAAACTAAGTCTGTCGAGACGAGTTTCTGGCCGTTTTTCTGGAAAAACTCTGTGGACGTAATAATACCGCACTCTTTGCTACTACCACGCGTGGCCTCTGCTATTATTCAAAAAGTACTTAAGCCGATTTCGCGGTTGTGTTACCGGGAGAAGGGTAATACCAAAGAGATACTCGTTGACCACATCGCAGTAACTTTCGTCGCAGTTCGCCTCTCTGTTTTCGACCTTCTCCTTTTGATCCTTTACATTGCCGTACAACAAAACCAGCCGAGATCAAGGAAGCCTTTCAGCGGATTTTCAAAGCGTACTTCGTTTTTAATTATCATTATTTCGAAAACAATTAAAGCTTTAAGTTACGCTCTACCCAAAGAATTGTTCAATTACTGCGGTTTTTTCACTTCCTTTCTCCTTTGAACACACTGTTGTACCTGCAGTTCGCTAAATACACGTATTGCTCCAGAAATGGACAATTGAAATATTTAGACAATCTACTTTCCAAATCATACTGCAATGTACGTATTATTGTCAGAGTCGGTTTGCATTTGAAATTGAAAAGGAGGAATTTCGTTTTGGAGGAATCTGCAAGAATACTAAATGTCACGTCAGATGCGATGCAACCAGTGACATTTTTATCATCTTTTTCCGGGACTTTGACAGTGTAATACGTGCCAAGTCTACTGCACGAGGTCTGTTATGCAAACCATAAGCATTTGAACAGCGTGTCGAGAGTAACGGAGTTCTGAGCAGGGCCTCGGATGCGACTATGGACCCCATGATGAGGCAACGGGGACTAGAACTCATACTGCAGAGTTAGTGCATAGTTACTTCCGCTATTTCACGCTTCTACGTTCAAGTCAGACTTCTTCTCTAATTTTTGTGCAACGTCTCGATAATCAGACAAACTTAACAACTTTTCCAAGAATTTTACAATAGGTGAATCTAGACGTGCAACAGATCCTTATATTATATTTTCATAGTTGGTCCATCGAGTATGAACTGATTCCATCTCTGAACCGTGAGCTTGAAACCTACATCTCTATTGTATGCTTACTTAGTTTAATTAATTTCAGGCGAGAGAACTAAATCCCAACATTATTGATACCATATGCAGGTACTTCCGCAGTTCAGGTATGTATGTAGCTCCCGAGGCAAATATCATATTGTATTAGGTGTGCAAATAAGTTCCTTCCCCTTTTTATTTCTACGACCATAATTTCTGACTAAATTCGAATTACTACCCGATTTTGGTGCCGTCTGAAAGAACGTTCTTTTAGTTCTAAGGAGAGTCGTGATGAGCGCTCTAAGATTTTCTAGTCGTATGCAACAACTTGGAGCAATATGGCATGCGAGAAGCATCATTTGCGCCACTGCTTACCCTTTGCATTCCAGTTTAGGAAATCAGCTGTTGAAGCCATTGAAATGGTTGTGCGACACTGGGAGAGAACGCTGTATCTTACAGAACATGTGAAACGTGGTACCAAAGATTTAAAGCCGGCAATTTTATTTGGAAAGATTGATGACGGTCAGTTAGAAGAATTGCTCAACAAAAATCCGACTCAGAAGCAAGAAGAATTGGCAGAAAAATTGCGAGTCACCAGACAAGATTTTATTACATTTTATGTACGTAAGGCTAAATAAATAGATTCTAGGGTCGGTGCGAGCATCACCGGAAGTTAGAGAACTGCATTCGGCTTTCTTCGAAATTTTCTAAGTCCCATCAACTCTAGCACCTTGCCTTAACTCCTAGCATCGTGTTAAAACTCCTCAGCTACTTACCACCTTATTCCCCTCGTGATATAAACCAACTTCTTCCAATTTTTACAATTCGATATTGGAATGCATATTCGATTTGATTTCGCTCGGAGACGTTCGAAGAAACGATTCGCACAACGCTTCTATGTGTCGGCTAGTCGGATAGCAAGAATTTTGGAAGTATTTTAAAGATTCTTTGAATCTGGCACCTAGCTGAAATTTCGTCGAGTCCCATCTTTCTCACGTCTCGGGGATACTCGAAATTCCGTACACTATAAAGTAAAGCAGCGAGAGTTCCGGGAATTTAGAGTATTCTATGAGGCAGGTAGCAGGGACTTTGAAATTTTATCGAAAATTGTGGATGACATAAGATTCGGATATATGGGACGAGGGGGTGGTACGACTTAGAATATTTTAGATTCATGTACGAATATTTGGTAATGCGTTTCACTTCAATTGACGAGTCATTTTCCGAGTTCCAATCTCTTGCGAGACATCTAGAATTTTCCGCGAGACCAATTTTTGCAACAATGAGCTGTCGAACTTCACATTCCATTCATAAACAATATTCTCGCTGCGAGATATTCGCGAGACCCGTCGAAAGAATTCGCGGCACACAATCAATTTTGCAACAGCCACCGTCATTTCCGTTTTTAGACCGCGCAGATACGCGCAATATTATCTTGCGGCATATGTAACCGCCGGTTTTGCACCGCAGTAAGTGTATGTTCCACCAATACGGCTCGATCTAACACACGCGTGTCCCTTTTCGCAGTTGACCCAGATCAGGCCGACGGATATGTATTTTTACGGAGCGGCGCGAAATTGAAGGAAATAGGACCGGCGGCGTAACGATTCCGTTAAATACGAATTTGCATATAATGCGCACGTAACGCGGGCTGAAAATTTTTCGACCGGGCCCGGCTCTCGCCAGAGACACCGATACCAATCTACATAAATATTTCGAAATATCGCGTTACCGTATCGAGCGCGCAACAAGCTATGTAGACCGAGGCACGCGATACTTCGACTTCTGTTTACGAGCCCAAGAATCGGCGAACTCTTTCAATCGTAAACTTGCATTGGAATCGACCGAATATATTTCTCCCCAATTAAAAAATTACTTTGCTGGTACACCAAGCCACTGAAAGCTAGCTACGAGCAATTCATTTTACATGATAGACCCGCCACTCTGTGCTGGTCAAGTTACCTCTTTGAAATTGTTTCTTTGCAATTATTGAGATTATAAAACCGTATTGGTCCGTGTCTCTCTTCCAACGTATTAATTAGATCGTGAATTTTATTAATTTCGGACAAAAACGAGCAACTACAAGAAACAAAGAAAAATGGGGCATTTTGTACCCAAGATCAACAACCCCACTAACTACATCGACTGAGAACGATTAGTTCAAAGACATGCTGCACCGAATGTCACGAAATGCAGCAAAGAAGATGGGACACTCTAGGATCACCAAGAGTGCCGAACTATCTGTCTTCTCGACCCGTCTATCTGTCTTTTCGATAAAAAGCCGGCCGCGGACAAAGAAAGCCATTCCACGCCACACAACTTCAATTAGTCGGTTACATAATTTTGCACGTGTCACGCAAATGCTCCGCGGCCATTAATCTCTCGCCAGTGTCCGGCAAATAATCCAGCCGCATTTCTTCGGCCGGCTGTCCGCGACCGGGCCAAAACGCGTCGCGTCGAGGCCAGCAAGCTTGTTACGTTGCGTTGTCGCCCTTCGTTTTTTCGGCGAGAATTATTTCCGCGCCGCTTCCAGCTCGCGTGGACAAAAAATATTTACCCGACACGCTGAACCGGGCAAGATGGCACATATGCATTTTAATTATTTCAACGTTGCGACGCTTTCCGCCGGCCACGCGGCCGAATGTTAGTCTCACTCTCTCAATTTCCGCGAGCACCAGCACTGCGAACGCGTGTTGCTGAATGGTTATCCAGATGAACGCTTTAGGCAAGACTTCCTTGCGAATTGATATTTATGCTCGGAAAATTGAATGTCATGAAGTTTATACGATTACGTGTGTTATTGTACTTTTGTCGTTTGTAGTAGTCTGTTCTTCCTTTGCGCTCGTGAGTATCGTGACACTTTTATCTTTTTCTTATTTTCACTTTCTGTTTCATTCGTTTTATGGAATACATTGTTTATATATGTAGATGTTGCCGTACTACGGGAAACGATTTCATTGGATTTATTCATTGTTATTGTACAGAGTTACATATCGGAAGTCCGATGAAATGGTACACCTGTTTGTAGTATTTGATGACGAAATGAAAATATGAACGTGGGTCTGAGGCTCGAAGGAAGAAGTACAATAAAGAATTTCTTCGTCAAACTTTATCCATACTACTGTTATACACAATTTATCTCAGACAGTACACGAAAATATCGATGAAGTGAATGGAACATCCTTTATTTTCTTGTGTTTCACAAGAAAAATTTTCGATGTATCGGGCTCTTTTTGAGGACACAACGCTGGAAGTGCTAAGTCCGGTGGATATTTCGGTCGTGTCGATAAATAAAACCTCGTCCTATCGATTCTCTGTTCGACATTTAACCGGCTTTGACGAGGGGTACCCAGCTTACGGAATCTTCAAAGCGCGGACCGTCTACAAAGGCCGCTTGAATTTCCCCTTTCTGGTGAGATCCGTCGAAAGAAACCGGAACTACCGGTTGTGCCTGTCTCGCCTTTGTGACGCAAGAGACGTAAATCCGTACTTCCCGAACGTCCGTTATATGGTCCGTGGAATACGATTGTTTCCAACGGAGCAGAGCTTTACGCGATCGTTTTCGCTAACGCCGGAACATTTTTCTTCCTCCACCTCCTCCGATTCCTTCGCCCATCCCCCCACTTTAAACATCCTTTGTAAGCGTCTCAAAAGAATTGTTGTTGCGCGAGAGCTCCATACAGTGAAATAATTGCGTCGATACCGGCCGATGGAAACAGACCGATCGAGATTTTCTTACTTAGGTTCCATCCTGGGCGACTCTTCCAGACAATCGTTCGAGACGATCATCCTGCACACTGGACGAAGTCTCGCCCCCTTTTAAATTGTCAAGGCGATTTATTGTTGCAGTGATATCGAGAAAATTTACAATGTACAATATACAATGTAAAAATCATTTTCAATGTACGCGATTTATTCCTGATATCCTTACTTATAACTAGGCTCCATTTTAGATACTCGTCCGAAGACAATTTTGTCTACGAGAAAAATTTATGAAGAAGGTTTCTTGATCCTTTATTCTATCGAGCCGGTTCATATCGTTACATAGTGAGATCGAGGAAATTTAAAAAGTAGCTTCCGGAGATTTGTGTAGTGTGATTCTCATTTTCGGTAAAATGACTTTCGGATTGTGAATGCGACTTATTCCTGACGGAATATGTAATGCGAGTTGTTCCCGCAGATAAATGGTAATGCATGGAATGTTTGAAACATGTTCGGGTGTAAGATTTCACGCAAAATCGGTCGAGAGCACGGTTCCCGTGTTTACGAAAGTCTCGAAACAAGCGGAACGAATCTCCCGATTCGACGAATATTATGATTTATTCAAACTTCCGGGGGAAGTTCTAGCCGCTCGCAGACAACGGGAGCTGAATTCACGGGATCACAAAGGAGGGTCTGAACTCACAACGGAAATCCATGTTAAAGCGAAAGAGATCCGATTACTGAAGTTCTTTCTAATTAATTTCGAACTCCGGCTGAAACTCCCGGGCCCTCCGAGTTAAATGAAGTTTGATCTATTTTTGTGGAAATTTCAGCAACGCGGCGGAAAAAGAAATTCCAACGCGTTTTTCATGGGACAATCTGGATGGCTGGATCTCGGCGAAAATTCGCGGTGACGCGAAAATGATCCACTTAGGCGATTATGAGAAAGGGACCCAGGGAAAATGTGGGGAAAGTCGTAAGTGCGAGGAAGTGCGATGGAGCCGTCGCGCAGGGGAATCATTAAAAAGTGGCAACCGGTTAGCGAAACGACTTCGAAAAGAGGCCCGAGCCGACTTCGCACCTAAAGCCCATAAATCATTCGTGGTTTTACGAGTTCAGATTCGAGGCTGTAAACAAACAGTTCGCAGGATACGACTGAAGTTCGACGGAAGGAAGCACCGACGAAGCACGTACCGTTACGCGTACGAGGAGTTACACAAGTTTCCGGGGTCTACGTGCGCATCTTGGAATGCAACGCGGAGTACATAATTCCTGAAATAAAAGACCGATCTACCGCTGGTAGAATTATTCCCTTCGATTCCCAGTAAATTACAAGCACGAAGAAGATCTGCAAGAACTGTGGGATGGAGAAGACGAAATTAGTTTGTAGGTTGAGTTTCGTTATTGCTGGAAATCAATCGTGCAAACCAGGATTCGAAAGGTGTTACGAAAAAACTTGCTGCATGGACTATAGATATTCTCTAAAGAAGAGCTCGGGAAAGTAGATTCTTCACAGTTTGAATAGAAGTTACAAAATATAAAGAGAAAAATCTGTCTGTGACAGGGTCGGGTGTGTTATTCATTCATGTTACAGAACTCTAATGCACTAATGCACTCTATAATGCACAGAACTACACAATGTCAAAGACGTATTACAGTTAACGTTTTTAAGTAATCGTCCTAAGAAATGTCCTAGAACTTGTTTCTATGGAATATTTTTATACAGTTACTAATTTATATGTTCCACGAGAATACTTTTGAAAATATGAAACATATATTTTTAAACATGAAAGACAGATGCATCGATGCAGGTGAAGATTATCCGACACGTCTGACCAAAATCGACCAGTTCTACTTACTGAACACCCAGACTGGACGACGATGTAAATAATGTAATATTAAGGTTGGCGCACACTAGACCGCACCGCGGCTGCACGCCGGCCGCCCGCTTCCGCTGTTTTGACTTTCTTCCATGTAGTTCATAGTTCTATGTTTTACATCATGCATGGGCAAATTTTTGTTCGATCGGAGGCATTTTCAAGGGATACCACCACTTCTCCCGGCCGCGCGTCTCGCTCCCCGCGGCGGCCGTAGTGCCGTATCTCTTGGAAATGCCTCCGATCGAGCAAAAATTTGCCCATACGTGATGTAAAACACACAACTATGAACTACATTGAAGAAAGTCAAAACATAAGAGGCGGTCCAGTGTGCGCCAACCTTTTAAAATGTACTATTTCGCTGTTTCCTATCCACCAGTCAGTAGAAACTCCAAGCGACAATGCAATAGAATGTTGCTGAAGAATAAATTTACAGAAACTGGACACAATTGTACAGATACAATTCGCACGTGGAAGTTTAACAGCAGTCAGTAAAAAGGTTATAAACCGAAGTAAAGAGACAATAAAAGGCGAGGACGGTAGTGATAGGAGTAGACGCGAGTTTTGAATAAAAGGTAGAAACGACAGAACGGCGTAGACAGGTCTTGGACGGCGCGCAACATAGTGCATTCATGCGACCATAAATAATGTCAAACCGAAACGATGTGACGCATCGCAGAACACGTGTGATGCCCTGTATATTAGATGACGTGTACTATTCAATTCGCTCTGAACTCGGCCCGGGCCAATGGCAGGCACCTGAAACGACTCGGCTGTTATGCTATTCTCACGTACCACCTATGTACTCGCCATGGACCACCATGCACTATTCATGACCGGTTTGGCCAAGGTTCACCAGAACGAACAGCCGTTTCGAGACAGGGTGAGGGGCAGAACGGCTATGGGGAAGGTGGTTATAGCTGGCTTCATGGCTTCCGGCATGCATATTATGCTGCGTTGAAATGATGCATTGTTGAAACGGCGATAAACACATTATCTTAGCTAATTAAATGCTCTGGTATTCGTCGTAAACAGGTCTTTCTAGGCAATGGCTAGTGCTTCGAAGTAAATTCGAATACAGCGGCACAAGATGAACGTCCCGTATGGATCTTATGGCGTTAGAAAGGAGAAGGATCTACGCTGCAAAGACTTTCAATTTAGTTACATTCGCGATTAATTCTGTCATACACAGTGCATTTAGACAATTTAAGAGAAACGAAGCAAAATTAATCCCTTGGCATACGAACTAAATGAAATTCGATGAGTCCAAGGATATCGGTTAAGATACCATTTCTAAAATCTGCGTATATGATTTCCGGTGGATTTTGTCCTCGGCCTAAATATAAATCCCAGAGCAAGAGTTCTTAAAAATCGCATGAACCACAAAATATATAATCCGTTCGTACGAGTCTAGCGAGCCACGAGAGACGCACGGGACTCCATTTCCGGCGGTCTGAAAAGCGCGCAGGACTTATTTCGCAGACACCGTCGGAGCCGCGGGTACAACAACGGCGCTGCGATACATTTTTCATTTACATCGCGGCTTCGAGAGCCGTTGAATATGAAACGGCAATAGAGTTGCGGTCCACAGAGCCGGGGCACGAGCTGAAATCCTTTAAGAAGGTCGGGACACGCATCGTGGGACGGATAACTTCGGGAGAACGACCGAGGAGTCGCGTTTTCACGTTGAATCGCGGTTGTTTAAATTTCTCGGGATCGCGGGGAAACTTCCCCATTTATGCGTTGTTCGGGAAGCATTATCAGAAAAAAAAAGTTGAAAGAGAAGGAGCAGCGAGAGGTGTGGCAGAAGAGCGTCGCGGAGCGTCGTCTCTATTTTAAAGAAATTCAAATCCTATCTGATATGAAAGTTCGTAGAACAGAATCGGCGGCGCGGTGGGCGGTTGTCGGTCGTATGATAGGAATGGTAGGGGGCAACAAGGGGATGAGTGGGGGGCACGACGCATTGGGGAAAAGAAGCTGACACGGCTGAATTGCAGAGCCAATCGGATAAGTGCATTCCTATAGAGCCGAGACGCCCAGTCCAATCAGATATACCGTAGTCTTTGACGTTTCTCATGTCGTATCGCGCGATCTTTCGCGGCCTCTGTCTCCTCCGCGCCCCCCGACGTGCCGCCCCCTTGTCGCCCTCGACTTTCCACCCCGTGTTCACCCTCTCTCCGCTCTCTTTTTCTTTCTATCGCCCCCGGGCATTCCGTCGGGGAATCCTGACCGCCGCGGCGCCCGACATCAATCCGCGGGGGCTCTGTGTAAAATGAGGAGAAAAGCCACGGGAAATGAATCAAACGTCTCCGACGTTTCAATTATTTCCTACGGGTGCTGGCTGCCTGTATCTGCCGCCTTTTCGTCGCCCTTCCTCTCTCCCTCTCCAGCACACTCTCTCCCTCTCTGTTTCGCTCGTAGTCGTCTCTGGGGAAACGGCTGACTTAACTGGGAAAATAAAAGGCAATTTAACGTAACAGCCGCCTCGTTGTCTGAACAAATGCGTGACTTTCCTTCGGAACACTGTAGGCTGCGTTCCGAGAGGCCGGCGAGTCCATAATTATTCGATCGACGCAGATTTTACACTTAATTCTAGCCGTTTGATAGCGTCACGATGGAATCTCTTCGATTTTTTGCTGAAATCTGCATTTTATCAACACATTCCTTCGTTTAAATAATGAGAATGTGTCCTTTTACAATTTATACCCATAGAAATGAAGTTTTCGAACAATTTCATGTGTATCTTTACAGTCTGAATAATCGTAAATTAATAATATAAGAACGCGTCATTTTGTGCCAACATCTCTCTCTCTGCTTCTTTATCCAATTCTTCAAATTTAACCAGCGTTCCCAGACTTTTGTGGCTGACTATGATCAGTGCACTCTCTGAAACATCAACGACTCAATCGCAACCAATTTCGATCCACAAAAATGATCCTACCCGTAACATAAAGCCACCTTTACGTCAGGATATCTCTTCGAAAAGCACGAAGCCGGCGTTCTGGGGCCGGGTATCAGAAATAATGGGAAGCACTTGAACGAGGGATTGAAATGATAGGAAAACACGCCGATGTTTCGCGTCAGGAAGCTAAAAGCATGTCGGACTTGTTAGTAGAAGATCAACTTCCTTCGGTATCGTAACATTCCGTGGAACCAAAGCACCGGACAAGTAACATCGATCGAGCGATTAGATCAAGCTTCGACATCGAGCTTGCGGGTGAGAGATACCTGGGGGCAGAGAGCGTGGATGGCAACGAGCGTGTGGATCGAATAGGGAAAGCGGACAGGAGAGAGTAGACAGTGCACGGATGGCAGCGTGGACGGCGCGGCGTGCCGTGGCTCTCCGTAGGTAGAATAATCGGATAATTAAGTTCCGCGAAATGGAAGGCTAGCGCCTGGGAACCGAACATCGGGCACCGAAAGCTCTCGACAGCGCAACGCATCATCGCTATTCTCTAATTAACGTCGCTAATCAGAATCGCTAGGATAACGCGATTATACCCGGCCAGACTGCCAGCTACGAATCTGACGTAGCCGCTCGACTGATTGACCAAACCTGCGAAACCGGTGACGTCATCGAACGGATGTAACCAGCCTGATTCGTACGATGCCAACCCCCGTACGTGCAGTCGTTAATGCGAACGATACCTAATCGCATCTACCCGCCCCTCTCCCCCGCATAACCCCGCCCCATCTCGCTGAGCGGCTGTCCGCCGATTCCAGCCCGGATTTACCTGTCGTCCTGTCAGAAACCATTAAAACGGAAAAGTACACCTTGCGCATTCTACTTGAGGGCTTTGCCAACGATTATGCACCGATTTCCGACGGTTCAATTTAGCCACAACGAACGCTTTGTTCATTACTACCATTGTTGTGTTGCATTTATGCTGTTCTTGATCAGCTCCAAATTACAGCTCACTGATTTGTTTCGTTCATTCCGTTTCTCGAAGACTGCGGCAAAATTATAAGCAAGCTTACGAGGTCTGGCGATTTATGTTGAAACGTTCACTATTTGCGACACATTTATATGTTCTTTGCAGTGGTCACAATCAGACTGCGTATTTGTGTGGGGCCGTGAGCCCCACACTACCCCCCGCCACCATCCAGGGAGGTGTACGTAATTGTATGTCCCCCACATCCGTAAAAAAAAAGCGTCTAATTGAATCCATAGTATTTCGGTACCGCACGGGCGTCGCACGTTTAGAAAAATGGACATGTGTAGCGGGCCTAAGCGAAATCCAACAGCCAGTTTATATTAACGAATGGAACTCGATAGGGAAAAAAAATTACGTGGGATAACACAAGCCGTGATGCAATGTTTGCGAATGAATGAGTCTATAGATCAATAAATCGTCGGCTTACAGCTACGAAATTCTCGAATAACCGGGGGAAACCCTCTCGGAGGCCGACGTGAAAACGACTGTAATAAAAAAGGCGCTCGATGACCGCATCCTGTCGATCTCGCAATCGCCGATACTAACAAGCTCGTCGTTTCCTCGCTTTATCACATTCGGAGCGCGGAACTGCGTATAAACTCTCCGGGCCGATTGTCAGAAAGGTTTCTGTGCGCATCGCGAATTTTTCAAACGTCGTTTAACAGTCTCGCCCCGTAAATTCGCGGCTCGAGACTGCACAGGCCCGACTCTCGACGAGAGGGTAGATTGGCAAAAAAAAACATACAAACACACACACACACAAACAGATCGACACAGCGACAGACACGGGTACAGACGTAGACGGATACATACACGGTAAAAGAGAGAAGAGGAAGTATATAAAAAAAGGGGGATAGAGGGGCGGGAAAACTAGGAAAAATAGAGGCGCGAGAACTGAAACCAATGCGCATCCGCCACGTTTGCTCAGTTCGGTTTGTCTACCCTTCGTTGACACAGAGTTGCTCGCACACTAGCGAGCGAAAGCCTAGCACGAGCGTACGCGCGCGCGTGTACAGACTCCTCGTTTGGTCGCCGCTGCTCTGCTCTGGCGGGGGAAAAAAAAAAGGAATTTATTTTTCCGTACAGTTTGCGCTGTCACGTTTAATTTATCCGTTTCAATTTCTCGCGTGTTTAAAATACATTTCGGTCCGCTAGTTTTTCATACGCGTCGCGCCACGGAAACGCGCGAGCACATTTGTTAATTGAGACCACTGTTCGCAGTAACGCGCCGCACAAACACGACCGGCAGACTTTCGGCTTTTACGAATGCAATGATGGCGGAAGAGATACGCGGGCTCGGTCAATAAAGATCCAGACTATTAGCCAGCGCCGAATATAAACCACTGCGACATGCATCCGCTACCTTCGGGCCTGCAAACGCGCAGTTTTACACTCCTGGTGATTAATTGGACGTCTCTTTACACAGTCTTTCTTTGTTCTGTTTTGGATCCTGTCATAGTGTTTGCGTCTGAACCTGGCCCACGAGAAGATAACTTCTCTCTCTCTCTTTCTCTGGTGAATTTGTTTTCAATGCTGCATTAAGGGTTGCTATCAAATAAAGGGAGAACAGATTCGTTTAATATGAATTTTATTCGGGCCTACAAGTTATGATTCACTATTAAGCTTTTGTGGTAGAGAATTATTTATAGAGTTTATCTTGAAGCATTGATTGCATTTATTCTCTGAAAATTGTTGGTTTCTATAAAAATTTGTTGGACTTCGTCTGAGAATAATTAAGAGTTTTAGTTGAAAATATCCAGTATTGGGATACTAAAAAATTATTGCTCGAAGAATAGAGGAACGTAATAAGTAAAGGATTGCAAGTAGCTCACAATTGTGAAGGCTGTGCGTAATTGATGCAGCAATCGCAGCAAGAAATCGCATTTGCCCGGGGATCCGCATTATCCCGGTAACAATCGAACGTTAGGTGACTTATGGACGGCAGAGCAAACAGTGTCACGCATACGCGTCCGTCTGTCACGGTAGTGAACAAGGAGCCGCCGCGTTGACCGTAGCCAACACAAATTTCCTACTTCCCTGTCATGTGGTCCAACAGTTTCCAAGCGCATCGGACGAACGCTCGTGTCGGGGTTAAGTAAAGGATCAGTGGTTGGTCGTGATGGGAGGCTGGGCGAGGATGTTATGACGTATTACGCTGTGTCGTTGCTACGAAAACAATGTGATTAGTTACTGTAATTGTGCGCAGGTAACCAACCCCGTCGGCCCACCCTTTATTCTCCCTTCTCCGGGAATCTCTCTCCCTCCCCCATTCTCTCTCTCTCCCTCTATCTCTATCTCTTCGCTTCCCTGCGCCAGAACCACCCCCGTTGCACCCTCTCCAACCCTCGTGACGCGCGTTCCTCCGTCCACCACCGCGTATAATGGAACGCTCATCCATTTTCGCGATACCTTTGTCCTTCCCGGGGCACGTGAGGCGCGACTCGCTTTAAATACTCCACGACGAAAATTTTTATTACGCCACGCCGCTCTCTAATTAATGAGACGATTCTGCGGATTCCCCGCCAATTTACCGCGTAACTCGATTAAAACTTCAACTTCTTCCCTCCATTCGCGGCTTCGGATATTGTTTAACAGCGGTTTCGAATCGCTATACATTGATGGTCACCCGTGAAAACCTGTAGACTATCTTTATGCAAGATGTTGTATCGAGAAATGGAGGTTACGTAACAGTTCACTTCCTTTCTTGGACAATTAAATGTTACGCTAAATTCTAACGATGAAATGAACAAGACTAGACTGATACTTTCAACCCTTTGTTCGCCCCTCAGGCGAGAATTCAGATACAGTATAATTCTTCTCTCTTTTGTGACCGTGTTGTAATATGATATGCTTGTTTAACCCGTTAGACTCAAACTGCAAAAGTAGGTCATTCATGACTGACGCAGTTTCCAGTGAGTTATAGCTCTTTACCAAATCTGACAATGTTCATGTAGTACCTTCGATTATCCTACTTTGAGATTGTCACAATGATTTCGACAACTAATCTGTTGAAATATTTGACAGATTAAGAAAAACACGTGAATTTTAAAAACTGTTTGCAGACGTCCGGACCTTTCACTGTTTCAGGATTAAAATATGAGATCATGAGTAAGACACACATGTGAAACAAAAATTAATATTAAGCAGATAAGAATCTTCAACGCAAGTATTCTTGAAAAGCGTATACGAGGACTTGATTATTTATTTCCTCGAGTAAAAACTGTCGTGAATCCGACCATCCCCGGCTATAGTTGGAACACCGTGGCACTCGTCCGCATTCGAGACCCCGCAATCCTATATAAGTTCCTGGGGACAATGAAAATTAGCCACGACAGTTCGGCTTAACATTTTAATTGCGATCGACCTGGAAACGCCCGCGCGTTAGCAATGGCGCCGCGGAGAGAGGCCGCCGGTTAACCGGTCGCTCGGTCGAGTTCCACGCCGCTACGTGCGCCAGCGAACCACTGTCCAGAACTATCTTCCATCCAGGTATTTGCAAACTAACTCAGCCACCGGACTGCGCTCGCTGCACACGCCCCGTGTTTATGCACGTCCGTCTCTGTCCATGCTGACCGCGCGTGCATCGGCCCGCTGCGCGTTGGCCATCTAGCTCGCTGCCGGGCTGGCTTGTATGCGGGATAGATTGCCGCTGACCCGCTGTTAAGTTAGTTCGCCATGTTTCGTGCCGCTGTCCGGGGAGTAATTCTACTAATTAAATCAGCGGCCTGCTGGACGGTTAAAGCGCCGCGAAGAGACAGCGAAAAATTGCCCGCCGCCCTTCGTATATCGGCGACCGCTCGCCTAGCAACGCTGACATCGATGCCCGGGATTATCGTACATTTTCTGGATCATTAATATACAGCCGTCTACCGCAAATTTTGTTGTAGGAGAATCTGCAAGTGAATGTAAGGACAAAATTTTACTCAACCGTATCCGCTTTCTAGAATCTGAAGATAGCTAGGGAAACTATTAAAAATTATCAAGAAATTATTGTAACATCATATTGTACCATCGTCGTTCCCGAAACGTTATAGTAGATGTTAGTTATCACATCGTCCAGGTGATCATGATTTATTGATATCCAAATTGTAGGAACCGAGCAGTAATGGACGGAAATGTATCGTATTTACTCATCTTGGAATATTGGACTGTGCACAGACGTTGTCCCCCGGGAGCAATTAAATTGGAAAAATTGTAAAGAAATTTAGTGTACACAACTACGTTAGGACGGAACTTAACTTTTCCAAGCAAAGAATTGTGTTATCTAGGCAAGACCAACGCGAGAATCCACGTGCTAATTCATGAGAACCACATCACAATGGTTAATTGTTCGCAACATCAACTTTTCAATCCCATCAATTAAAAAATATTGAAAATACGTCTGCTAAATATCTGGATATAGAAGACAGTTCTGGACAGTGGTTCGCCGCGGCGCGGCGGTGCTCTCCGCCACTGCTGACGCGCAAGGGATTCCAGGTCGATCGTAATTAAAATGTTAAGCCGAACTGTCGCGGCTAATTTTCATTGTCCCGGGAACTTATACAGGATTGCGGGAGCTCTCGAACGCGGCCGAATGCAACGATGTTCCAACTATAGCCAGGGATGGTCGTATTCGCGATAGTTTTTGCTGGAGGGGGTGGAGGAGGCGACCGATAAATTGCGGAACAGCTCGTTCCAGCTATCGCGGATTTAATTACGTGACAAAGTACGGTGTGTCACGAATTCTTGCCGGTCCACCCGCCCCCCTGACTCGTCCCCCAACCCAGCCTGTTCGCTCTCTTAGACAAGCGATCGATCGATCGCGAAATTTTCGGACACAACCAGAGCCTGGAACGCCGTAAAGACACGAGTGGAGTACGTGGCGCGCGGAGCTCCGGCCTGTTAAAGTTACCGAACTTGCCGACTATCTTGCTCCCGAATATGTTCCCGTACGCTAGCACAATGTTCTTGTTACACTTGGTCAGAAATAACGACAGGAGTCGTTAGAAGTTGTACGTACAATTTCCGGACTAACTTAGCCGCCGACCGAAACCGAGCCCGCACAAAGTCATAACGCCATGGGCCCACCCCCGTCGACCATATCAGCCTTTCGACCATGAATAAATTACGTCGAGTGGTTCTTAATACTGTCCGAGAGTTAGCAATTAAATTTAGAAGCCGACCGTTAGGGGAAACGGTCTTTAAAAGATTACCCGCCGCCGCGAAATTGAGAAAGTTCGCGACTCCGCATTCTTGGCGGGATCGGTTCAAGAACGGGGACTAAATGTTCCGTGGCTCGTGTGTGGGTCCTGAGTGGCTTCAAACAAATGTTCGTGAGTTGTACATAATTTAGAGACAGTTTGTTTTGTACGCAAAATTGACTTGGAAATTACAAAACAAACACTCGGAGCTTCTATAATAGTTCCTTTAAGTCACTCTTGCTAGGGAAGAAATGCGATGCCGAAGCTATAGTTTTTGCACATGCAAACTTTTTATACGAATTTTATTTTGTCATCGTGTCTATTAGCTTGTAAGTGTAAACACCGTTATTATCAGTTTTCTCGATGATGAACATACCTACACTAAATACAAAATGATTAGTATAAGTAGTGTTCCTCGGATAATTTTATTACATCGCATTATACCGACATAAAAATGTGCTTCGGCAAGTAGGTACGTCTACGAGGACGATAAGCTAATGGAACACTGTGGAAAAAGTTTGATTACCAACAAGAGAGTTAAAAGAACGAAATCACACTGATAGTCTGACGTATGGGGTTTCGCAAGCGCGAGTCTCTGCAATTTGAATTCCGGGTGGGGTCATTAACGAGAATTTATTCAAACAAATAACTCTTCAGTCGAAAAGAAAGGAGATCAGCCCTCGAACAGCTAATTCATGCGGTCCCCCTATGAATCTTGGGAAAAATAATGAATAACGGCGGTCCATAAATCGCGGGAACGCCGTCGCCCGGTTTGCAAAAAGTAAAATCGTATAATTTATCGCGTTCGCGAGGCAACGTACCTGGGCGGAAGTACCGGCTGCGGGGACCTCGGTAACGTCGGCCAGAGAAAGAGAAAACAAGAAACCGCTGTCTGGCGTGCTCGATGGAGCGAATACCCATTAAATTTCCGGCAGACTCGGGGCCCCGCGTGATTTGCTTAATGACGTGGCGGATTCTCATGCGCGCGTGTACACGCACACACAGAGAGCGAGAGAGAGAGAGAGAGAGAGAGAGAGAGAGAGAGAGAGAAAAAGAGAGGGGGGGAGAGAAAGAGGCCAGAAACACCGTCTAACGATACGCGTTAGGATCGCGGCACCCAGGCGAATTTCCACGGAAACAGAATTCGCAAGTGTTCCGCCAGGTGTTGCACGATCGCGCCAAGGCGCGCCGATTTTTGCAGACGCCCGCGTTTCCCGCTCGATTTCCAGCAGCCTGGTCTCCTGTCTGCTCGTCCGTCTGGCTAGCTCCTTCACTTTCGCACCGTTCCTATTAGTTTCTTTGCTTTTCGGCGAGTCTCTTTTAACGCCGACACGCCAGACGCCGCTTATTAATATCGCGCTTATGAATACGGAGCCGCGACACAACTGAAACAGGAACGCGGTCACAGGTGCTGCACGGATCGGTGCATTTCACGTGGGATGCTCCGCGGATTGATTAAGAGTATACAGTTTTTGTTTAGACAGTATTCGATTACAGTGTGCGCAATTAAATTGATGAAATGAATTTTTACTTTTGAGGTTGCACGAAACGGGACCGATCGTAATGATTCCAAGTGTCGATCTTCTTTTTCTCTGAGTAGCCACGATAATCCCCACCTCGAGCTGCAGAACCCCTTGTGGTGGGAGTTGCTAGCAGAGAATAAACGAGGTTGCAACTAGCGGTGTCCTACTGTAGATTCCTTAATAAATTTCTAAATTTTACGAAACACCGATGGTAATTTTGAAAGACCTGGTAATCAAAAGGGCATATTTGGCAGATAATCCTTGAATTTTAAATTCGGTCATTCCGATCTGAGATTGCGCTGTTTGATATCTCGGGGCTCGGCAATCGCAACTGGTAATCCGAATGATTAGGGGTGGAACCGCACCATAGTAAAACAGGAATTCTTCGGTAAGTTGCTGCGGGAAGTTCGAGCAGCCTTATATTACCCGACGTAACACGCTCCCTGACACGACACTTCCCTTACTAAATTACCTCGGCAAGTACAGACAAACTTTTCTTGGCATTTCCCGCGAATATCACCGTGCAGTAGACACGACGCAAAGGAAGTTTATGGAAAGCCCGTACATCGTTTCGGAGCTATCGACTGTTTAACAGCGCGGTTTTACGGTCGGGCCTCCGTTGCAATACTGACGTTAGATGGTGGCGGCAACCGCGCGGGATACGCTGCAACACCGTAAACCCTTATGCTCGCCTGTTGTCCTGTCTTTTCGTAGCGTCGGAACAGTGACTATTTGTTCGGCGAACGACAAGTTTTGAGCACCGGCGCGATGACGACTCGTCGCGCTCTCTGTTTCCCTTCGTTTCTTTATGAGGTGCGTCAAGTTATAACTTTTCACGATGGTATTTGAGTCGAACGGGAAATGGAAAATTCTGCGGTGCCCGCTGATCTCTGTGTCTCCGCTTTTTTCTTCTCCTTTACGTGCTCCTCGAGTGCGTAAACATTTTGTTGCCGAAGGTGTCGACATAAATGAGCGTAGTGCCATAACGGCGCCTAATAGTCGACACAGTTTTCCCGTGGAACAGTTCTTCATAAGCTCTGTAACGGAATAATTTACCGTCCGTTTTTTCCTGTAATACCGTGGACGTCGCGATGAAAATCGTGAGTGGGCTCCGCGCTTCTATGTCAGGCTGGATTGTTTATAACTTCCTGGAATCAACGCAGCGGTTTGATGGCATCTTTATTTTAATATGCTGGACTTAGATTTCTTTGAAATACAGTCGGATTTATCCTAACCACAGAGTTGGAGATTTTAATAATATTCCTCCTCCCTCTAATATCAACATTTTGAACAGCTTTTTTAACTCGCAAATTAAACATTTCTTCCGACCTAGAATAATTCCATTCTCTATGATTTGAAAAATACTTAAAGTTCGTGTATAAAACTAGAAAATAAAAACTTACACATCGTTGCTTGCCAATTTCGTTATTTGTTACGAATTATTTTTATTCTGACCTATGCAATTCGTATGGAACATTCCGATGAACCATTTCGCGCGATTTGCTTCTTTGGAGATTGCAACTTTCGTCGATTCCAAACGTGATTATGCGAGCCAATGGAATTGGTTCGATGGAATAATACGTCAGTATCGCTTAAACAAGCAACCTCCGTGCCGTTGTTGCCCTCAGTCGAATGCTACACTAATTAAGCAGAATTAGAGTGCAGTTACCAGCGAAGTAATTCCATTGGTTATTTTCAACGGGGGAATCTGGAACGGAGCCGGTCAACCTCAATACCCGACATCTCGGTAAGGAGGAAAATGCCGCAAATCCAATTATAAATTAAGGATCTCTGGAATAGAACTCTGGCGAAAGACTCTCCGGTACTCCATTCGAATAGCCGAACTTTGGCCTCCTTCTCTTTTTAATAGACTTTTCCATCGGACAGGGGAACGAATTCCTTTCGTCGAACGAAATAAAAAATACCACCGGCGAACGGACGAATATTCATTCCCTGTTTACAAAGACGGCTATTCTTGTCTGCAATGTACATATACTCTTTGCCGTAGGATCGTCAATCGATACATAAATTGCATAGAAAATATTCTTTGTATCCTTGTAACCGAAAGAGATATTTAGGTGGTTGTGCTATCACTTAAATAAATTGTAAGAAAATGAAGAACTATGTAAAACATTACTATTCCACTTAAAAATATTAAAGGAAGTTCAAGTTCTGCCTCAGACTTTATGAAAATCCATTTGTTCGTTTTCCACTAAACAATGGAAAATATTTATCTATGAATGGATACGTTCAAAAATTTTGAGCCGCAACTCTTAGTCCTTCGAGACCAAAATCGTGCAACAGAAAATCGGACAGGATAATTTTTGCACGCGCTTCGCTTTCGAAAAAGACCGATCGATTCGCGAAAGCAGGAAAATGAAACGGTCAAAGGCAATTTAAAAGTATTTAAATGTTCGGCAGCTGAGTGAATTTTGCCCGGCACAGACGTGTGCGTGACAATAAAAGAGCCGGGGTATCCAGGCATTTACCGCAAAAAACTAAGGATAGCAGTTCTATCCGTCCACTTTTGTGCCTTTGTTCAAACATTCATGTTCATCTGGAATTCCCACAGCGACTGTCACTGTCAATGCGAGAGCGTTATGAGAACAGAGGATAGAAAGCGAGAAAGAGAGAGAGAGAAAGAGGAGGAAGAGGTTGAGCCTTTCCCGCGAATTATTCAAACCGTCGGCCGTGCACGCTGTCACGGAATAATACAAGAATCCGTGCTGGAAATCGCGTGTCCGTGGGCGTTGCCGATTAACCGTGGCAAACTCTTAATTTCCGTAGGGCTAAATTCAACGGTCGATGCGTGCACGCGTTATTAAACGGCCGGGCACATCTGCACGGCCTCGAGAGACTATGCTCGACCAGGCGATGTATAAATGAGGGTGAATAGATGCCCGTACGTAGTAAATACATACGGGCCAGTCGAGGTCGAGATAGCAGAAGGGTAGCCCGATGTGTTGCACGTCCCTGGCATCGCAGAAAACCGACGGGGTGGGAATGGAGAGATACTTGAAGGGTGGCTGGCAAGGTGGAGAAAACGCGGAGCTCGGTTAATGCGAGTCCGAGAGCGAGGACACCCGCTGAGCTCTGTGGGAGTTAACGCGGGAATCGCGTGTTTTCGCCGTTAAACACGGAACGCCATCGAACTCGACCCGAGAAAGAGGTCGGGCAAGACCCTTTCGAAGAAGACCGAGAGACGGTACCCTGTTCACGGATATTCGTGACTTCCGGTTTTCATACGAGCTCCGAGACTATACACAATTTTTTCTTTCGGTGAGGGACTCGGTCCGATGTCTTCACGATGAACACAGTTTATAAAGGTTTACCCCTTGTAACCCCTTACGCCCGTGTAACTGGGGTTTGGACTTGTTCGACAGATCGGGGATGATCAAACTGCCCTAAGGCACGTTCCAAGTAAACTAGATAGAGTTGATACATTTTTCGAAACGAGGCACTATTAAAGGACAACGATTATAAATCTATACTTTACCTAACAGCTAATAGTCCTTTACTAGTCCTCCATAATATTCCTTTACCTAAAAAAGTATTCTTTCAACTTATTAAGGAAGTAACTTCGTGTGATTTTACGGAACTGTTTAGCTAACTTGGCAGTCGAAAGATGATAAATATGGAAAAAAACCGACTAGAATCTTAAATAGAGGATGTTCATCCAGACCCAGCGCACTTCAATGACGCACCTACATGTTTCAGTGATTGAAGATCGTATTGTTCAAGGCAAACTAATTGCTGCAAATCGGATCTAATCGACGCAGATCCGTTTTTCCACAGTCGGAATAACCAAGCGTGGAATAGTCGCGTTCATGCGGCTCACGCTCCGCTGGCAATCAGAAGTAACGAACTAGTTTGCGGCGGGGCACCCTGTCAGCACCAGCAGCAGCAGTGGTAGGGTACTATATCGAAAGTTCAAGCCGAGCAAACGTGTACACGAAATCAGTTGTCCTCGAGAGCCCCCGGTGTTATGTTCACGAATAACAGATACCAGATTTATGACGTTCCCGTGGAGGTCACGATGAATCTAAGAGGATTATCGTTGCGTTGGGGGTTATGAACACCCTTGGGAACCCCCGCTGGTCAAGATAAGACTTTCACGCTACCTACACTCCGAGATCCACGCGTTTACCGACGGGAACTCGTACCATCGCCACCCACGCCTTTCAGGCACCCTGATAAATTACTCAGCACCTTTCCCATCCATCGCTCCCGCGGTAGTTTCGACCACGCGCTCGCCTATCACCGGAAAACCTTATAACCAGCGGGTAAGCTTGACCGAGCTCCCTTCAACCGCGTTCTCATTGCGGGAAACACGGAAGTTCGAAGATATGCCTCGGATACGACGGCCGACCGGGGTTAACATTGTTCGCGTTACTACGAATAATAAAACGTTCCTTATTGTTAACGACTCGTTCGTTAACTTTACCGCAGTTCCAGCTCAATTTGCTGCGAATGCATTACCCGTTTAATCTTCGAACCGCAAAGTTTTTGGCATAAAGAACCTTCTACGATGTTTCTGTGAATGTACCGGTGGTACTGTATGCACAAGTTCATTATGGTAATTGATATTTCGTGAGCAAACGACTTGAGATGTTGCCAATCGTATTAAGATGGATAGGAGCTACGAACTGGAGAGACCATGTAATCATTTATAAAAGAAACGTTGGATGTCTGTGAACAGACAGGAGAAAACAATATTCTTTAATATACTTGAAAATTGGTTGGCATATTTGAACGAGGCTGAATCCTTCATTTATTTTAGTAATTGATTCATCGTGGACACTGTTTCAGACGTTCCCAATAATATTAAAAGACACACAGTATTTACTTCCTGGTTTTAGAAACATTCTCTATAATAATCAAGTTTTAGTTCATCCTATGACCTGGATAGTTAAAACAGGGGCAGAATTGTTTAACGAATATGAAGGCAGCTTGGTTCTCTATTATTGGATGATCTTTGTAGGCGTTCCTCGGACCATCGATTCCATTATCTCCCAGTAGCCAAGTGCCCGCGAGAGAATTACAGCAAGGTGGTTATATCGGTTAGCTCGTGAAAAGCAATCTATAGGAAACTATATTTCTTCTGATTTATGACAAAATCCTACATAGTAAGTGGTCTAAGGGCTCCCACATCCACCCTCCGCTAACTTCCCCCGAAACTCATCTCGCCCCAGTTGTACATCATCCGTGATTTATACCACGACACATTTTTGAGCATCGTCTGGATTCGACCATTTACTCCTGTGGATCCACACTATTTCACATGTGCCAATCTCCGCATTCTCGATACTTCAACACCAAACAAATCATAGCAAACCAGACGGATCCTGTAAAAGTCCAGAGAAAGAGGGAGAATGCCTGCAGTCTTTCGGAATCAATTTCTCCAGGGTGTATATAGATTTCCCGAGAAAATACCGGAGATAGGAAAGCAACGAATTCAAAAAGAAGAAGAGATCATCGTTGGCAAAAAAAACAGGCGCATAGTAAAATCCTATAAAAGTCCAGAGAAAGAGGGACAATGTCGCCAGTTTTTACAAATCAGTTTCCCAAGGAGGATATAGATTTCACCAGAGAAGAAAGGGGATAGGGAAAGCAACGAATTTAAAAAGAAAGAGGAAGATGCAGCGCCATGAAGATAGAAGACCGGAAGTGCTCGACGGCGACGTTTTCATCGGCGATTGGCGGATGGCAAGGGGAACGGCGCAGGAACGGAAGATCTACGATCCTGGGAGGACCTTAATAATCCCGATTCATAAAGCCTAGTATCCCGGCCTCGATACGCTGGTGTCGACCACGAGTGGGCTGATAAAGAATGACGATCGTAAGGGAAGAAAGTTGCAGGGCGCTTATCGCCCAATAAATTCTACTTCAGCCACAGTCTCTCCTTCACCCCCGTTCGCCGAACCTCCTCTATTGCCGGTTTTCCCCGTTCTATTCCGTCTCGTTTCGTTTTCGAGGCAGCCGCTGCAAAACCTGTGTAATTATCGCCCGGTAAGTTCCAACTAAATTTTCCGCTAACGACGATTTACGATCGAATTAACAGATTGCCCGGCGGCGGCTATACAGCTCCGTGTTCTTCCCGCTTCGACGTCCTTCCGGTTTCTTTCCCTTCTCCAGAGTTTCGCGCGCGTTCTCCTACGAAATGCAACAGCGAAATTTCGGGGAGGGAAACTTTCGGGGGAGTAAACTTTGCTACCTAATAAAGGGAGCAGGCCATGCAAATTAAGTTTGATTCTGCCCGGCGCGGCGACGAATCTCGTCATCCGCCACACTCTTTCGTTGCAGCGCGAGCGCATCGAGTCGGGCCCGGGGGGTAATGGGATTTTCTGCCGGTAAGATGAACGAGCCAGTGATTGAAGTAATCGGAGAAACTATCGGCGATTCGCGATTTTAAAATTGCTTTCTTGCTGACTGCCGTCGGACGTTCCTCGATTGCGCAGAAAATTCATGGTTATCCGTTTTGAATGGGATGCGAATTGATTGGAGAATGCCTCGCCGAGAAGAGAGAGAGAGAGGGAGAGAGACAAAGATAGAGAGAAGGTAAAGACACAGAGAGGCTGATGGTGGTTACAGATGAATTTTGATTACGTGTCTCGAGAGCGGGTACGCGAAAAGTTGGATTTCATATTAATGTATCAAATGCTTGTTCGAGAAAATTGTCCCTATTCACGGGGGCTGAAGAGATTCTCTCCACGCTCTAGTTTCTACCTTGTCCGGGACGTTCGACAATGGCCATTCAATTTCTACCGCTACCGAAAATCTTTTTGTCGGGAGACGATTAATTCTCTCCGCGAAAGGAACGATATCTTGCGCGGTGCGACGCGGCGGTGTGTCGCTGATTTCGAAGCGAAAAAACGGAAAAAAGAGGAGTGTATTCCGCGGACGTCGGAGGTCTCTGAAGAGGAGGACGTATCCCCAGGTTTCCTGGCAACCGGAGACCAGGGAAAGAGCCGGAGGAGAGAAAAAGAGAATCTCCCGAACGGTTCTAATAAACCAAACGGTATAGACAACGGACACCTCTCTCTCCGTGGCGGCAATGGAGAACGGGCAGAAAAAAGGTGGAAAGAAGAAGAGAGGAGCCGAAATGGGAGCCAGCCACCACGTAACGGATACATCGCGCTGAAATTGAGATTGGTTATCGAAGACTTCCAACCTTCTCCGGGGGTTGATGGGAGGAGGGAGAGTGAGAGCGTGGTGCCGGCACCGTAGCGCTATGCGGTTGGCAGGGCTGCGGAAGCTCAAATCGGATAGTTTGTTCATTAGAGATATTTTCCGATCGCTAGAGTGGCTGGAAGAACGGGAGAGCGTGTTCACCGTGTATTTGTCTTGATAAGTTCGAAGCAGGAAATGAGGCTGTCGATACGAGAACGCTTCGTTCCCCCTCTAGACGCCACTCATTCTATTCTCTATCTCGCGACCGCCTTTCTTTCGCTTCTGGATCGTGGTGGGACGCCGAACCACCAGAAATGAGGATTTCGATTCATTCCAGCTGGAATAACGATCGCTTCTCGATACTTTCCGAGGGCTGTTGTGTCGCCGGACTCGCCAAGAAACGTTCATTCCGCGATGTTCGCCTCGTTGCTGTGATTTTATCGTATGCATTGGTCCATCGGGGCAATCAAAGCTGCGAGATCAAATGGGTCGTGGATTATGGGATTATGGTTTGAGGAATCTCTGTGATATATGTGAAGTAGTTAGCTTCAAATTATACTAAGAAATATTTTATAATTTTATGGGAGCTATCTTAGTTTCTCTTTAGCTTCAAATTATACTAAGAAATATTTTATAATTTTATGGGAGCTATCTTAGTTTCTCTTTTGTTGGAACGTTACGATTTATGTTTTAAGATAAGGAGGGACTTCGGGATTTTTTTTAGAAATGACGTGACATGCCATTGTGAAACTTTGCGTAATTATTTACTAGTACCATAAAATGTGAACACTTCGCTGTTATTACTGTCACTATTATAGTATCTATAATTTCGAACTTAGAATAATTCGAATAAAATTCGAACCTGGAACTTGCCTTGAAATACATTGGATTATAATTGTATCCAGACAGCGATCACACCATAATACCGCTATCCACGATTCATTAAATCCGGCGTATTTCAAAAACCAGCGCAAAGCCCTAGACAGGCGAAGCAAGGCAAAATCGTCGAACCAGGCGAGAGTACGCGAAGCGTTGGAGTTTCCGCGTGGACTAGGTTTCCAGGACTTCGGTTCCCGGAGTTAACTGCTTCAGAATACCGAGCTGATCGTTCCCAGGATCAGCTCGCGGCCGTGGCGCCCGCTCGAATAAATCGTAAAGGAGGGTCTCGATCGAGCGTCGCTTTTGCATTTCAAAGACGCAGATGCCTGGAGCTCAGCTCGCGTATCCTCGTCGAATATCCACGGCGCCGATTCCCGAGACAGATAGCGCGTTTAAACGCGCCAAAAAATCTGGCCGATCGCCTGCGATCGTCCGCGGATCTACCCTTCTCATACACACAAAAGAGTATCGATTTCTCGAGCCGATCGAGGAAAGAGAGAAATTTTCGCTCGTAGCAGGATACCTCCGAGCTCGTATCAGCGAGCAAGACCCGTTTGACCTGGCACACATGCCGTCCATAGATCAAGCAGAACCCTTAGGACGAAGCCCCCCCCCCCCGTGCCACGGTCTAACCATTAATTTACAACCCGCAGAGTAACCCGACCGGCCCACCCTCCCCCTCCTCTGGCATACAGGTTCCACGTCCCTTTGCGGCAGATATGAGCTACGACGTGGCGCTGAGGGATTCAACCACCCTTGTTCCCGAACCCTATAGAACCCACGGTTTCTCTATCTCACCCGTGCTGTCGTCCTCGTTCACCCTCTTCCTCTCCGAGGCTACGTCTCTAAGCGGCTTCCACCTGCCAGACAAATTTCCCAGATCTCCGACGAAGAAATTTAAATCTATCGGGGCCACGTCCCGGTTAATATCGCGGAACCGGCTACCAGACGCGAGCTCGCCTCCACCCGAGTAATTGAACCACTTACCCCGAGTATCTTTCGCCGGTTTTATTCGCGCCCCGGCCCCTCCATTCGCTACGCCATTCGCTAATCGGTTGCGATGTGCGCGTCAAAATTCGGGAAATGTCGAACGGAATTGTTCCGCCTTCTCGCGCTCGCTAGCTGCAATGTTCGCAGTTGTCCAAATAAAATAATCCATTGCCGGTATCGCAGGTATAACCAACATTGCATTTCTGAAATTATCTCTCATCGCACCCCTTAGAACAAGACAGCGGACCTTTATGAAAAATAAAAATGCATAAATGCATAACATCCACTGTCAAAGATTAAAAAATTCTCGATTGTTAATTCTGTCTATCCAACCCCTATTGTTCAGGGCATTCAATCACGCATATCTTCCGAATTAAAAATTGAGGCACAGTTAAAAATTAATTCTCAACGCAATATCTAGCTGTCTCTCTGTCTCTCTTGACTATCTGTTAATGTTCAATTAACTCACGTATTTCAGCAAAGAACAATTACAAGGAGTGGTTCGATTTTAAGACAAAGTGGTCTGAGCAGTGCACAAGGGTTGAATTTAATTTATTTTGCTATACTCTGCAGGAATATCGTCAGAGTCGTTCATGATCTATAAATATTGAGACTGACGATAACTATTAAGAATATGGAATAACATATATTTCTCTAACGCGAATGCAGCTCGCCAGTCTAAACACTTCCGTATGAGCCAAGAACAGAGGCTAGCGGGGCCTCGGACTTCAACAGCTCGGGCACTCGGATGAGTAGAGAGACGCCTCATGAGTCGTCCCGGGAGTGGACTGGTCTTTTTAGCGGGTATGGGTCGCCGAACATCTGCGACCTGAACCCCGCACTACGTGCGTAAGGTATTTTTTGACCACTCCCTTATAAAAAGAAAAAGTGTAAACATTTCCGGCGCTGAAGAGGCGTTGAGTTCTGAGTAACCAGCCGATAACGTGCTCACGAGTGAAATCCTATTAGACCGGCCAGAAAGTGGAGCCCGTAATTGCCATTGGACTTCGAGCGACTTTCACTTGTACTTTGATTCCACGGGCATTATTTCTGTATAATAAGCCGGTGTGAATAGGCTCGACTGTTGCTTCTGCTTTATAACTCGGCACAAGTAAGTTGTCCCGTGTTTCGTTTTGTTGTCCGGCTGCTTCGACCTTGCCTGCCTCCCTATTCTCTCATCTCCCTCTCTCTGTCTTCTCTCTTTCTCAGACCGTTCTTTCGGGAATGAAAGGAACGAATAATTAGTAAGAGAGAGAACAGAAGAGCAAGAGAGGGAGAGGAGGAGAGATGGGTCGGACGGCTGAAAGTTTCTGGCCAATTAATTAAACGAAGAAAAGCTAGACAGCAGAGCGTAGGAGACGTTAGAGCAAGCGGGACAGGATAATTTAAAGAGTTACGCGACAATTTAACTGCGATTATCGCTGTACAATCCCTTTAACAACACGCCGTTATAGAAACGCCCCAATTAGTAGCATAGTCTGACGTTAATGGATTCCAGATACCCTAGAAGGCAATAGAGCTCTGGAATAAACGACAGGGGGAAACAATTTACCATTCGCTCGTCGGGAATGCCGTCAGCTCCCGAGGAAACAATCTTAGCCTTGAATGTTCTTCAGTAAACGATATTGTCCCTTAACTTTGAAATTTCGCCTCTTCAATCAACTTTTTATCACCTCACCAGACTCTAATTACACTTAGCCTGCTGTCACCTCTACCTTCACTTTTCTATAACATTCATACAAAACCAACCACTTCACGTAACCCCATTTTCCCCGCAGTAAAATCCTTCTACTCAAAATGATTTCTTTTCCACTTTCTATACCAAGCAGACATTGACAATACGTGCAGAATTATTTACGAACATATTCGAATAACTGTAACATACTGGACAAATTTTTCTGGCGTCCTTGTTCCCTTACTGCGAGTCTTAAAAATTGGAAGATGCACACCGAGATCCATCGACGACGACAAGATTCAGTTAAGAAAAGCAAAACGGATACAATAGAGACACGAAAGAGGAGATTACGAAGCCTGACAGAGGCTCGCAAGCGTCATCAAATCATCGCAAACGACGTAGCCCCCCTGCATCTCTACGACGCGACGTGCCCTTCTTATTCCCTGTTCAGTGTCAAGTCATATGTCAAAGTGTCCCCAGACTTAACTCCCCGGCTGCACGATGCGAACCACAGGATGGACTGCCGACCATGAGGGGCCCTCGCTGTGTGTCGAACATTCCTGTCGCTTGCATGTTTATACCGTGCTTTGATCACGAGCCATTCGAGGATACATCAAAAGGAGGACTAGCTTGCCTTCTATTCACACTGGAGCGCCGTAAATCATGAAAGCACGCCACTTCGTGACACGCATTAACGTAAGTACACCATGACGAATGTAATGAATAATCGAGGCCACAGTGTCATCTTGGCATCCACGGTACCCGGGAAATGTCTGCACAACTGCGAGACACTGAGAGATGAATGAAGAGCCACCAGCGACAGCTTGTGCAGGCGAATGTCCCACGAACGAGCGGTTTTTCAGTTCTTTATTAATTAGTCGGTACGTATATCGTATTCACAGAACTCCGATTCAATAAATTAGTCCGAACGATACCTCCCTTGCTGTGCTACCCTTCCATGCAGAATTACAGAGACTTTAATCAAGTTTTAAGTGGAATTGTTCAGTACTGCTTTCGATGTCCAGAACCGAGAATCTGTGGGACGTTCTAATCATTGTCCTCGTTAAGAATAATTTAGTCATAAAAAACGGACCACTGTTTCTAGTTCAAGGTCATTTGACGGTCATGGTGTACCACATTATTGAACTCGTCTTGACATCAGCTACAACACTATGAAGTTAAAAATATATGGTGCTATTTAAAAAAAACATCGATGACCTTGAAATGGCAAAAAAAAAGAAAAACGTTAATCACAAGATACGTTGATACCATCATATTGCACCCTTTGAACGGTTTCATTTCTCTTCATACCAACAGAGAAATTCAGGTGTTCTGTTTTTTGTGACTCACCCTCTATATTAATCTTCTTCTTTTGAAATCGTTACTGAGATACCTTAAACAGTAATTTGCGAAAAATCAAGTTGTGTTTGCAGATTTGGAAAAAATTTTGGTAGCTAATGTGTATGGTAACCGATAGAGTTTCTGCTGCCCGAAATAAATTTTGTCTTGTATCAATATAAACAGCTTCCAACTTCGAACAAGATTGTTGACTGGGATACTCCGACTCGCCGATCAGCATCCCCATTCATCTTGATCGCGAAGAAAAAGCGAGAGCAACGTGCAAAGTGACCACGGATGCAATTCTTGGGGCGGCAGGTTGCGAAATGAATTTATTCGAGAATGTTTGGTGGAATATTACTGTGAATTTTCCCCGGGGAGCATGGTGGTATTCAGAAAGCAATTCGCTGTAGTACACGGGCCATTCCCTTCTTTTCACGATTGCCCGGCCACCTGTATTGCCGTAGCGCACCCCGTTCGCCGATGCCGTTCCTTCTTTCGACCCTCGTCCGACGTCACGGTCGTTGTCGTCCCCTCGCTTCCTCCACTTAAAACCCGGTAATTACTCTGATGCCAGCATTTAACGTTTGTACTGCTGCGGGGATTTTCTGTTTGCCGGCGGCACCTCGCCGCTCTTCTGTTGCTCCGATCTCTTTCTCTCTCACTCTCTCACCTTCTCTTTCGTGCCCTGTACCGTTACGCGAAAACACCTATTTTTGTTGGACCGAGACCGACGCCGAAACGAGCCTGGCTACGGTCGCAAGGTTACCAAGTCACGACACAACAATTACGGGCCCTGGGTAACTTAACTCGAACTTTGGACAATTTGCATCAGCTGCTAAAATACAATTAAAGGGAAACTGTGCGAATTGCACGCCGACCAGAATTAATAGAAACCAACTATCTCGGTTCTCGTAATCGGCCCCGCGAAATCTATTCGATAATTATTTCGCGACTCCAAGATTTACACTTTCACTGTATTTCACTATATTTAAGTTGGAAACGAATTTTTACGTAGAGAGATTGAGCACACCAGATTTCCTTTCGATCCGAACAAATTTGAGAAATTCAGGAAATAATTAATGGTGTAATTAACATTTGGCTGACAGGGCTAGGGTTGTCCCAAGGTAATCCCAATAATATCTAGCCTTTCAGAATTTCTGTCGAAGCTCGTTTAATACGCCACAAATAAAACCAATGAGTCTAGATAAAGTACCTCCAAAAATTCACCCCAAAAAATTAATGAATGTCTGCTTACATGAAGCTAAACATTGAGAGGAAGATGAGAAAGAACATGATTCTTCGCAATTATAAGTAGAATATTACACCCAATGAAACAATAAAAAAATAGAACACTCGGTCCATGTTTAGATGACAATGTGTGAAGTCGTCCGTGTTCTGGATTCCCTGTTGCGTCCGTCCAATTCGCGAGGAATTTAATCGATGAAATAAATTTATCAATGACGCACATCAGCAGATTCCGTCGTTATCGTAGGTGGATATAGGTTAGAAGTGAAATGAAAAATAGGTAGGAACGACGAGACACACGAGCTGGCCGAGAGAAATCGAATACGGAACACGCGGGGCGCGCGTTTCACGAGTCGTGTCACGCAACACACATAATGAACACATTAATCGGACAATAAAGGGCGGGGAAGTACTGTAATTTCAGATGAAGTTTGTAACTGTTACAAACGGAAACACTCGTGAAAGTCGAAAACACTTGGAGGTGGTAATCACGATAGCGCGACTTACGTGTTTCTGGAATCGCAAATCTGTTGAATCCTTGAATCAAATACTAGAAAATCTTCTCCAACCCCTTTCCAAAAATGTAAATTTAAATCCATTAAACGTTATTTCACTTTGAGCCAGTGCAGTGCGTTTGTTAGACCACGTAAATAATATACGCACAGGCGAACTGCTTTTGTACACATTTTCACCCCTGTCCATCGAAGTCGTTCTCGCAGATTTTGTGCTATAGAATAGCATGAAGCGATAAACGACACCCCAAAAAGAATCTCAAACAGCGAAATGTTTGAAAAATTAATGAACCACGCACAGTGGAAAATACGTCATGTTTCGAGTATAAGACGGTGTTAACGACACGCGATAACGGATCCGAGTTTCTTTGCGTGGCCACGTGGCAGCGACGTCATCGATACCAGCGAGAGAACACCGGAGATTATTTTAGTTTTCGGTGGAGAGTCGGTGCCGTAATATTCAGACGGAAACAGAACGGACGAGGAACGCGCTAGAGCCATCGATAAATTCATGCCCGGCCATATACGCTATTAACTCTTTCGGAGCCAGTGGTCGCGTTCTAACAGTGCGCTTTCTATCTATAAATTCTCGCCATTCCGCCGACAGTCGCACAGCTTTACGCTTCCCACCTAATCCCTTCAAACGTCTTTATTCGACGTGGACATAAAAGCAAATCGCGGCTGATGTTTTTACGAGCGGCTCGCGATATTTATAGTCCCGCGTGCATATGAATTTTGCGATATTATCGAAATTTGGCGCACTCGAGGGGGAGTGAAATGCGAGCCCCCGATTTTGAGGGGAAACTATGTTTCCTCTCCTCAAGCACAATGATAGAAAAAGATTCATTTCCTGCTGCAATGGGCAGACGATTGCTTCACTTGTGCTTTAATGCGGTGGAGAGAAAACTATTGTGGCTGGCTGAAAGCAATTAAAGCACCTTTCCCTCTAAATTGCTGCATTGATGTCGAGATAATATGGATCTAATTCCTGATATAAATGTGGAGGCAACTTGTGTTTTAATTGAGATCTAGCAGACCGAAGACAATTCGAAGTACCATTACGAATCAAATGTACCATAGAAACCATAATAACGTCGATAACATTGATTTAATCCCTGATATTAATATAGAAACAACTTCCTCGTACACTTTTTAATTATGTACATTAAAATTTAATTTTTGAATACACTTGAGGTATCAGGAGTAAAAATCGCAATAAAAATAAGAATGGCGGTTTACAACATTCTCTTCACCCTAATGATAGGCAGGGAAATTGTAATAGTCTAGAGCAGGGGTCGGCAAACTGCGGCCCGCGGGCCGAATCCGGCCCACCGCCTGTTTTTATCAATCAAATTACGTAAAATAAAAAACATTATGTAAAAATATCACTACCTAGTAAAGAAATTTTGAACCTGTTCGTGTTTTTCGTTGCTCTACGAGTAGAATTACATACCTACCCATGTAAATATCTTCGAGCTTGCAACCCCCGGCCCCCTAGCCTAAAAATTTTACGTTCTGGCCCTTTCCATAAGAAGTTTGCCGACCCCTGATCTAGAGAAAACGTAGCAAAGCTTCAAATCCGGGATTGGAGGGTTGTCTGTATCGCGGGTGATACATAACGTAAGTAATGACGCGTGCATTTATAGTGATCCAGCACGCGCAACGTATTTGAAGATGGTAGGCCTAGATGCACTGGCCAAGAATAGACTTATCAGCCAGATAAATGTGACAACGAATGCGAGCTAGCTTTACCTGCGCGCCACGAAGCGATCCCAAGCGCCCATTATTTCCTTTCGCTATCTACCGCAGATGCATTGCACTTACCAACTCGCCGCTTGCTGCAGCAGATAGTCCGCTCGCATCTGTGCACGCGGATTTCGTGCTTGCTATCCCTCCGTATCGCGGGACATTATCATAAACGGGCCGAACGACTCGAAAATAGGTTATCAGCCTGCTTGGAAATTCGATTAGCTATTCGCCAAGATATTCTCGATAGCCCGGCAACTGCTTCTCGCGTGATATCGACGACCGTTCACCGGTTTCTTACCGGGTCGGTGCAAAAAGGTTCCAATTAGAACAAGCAGAAAGTTCGCTGTCTTCGTCAAAAATTCCGTGAACCTGTTTGATAGAATCTTCTCCTAGTCGAATAAGCATAGGTCAAGTTACAAGACGTTTTCCAATGATCTTGCGATATAAAAATTGTTCTATTACTGCTGTAAGAGTGTAAGCTACTTGTAAGCGATAGTAAGAGTAACAGTTTTTATAAGAACTACTTCTTTATTAAATTTATAGTAGCTAGCCATCGAACTTGAAATCCGAATATTTCATTTTCAATTTGAAGTGTACGTAAGAAATAAATATATTTATTAATTTATTTACACGCTGCATTTCTTTTCAACATTATCCACAGACCGTTTACTTCGGTGATGTGCGGAACACGTTCTCGATCACGCGAGGTGACTATAGAGCGCACTAGACGCTGCTATAGGACCGTCTCATTGGTCGACGGGCCATCCCCACCTCACCAACGAACCTAACTGGGCGTAGCATACAAGAAAGACGCCCTCCAAAGCCAAAGAAGAAGGTGGGGATAAGGATGACACCTTAGAGAGGTCAGCTAAGAACGTTTCGAAAGTTTAAACATATTTTAAGAACGAAAATTGCTGATTCATTCCTTCCGATGCATCTATTTACATTACATGATAAAGAATCGCAATCAATCTTCATTTCTCGACATTTTTATCGCGACAAACGGCTAAACGATCGGATCGATGGACAGAGTAATTTGGTCGGAGTTTAACTTAAGAGATGCGGTTAGCATAATGCACAAGACTATAACGCAGCTTGCATGTCTCTGCGAGCACGCGAACGCAGAATGCGGCGGCGCGGCTAATAACGGGTCTAGGAATCTTTGGTCTACCGTCAAACGCCCCCATAACTCAGGATCAAAAGGGAACAGCGTCCCATAAAACCGCGTGGCGATAAGCGATCGCGAATACTCGCGCCGATTAAAACTCCGGATGCCTCTCGCGGATGCTATCGCGATGCATAAAACTGCTCGATGGGAAGATTCTTAACCGTTGAATTGAATACGCATCACGCGCGCATGTTTCTTGGGGGATTATTCTGGTTTTTCATTTTCAAAAAATTCGGATTCGGATTCGGTTGAATTCGTAAAGTTTCCGTAATTATAGACATTTGTATTACAGTAGCAGGCAACATATGTTTTGTAAAACATTATTCAAAAATTTATAGATAACCTAATTTTGATTATTTCTACTTAAAAAAATAACTTTAGTACTCCAAATATGTGTACACTTCTTGTGGAAAAAATTCCTGAAAACTCGAAAACCAGAATACCCCTTCTTAAAGTGAAAACCATCCTCCACGACTCACCTTGATCGTCGCGTGGTGGGATCTTTCATGACCATGATTTCTGTGATGTCCCCGTACTTGGTGAAGTACTCCCTGAGGCTCTCTGTAACAATGGGAAATAATGGTTTAATCAGAGTTGCTTCCTAGCGCTGAACATAGCGAACGCCGTGGATCGCACAAATTATGCGCGTATGAGTCAAGTGCTACGAAACAGCTGTTTCGGTGAAGTAATTAGGTCTTTCAATTTCGTTTTATCCTCCACGACGATGTCTGTTTGATAACTGTTGTCGGGAACAGTCTATAAAAGTCAGAATTTGCATAGCTATTCAGGACCTCGCTACGGGATGATGGAATTAAAATCGAGGGAACGTGTTTGCCCGGATATTCTTGCCTCGAATATGAATTTTAGATGAATCGCTAACACGGCGCTTTAATTTCTGCGAGCCCGCGCATCTGAGAAAACTTCGGCGACCGTGGTACGTATAATGTGTTGCCTGACGTTTGATTTAATATTGATTCTCAATTCCATCGAGCCCGCCGCCAACGTGCACGCAATAATCCGTACGAAACTGAAATATTTTATGCAATTTCGCGCTATCGCCGCCGGCTATCTTTATGTCGTGTTTTACGAGGGTTCGCAAAAAGGGGGTCATTACAATAGGGCATGCAGCGGGCGTTACTAAAAATTCGATCGATCGGATATTATTATAAGGGCCGTTGCGGGGGGTTGGGGGGAGGGGTGATAATGGCGGCTCCTTCGATGAACTCTTCGTTAAAGATGATTTATTATCGGTCGTTATCTTGGCGAAAGGAGGGTCCATTTTCAGAACGCAGCCCCGGCCGAGTCACCAATTACAGAGAACATAATGAAACTACCAGACCATTTCGTGAATCATATGATACGAGGGAAAATTTACGAGTAGCCGTTTCCTGTCGGTTATCGGCAACACCGCGCTCGTTACTTCCAACCTAAAGAATAATTTTAGCAAATCAGTCGCTATGGAGAGTTTTCGCTGAACCCCGGGAGCCCTCCCCCCTCCCCGCCCCCCAGGTCCCGTGGAATTGCTGAACGCGAGGAACTGAATTTCAACGTTGAATAATCGCGAGGGTCTTATCTCCCTCTTCCTCGTTCAGAATCATAGCTGCTCTCGAACCAGGCCGAACCAGGCCGCACCAGACCAGAATCAAACCTTTTGTGAAACCAAACTAGAAACGTCGAGGCACGCGAACCGTTTCGAATTCCACGGCCCTGAGAATTGACAGCTGAATCCTTAGCAATGTCTCGAAATTATCGTAGACTTTTAATTTTGTGTCGTAGGACACCGCAATAAGCACTATCGAAAATACTCGTTTGCTCACTTATTCATTATTCACTACTTCAATTCCAGTCTCAAATCGTTCAGTCGTCGAAAATGGAGAATGCATCGAATTCTCTGACCTACTTTTTTAGCAGAACATTCTTGAAAGAAATCTTGACTCTTTTACTTCTACTTGACTTCGGGGCTCATAAAAAACCCAAGTATTATTAACACGTCGTAACCTGTTCATGAAATATTAAAACGTAAGAGATTTCATCAACTCCCTCAGCCCTCTACGCTACGATTAACATCTTTAAACCCTTCGCCTAATAAAATCGACGCAGACCCATAACGGAGACGTTACACTTGAGTACAAACGTTATTAAGTACACAGCAATTAAGGGAACAGAGTGTTTAAGCTTCACGGCAAATTAATCCCTAAAATTGATATTCCTGGTACGAGATTGCTGAAGGAATGAGGTCAGACATGAAATAGTACTATCTAATATAACGCCGTGTCATAATTACTATTACACATGGCTACATTCAATTTTTAAAAGGAAATTGTGGAGCCACAATGCCTTTTGAGATAAAGGGAAAGGATAAAATTACATTTTATTTGTTTTCTATTAAAATTCTACTGATTTAATGTTGGTACAACATTCATAACATTTAGTTTATAATGTTAGAAGCATAAGAGCTCTTAATTTAGGCATAAATGTATATGATGGTATACCTATAAGAATCTTCTTGTACAATAGAATTGAATTAGAAGTTGGATACGGATTTCTCTTAATGTAAAATAAAATATATAAAAATAAACTTTCTAAAGACCAGAAAAAAAGAAATTTTTTCCTGGTTCTCCATAAAATACCGAATCCAGTTAAATGCTTAATCATATTTTTCCCCAAAATTTCGAGCAATTAGTTAAAAATGTCTTCAGTTATAAAATTAGTGTCGGAATAGATAGAAAAATTTAATATAAATTTAAATACAATCATGACATTAGTGACTATAAATAAAAGCGTTGGAGAGCCCACAAAAGATTACGTCAATATAGTTCCGCGCTCCACGCTTTTATTTTTATAGTCACTAATGTCATGGTTGTATTTAAATTTATATTAAATTTTTCTATCTATTCCGGTACTAATTTTATAACAGAAGAAATTTTTCACTAATCAAATTAACTAATAATAATTGATTCGATATTTTATGAAGAGAACCAGGAAAAAATTATTTTCTCCTTTTTAATGCATTTTTAATATAACCGTGGTTTTTAAAAAGTTTTTTTTATATATTTTATTTTCAACTTTCAAGTTAATTGTATAAGCGTGGTGATAAAAACTGTCTTCATCAATTGTACGGAACAGGATCGAAATGAAATATTTATTCCTTCTCTAATAATGTCAGTAAGATGTTAGTAATGCACCGGTATTCCCAAATACTTTTTTTTCTTTTCCTGTTTAAAACGTGATGCATTCGTTCCTGTCATAGATGCATACACTCCACAGTCTATAATTATAGCACATTCCTTTATTAGTTTTCGACCAGAGTTCAAATGAAGTCATAAGCAATGGGGTTCAGCAGGCTCTCGCAAAATACAGAATGCAGGTCATCGCGGAAGTCCGTGACGCAGTTAGGAAACACGTTGATTGCTCGTCGCGTTTGAACAAATTTCGGCTGCGTTCCAAGGATTGCCAGTATAAACTCCTCGGGATTCGAGTTCTCGATGTCAGCGGTGTGGGAGAGACGTATCGGCCCGGGTGCGCGACAAGGAAGTTCGTTAACGCTAATTAGAATTATTAGATAACAATGTAAGTCGACGGTACCGAGCGTAATCCCCGTCATTTATGAACACGCTGCGTGCGTTCGGCTGAGAGCTTCGGCTTAGCTTAACACCGTAGAAAATTAATTGCGCACACTTGACAAGTTAAGCCGCGGCGTGTAATTAAGAAATATCTGATGTCAAACTTTCGCCTGGAAATTCATAGCCGCAGCCGCCGCTGCGACGCTACACAGGCATTCGATACCTTATCGACTAGCATAAAAGATTCGTCGGATAGAAGAATGATTTAGCTCTGGGGGGCGGTTAATGAAACAGTAGATAGACGGAGAGGAAGAGAGAAAGAGAGAGAGAGAGAGAGAGAGAGAGAGAGAGAGAGAGAGAGAAAACGGAAACAGAGAACAAACGAGGTACAATTGTTTACCAGACGTTTAATGGTCTTCCCCCTCCTGCATCGTTCGTCGTGTAAAATACACTTCCCGGTTAAAAATTTATCGCCATTTCCGCGTCATTTATTACACAGCGCGCTGTGTCCACCGTATGAAATATTTCATTCGCCGTTGAGAAAACACATCGTATTAGTCAACGGCCGCCGCGAGGGTAAAGGGGAACAAATTTTTATCCTTAAGCCCTTTCTTAGACGGTTATACTCACATTAAACATACATTCGCAGATTTATTGTAATCCGCGGCCGCGAGTGTATCTGTGTGCACGAGGGACGTTGTCTGCGATGGTTACGCCAGATTAAAAGGGCTACCGGGTGAAGCATGTTCGAGCGAAATATATTATCCGGACGAAAATTATGTTTCGATAGTGTAGAAGCAACTATAGATACTCAGAAAAAATTAGATGTTCGAGTTCCTTGAAAGGGGTGGTTTCTGAGGTAATTTGAAGCGACATTTTCATTTGCAAAAATGTCCGCCGCGGGTTTGTTTACGAGTTATTAATGAAAACGCGGGTCAATCAAAGCGCGACGAGTCCGACTCGGCGGCAGGTTCCACCGAGCGTAGCGTTGGCGTCGCGCCACGGTGAAGCAGTGAACAAAAGAACACTTTCATAATTATGGTCACATGTGTGTGTTCACTACAGTATACCTGAAGTCAGCTTTGCAGTTCGTCTCCCAATTAAATTACTGAGCCACATAAGATTTTAATAGTCAATAACTTCGAAAATATGTATTTTAGCTTAAGATCTCACAGAAAGGTGTTTCTAAAGAGGCACACAGTATAAACTTTCGCTGAATGAAATCGGTTTCTATTCATTGAAGAAGGGAATTGGCTCTTTGATAATCTAAGAGTGGCATGAGATTTGATATTGCGGAAAAATTTCTGACAGACTTCAGCAATTTGTAGCGGTGCAACTATTCCCGAGTGCGTCGGTGCTATCCCTCTGACGAGAGGGCACCCTCTTGACCTCCTTTATAGGTATATATCAAAAGGGTGAGCTCTGGCCGCAGGCCAACATGGACACGCTCCAAATATATCTTACACCCTATCTAATTATACGCTATTTTATCCAGATCGCTCTGAAGACCTCGTCATGCGCGGTAGTTACTTGCCTATTCGGTCGCGAGCGGTATTCGGCTTCGATAAATTGCAGATGCGCCATCGCGATACCCTGTCAGGGACATTATCGTGCACACGGTTACCGTGCATTTTATTATCTTCTGCTCGGTTCTACCATCCGTGTGATTACCGTCGACCAAGATATATATCTTCGGAAAAATCCAAGATTAACTCCACCAATCTCTGTTGGTTACATTCATCTCGAATCTCCCTGCAGGATCTCACAAAGTAGATCATTTTTCTTGAGGTGAAACCACTCATCATAGCGTGATCTGCGGATGTAGTTATACCAGAAATTAGCGGGTGACATTCGAAACAGTCACAAAATTTGATGAATTAAAATAAAACAAGACATTTGTATTTAATTTTGAGTCCGGCAAAGTAAAGTTTACCCGTATCCTTTATTCTTTGCATTGTCATAAGGACTGACTAAGGGAGCATCCAAAATCCTGGGTTATAATTGTTAGAAACCTTTCGAGAAATTGTAAAGCTTAATGTTTCTCTTCAGGAAAATTAATATAATTAATTTTTCTTCGGTTTTTCCAGCTAAGACATAACATAGTTTGCTAGAATACGATTCCATTTCTGATTTGTTGAGCACCAGAAGAAAGAAGGATCCAGTCTTACTTCCCGTAACTTTTATTAAATTTTATTATTCATTGAATGCACCATCTCGGACACTCAACCATTTGATGGGCGGTTATCACAAGTGTCTGTGGCAAGTGGATTCGGTCAGATAGCGTTGCTATCCTCGTCACGAGCACGGTTTCCCGTCGGTGTCGGTCCGGCAGCCGCGAAGAACGGAACAATCGTTCGGAAGAAGTTCGGGGAACGAATGGGATCGGTTCCCCGCGCAAATAATTGGACGGAACGTCTCAATTAAATCAATCTGAAGGCTGAATATAAATCGGAGTTATTTTTCTTCGTCTTTTCCCTCGACACGGGAAGCGTCTCGATCGAGAGATACACCCTGGACACAATTAAGAAGTAATGAGACCTCTTATTAAGTTAATCCTTTTTAGCGGCGCCCTGGGAAAGTATTAAATTTCTTTTCAGGATCGTTTCAGCGTGCTAGCTGCGAAGAGCTGTAATGAATTATCGCGGTGTATTATTAAATTTGATTGTTATACTCTAATGGGTGAAGTGTGGGAGGGGGCCCACGGTGTGCGGCAGTGAGACGACAAAGTGGAGCGCTTATTGTTTATTCAGTAGATGGCGTTAATCAATGAATTATTGGTGTTCCCAGGTCATTAGCCGTTGAATACCACCTGTTTGGTAACGAGCTGTTCGCATAAATTACATCATCCTACGGAATTAATTAGTGATACTTAATTAGTATTCTCGGGAAATTTAGGCGGCCCTTCTTTGCCGGTAACTAACGGCGAGCAATTTGAATGTTACAGTTATTTGCGCGGCGCTAATGATGCCCGGAGTGTATCTGGAGTGCTTCGGCGAACCTAATTTTTCGCATGCCCAACGGAATTAATTTCCCCTTTGCCGCCGATGATTATTTAGTATTGCCTCAGCGCTCCTGTTTATTCAATCTGCTTTTGCAAGAAAAAGGTACCGATTTAATTGCAAAAGAAAACTGCAAATCCTAGAAAATCTGAGAATGACAGATACAAACACTATACCAGATGCATTGCGAACCAGAATTGTTTCTAATCTATTGAATCAAAAAATTAAATTCAGCTGAAAATGAAGTATTTGATAAATATCTATTTCATATTATTTGGGAATAATAATTGCCTTATTGCTATTGAAGATCGTGTGCTATGAAAGAAAATAATGTTTGATCGCGACAGGGTGTACAAAAGCGAATTTTGCAGAATGTCGAAGAATTGATTAGTACCGATAAAGGGCGTAGTATTTTCCGCGATGAACCGGTCATTTTCCAGATTCCGTTCCCTGTCCTTTTTATTGGAGCCCTTAACTGCCAGCCTCCCTTATTCTTGGACCATGAAATCGTCGTTAAATCCAAGAGGCCGTGGCGCATTCACTGATACTCTTTTAATTTGTCTCGCCGCGGATTGATGGAAGCAATTACGTCGTTCACAAGGAGACACCCTTAAAACGTCCCCCCAGCCTGTGAAAATTTACGGACATCATTTATTTAATCGTTCCTCGATTGAAGTTATACTTCACGTGGGGATTCGCCGCCGATGCATTCTCTCTTACTTGATCCTATTCGATGATATGAATCTCGGAAGGAGACAGTCCGAAGCGCTTCTTACGATCTTGGCCAGAAAATATTTTCTACCGACACTGGGAACTATCTCTTCCAGGAGCCAGTGTTTTACATTTACCACGTTCAGTATAGCTGTGTGCTTTAGCACATCAAGTTGACCCATTGCTGGGAAGAAGTTACAGTGAACCATAGTAATATTCAGACACTTTTAAAAGTGTCTACACACAGATCTACGAAATGTATTTTTAAAATTTTCAATTGTATAGGCCCCCATATGCAATACATATATTCTGGATATTCTGGCAGTTGAGATACAATTTAGAACGAGATGATTTGTTTTTACGAAAGTCAATTTTTTATGCAATTTGGGGAAAATATGGATTGGATGCGGTTCTTTACGATCCAGTTTATTATTCCCTGTACAAATTCGAGGTATATTAATCTGGTGGCGGTGCAACGGTAATAACTATTTCCGTGGCTACACAATAATATTAAATGCAGTGCATTAAACGCTGTTGAATCCGTGTTCCCAACGAATTTCGCTAACACGTAGCGGCAATAAATCATTCGTGGCAACTGCATTATTACTTTACATTGCGTAACGTCACGGTGTAATTAACATCATGGGCAATTAGCATACAGCGAAATAACTAAAAATCTGACCACTCGAACCGTTTCAAGCGGAATGGTAGAATACGGAACAATGTAATTACATAGTAAGTGGTTAATGGGCAAAATAAGGGGGAAATGGGTGCTTTTATAATCGTGCAGTGTATTCCTGAACGATTGATGGGGCTCTAACGGTAAAATACAGGAAAATTACAAAGTACAGTAATATAAAATCGACTTCAAACCTTCACAAATTACAAAGTCAAAGATACATCACTATATTACCTGATTATACAACATGAAAAACAAAGAGAAGTACATTAATTGTACTAAAAATTCTTTTTTTGTAACGAAGAGTCATTCAGAGATTGCTATTAATCCTGGTTAACTAAACTACATATAGTAAACGTGAAAATTGAAGAATGGATTAAATTATTCTTCAATAAATTCAAGTAATAAATTCTGTTACTTTCTACGCGATAAAACACCTCTGTTGTATGTTTGATTACTTTGATATGGTTTCACGAACATTATATATTTTACAGCTAAATGTGAAATTTGTTGAAACATTTAAAATTGTTAAAGTTATAAAACAGTGGATATAGCAGTGGATAGTCCTGCATAGTTGCAGAAAATGTACACGGAGGGCTACAGTCACGTTTAGTCCTGTAACTTTCGTAACCGTTCGAATATTTCAAAGAAACTTTTCGCGAATTATTCACGAGAAATGTGACACTTCTAATATCACCAATAAAAAGTTGTCGATTCTTTAAATTCCACCAGCCCTGCATCCCCTAATAACCCCTGTGCGATCAAAGCCAAGAAAAATTGTATAGCACCAACTGCTTCCAATGCAACCGGGTACTCTATCTTACTCGCGATCACCGCCATTTTTCTTGTCCGAATGCGCCCAAAAAATCGGTTGCCCGGTAAGCCGATCGAGGTCCGCACCGCGTTCCAGACTGGTTAAACAATTCTATTTCTGCGGATCTGGCGATTAGCATACAGCGAATCACAGAAAACCAGAGAGAGGGAGGGAGAGAAAGAGAGGATCATCAGTGGCTGTGTTCTGCGACCGGGTCACCCAACGATCTCCTTCCCGAAGAGCAATGAGCCGATGCACTCGGCTCGGTTGTCAGGGCCGGAAGATGAAAGGAGAACGCACGTGTTCGTGACAAGCGACACGATCGCACTTTCCCGGGTTGACACACTCGGCCCGCAGAAACAATTTGGAACCGTTAATCTCCGGCGCATTAGCAGAACAGAAGAAGCTCCGCGCGCGCAGTTAAGGGAGAAGAACCGCGGGCGCGGCACACTTGGCCTGCATAAATAACCGTGGTGGAAAAGGGAGAAACATTTTATTAGGTGAGAGAGGAAGAGAGAAAGTGGGAAGTTCTCGAGGTGGGGCGAACGCGACGACAGAGTGATAACGACGAGCAAAAAGGAATGAGGACCCCCAGAGAAAAGAGGGAGAGCGCGCCGCTTTTCCACTTGTACGCGATTACCGAAGATAAAGTCAATCGCATTACGGCGAGGAGCACCTGGCGCGTTCAGCCGCGGGCTATGTTAGCCCGAGACCGGCGTATTCGTCAACATTTATCAGGCCTATCTTGTCTTCCGGAATGGGATCCCAGGGATGGTGGCTGGGTCTGAGTGAGCAAGCGCGAGCAACCGCTCGACGAGCACGAGCGCGCAGCCCGCAGAAACGCCACTGAAATCGTAAATTCGCGGCGGCCAGGTCCGACTTGACGAGCCAAACGCTGCCAATTTACTCAAACGGCGGAATTATGCGACACGATGCGCGCCGCTCGAATATTTTAAGCTTCACACCGCACCGCCGCCTAACGTATCTAGCTAATTTTGGAATAGCTACAGTATCGGGACCTCTTCGGGACACTCGACTTTGTCATTGTTTGGGAGTTCTTGCGCGACGAACGCTTTTCATGATTTAATTGCAGTCATTTATTCGTATCCTTTCTAATCAAAATTCTTTAACATGTCTTCAAACCAACACTTTTGAGGTCAATATTAATCCTTTCTATATATATATATCTTTTGGACTTATTTATAACTAATACTTTGAACTGGCTTAGGACAAGGGTTAGAATTTAGATGTTCATATATTTGGATTAAAATGGACCATGGATCTTTATGCAAAATAAAAATATTTTGCATCGACTGGAGGAAGCAGTAGTTAAACAACAATTCATTGTACTCTTCATAGCCTTTTTACGTTGGAACAACGTAACAATATTCTTAGATATTTTATATTTTTCACTGTTTTATATTTCGCCCAGTTAATATCTTTGTGGAAGCATAAAAATCCGCAGTCTACTTATGACAATTTAAAATTTCTTTTAGTTGTTCTAGATCTTGAGCCATGAGGAGCACAGACCACGTGCGCATGTGACTAGATTGTTGCTTATATAATAATTTAGGATTTGTCCTGCTTATTGTTGAACGTAAACTTTGAATAAATAGGTATATTATTATTAAACTCTGTTTATGCAAAATTGTCTACATTTTTTATCAGCTGTAGGAGTCACTTTAGAATGTTTTTCTTTCATTAATACAATAATTTGACTAGGTTGAAAGTAATTTTGTTTGAATCTTTACATTGCGTCGAATTGCGGCTACTCTTTTTTGTCATAAATGCATAAAATCCACAGTCTAATTAGTATCCAAATTAAGTAAATATATTCTCAGTTTCTTCTCAGATTGAATCACAGAGAATTTTACCTTACTGATAATCCGATTATCTGTAGTGCAACTGATAAAGATATGTTCCAGTTTCAATTATATTGAATTAAGAATTTAATTCCCTTGTTAAGATCGTATTGTTGCTGGATGACAGTTTGCGATTCATCGCGTTTCGTACACACTGGAAATTTTGGTCCATTATTGTGGAGCTAGTTAAATTGAAGTGTTCCCAAGTTCGTAATAGTATGGAAATATTCAATGCATCGTTATCCGTGTGCGTCAGTAGTTTCTAATTCCGACTCGCGAAAGGACGGGGCTCCACGTTGTCACCGTCTAACACCACCATCTGGAAGGTGCAGCGCAGTGTTGCGTCAGTGTCTTCTAATTTTACGATCCTCAACAAGGTATGCAAAATTTATAGGCTACAGGACTTCCCTCGATCGTAAAATGCACTGAACCTACTCACCCACGGTATTACGATCCACGTATGACCGAGAATTTAGAACTTATACAACGTAATCTATGGAATACGAATAGCTACACTGAATTACTTGATTGCCACTCGGAGATAACAACGATGTAAAACGTCGAACCCATATATAAATGTTTAATCGATAATTGATACTAAAAACCGTCACTAAAAATCACAGAATAAAGATGGTAATTCAACCGTAGATAGAACGTGAATGTGGTTCAACGTTTTTCGTTGATCAACGAAGATAATTTACCTTATGAAGGACCAGGATCGATGGAATGACGATGTTACATATGGTATTTACATTTTAAAACAAATGTAAACCACTACGTAGGTGGGTCATACCGTATTCGATTATATTTGAACAAGATATAAATATTCTGTTCGTCATTGTTATAAAAGGTTAAGCACGATTAAAACGCAGTGCAATCCGATCGTGTACGTGCATCGCTGCAGCCAGAAGCAAAGAGAATAAAATAACGAATAAACAATGTTAATCACTTTTAACATTTCAATCCATTGACAAACAAAGACATCACGGACACGTTTCATAAACCATTGTACTATTTGACGTAAAATATTATTTAATAAAATCATTATAATACAAACACGATGCATACAAATAGATAAAACATGTCTGTCTCACATAGATAATAAATTACAAAATAGCTGGTATTCTTGGTCGGATCGAATTGTATTTAATTTATCAAGAGATTGTTGTGCCAGAAAAGATCGACAGAACATTCGAACGAATGAAATAGCCGGGAGCCTTTTAGCGAGCGAAAACAATAATGCAGCGAAGGGAAACAATACAAATCTGGCGATCTATTCATTCGAGACACGAAACGGAAGTTCGGATGACAGGGTTGCCTTCGATTTCGTCTCGGTAACACCGTTCCGCTAAAACGTTGGCGTGTCAGGCGTTCATTTCTCCCTCGTCTTTCTCTCTCCGTGATCTCTCCTCACCCCTCTGTCCCCGGGCCCTTCTGTTAATGCTTTTTTTCCTGCTCGTTGCACGATACGGAACGAATTACTTTGGCCCGAGAGTACCTTTTCCGATCTCTGATTCTCGGCGTGCTCATAGTCCCAGCGAAATAATTCAGCGTGCTGCCCGGGCGACCCCCTCTTCCACGAGCTTGCGAATTCCGCTCTCGCAGACGCTCTTTTCGCGGGGAAATTCGTCCAAAAGGTTGCGCGGCACCCTGAAATATTCAAATCCTGCGAGCTGCCGTGTCTCCTGGCCGCAGGAAATAACGCCACCCGTTAGCGAGACCCCGTCGGGAACACGATCTTCCCCACAATGAATTCGCCGAGGCTTTGTTCACCCCCTTCAGCCACCACCCACGCCAAACATTTTTCTCTTATTAAAAAGGCGGACGCCGCAATTTGCCCGGCGAACGGCCGCAGCTTAAGAAAATTACGCGGGCACGGATTCGGATAAGAGTGTTTTAATATTTCAAGGCACCGGCGAACCCGCTACAAGGCGTTCACGCGCGCGCTCCCGCGCCCATGCGCTCTCGAATACCTTCATTTTGTGAGTGCTCGCTATTTGCCGGTGAAGCATCGCCGACGAAAGCGCGGCGATAAATTTCGGCGGTAGACCATCCGGAGGAATTTTGCGATACGTTGCCCCCCAGGAACGGAAAAATAGCGAAGCACGCCCGTGTTGCAATTTTCAAGCGAAGACCGTTTTTGGAATCTCGAGACTCGGCTACGTGCGCCAGGCCTGTCGGATTCGTCTCGGAAATTGTTACTCGCCCGTTCTCCTTCACTTCTGTTATTCCTCAACGCATTGGATAGTGGTCCGGATACCGTAAATATGTTACGAAGTAGTTTACTTGAGGGTGCGACAACTGAGAATTTAAAATTGAGTACCGATTGGTTCGGATAGTCGAGGTTCCACTATATCGTAGATTGAACAAGTAAATACGATCCAAGTTGTGTCGTGTTTGGTATCGTATCAATCGGGGAGGCGTCACGTTGGTGAAAATTTTGTAAAAAAAAAACGATTAAGAACAGAGGAGAGATTCGTCAATTACAGTTAGTATTGTCTCACTGATACTCTGGTATCTGGTCGACGTTTTGTTTCCTCGCTATCCTGTTCTACTTCAATGTTTGTGTTTCCAGAAGAATATATCCAGCAAATTTAATGTACCGAAGCATCAATTTTATTTATGTATTATCAGACATAGTTGAAAATGTTGCATAAGAATTAGTTTAACTAGTTTCAGTGTTAGTTGGGCTACATTTTTCGTGGGTGAGGATTTAGGACCGAGGAAAGTCTGAAATAGCGTTTTATCAAGACATTCTTCGCAGTAGGGAGGCCTTGCTAAGGATGAGAGGGTAGGACATAGTTTTCGATGGAAGCTATCGCGACCCGTTAATACAATCGCCCGCTCGCCACTCTTTATCCTCCATTGATCTATCCACCTATCCCCTCTGCCGGCGCGGCGGCGCTAACGCGGCTCGTAACACCGAGCAGTAACTCCGCGTTTATTCAAATGATACTTTAGGTTGAGCCTTGAGCGTCCTCCGGCGGAGGATAAGTAATCCAGGAGGATTCGTGGCGACGGAACAGTGGCGAAAGGAGAAAAGTAGAACCGGGGAGAAGGAGAAAGAGAGGTCGTGCTGGGTGACCGGAGGTGTTCGAGGATCACCGAAAGATAGGGAGAAAGAGAGAGGCCACCGTAAGATAGAAGGAGAAGAGAACAGAAAGCGACGAAGAGTGTGTAGAGAAAGAGCGAAATAGAAATGTGAAATTGCAGAGGCAGAGAGCGCGAAAAAGAGAGAGTGAGATGGTAACAAAAGGAGGAAGAGAGAAAGGTAGATAAGGCCATTCGTTTCAATGAACGGCATCGTGGTATGAGAGAGAGAGAGAGTGCCATCCCCTTTTACCTCTTCCTTCGTCTCCTATCCCTACTCTTCTAGGGCATCCACGTTCTTGCTATACATAGAATGGAATAGAAGTTGGTATATGTATAGAACTTTATGCGAGTCCTTTCTGAATAGAAAAACACTCGGGAAGACCAACGCTTGCGATCTCGCTTTTTTTCCCCTCCTGCTGCTCAGCCTCTCTGTCTCTCTCTCTCTTCTTCCCTTCTCTGTTCTCACAGTCTTCTTAGCTTCCAAGCCTGCGTCTACGCTATTGCCCTCTCGTGTAACCCTCGCCGCCTCCATCCACCCTCGTTTCTCTAGGTTGGAGATCTCATTTGAATGAAACCCACCGTCCCAGCATCCCTTTTTCTCCTCTATTCACTATCGCCCCGGCAGTCAAGGCTGCAGCTCCTCGACAGTACCAACCAATATGTTCTGAGGACTCGATTTCACGTAGCGAGAGCTCTATAATGCGAGACGGAAGATCTTTCGAGAGGAAAGCAGCTAGAAAAGGAGGAAGGAAGGAAGGAAGGAAGGAAGGAAGGAAGGAAGGAAGAATGGGAGGATTGTACCAACATTCTCAGACTGAATGGTAATCCTGAATTTGCTCCACTGGGCAATCTTTTTCGGTATCCTCGAATTGATAACTGCGCTCAAGTGTGGAAGCGACGTGAAATACCACGGGCGCCGCTCTTTTTGAGAACCGTTGTAGCCCGACGTCAAAGGCTGCCATATATTTTCCAGGATGCACCGAATATTTCTTAAAAATTGTATTGACAGCATTTATTAACGTTTGAAGCGGTCTACTTTTTGCTTTGATCGATGCAAACTTTAAATGAAAGTTGGATCGATGTTTAATGACATCATCGTTCTAAACGCAATTTCTTAAATAGGTGTGTGTAGACGAATCAGGTTAGCGCCACAATCGGACTGTGAGCTTCTACATGTAATTGTAGCTTTACAGAAAGATTCAAGTAAGCAGAAATATCGTGCATACTTCCTTCGTTGCTGGTTTTAGTGAATTAGAAACACAGAACCATTTCATTAAAGCTTATAGATACTTTGACAAATTCATGAAAATTGGTTGAAAACGAATACACTGAAATGTCCCGAAACGATTCAAGATCGACTCGAATCTCGCCGAATCGGTTTCCCCAAAGTATCCCGCATCGATTTCAAGTAACGAGTTAGATCGATCGAAATCTGCTCGATCCGCAATCTTCGTGGCCCAACAAACCCGACAGCCGGATAGACAGGCACGCAGAGTTTCATCGAGTTGTCGGTGGTGGACGACAGCAATTACCCGACGACGCCCGGGTGTCGTGTACACCGAATAAACAAATAAACATTGCCCCGTTGGACAGACTAGGAACACACGCAGTCATTCTGGCACCCTATCTGTTCACCTCTGGGCTATATTGCAACGGGATGAGGCAGAGGAAAGTGGGGGAAGAAAACCGAAATGAGGGGTTACGGTTTGCGAAAGGGGAAAGAGTTGAGAGGGGTCAGCCTGGTCTCACATTGCTCTCCTTCGCGTGCCGGTCTATTTTCGCGAATACACAGCATCCCAAAAGGACCACGATACGTACTCGCGCCGTCTTGCTTTTACGGCGCACCATTAACGGCTCTGCGAGTACCGCTCCGAGAACATAGAACGATTGGGTCACTAGCGAGGAATCCGCGAGACTCACGGTGATTCATTGTTCGGCGACGAATAGATTTTCCCGGGGCACTTGCAAAAATTTTGCTTGATAAAAGCAATTTTCAAGAGAGAATAACTCAGCTGAGATGCTGGACGACTAGGTACTTATTTGTGCTGCTGATAATGTGTTCTTCAGTCAGTTAATCCAGTATCTGTTAGCTGAACGAAGAATTGTAGACTTATTAGTAGACTGCGAATATTGTGCGTTTGCCACAAAAATGGCTGGCTGCAATTTGAAACAGTGAAAAAACTAAACGAATTCGTATCAACCGATACATTGCATGCAATTGTTAAGAGGAATTTTTATTTTGTATAAAAATCCTTATTATTGGCGACCACAGACGGCTACGAACCACGATACGACGCGCCGGGGCACGATGCAGGAATTGTTCGTGCTCTTACTTTATTTTGTACTTGTATATAGGTACAATGAATTCGATAGGCCGATAGGATCCAATAAGTTTCGGCAGGGGGTCAACGATGGCGGATTAAAATTTTAATATATGCGGAATCAGAAAATTTTACTACCGGCTGTCACGAACGCATTCATCTTTGGATCCTGTGGAAGGGACCAACCGGACCGGAAGCGGGCATTGGTAGCGAGTTGGAAAATTAAAGTCGGATCGATGGAATTTAAAATAAAAAGCCTGGGGGGTTGGTAGGTCCGCTAATATCGGTAATGGCGGAGTATTACGAGCGACCACGAGGAGATAAAAGCATTCGCGTGTGCTTTATTCACCGCAGGGTTTGGTAAACCACCGCCGGGAGGAAGACATATTAGTTAGTCATTTTCCTCGAAGGCCGATCTGCATAGCAGGGGGGTCAAGGGACGTCGGGGGATCGAGTCGAAGGGGAAAGGGGGGCTTGGTTGATTTCATAGGCGCATATAGGCCGAAACGTAGTAACGAAGGAAGGGATGACAGAACCTGGAGCTTACCTGGCCGCGAGCCAACCCCACTCCCAGAAGTTCGTGATAGTGCATAGTCGGTGTATAGTCAGGAGTGCATAGTCGGAGTGCACAGTGGGTACCCGGTGCTCAGCCCCACCACTCGATCGCATGGGTGCCCGCATTGCAGCTATGGCCCACCATCCTAATGATGGCAACCACGCAGGTACAAATCTACCCACCCTCTTGGCGTCCTCTCATTTCTACCATATCGTTCCAGCTGAACAAGAGGGCGCCCTCCCTGCGCAGTTGCTCCCACGATTTTCTGCTGACACTTTGCCCTGATACCGCTCTTTGGCGCCCGTGACACTTCCGTTTTCCCTGAACGTGCCCCCTCCCCCGCCTGCTACACACCCTCTATCGGTCTCTTGCGCTTTCTCTTTTGCTCCCGCAGCACTTCTCTTCGTCTCCCTCCCCCCGCCCTCTCTCTCTCTCTCTTTTTCCTCTTTCGAACCCGCTCACCCTTCGCTCCAACTCGCGCATTCTCTTCTTCCCCATCTACCCAGCCACGGTCTCTCTATCTCCGCATCCATCTATTTGTCTATTCGCATCTGTTTCGCGGTTAACCCACTTTCGACCCATTTCGCTCCTCGCGCGCCGGCAAAGCGATGATGAATACCTATGGTCGAGGAAACCTGGCAGCCTCGATTGGAAAGCGGTGAAACTTAAACGAAGCCAACGGTTATTCAGTATTCCTTCCAGCCGCCGCACCGCCGCCGTCGCCGCGCCGCGCCGCGCCGAGGCGAGCGAGCCTCGATGGGTTTTGATGGGCTGATGCCACCTGGCTTACGCAATTATTAAAAAATTTTTTAAATTTTATTTAGATTTGCTCTGGGTGCGGTATGGAAACGTATACAGTTGATGGTCTTTGAAATTGTTGGAAGTACAATGAGGTTCTTGAAAAGGTGCTGAATATTAAGATAGGGAACAGTAATGTCAGTATATTTAATGCAAAACGTTGTAAATAATTTATGAAACAAAAAATACTCATTCGAGCAGTATTGGTTTTATACGGTAGAAGCCATTAATAGAATTGAAACTACATTTTTCTCTCGAAAGATACTGTACAATAAAAATGTAAAACATAAATTCCCAGTGCAGGAGATACAATAATAAATCTTAACGTTCCAGTTGTTGTTTCGATAAATAAATTACTTTTAGTTTAGAGAATTTCTATGGCTGCTCTGTGGACGCGCAGTCGACGCGTTAAAGTATTGCAAAATTAAATGGATCGACCTGGGTTGCCGCCCATTGTTGATTGACACACGATCGACTATTATTAAATATCTGTCGGTGGAAGCTTAATATTCGGAGCGTGTTATTATTAGACCACGAATATTTATACCAGTTCGATATTCTGTGGATTTACGTGCAGGTGGACGGCAATTTATTCCTATTAATATTCGTTATACCATGAGCCCAAATATTTCTTCTAAATTTTATATAATATATTATCATTTTACGTACAATGGAACAGCAATTTATAAACTGTGGTAGAAATAACGAATAAAATTCGTTAGTTTGAGGATTCGTTTTCGAGAAAACTGAGTTTGAAAATTCGGCATGCTGTGTGCCCTAGTATTTACGATAAGTATAATAGAATGGGACGGACTATAACACGGTCCAACTTCAACTTTTTTGGGGGATTTCGATTCTCACTATGCATTTTCCACTGGACCCTTTTATTTTGAGATAACTCCAAAAATATCGTCAAAAATTGTTGCAAATGTGGTGTCTCTCCGTCTTTAATGATCGTTTAAACATGTTTAAACAGTCATAATGTATTAATATTGCATATCACTGTATTCTGGAAAGTCTAAGGAATCTTTTGCTGAAAAGATCAATTCAATATCTTTTATAATAACATCACAATATTTGTCCAAAGTTGAAAGGTATGTCATTTTCTCAAACACAAATTTCTCAAAAACTGTGCGTCTAGGAGAAAAATTAAAGACAGATTCGGAATTAGCGCAAAAAAACTCTATAAGAATTTCATAGTGAAAATCGAAATCCTAGCTGTTGGACAGTGTAATCAGACGTGCCAGTCGACTCCCACTTCATAGCACGCGTTTCCATAAAACTTTTCGTACATCCATGGCTACCATCAGTTTTTGACTGGACTAGAAAATTATAATAATATTAGTTGGGATCTTATTGAGTGAACCATCACATCTAATTAGGATGTGAACGATATGACTAAGAACTAAAAGTCTAAAAGCTTACGAAGAAGAAGCCTCTGGAAGTTCCTTCAATTTTTTCAGCATTCAACATGTCTGAATAGAGTTCTTTAATTTACAAACTAAACTTGTTAGTATTCTAATTCATATAACCGAAAACAAACACATTCTCTCCAGCCGCAGCAAAGCAAATACATAAAAATCCGGCGCCCTTATGCAAGGGTTCGGAACCCGTAAAAGTTCAGAACCGTCGTAGCAAAATATTCCAATGCATTCAGCTTTCTGGTTCATCAGAATCCGGCAATAATAACCCTCGGCATCCTTCGGAAGTATCCGCGGGAAAAGGATTGGCGAGACCCGGAAGTCGAGAGGACTTGGATGAGAAATGGCGACCGATACACGCAGCTTATCCATCGGAATGGAATTCCCGTTATCATAGATTCCTGTCTCCGGCGAAATCCCACGAACGCGGGAGTACTCGGGGTTAATCTTATTCGTAATGAGACGGGTAAGTATCCTGATTCCTTGGACGGAGAGAAAAGCGTCGGAGACTAAGAAGATGGTAGGGAAGCGCCGGTCCGTGGAAGAAACGAGAGAGAGAGATACAGAGGAAGAACTGGGATCCGGGAAGCGAGACGGGACGAAGATTTCATTCTTGTTACTCCTGGCGACATCTTTAATTCATCGAATACGGATTGCAGGCTGAATCCTTGATGAGCTTTATTCCACATCCGCGCGCTCGAACTATCGGATCGGATGAGAGATTCTCATACGATAATACTCCACGCTAAGCCACTGTTCCACGTCTCACTTATACGTCCTCCGTCTCCTTTCTCGTCCCCGATCTTCTTCTTCGCCCATCCCCCTCAGTTTCTTGCTCCGCTAGCTCTCACCGGCGTTCAACTTCAGAAGCTCTAACCGAGCTTTTTCGACTTCTACCCCAACCCACCTTCTCTCCCTCTCTTACTACTCCGTCTATCTTCTTTGTCGGTTCTCTCTCGCCTTCTCTATCTGGCCAACGCCGAAGAACGTTCACTTTCCAGCCGAGCGCGGGCGTTTCGCTCCAATCTCGGACCCTCAATCCTTTCTCGTTTTCTCGCGGGAAATCGCGCGGAAAACTAACCAGTAAGGATCCTCTCCGCCGCGTTTCCGTCGAGCTCTCGCGTTCGTCTCGGTTCCTGCTCGTCTATCCCGCGTCGCCGGACACTATTAAGGGACCGCGTCTAGTTTCAGACGGAAACTCCGACACGCTTTATCTTCCCTTCGCTGAATAATAGCGTTTTCTGGGACCGTTCGGGCTCGGATCGCTTTTCCACCGACGGTTCACCCGTTTCCGCGCCGACGATTCCCGGTCGCAACGATCGCTGACCGAACGGCATAACGTTGGATTTTGGACGGAAAATCTTTTTGTCAGCAGTCTGTTACGCTGTGCGATGTGCTTCGACGCGGGATTGTTAGTTCCGGTTGAATCGGAGCCGCTTTCGAGTCGTTTCGAAGTTGGAAAGAGTGGCGATTTGGAAAGGGTGAGGACATTTTCAAGGCTGTCAGATTTAAGCTTTGAATTTGTGATTCTGTGAAATTGTGTAGTGTAGCAGGTTGTTCGTTAAGTGATGCGAATTTTCTTGTGTTTCTTTGGAAGATTATATAAAATTCGAGATCACTCAACTGCCGATTGTATCTAAAAGTATCTAACAATGAACACTGTTATAATAATAATGACTCTTCAAATCATTTGCTTCTCGTTGTACCTCTATGGAATGCTACCTGTTGCGAGAGTACCATGCTTATTACTTTATGTTAATTTCGTCTTATATCAGATGGAACATCAATTTTTTTTAAACTAATAAACAATGAAGCTACACTCCTTTGCAAACCATTCATTTGTCTTCTTGGTATCATTTCATAGGTGGTCGAAAAGAAGAGAAAACACAAAGTGCTTCAGGCAGGTTGTAAAAATAAATTGAAAACGTGGAATAAAATTTCATAGTTCGAGGTTCCGTTTTCAAGAAAATGGAATTTGGAGATTCGTCAAGTGCTATTGAATAAGAATTGGTTGGAGCGTCTCATCATGACGAACCGCGAATTTTTATAATTTTTCAAAAACGAAATATTGCTTTAACAAAATTTTATTGTAAGTTGTACACTTACAGCTTACTGGCTGAACCGCAAAAAATCAAAAACACATTCATATCTTTTTAAAAATACAAAAAAAAAATTAGTTTCACATGTACCAAACACGTATCAGAAAGCAATAAGAAAGTTATTAATAACTCAATCGCGATTGAACAGATTGAAAACTGTATACGCAATAGAGCGACCATTACGTCGTACGATAAAATATCATTTGTATTCGTCTCTTCCCGTAGCAGATAGAGTACAGAGCAATCAGAGTCGCCAGAACGATTCTAACTAACAATCAACAAATTGCAGGTGGCGCGATTGGTATCGATCTGGTCGAAAAACGGCTGGTAATCAGATGCGCCGTTGATTTACCATTTTCACGTGGCCGATTATGGATTTAAGCCGGACTTCCGCAAACAATCGGGGGATCGGGCTGAATCGTCCAGCAGAAGTGCAACAAAGAGCAATTTTTCCGTTCCGGTACAATACTTCCCGATTTATTCGATTTCGGCAGCGGCGGCGGCCGCTGTAACCCTGGCTCTCGCGGACAAAAGAATTATTACAAACAATATAGTGGCTGTCCGACCAGTGAATCACTGGTTTCGAAAATACACGGAAACACAATGCTACCGGCAGCACACACCGGGCTCTCGGACCCCGTGTGCCGGTCTCGCGTATTATATCGGGACACGCATTAAACGCTTCATCGTCGACGAATCCCATTCCGCTTTTAAAATGTTCGCTCCGCTCGGGAGCACGCCGATACATCGCGGCTGAAGAACAAAGCAAACGAGGCGCGATTAAATCCGATAGACCAAACGGCAGCTGATCCGCCGGCCAAAAAGCACAACAAACCCGCGGCCCGCGAGCCGGCTATAAATTCGTCGGTGCTCAATTAGTCCCGGAGAAGGGACGGACACAGAAAAAAGCGAGCAAGCGAGATCGAAAGGGAACGGAGAAAGAGAGATAGAGAGACAGAGGGAGAGACTAAAAATAGAATGACCGATCCGATTACGATTTATGAGATATAAACGCCGGATAACCAAAAGGAATATCCGATTTCTGCCGATACACCGGACAGCCCGCGGTTTTACGGATCCTCGCTCTCGCACAGGACGAAAGTGGAAGGAGGATGAAATACGGAACGAAGGACTTCCGTAGGATATCTCCACGGCCGATATTACGCTGCAGCCTGCAGTGGAATATCCCCGGCCACGAGAGCGTCAAGCGTTTTTCGATTTCCAGCGGCCGTGAATGAACCCGGATAGACCTAACCCCCTGGCGAAGGTGATAGGGATGAGATTCGACGCCGCGCCCTCGTTCTGATGGCCGGGAGAGTGTCTCTCGGTGAAATTCAGAGCGCAATCCAGATTCCCGTTTCCCTCCCCTCCCTCTCTCTCTCTCTCTTTCTCTCTCTTTCTCTCTCCCTGGTGGTTTCATTTTCAATGCTACGATACAATATTAGCCGCGTAACCGGCTTGGAAAAGCGGGGGTGTACAGATGGGTCCCTTTCTCTCTCTCTCTCTCTCTCTCTCTCTCTCTCTCTCTCTCTCTCTCGCTCTGTGCCGACAGCGACAGTGGAGCGAGGGAACGATTGTTCGAGGGCGGAGACGCGAGACGGGAAAACGCGTGGGCGGCAGTCGCGATTGCAAAGAAAGTCTCCGCGCCAAGGCCGGCTTAATAATTCAAATCTCTCAGTACTCGAAAAATTGAATTTAATAATTCAATTCAATAGGAAAGCCTCCGGCCTGTTACGAGCCGCGGAGACCACTCGACCGGCAGAACCCGATCAAAAATGCAATATCCAGCTCGATTTCTTAATCCGATTGCCGCTTCGTTTTTATTCGCGGTGCCTCCCCCTTCTTTCTCCCTCTATCTGTTTCTCACTCTCTTTTTTATCCATCTTTCTCTCTCGCCATTCGCCAGCTGTTTCCGTTTCTGTCCCGATACTCGACTTGGCTCAACCCGGCCCGACCCGGCACCCGCGTTTCACGTTCATCTATTCATCAAACACTCGGATGCTCGTCGCTGATGCGCACGTAATTAGGCCATACATATGCGATACGGGGTGCGCCGAGTGCACCAAGATACAAAATTCAACGGTAATATCTGTTACGCTCACTCACGGGAGCGTTTGCTGTGTATGTTAGCCGGTCGTTTGCGAAATGAACGACGCGGAAAATACGCAGAGTCTTGCGTGTAACGCAATGCCGGTCTAGTCGATCGGAGAGATGATGCGTTCGGAGAATTGCAATTCCCTGGGGAGATGGTATATACAGCAGTGCATACAACAGTATCCGTAACGTGCGTCGGTTGTGTGCTGTAGAACGAAACTGGTGGCAGAGTTGTTCATACTAGAAATGTTGAGCATGACGCGCTGCTAATGCAATTTGCTTTATGGTACTGACATGGTCGCATTTGTTCAGGTTGTAACCGAAGAAACAAGTTCGGTAGTTCTAGTGTTAAACTAGCTTTCAATTTCGTGGTTGTATATTAATGTACCTATTGTGTCCGAAACAGCTGCACATGATATGAATGCATTCAATAACATTGTTAAATGTATAAACTAAAATTGCTCGCATACTTTTAGCCGGTCGTGATTGGCAGTGAAAGTTTAATTTTCGAGCGATTTGTTTTCAGGACACCGGGATTAAAAACTGTTCTAATAATAATGTTAATAAGACGGGTGAACATTGTAGAATGGAGCAGACGCGAGGAACAGACTATGGTTAACGTTTCGACTATGGTTAACGATGATGGTCGAGACCGTAATCGGAGCAACAGAAATACAATGTGATAAATTGGTTCTTGTATTGAGTAAATTAGAACTTTTAATATACTTTTGAGTGGTTCGTGAGATGTGCTGAAGCCATTGGGACCTCAAAACATTTTTTTCTAAACATGAGAATTTAGAGAAGACTGACAATTATTTCAACCTTAGTTAGGGCTGAAAAGTTTGCTAAAAACGAAAGTATGATTGTGAAAATATGATTCAAATACATATAAAATAAAATTACTAAGTAAACATTCGAACGAATCTCCCAACCACGACGGGCATACAAAAGTAATCCCGCTCAATCTAATTAGAAGATCAACATTTGTCTCAAATAAGTAGGTTCAAAGATGAAATAAAATTGACGAATGAATCTCCCAACTACGGCTGCCATGAAATCGTTAAAAGCACTCGGCTGACGAGAGGATTAATAGAAAAAGCAGTCCAATATGCGTGCAAAGAGACGTGCAATCCAACATCGACGTTATTTTCCGAAGCGTAATGATAATTCCGCCGTGACCAGGCTCGAACGATAAGAACGAAATTCCCGTCGGCGTAGCATCGTTTCAGGATTACGATGCGAGCAACCCAAATACATGATGCAACAGATCCCGATTCCGCTGCTGGCGGGCGCACGCGATCCCGATATCGATGGTTAAGAGAGGATAGGTACACAGTGACAGAGGAGACGAAACAAGGGAGAGAGAGAGAGAGAGAGAGATAGAAAAGCGAACGGAGGATGAGAAAAAAGATCGTGAGCCCCGGAGAGCCCGTGCGTAGATGTTCGAGTTAACCTCTGTTAACCTCGACCGTCCGGTCTCGTTGAATTCAATGTATCGGTGACGTCAAAAAGTTGCTTTAATTCGAGCGTATCTGTACGAACGTCCGATCATTAATCGCCGGCACACGGTAAAACCGCGGGCTATTTCGAGGAATATCGTGGAACGAAGATGCGCGCCGGAAAATCGGATCTATTAATCGGATCGTCGCGTCACGCCGCGTCGGCGCGTAACGTTTGACGTGGTAACCGGTCAAATATCGCGCACGGAACACCGTAAAATCGATTGCGATTGCTGTTCGAACCGCCCCGGAGTCTCACAGATATTTGTAGACCTAATTAAAATCGAAATTCAAATCGATTTTTCACGACTCCGAGCAGAACTCTGTCGCCTTCGCACTCGTTTGCTCTCTACTGGGTCTTCCTTTAGGGCTTCATTTAAAAATAAAACACATACATCCTGAAAATTTGTTAATCAATTAGTCACCACCACTTACTACTATTTCCTACCAATTTGACGTGTTGGTGGTTTAATTATTCCTAAAAACTGCGTGGTGCTTTTCATCCAATATAACTCAGTAACTTTTTGCTGTGTTTAAAATTACTGGTGTAGAGGTAGGACAGTGAGCATGATCACGATGACGAAATTGTGTTCCTCACAAGCTTCGTCTATTTCATTCGTAGAAATGTAATTTTCTCTCTCACCTTACACTATAATCTACTTCATTTCAGTACTAATCACACAATTGCTATTCAGTGTCATTAATTATATACATATAAGAATTTACAATGTCGACAGTAAGGAAGTATAAATGAAGAATAAGAATTGCGAATATAATTGCAATGAATTCATTTTTCTCTAACTGCCACACAAGCGTTTTAGCAAAATAAAGTATAAAATCTACAGAGGAGAATCAGCGAAGCAGGAAATAAATTTCTAGACAATTCCTCGGTCCGCCTCCGCGATATTCGTAGGCTATTATCAAGAAAGAGTTCAGCAATCGTGGAGCATTCAAAGCACGAAAGCAATTCCGCGTGTTTAATCAAGCGATACCTTTGTTAAACGGCCGGCTGATGTAATGCGGAACAATTTCCTGCGGGCAGAACGGCCATTTTAATAGATGAATTATAGAGGAGCAGCCCGCCACAAAAATTCCGGGAGCCGCGTAGGCGAGAACGGGAACGGGAACTGGAACAGGAACGGCTGAATAATTTCGAGCCAAAATTCTTTCCCCTATTTCCATTCGACGGCATGAAATTTTCAAGTCAAATTTGCCGCCGGTAATCGCTCGAAGACAGTTCGCGTTTTCCCAGCCCCTCCCCAACCCTCCCTGTTGAGGACGACGACCTGGCCAATTTCGCGGGGAATAGGCAATCGTGAATCGGCTCCGGGACCAAAATAAATTTCCATTCACGATTATCCTGGCAATCGGGACGCGCGGCCGCGGATTCAATGAATTCATTGCCGGACGATATATGTAGTCGGCACCGTCGCGTCGGTTTCTGTCGCATCGCGCGCCCGTTCAATGAGAAAGAAACGAAAACGGTACTGTCAATGCCAGAAAGTATCGCTCCCGCTGGCCAAACATAGATCTCGTATAATTAGAAACGAAGGGGCGGCCGAACTCTCCCGGCACGTTACGAGCAAAGAGAGCGAGGGGGAGAGAGAGAGAGAGAGAAGAAGAAGACGAAGAAGAAGATCCATCGCGCACGTACACCGACAAACTATGCCAAGCACATTTGTGCAACGAGAGAACCCGCAGCCCGTTAATATCCATCCAAGAAGAATGACCGAGCGATCATGACGAAGCACGCGGCTCCATTGACGACACACGATCTCCCCCTCGTGTGCTCGTCGACGACGAATATATTTCTGTAATCGGGATCAGCGGAATTTTCTGTCCACCGCTCGAATTACCCACACAATAATCTTCTATGAGCGATGCCCTGTATAGGCCGCTGTAACGGGAATTACGTAATAACAGTTAACGGTTAGTTGAATGTAGAACAAATCGAGGGGAGCGGAATTCGAACTATTTTCGCCTGTTGGTTAGCGTGCGGAAGAATAGCGGAAAGGATCGGAGAATTTCTATTTGCGAAGAATGCGGATCTGGATAAATATTGCCAGAAAAACTGGAGGATTATTAAAGTGAAACTCTCTCCCGGTGTAAATTATTCGGAGAATAATGGGCTGGTTCTTTTATTAAAAACGTCAGTACACAATTAAATCGTTACCTGGAGAATATAAATATATTCTTAAAAATAAAAACGTCGAAATAATCAAGAATTTTTTAACTGGAAGATGAAATTGTATCGAATGCATAAAGCCATTTAAGTTGCATCCACATGTAATTACCAGTCTTAAATTATGTTAAAATTATAGCAATGTATTCCCTACATATATTCCCTAATTCGCTAAACCACACTCATACTGTGGACTAAATTAATTTTAACTAGTAAAAATAATCGAAATTCTCAATTGAAGTAAAACAGGAATTCATAAGAATTCATACAGGAATTCTACCACAAAAATATGAAGGGCCATTGGCAGGGTCGTTTACTCAGAATTACTATGATAATGGAAACAGATTACGTTATTTCGAGAATTGTTCAGTGCATTGTTAGTCAACCGACAACCATTAAACTCGTAATTTGGAAAGTTAGATGAAGAATCCCTGCAAGTAATATACCTGAAGATTAAGTTTATATTTATACGTCGAAAGTTGCGAATTTTAAATTGCGCAAGCATGCCGATGAAAGCAATTCTACTTCTTCAGTGTCTGCACCGTAGAACATCACAATCCACAGTCACGCATCGCACAGGATTGCGAAGTGTTCGAATCGTGATGGATTCGTAGGGCTTCGGGGTGGTAAACTTTTCTACGAATAATCCGCAGAGGCTTCAAGTGATTTGGCAGCGGTCGAATTACAGGCTTTATATATAGAGCCTGGGATCCGTTGATTAAGAATCGCGATTAGTATTTATTTCGGTCGTGTTTGGGCTGGATTCCGCGCTGCTAAACTTGGCGTGGCTTGGTAGCCTGCTGCAACCTACTCTATTAGCCCCGATGACTCTAGCGCGGTGTGATGGTAAAAGGTTATAGGCATTGCTCGAATTTGATGTTAGGTTGCTTGGTCACCGGGCTAGAGCCGATTCTGGAGATCAAAGTCGCATCGGCTAGTTTCTGAGGATAGAGACTCCAATTGTCGCATGCTCGGTGAAACTCATTGACCGTTTTCCTCCGTGAGAAGAACTACAATGATTCCTTTGTCTTCTAATTTTGTTGTGGTTGGTACTAACGTTTAGTAACTGCGAGGAATTTACATCATCAATTCACACTTCATAGTAATTAGCACTATATCCAGAGATGTCTTATAATTTCAATTTTCATTTCGTAATTGTGTCAGTAATAAAATTGAATAAGGGTGATTTATCCCAATCGGAATTTCATGGGAAGTGCACTGATTCAAGCTGTTTGACTTTCTTTTTATTTAGTTGTTGTCGGATTTGTATTTGGCACTGACGTTTAGCGACTGCGAGGGATTGCGGCGGAGAAGCAGATTGGATCTCTTCGAAATTTTTGGAACAACGAGCCCGCCGAAACGCAGGGTGAGGGATTAAACGAAATTTATTGGTCGGTAACAAGCTCCTCCAAATAACCTTTCGAAAACCGTTGCCCGTGATAGGCCAGCGGGAAAAAAGTGATCGAAAACCAGCGACGCATTGCACCAGTGCTAGAATACAAAATGTTCCGGATCATGGATCCCAAATTCGCTGAGCAATTATCGTTGTGGAAAACGAAACGCCGACTTCCAATTAACGTACCGCATTTGCCGGCTGGTTCGTTTTTTTCTTCGATTTACGAACACAGCAGTTGCGTCACGGACTTAGGGAAATGTTTCTGTCGATCATACGTGAACCGATATTGCATTTAAAACGATTTTAATGGAGGTCGAATGAAAGTGTACGAAAATGTTTGAAATCGTACAGCAACTCTGATTTCGAAAGTCGTATAAATCTTTGATAAGAGTTATATATACGTCCGTGTACGGTACAATGGATGAATCAATTTGGTTTTCAGGTACGTGAACTGGAACATTTTCATACCGGTCGGCAGCTAGGCGGAAGAATAGAATTTCAATCACGGGAGAGGCTGCTAAACTATTCGTGTAGACCGAGAGCAATTGAATTCAAGAGTAATGAAGGCAATAAGAATTCACGAATTCGAATGTACGACGGGCATAAATTCTATCCTTAAGCTAGGCTCTGCACAATTAACTGTTTCACTCAGTGCGATTGCATTTCGGATGTCTCAATAGAGCCATTAACGGGGAGGCGCGCCAAAGATCGATTCATCGAAGAACATTGCGACACTTTTTCACGAGCTTGCACACCCCCGCCTCCGTGTCGACCCGTTTGCCTGAATTCAGAACCATTTGTCACAAATACAGACCTCAGTACTTCTAGATCGACACAGAGCACAATTGACAGAGCAATTCCTTGATTGTTAAAATAATGAGAACAATTTCTGTTTTCATTTAAAACGGGTAAATTGGGAATTTTTAAAGAATTTATTATATCATTTCTTCAATGCATGCAATTTCGATCAGTAGACAAATTGTAGTTGAAGAATACTGCTATACCCGAAGAGACAAAGATTTTTATTTCACACACGAAGATCGCAGGCTAGGTATGATAGTGCTGTCACGAAACTTCTCTGTAGCAGATTGAAGCACGAAGTCATTTAAATAGATGATCCCTTAATGAATCTCGTAGACGCAGATTCAGAGGTCATAAATCACACAAGGAAATAATCTAGCTTCGAAAGGAATACGCCGCAAAACATCTTCTTTAACCAAGATAAATAATCTTCGCCGTGAGAACGCAAAAGAAAGATACTGCGCACCGTAGGTGAGAGAAAATATACGAAGCAAACTTCGCTACTTTCTCACGTAATTTTTCTCTGATCATTCCTTCATTCATCATTCGTTTTTCATTTAGATTAATCACCTGTCGTTGCGTCTCATAGTGAGAAAGAGAAAAGTAAAAAGAACGACACCGGTGGAAAGAAAAGGACACGAAGGAGATGAATCGCTAAGTGCGTCTCGATAACCACTTCCAGATTGTACCGGGCGTGGCATAAAGATATATGTGCGACTAAGCCGACACGAGCGCGAGTGCTCTTCATGGTGTGACTATTTTGAGTCGTGGCTGGGTGTCCGTTCGAAAGCATCCGTTGGCCACGCGTCAGAACGCCGTTCATCATTATTCCGAACAAATTACACTATTTTCGAGTGGGGCTGCCTCGAACCACAATTCTCGAACACTGAAGAGTGCTCGAAGACACCGAAGTGACATACCAGAATTCTGCAAAATACACAAGAAAAAAGTTAAGTCTCTTCCTGGAGTTAACATACGTTTTCCAGAGAAATTACTGAATTGTTATTTTTGTTTCCTGGCCTCTTGAATCCTATAGGTGAAAATCATAATTAATCTGCGAACTTTGTGCATTGACGATAAAAATGATAAATAAAAGATTAGGCAGACATTACAAAAATATTCAAGTTCATTCTTATATTGTTTTTTACTTATTACAAATATTAAAGCAGCAAATACATTTACATTTATAATTTTTGTTCCTCACAATCGACTCAAATAATGTACGTTGTACAGATGTTGATGAGGATCTTCAGAATATTGAAAATATTTCTTTTATAGAACTAGATTCTATATTGAAATCTTAAATAATATAAGATTTCTCAATCGTACAGTAGAAATAGTGCATAGCATTCTGTCTCTAGATCTTAAGAAAATTAGAAAAGATGGGGGTGGTTTCGCCAAATTCCTTTTCACCGGTTCAAAAGGCTCACTATTTTCTATTTAAATTGCATAATCGATTGGTTTTTTACATCCCCGTATTCCCGCGGTCTCATTAGGCGATCAGAGAGCCCGGGAAGCGCAGTATCACAGAAGAAACGAGTACCTCGGTCAGGAGCCTTCGCAGGAAACGATTAACAGGGACGAATGTACTGTCGCGCATCCTCTGGGTTCCCGTTCCAGGAAGAAATCGTCGCGGAAAAAGGGAAGAGGAAACGACGCCGGGCCGGAGCGTTTGCGTACAAGCAGCCTTAATTTCCAACGTATATTTAAACTCCTTAAGCCGGCTGTTTTTCAGGGAGCACCATCTCTCTCTCTCTCTCTTTTAACCGTCCTCGCCATCCACGGCCATTTTCCTTTTTCTCCTCTTTCCCCAGGGCCGGTGTTTGCCCACTTTGGCCCGCGGCGAACAAGAGACAAACTCCTCCATACGGAAAAGGAAACTTCCGTCCTGTCGGCGGAAATGAAACGTCGAGGCTCGGCAACCTCCTAGCGTAAACGCCGTTCTCTCTTCTCTCCCTCTCTTTCTCTCTGTCCCCGTTCGACCATCGCCTTCATCCCCCTCAGTTTCCAACCCCCGGAATTCTGGATGCTCATCGAGGAACGACCGCCCCCTTTTCCCCGCGTTTCGATTCACCCGCGGCGCAGCGGTCTATTAAACCGTGGGAGGGCCGAATACGGCGAATAAATTGCGGGGGAGTATTAGTATTCGTTCGAGGATGTTTCGAATAAAGTTCGGACGTCGAATTTCGGTCTCGCCGCGGCCCCGCCTGGTTCCGCACTGCTCTCGACCAAGGAATTTACCGATCTTTCCGCTAATGCTGACTCGATTCTGCGCCTCGGAAACACATAGATCCGCAATCTACGATCCAGCATGTTGCAAATCTTTTTGATAGCGTGTCGAAGAACAATTGACAATGAATATTGTGCATAGATATTAACGTGAAATTTAAAGATTATCGGACATGACAGACTTTCTTGTATAAACTCTTGCCATTTAAGTTTATTGAATAAACATGAATATTAATTTTCCTCGAAACAAAATTCTATTTTTCTTCTCTCAACATTTAAGCGTTACAGAAAATCTAGATTTACAATCAATATAAATCTCTCTCGTCCAGAAAATTAATGAGGACGAACAAATTCTAAGTAAAAAGTACGTCACGGGGGAAGTAAAAATACGTTGACTTCAAATTTTATTTCTCAGAGAAATATCTCTAAAATCTCAGAGACTGTTCTATATACACTGACATTAAATAGAGATGTTTCCACCCTAGACCATAAGTAGAACCACCCTAGACACAATTAGAGACGTTCCCACCCTGGACCATGTATGTATAGAACCACTCACAATTAGAAACGTTTCCATTTTGGTATTACATGTATGGAAAGGATCGAACAGAAGTTAATTCCAAGAAAGGATCAGCAACCCCAATAGCCATTGAAGAACTGTAAGAGAGCATAAAACGCAAATTGAGCGGTTAACGATACAAGTCTCCAAGATAAGGGTCCAGGGAGCATCGTTCCCAAGGAAAAGAATTTTTCGGTGGCCAGGGTTCCCCACAATTTTCCCTCGGCGTGGAAGCCCGGTATCAAGAAAGAAAAAGGAATTTGGAGTAATAGGAGGGAACGAGCGAGAGGGACGAAGAGGAAAAGGCCAAGAAGCTGCAAAACCAGAACAGGAGCAGCGACTAAAAGCCAGTCCCAAGCACCATGTATTCAAGAGGTTAATTCTTTCGTGGTGGTTTCGCAGTGGAACGAGGCCGTCGCAGGCTAGACACCGCAAGTTCGAAAGCTGCGGCCCTCGAATAATGCAACAATCGTGTTCCGGGAACCTGAATCCAGTGTCGGTGGCCTAACCGCCAGCTCCTGTTCCATACTATAGATATTGTGGAAACATGTGGATGCAGTCAGGACCAGCGCGGCCTAATGTAACCACCTTTGAAGGCAGCTTTGAAACGAGAAAGGATCGGCTCCTATCCCGGCGAACCTTCTGCACCGCTTGTTCTTAGTTCCACTTCCGAAAACCTTTGACCGTACGGCTTGATGCCGGCTTGATATCGTTCTGTTTGTGCCAGTTTCTTCTCGATCTCGTGTTTGCTCGAATCCAGCTTCCTCCGGCAGCAGACGTCGCTATTTTTCTTCGCGCAGTTTCTTATTTGTATTTCAGCCGTCCTCCTCCCTCTCCCACCCTCTATCTCCCATACGTCGCACGGTAAATCAGCCTGGACCAAGCTGCTGATGCGACTCGTGCATCCAGGACCCAAGTTGATCTGACCGGCCTCGAACTCACCGAACTGGGTTGGACCACGTCAAATCCGAACACCTGGTCTCCGACCAGCCGCGGGCTACCACTGCCATTCGAAAGTCTTTTTGACGCTACCCTGTATGTTTCTATCGCGGCACGGACAAATCTTCTGGCCTTGTCTCTCGATCTCTGACATCCTCGATGGATCACATTGCTCCCGATTCGAGGTAACTAGGTTCTCATCGCGAAACAGTACACTTCATATTTTACGCTTTTCCGGGAGCTTTTCCCGATTGAAGCAATAAATTGAAGCAATTTAAAAAATAGTTTTCTAGAGCGTCATACAAGACACCCATGAAATATCAAACAAGACATACGATTTGACAAGTGGACATACTGTACAACATAATATCACAAGTTGACGTTTCTTCTAGATGAACCGTTTGTAATTGCTTTACAATTCCACCAGCATTGTTTCTGTTTCTACAATATTAGAACGATTCTATTAGACCACAGACGCCTGGATGCTCTATCATCAAAGCAGAGGATTCTACAATTCCTTCAGAGTCAACATCCGAGATCCTGAAGAAGCCAAAGAGCCCGATAGTGCTCCGATCGGTAGAGGGTCTTTCAGTATCGATACACACTAGTGACAAAAGATCCTCGAGGAGCCGTTCGCGTGAGGACGTCGGGCTGTTGGAATCGCAGCAATAGAAATTCTGATTTCCCAGAGGCGTAAGTCGCGTTCGTCGACGGATTCTCTTGGCGTATAGCCGAGCGAGAGGGTGGTTCGATTTTTCCGTGTGCATACATAGTTCCTTGTCTTCGTAGAGCGCCGCAGGATCGCAGGATTGTGTAGCTTCGTCGTGGATCCTGATGTTTGACCTCGGTGGGCAGCGGGAGTTCACGAAACACGCGAAATGTTTCCTCGCGACCCGGCCCTCAGACTGCTATCTTTCAGCCCCCTCCGTGCCCCTTTTCAGGGGCGAGACCGTCCCCGCGTTCCCCGGGCCTCTCGATCCGCCCGCAGTTTTTACCGGCCACGAAACCTCAAACGTACAAAGGCGGTAGTCGAGCAGGAGGATCCGAAAGCGGAGTGCGCGGCTTTGACTCCGCTATGCGGGCCGCAATTCCACGGCCAGGCTCTGCCTCTCCTCTTCAGGGTTAGCCATCCCCCTTCATCCCTTTTCAGGGAACGGGAACACGAGCCGGCCCTGGAACTCTCTACTCTCCTCTCTCTCTCTCTCTTTCTTTCTCCTATACCAGCGATTCCGGATAGTCCGCATTTGGCCCACGGTCGGAAAGTTTTTCCGGGAACTTTTGTGCCCGTCCACGATCCTCACCCTCGCCGCCAATGCGGAAAAACACCGTGAGAGAGCCCCGCTCGACCAGAGCCCTCGAACCACTAGACAACCGGCGGACGGCGAATCAGCGAAAATGTATTTTCGAAACTCCACAGCATCCGCCGCCTTTATTTTGCAGACGAACGGTCGATTACCTACCCCCCTCACCCCGATCGAAGATTTAGTTGCCAGAGAGTTATCGGTCTCCAACCTCCAGAGATCGCATGCACGCCGCGTGTATTTTGTGATAATAGCGATTTATTTGGTCTGGGAGTGTTGTGGTTTGAAGGTTCTGCGTTTCTACTCGTCGAATCAGTGATCAGATTGTGCGGTTTCGATCGGTTAATGTTGTAATTATATTATACGATTACGTTGTTGGAGATTATTTATTAACATCTGGATGGAGGTACTTTATTGATAAGGTTCTAGTTACTAATTTTTAACAGTACGGTTTCTTGTGTTTATGTACTCGATACTGTTCAAAATTTAGTTAGTTGAATTCTTGCATTTTTGGAGTTTTATAGAGCAATATAAAGGGAGAAATTTTATTCTATCGGTTTAAGGAGGTTGCTTAGTGCAACTTAAATAAAGTTAATCTTTCTTGAACGCGTGCTTTATTGTGTCTCATGCATTAACATATGCGTGCACAAGGTCCTGGAGTTAGTACAGTGAGATAATGATATTTATTGCACACAGAACTCGCAGTCATTCATAAATCGCGCTTGTCCAGTGTGCATGAACAGTCGCGCCCGTTAGAATTGTAACGAAACATGCACAAGAACGTTAAAAATGCAGTCGACGAACATATAAAGACAGTGAGCATTCTCGCAATCAGCGATAACTACAACTTTCAACAAATATCCTCACACCTGGCAGACACAGTTACGTATTATCTGAAACTAACAATCTCTAGATCTTATCATTCCCGTGTGATCTAATTGCTCGATGAACGGACCACAAATTGTTCCACGAGATTTAGTATTCGTGACATTCGGTAAGAAATGATAAAACTCTAATGATGTCATTTACTCCGCCACGTCGGCCCATGCATCGACATGCATCACGGTGTCTCCGGTAGTGTATATAACTATTCCTGCCGCGATCTCGGCTCGCCTATTTCTTATTTCGCTTGTTATCTGTGGGTTTGCAGTCACTGAAATCGTAAATGACGTTTGTGCGACTTAATGCGTGAACCCACCGCATCGGTCGGCGGAGGCATTTTCGCCGAGGCATGCGATCTCTTCAAGTACCTTGTTAATGTTGAACGCATGTTCGTTGGCTAACATCACGTGCGTGCACCTATATTCGTTCCCGGTGTGTATCAATGTGTGGACGTAACAATATTTGCGTGGCTTAGTTGCGTGAGTTACACCGAGAGTTAATTACGCGCGCGCGAACGTAAGATACCAGTGTTTACTGCGACACTGATTTCCTTTGCGCTGCGTCGCTCTGCGGTTTTTCGACTGCGGTCGCTTTCATCCTCGACTCCCATTTATTTGTTTTGTATTTTTCACTGTAAACAACCGGCTCGGAATCACGGCTTCCAACATTCGCTCGCTGATCCGTGGAAATTAATCAATCCGGGGGCTCGGTCATGCGATTTCACTCTTCGTTTGAACTCGAGCAGCGCTGCGGCGATGTGTCGTGCTTAAAGATCTAACGAATCTATTAAGGTATGGGTCAATGTCTAGACTCTGGATTTTTAGGAAAATTTATAATTGTACTGTTAGATATTACAAAATCGGGGTAAAGGAAAATTAAGAAGTTTAACGTAGGTTGAAGTTAAAAAATACCAGCATGTGTATTCTTCAAACTTTCTATTATTTTCTTAAGGTCTTCGTCAGTCATAAATACATGAGATTTACAGTCAAAATCACGACCATCACTGTAATTAAAACATTCCATTTAATTCTTGAAATCGCTTCCGAGAGAGACAGATTGACTGGAATTTCTTGAACCGTGTGATCGGAGGTGAGCTCCTCGAGCAAAAGTGCCATCGACCCTTCGGCCTGCGCTTTCTTCCAGCCCTCGCGAGAATCTCCGTTTCCTTTTTCTCGGGGTTCCGTCATTTACATTGTGCGCATCCGTCGTTTACGGTTCGACGTCGCTCGACAATGGTCGCAACAATGCTCAAACGTGCAGCGCGAGGTGACGTTTAAACGACAGCCGGGTTCTGGATCGAGGTAGAAAAGGGGTGAGTCGTGGGAGTAGCACAGAGCCAGGTGGCGAGCAAAGATGGATGCAGGCCGTGTAACGGAGAAAGACGGGAAAATAATAGAGTTTGCAACGGGAACGGAACGAAAAAGGGGTGAAGAATCGAGCGAGAAAAGAGTTGCGAGCGAAGAGAGAACGGGAGGGTGAGAGAAAGGGGTTGTGACTCTGTGTGTGCGATTGTCAGCCTGCAAACCAAACCCTAGCTGTCGCAAATATTCGACTTTTGTTCTCCGGCCGAGGTCGAAGGGCGGCACAGGGCGGCGCAGGGCTGCTCGGGGGTGGAAAAGAAGGGTTGGTTGATCCGATTAAATGGCATTTGATAAATTCGCGCGCGCATAGAACGGGTTACATCGACCGCCACCGCGATAATTAAAACGTTGCGACCACTCCCACGGACATAACTCTTATTATTCCCTCCGGCGGCGCACGGCGCGGCCGATTTTTATCGAACTTTCTGCTGGAAGGTGTAAATGAATGCGCCCGGATCCGAATCGCACGCGGGGGCATTCTATCGGAATGGTTACGATACTTTCTGATAGATGAATGCATTAAAGTTTGACACGCGGTGCGCGGCGCAGTTCGACTTGGAAAGGTAATTTCATTGAATCAGGTTAGTATCATTTTTTACTGGTGACGGGCGCGGCGAGATTAAAAGCGTCACGATTTTCCAGCGATTGCACCCTGGATAATTGTTTAACCCTTCCAGGACGACGCCCGAGTCTTCGTTCCTTTTTACGAGGCTGTGCGTTGTAATGGACGTTACATCAACATGTTGATTAATTAGATTTCCTTCGTATGTTCCATAGAAATTTTGATACGTTAAAAGCAATAGCTTCTTAAAAAACGTACGATGTATTTGTAGTTTATATTTTAAATCATTGTATCCCACACACACATCCCCCGGATATGAAAAATAGAATTGTTAAAATAACCACTTTTAATAAATTTCTAAAAATTCGTTAGAGTTCCTACAGTGCACAGAGACTTCATCCTTGAAGGATTAATGCCACGTTCAAGGAATTGCCGCGTATCTTTAATTGTCGAAATGATGCTGTCGACGTTGGTTGTCGTAAAATCAATGAAAATAGGTGGAGAAACAAGTTCTCAGTTTCTAAAATTAATATTAAGACTCGGAAGTACGTCACACTCAAGACTAGCATAAAACGGACTGGGAACACTGAATCTGCACTTATCTTATATATAAATTTATCAGCTCCAATAAATAATCAATCTACCGGATGGAACAAACCTCTCTCTGGGACAACAGTCAAAATTAAGCTGATTGTTATTTCTCCGTCGCTAGAATATTGATTTGCTTTTCACCGGTAACTAAATATAGCGTCTTAAAATAATCCACATCCTGCGGGTGAAATTGATTGTCTCCTGTTCAAAGGCAAATGTCAAAAAAAAGGAATACCGACTTTGCTGTTTAACATGCTATTCAAGTACGTCACGGTTTATGTCAAATGTGATTCGATCTTACACGTTCAAAGTGGTTTTATTCCAATATAGAAATATTTTTCTTATTATACTTGTGTATAACTAAAAAGTCGACCGAAAAATAATGTAAAAGGTTGATACGAAAAGGAACAGCCAGAAAATGCTGAAGAACGGTGTCAAAGGGGGTAGTTGTTCAACTATGACCGACCAGACGACCAACATGGTTTCGAAAACTAAACACAGGGCTTGTCGATGAAAACCGTGATGTCCGCTAATCGCATGTAAATGGGAAACGATCCGCAGCGACCGCGGAGCAACCATTACAAACCCCCGTCGATCAGCAAACTTTCCGCGAGCGCTGCGGCTTTCTTTAAATAGTCCTCGCCGCGAGACTATTTGTACAGTGGCGACGCGTCCAATAATCATTGCGTCGAAACGATTGATTTCACGGATTCGAATCTCTCGGCGACAGGAAAGAGAGGCCGGGTCCCAGATGAGCCGATTGCCATCGCCTTTCCTCTCGAGTCGTTTGAACTCGGGCACAGGAATAATTCCAGGTGGGCAATTTGTCCGGAGGGAATGATTTACGAGTTCGTCGTCGGTCGGACGCGCAAACGGGAAATTACAGTCGATTCCATCGATACGGATCGCTGGGCATTGTTCCAGGTGAAATGGAAAATGCGGATGTCGATAAACATCGCGTTAAGAAACGCGAGATCGCTTGGATAGCGTTAACGACGTCCGCGAGACACACGGCGAGAACTGCGAAATGCCCCGTCGCTCGTTAAAGGAGACACGAAGGAGCGAAGAAGCGCTAAATCGACGAACATTAGAGGTGGAAATCTTTCCTTGTTACAGAGCCCTGTCCACGGGACCCCGACGAGCTTATAACGAGGTGGTTGCGAGCCAGCTACGTTCGAATCGACGCAAAAATATTGTAGACGTCCTACAGGTAAGTCTCTGATAACAAACATCACTGAGCTTCGAATTAACTTCGTCCAACCTACCTGCCACTGCAGTTACAGATTAGAATCTGCAAACTTGGAATAAAATTCTAGCTGTCCCTGATTATTCTTAAGCCGAGTGTTTACTGTACCTCTGCCTGTTCATACAACTTTTACTTATCTGCGAAAATTTCAGTCAAGTATACTTCCCCGCTTAAACTGTCAACAAATTGCGCATGAACCGCTCTTTCTCTCTCTCTCTCTCTCTCTCTCTCTCTCTCTCTCTAGAGATCACTCTCTAGACCTCTCTCTCTCCCTCTCTAGACCAGAGAGTCACAATTTTCCGAAATCCTACCGAACACGCCTAAGGTGTGTTCATTTCTTCCACCATAAATAGGAAGTAAGCTATCAAGCGGCCAGTTCTCAGTGATCGATTAATCCGCGGCGGTTCATTACGACTCAGGCGGGTCCTCATTTATCCGTCGAATAGATCAGAGTCAAGTTCCTCCGAAAAAAAGGGGGAAATTGTCGTTGCCGTCGAAGCCGGGGAAAAGGACGTCGGAGGACAATCCGGAAGACAGATTGGCCGGGAACAATCGCGGCCGGGGGCTCTCTGGCTGGTCTTCTCGGTCCCCTTTCCCTTCGTTCTTAACGACGCGTTCTTCGACTTAACGTATCGGCGTAACGAGTCTAATCCGTCGGGTCGACGTTCCCCGTGAATCGGCCGGACGGACGACACCCTATCGGTCGACCGCAAGAAAATGAAAGAGGGAGACCATGGCTGGTCCCCGGTGTACGCTCTGAATTCATCGGGCAACCTGTAATCTCGATATCATCGATAACAATGTCATCCGCGGACAATAGACAGAGAGGTAGAGAACGAGAGATCGGTGGATAGTCAACGGCATTGATCCATCAGTGCGTGCTTCGATGGATAAGATCGGTCGATTCGACTGGGCTAGAACCCGATACTCTTGGCATAATTAATTAAGATCTTGTTGGATGGTTGTCTAATTAATTAACACATTGTGGATAAGAGACATCAATGGACGTGTTCCGTTTTCCAAGTCCTGACGATGGGGGTCGATGAATGGTTCACGGAAAAATCATTGTTCTTTGATCACCCCCTATATTTTGGCAGAACTAGCACCGTCAGACTTTCTCGTATCTTCAAAGATAAAATTGTCATGTGGAGAGGACATGTGGATAACGTTGAAACAATAAAACAGGAAACGAGAGTCCTGATTCCGGAAGAACGACTCATATTCCCGAAGAGCGCTTCTCAAGAAGCCGTAGCAGGAACAAGTGTATACATTCTGGAGGGCTGCATTTTGAAGAAGATAGCATGGACTAGGAAGCGAATAGAAACGCCGAATTTTGTTGGTGGTTGTACGAACCCTGCGAACAAAGTACAACAGTAAAATTCTTGCGTGTCAATGTAGCGTTGTTCTCCCGGGGAGAATGGTGAGGCTAGGTCGTGCAAATGTAACTATATAAATTTTAGTACAATTTAGTAGGCTACTGGTGTGTGTGCGTCTGAAGACTAGCGTTCGGATAAGATCTGGTAGTCCAGTTAGGTGCTGTAGCACCTCAACTACAAATTTTGGTACAATGTAAGGGCACTGCTGTAGCAGGTTGCGTCCGAAGACTATCGTTTGGATCGAACTGAGCCAGGGAAGAGTCGTCCTAGGGCAGAGGGCCGCTTTCACCTAGGGTCCTCTGGAGTGGCGATTGTCTGGTTGCCACCCTTGAAAAAAGCCCAGTGGAGGGCTGGGCCGGGACACGGCGAGCACCATGGAGGCCAGGGTGCTTTCCGGCAAGGAGCCCGGTAGCCCAGGGAGCAACAGCACGTGCCGAGAATACTTGAGGAGGTGGATGTGCCCCTTTCTCGCGGGGCGCGCCGGCCCAGGATGAGTTCAAGAGAAATTTATAAAGGCCTACGTGCTCTCCAGGCGACTCTGCCTGTGATACTTTATGGCAGTGTTTTGTTTCCACGGGAGGGGCGCGGGCTGATGGGGCCCTAAAGCGTCGCTCGCAGTCGGTTTACAGGGTTCATAAGACGCGACGTGAATTCGCCCGTGGCTCCCGAACCAAGCACCCACCTTCCCGTCTCACTCTCTCTCTCCCTCTCGCTCTCTCTCTCTCTCGCTCTCTCACTCCGAGCAGAGAGTTTATTGCACGTGCAAGATTCTTCGGGCTCCGGGGGATGCTCGTTTACGTCCCCCGTGAAAAACAGTGCGCTGCATTCCTACCGGGGTGCGCCGGTAAATTAGTACATTTCTTTTTTCTCTCTCGAACCCCCTGCTCTCACACTGCCGTCACTCCCACTCGTCGGCTTCTCTTTCGGAGCTCGTGTAAACACGCGGGAAACATAATTACGCCGAAATAAGCGTCCCCGGTAATACGGCAGCGAATTATGCGAGACGCCCCGCTTGATCTACTCGCCTCGTTAGAAACTAGGATTGCACGCGCGACCGTGTTCGCGGGATTTTGAATAAATAAAGCTCTTTCGGAGGACTTTTATCGCTCGAGCAGAATAACGAGACTCCCTGCTCGTGACCCTCTTCGCTCGAGAAATTAATTGTGGGATAAATAAAGCATTAACGAACAACGCGCCCATCCTGCATCATCGGCGCTTTGCGTGGATCGCTGCCATGAAAATGAAGTGGCTCCAAAAATTGTTTCGACACTGAAACTTCACCTTGAGATCTTTACTTTATTAGTCAGAAATGTTTCCGTGTTTGTTCTATAAAACAACCAAAAGAAATCATATACCAATTCCTGAGGAATTGTTGTAAACGGGAAGGTTCAATTTTCAGATCTATACTCGATACAGTCACGAATAAATTTTCTATTGTTTGAAGAGATAAAAATATCTTCGAAGAAACGGAACGATGAATTATAAAAGTAGAAACCTCAAGTGTCGAAGCCACTCCAGATTTATTATTGCACAATCTTTTTAAAGATCCTGGAGACACTGCACGCCTTGCAGAAAGTTTTATGCATTTGGATGATGCTATTTTCCACTTGCGAAAAGTCGCGCAACCTTTCTATTTCTGCCGGAACGCACCTGCAGGGGTAATTATCTCGGGATAGGGAGATTCATCGAAGAAACTTTATTCCCGTTTGATCGTGGACGATCGTTTAATTATTACCGAGGGGTGGCGAATGGTGGAACCCTGTCTCGTATGCCTCCGCGACGTATTTTTAACGTCGCCGGCATTAATTACGTTGGACGGAGGAGCAGCGCGATTAATTAAAGCATTTAAAATCCATTCGCCGGCGATTGATGCGAGCCGCGCGAACAATGCGCTAATTATACTGGACAAATAAATGAAACAGATGAACGCGAGGACGCGGGCGTTGCGCTGGCTCTCGTGCGCTCGCTTTCCTCTCCCGGGAATCGAATGAAGCTGTGCCCGGTATCTCTCTGTTCCCGTTGGAAACGCGACCGCATTCTTCGGTCGGTCCGTAGTAACTTTAATACGGGTTATAAATCGCCGGCTCTTTCTCATGTAAATACGGCCCTAACCAAGATTCAGCCTCGGCCTCGGCGCGTCTCTTTTCCCGCTTCATCCCCTTCTTGTCCCTTGCCGGAGAGCGGAATCACCGAGTCCGGAGATCGTCCTCCCCCCCCCCTCTGTCTCGTTTCCCTTGCTCGCACGGCCGCCACTCACAATTACGCAATTTAACCAAGCATTAAAATGATCCTCAATTCCCCAATCTACTTAACTTCGTTCGTCCACCGCTATCAGAGACGAGTGTCCTACCTCGCAGACCCGTTTTCCCTCCTTTTCCCAGCGAGACTGCGAAATTCGCCCCTTCGTATTTCGACGAATTGCGTTCGGGACAGAGAAAACCAGGACCGAGAGACCTAAAGAGAAATGGAGGGAGAGAGAGACAGCTAGGGAAAAGGATGGGTCGGCCAGAACGGAGGGAAAACGACTCTGGCCGCAAAATGAATCTCTTTGATGCAATCTCGGCATCATTGATTATAACGATGCGATCCCGTACAAAAGAGAAGAAGTCAGAGGACGATCGACCCCTCCGAGTGGTGATAACACCGGTCTTATCGAGAAAACTTGAAGCTCGGCACGTTTGCCAGACACTTTATTTCGCGGCGACTTTGATTTCTGATTGGAAAGCGTGATAAATCGAAGTAAAAATCAACGAGCACTTCGCTGCCTCCGCGCGGTCTGTTTTCATTAACTGGGGATCCACGGATCGACGTGTAAACGTGTTGCAGCAACTTTTTATTCTTGTTTCTACCCTTTTCAAGGTATACTATTTATTTAACCCTTTCACTGTGTACCTAGTGATTTACCAGGGTGTTATTCGCAATACGATTTTGGATATAATGCTTTTAACATTTTAGGAAGGAAGGAATCGTTGAAAGTGGTTTGTCATTGGAATTTTCATTTCGTTGGTTTGTTTAACCCTTCATTTGTCGAATGGTTCACATAAGTTTATATTTAGTAAAACAAGTAAAGCAATTAAAATTTTATTGGTGTTTCCTATGTGTTCTCGTCGACAAATATGAAGATTGCTACACGTGTGTACCTGGTTGGACAATGTAAATTAATTTCCATTTGCGGTATAAAAATATGCCAGGCAACTGCGAAGTTCAACGAATACACTGATATTGAACATTGTAGAATCAGCGATGACCTATGGAACCATTTGACGGTTAATTTAGAATTTGGAGCAGTAATCGACACATTTAGGGCAGTTCACGAGTGCTCCACATTTATATGGCAATTGGAGAGGTTACAAACTAGAGGGGTGGGCTCGGAGAGCAGATACAAATGTGTGAACGTCGTGTTTTCTATGCTAATTCTATTTAATACCGTTTACTATATTCCGCCAAGCTGCGCGACAATTGTGCCATTATCGTCCTATAAACCTCGCCCAAAACTAAACGTACACCTACAACAAACTTGTCTAATTTTCACTGAATATTTCGTAAGAAGTGGAACCCACACATGTGTTCTATTTATTCTTGTTTCAAAGTTATACTCACTTTTAAGTTTCAGTAATGTTAAGTTCCAATTGTGGCGGCTTCTACGAAAACAGGCTATTACAGCTTAGTATTTGGTCTAAGAGTATTCCTACAACATTTTTATATTGCCAATTCAACAATTGCGTATTTCTAGCTGTGTAATTTTTGCAACGAGAGTGAGATATTAGGAAGTATGTAGCGAACAGTAAGATCAAGAACACAGCGAGTTCAGCGAATTCGGCGTCGGGAACGGATCGAAAGCTCTGGTTTTCGGTTTCTGTCTTTGGGAGGCGTGACATTACCCGCTCGCGTGTCTCACGTTTCCTCGGGGCGGAACAGACCCATAAATATCTGGCGTTCGAACCGGAGATCTTTCGTCGCATTCCTCGCGATTCCACTCGGACTAGCGCGCGTCGCATCGGTTCGGACCGGTTCAGACCATTATCCGTCATCCGGGCGAACGCCCATGGGCCGAGCTTCTGTCCAAAAAGAAGAGAGAGAGAGAGAGAGAGAGAGAGAGAGAGAGAGAGAGAGAGAGAGGGACAATGATTTTGCGGGATACCGGGATGCCGTCTAGGAGCACCAGGAAACCCGTCCGTCTCCGACTAAGAGTGATGGTACCGAGAATTCGAGGGTAATGAGCCAAGTGTGCCTTCGTCCGGACCGCTTAATTAGAAATCGCCTAGGCCTTACAATGTCCGCGGTAGATTTTAACGATTCGTTTAACCGGCCCACAGGCCCTACCGGGAACGAGTTCACGTGCGAAGAATCCGCCACTATGCTGTGCGCCGCCGATCCACATAAATCCCAGGGGGCCGACGTCGTCATTAAAATACCACGTGTTTCGCGTGCTTAGCTTAATTAATCCTGGATTTGTACCGCGCGTGCGGCCCGCCCGAATAAGCCCACTGGCGAGCCCCGATCGCTAACGACACACGACTTTTCACGTCGCCCGTGAAACGAACTCACTGGACCGGCGCGGCGCGGCGTCTGGAACCTGTTTCCACAACGGAAACCGGTTGCGAACTTCCGGAGGTCTCACAAGATCAAAGAACAGCACCTGTGATGATTCGCGATGAATGCTACCGCTGTGCCTTTGAGGTACGGATCTTGTTTAAGATGGTATTATGCTTTCTGCTCTTTCCGCACGATTTTTGGGCATTTTTTCAGGAAATCTATGGAACCTTTCGCATTCGTATTTTACGCACATATTTACTGGTATCTCGAGCACGCGTGTGATTTACAAAATGGCACAAAGACCAGAATGACCCCTTGACCGGCAGCGGAGGTCGAGTGGGTAGGCACTAGACAGTGATCGCGACTTTACTGTACCATTATTCAAAATATTGTGTTCATTATTAAATATGTTGGCATCTACTCAATTACTAAATATTTAAGTATCGTATGAGGAATTATATCAACTTCAAATAGCCATAAAATGAAAAAAGTCGTATGGAATGAAACTATTCTACGTCGGATGAAATGTTTAATTTTCGAGTTAAAATGGCTTTGAGCGCAGAGGGTTAACTTATCATTTTTGGGTATACGACACAGAGGTGGGTGTCCTTGGTGGAAGCGTATAGCAGCCGTGTCTGAGCACATTACTGAAGACGGAGATGGTTCAGGGGTGAGCTATCATTATGTTGCGGGACGATAACTCAGGACGGTTGGCAGTCGTATCGCCCACGGTTAAGAACATGGTCAACAAGTAGCCGCGGATGCGTGGACACGCTCCGCGAAGCGCAGAGACTGCGGGTCCGCAAAAACCATTATTACGTTACCTGGATACCTTGTTAAGCATGGTGCTGTTAGTGTCCCTGATCGCGGACCTCGGACGCGGCTGGGATATCTCTCGCCTGGGGACGTTAAAGCCGTGTTCCTTCTCCGTTTCCTCGAGTTTTTTAGCGGACCAGAAGTCAATCTTCCTAGCTGCAGAGCCGCTCGAGCAAAACGAGACTCTAGCTGCGTTTCGCTGTAAATGGGTAATGAACAAGGTCTGGCTCCCGCGCGTTCATGTACGAACTGTTTAAATTATGGCAGGCCCTAAGCAAAAACGCGCGGAGTTCTGTGCGCTCGCTCTGCTTTATGAACAGAAAAATAAATATACGTTGGGCGACGGGACGGAAACGATTGGATTGCGTAGCCGTGCTCGGAAGCTTCAGATTTTCTTGGGTGCGTTACGACACTGGTGATGTTTGTTTGTAGCGCGAACTCTTTCGGTACAATTTGCCAAGGCCTTTCAATTATTTTGTTGACTTATGGCACTGAGGACTATGAAATTAATAAGAATTGTTATTCGAGTGTCAATTTGGCTTTACCCTGTGTTCGATTTTAAATGATGCCATTCTTGAGAGACCTTTCAGTATCTCTTTGATGAGTTTATTGGTTTGTGGCTCGGGTACGGCTGGAAATTTTCGATTGACATCCTCGAGAAGGTCGCCCTAACTGTACCGCTCACAGTGGTACTTGATGCAGCGTGGGCCCAAACATAGCGCCAAGTGCTTGTGTCCCTAAGACTAATTTGTTGGTTCCAAAGAACCAATTAAAATGCGTATATGTATCTCGCGTTTCTGCAATTGCTTCTATGGGCGTTTACCTCTTTAAGAAACCACTTTCGCTGCTATTGGCTAAGGCCCTACTTTTCGATGTTTGGACCTTCGAAGGAAGATCAGTCGCAGCTTAGAATCTCAGTCAACCAAATCAATTTTAACACATCTTTTCTATACCGTTTATCACTGCTTTTATTAAAGTTATTGTTACCGGAAAAATTCGATTATTATCGTATTTCTTTCATTACCTCTCCATGAGGCGTGTTTCCGAGCGGCTCGCTAACCGCAGTTGAGCACTGACGATACACAACAGTTATTCTAATGTGATTTGCGAATAGAAGATGGGTGGAGCTGGAAGAAACTCAAACTAGGAAATTCAAAAGAATCTCGTGGCTCTAAGAAAAGAGGAATTCAGGGCTCGCACAGTCGCAAATCATCCGCAATTATGGCTCCTCGCGGCTGCGTCAGAGTACCTCCAAGATCGCAGCGTGAACAACCGGTGATCAAGCTGCGCGTAAAATAGGTCTTGTTCCTTTTGCCAGCAGCGATCGCTTTGTACTCGGTGTGACAGGACTCTATCCATCGACGCGATCATAATCACGAGACGGCCGTGGTGACACGGTGTTGTCCGGCTAGCCAGGCTGTTTAGATGACAGCGGAGAAATCGAAGAATGGATGAGAGACGGGAATTGAGACATTAAACGAGCTGAATAGCGTCGAGTCATGAATCGCGCGCTCTCCCATCTTCTCGCTGTCTCTCGTTCCCGGTACGTTGCGTTGTTGAATTTTATGCGCGTTTGTATCAGGGATAGCTTTGATTTCGCTATACCGGCCGGTTTCACGCGGCAAAGTCAAACCAATTCGAAGTGAATTATTGTTGAGTGCCAGCGAGATTTATCGCCGGGTTTCAACAAGCTTTCCTTCTATGTATAGCGATTGCGTGGGCCTCTATGAATAAGTCGCTTTGGAATTCAATGAACTGAACGGATATTTTTCTCTGGAAATTTTCCTGTCGTTATGGATTACACGATTGCGGAAGCTCGTGACCTAATTAAAAATAAAACACAAGTGAAATGTTACTTCTTCTTTTAAATCTTCTACAGACTGTTCCTCAACGATTTGCAAAATGATGGATTCAGTTGTCGGAAAAACTGCACGGTTTTTATTCGAAGGTGTTGAGGTCTTTCAATTCCAATTCAATTTCAATCCCACACAAATGTAACCTATTTTTAATCACTTCAAGTAAAAATTTGTTCTGTAGAGTAAATTTAAAGTACGAGATACATAAATAGTATTTATTTCGTATATTGTATTATAATGTAGAACATTATTTTAGGATGTTCTTTAAATATTCCAAGCAACAGTCACATGTGAACCAAAATTCCCGACGAAACTCTAGAAAATGCGGTTCTAAATAGATCCAGCAAGGGTCTCTCAGTTAATTTGATAAATTCTCTAACAGATGAACTCAACTTTGTTGCACTAACTTCTATAAATATCTACCCCCTACTTACAAGAATCCCCAGAACTAATATTAACCTCGTCTGTCCCTCATCTGCTAATCTTAACTTGTCCACGTCTCTAATTAAAAAATCAGTCTACAGTAAAGATAAAAAGCTGGATTTATAAACGTCAATCCTAAATCGACGAGTAGCCCCACAATATCATTAAAAAATTTTCGATTAAGATTGAGATTTGATGTATTTTCTATTGCTTTTGAAGGGTAAAGTAAACTGTATTATATTATTCTTGTTTGATAATCATATTTCTAAATTTCACTTTTCATTTTTCCATGCAACTGTGAGTATTTTACCATTGCGTCATTTTGACAGCAAAGAACACGTTAAGCGGACAAAAATTAGGAAGAAGTGAAGACCCAAAACCCTCTTGATAAGTAGTAAAATTCAAGCAACTCTCTCCAATAATACAAAAGCGGTTCGGTTTCACAGATGATCCCCAACTTGATCCCAATGAAAAATGAATAAAACGAGCTGCAGTGTTCGTGCGACCGATTCGCGATCGTTCGAGGTTCCCACATTGCGGGCGTCAGGATATTTGGCGCGCGCGCGCGGGGGTGGTTTTGTTCGAGCGATTGCATGCATTAACGTCAAGTCGCGTCGGCCGCGAAATAACTCGCGGAGCTCTCTATTCATCCGGCCGTAATTCCGCCATCAATTCTGGGAGTTGTTCGGCGGTTTATCCAGCGTCGGATCGCGACCGGGGAAAGCGAAGGCGGCCAGTCGTTAGAACGTTTCTTATCAGTCGGCTCGGTATCAGCGTCGGAGCGCCCGAGGCATAATAAAACCAATTAGGCGTGCGCTGCCGCGCCGGGAAGACCGAAAGGCGAGCGTAGCTGTAAGAAAATCGCGGCTATTGGCGTGACTCCAAATCAATTTAAAAAGTTCGCGGCCGTATAAATCTGCGAACGGTCTGCGAGGTTTCGAGCTACTCGAAGTCTCGCGCGCGCGTTTTCGTTTCGCGAACCCCATGGCATGGCGGCTCGGCGCGGCGGCGTTCTCGCCACGGGGGTGAGTCATTATCGCGAATCGACCGGTTCTAATGACAAGTGGAAAAGAGCCGGTGCCAGAAGCGATAGGACCGGTGTCGGCCCGGAACAATTAAACTCGCTTCATAATTCCCTGAGCGGGAGGGGTGGCAGGGGGCAGAGAGGGGGACTTAATGAGAAATGCGCGTTCAGCCTGATGGATCGATCTCTCTGTCGAGGCCTCTCTCTTCGTTAGTGTTCGCGTGCGAAACGAAAGAGAAAGGAGGATCGGAGGCGAACCGTCGGTCGAGACTTTTGCCACCCGGAAAGACAAGGTTATGCGATCCCCTATCAGAAGCACCGAATGTTATGCGCTGACTTACCACGGGTGTCGAAAAGTTCAATGGACAATTTCGTTTCGCCAAATTTAATGGGAATACGTCTGACGGACAAACACGATGACTTTGACAAGCGATTTCAGTGTACTGAGTGTATACCGGATACGAAATTGTGCACACTGACTTGCTCCACTGGGTTTGTGCAACGAGTTCGGATTCGCGAAGACGCGAGCTTATCTGCGGGCTTTACCTTGCTACGGCGTTAATCAACTGGTGGAGAGGAGATGACAGCCAAGAACGGATGGAAGTCTTCTATGCAAATGCGCGACGATAATGCGCGTAACATGCGCAAAGATGCGCGATAATGAAGAATGAGAATATGCGCAATAAAGTAGCGATAAAATGCTAAGTTAGAGGACCAATTAATCGTTGGATATGTCTCGGCGCCTTAAAATGGATTTACACCGAAGAATTGCAAGCTGGTCAAAGAAAATTTTCTGAGACTTATAGTTCGGTATAATGAGTCTAAGGAGAGTGGATAATAAATAACATTTTTAAAATTTTAGACAGAGTATTAGCTGAAGAAGCACATGGAAAATGTGTGGATAGTGTCATAGCTGAACATTGTGGCCAAGATAAATTGAAGTCTACATAATCTATTTTTATTAAGTCTGAACGAAACGTACTTAACGTGAGAAGGTTTGAAAATGTATAAAGTGACTGAAGTTAAAAAAGTCTCTAAAAATCATTAGAAAGAAACTCTTTAAAAGACAGCAGTAAACTGCCAAGTTATTAACGTGACTGATCAAGATTTATAATAACATTTATAATGATATTAATTATGATATATAACATTTAATATAACATATATAATAATAATTTATAGTAATTTGTTGGTACTTAGATAAAGAAATACGGTAAAAAAACAAGAAAAAGGGTCGGTAGTTCTATTGTTAAAAGATTGATAGATCCAGTATTATACCAGTACTAAAATTGATAAATCAAGTATATTGCAAGTGAAAATTTAAGATAGAGTTTACATATTTTTGTCACAGAAGCGTGGTATAAAGTGCCCCAGCAAGAAGTGCCCGCTCACCGATCAGTTACAACATCCCGCAAACATCAGAAACAGAAATATCCGAAGAAATCAGTAGAAGCTTGTCGGAGCCTAACGCCACGCCTCAAAATTACTCGCAACCATCCGCTCTTCCTTGCGCTGTTTACACAAAACTTAAGAACAATTTCGCAACCATATAAATCTTCTGTATACAACGATTCTAGCATCTAGAACATGCAGTCGCGTGCTTCTTCTGCGAACTCGTATACATCCGTTCCGGTAAGGAGTGCAGTAAAAGGCTCTATACACCGACCAGGCGTGCGTCGTAACAGTTAATAACGCTTTAACGATCGCGATGCAAGTTCAATCGCGCGACCTCTTTCCACGGAAGTTGGAACAGTGGCTGGATCGTCGACGATCGTCGCAAATATTTAAGACAGTTCTCGGACAAGTTCTCCGGAATGCTGAAGAGAGGAGGAGGAGGAGGAGGAGGCGGAGAAGAAGGAGGATGAACACAGAGAGAGAGAGAGAGCGAGAGAGAAGAGTAGGAGGAGGAGAAGAGTAAGATGAGAGGGCGCAGCTTTTGTTGGCCACCCCCTCGGGTTCACCCTTTCCTTCAACTTTCCCGTGTCGCTGTTCAAAATTTCTCATCGTCGATCGGCGTGGAGCACAGCAGGGAACTTTCTGCTGCCCCCGCGGCCCGTTCTTCAAGTTTTAAGTAGCTACATCGAGCGCGTCGACCGCTATCGCCGTCTCGGGCTTCAAGGCTGCGCCATTGAAGAAAAAGGTCGGCCGTTGGGAGGCGGAGGGGGCATTGTTCTTCGAGGGTAATTTACATGGACATTTTTTTCTCCTACGCAGCTACCGGTGCACAATGGTGCCAGAGGCTTGGTCAACGAACGAGGAAGAGAAAGAGAGAAGCAGGAAAGAGAGGAGATCGCAGGTGAAACGGAGCGGAGCCCCGGAGAGAGAGAGAGAATGAGAGGAGAAACGGTGGACCAGCGCGGCGAAACGAGAAGAGGTTGTTGAAGGGAGCAGAGTTGAAACAACAAAACCACCGCGGGCAGCGAACCGACAAACCAGCCAGCCAGCCAGCTAGCCAGCCAACCAGACAGCTACGTCTCTAGCCAGCCGATCGCTAACTGTGGACCCATGCCGCCTCGCACGAGGCTAAGTTTACTTTGCGAAACTTTTGCGTGTTACACGGAGCTTGCCTACTTACTCGCCGATTCCCTCGGCAATGACGCTTATACTTGACGCGGAACATTGCCGTCGACAAAGCGGGTATTTTCTGACCGGTACCAGTCGGGCGGCCGTGCCTCCTCGCCACGCACCGAAATGAATTTTTGGCAAATGTTGCGCGAACGGATCGCCACCCGTGCGTGTCGCGCAAGAGGTGTGACAAATGTCGGGAAACGAATTTCACGGTGATACCTGATATTGGACTCGGACGAGACATTTAGTAAGATCGTCTTCAACAATGTTATTTAAGGCGGACCCAGCTAGAAACTTCATGGAATCAATCTTGGCGCTTCAAGAGATTCTGAATATACTTTCTGGAAGACCACTATAGCGGTCCCTCTTAAATTTTAGAGTGTATATTTCCTACAATTGATGCGGAAGATGTACTGTGACCCACTACATTTATTTGATTTGGTTTTATTGATGTTTTAGAAAGATTTTAGTGCATTGGTCTTAAATAGTTTAGGGGGCATCTTTCCTCAAAATCTACTAAACCACGATTGAGAAAAGAGGAATAGCATTTTCACACAATACATATATACAAACAAATACTTTTAACACTTTATCTACCGCAACAGATGCCTGAAGAACAGCCACTTGATCCAGAACTGTTGAATGCAATAAGAAAATTGCATTACCATTTATTAATCATTTGTTGTCAGATGGGGAGATATACTCAAGGTGATCAGACTATTAGACCTTCCATAGTCGAATATACATATCTTTACTCTAACAATTATTTAATACATGTGAATGGATCATCATTAGATAAATTACGTGAACATTTACACTTCGAAAGTTCACTTTAAAGATCTGGCGAAGGGTTAAACCGAATATACTTCGTCCTTTCGTTCTCGCGCGTTTGTGGATCATCGCCTCCGGTGGAATATCATCGAACCGTTGCAGAACAGCGATTTCTCACGTGAATGTAAATACAGACTGCGCAGTCGGCGTGCATCAGGTAGCGAGTCCGAGACGGTTGAAAAGTCGATGCGTGTTACAGATTAAATATTCCTCTGGGCGAGTTTATCATTTACCGTTTCCTCTTCGGTTACAGTTTTCGGAAGGCCGACTGTTATTTATTTCCTCGACTCTATGTATATTATTTCACCAAACCCTGCGGCGACAACATATAAACATGTACCTCGTATTTATAAACTCGCCGAGCGGCTTGTACAGCATACATATACACCAGAAAATTCACTATAGAACACGTACCACACGAAAAACTTCGAGCAATAACGAAAAATCAACTAAATACTTCTATTATTCAGCAAATCAAACCGCGAAACGGAATCGCTGTAAATTCCCGGGGAACTTTCAACTGTGGAGTACAAGTTCCCCGAAGATTCGCATAAAGATCCGCAGTCCAGAAATAACTTTTAATTACTTGCGAGTCCGCATCGCGCGACGCAGTAGGGTTCATGATGTCTGCTGCAATTATTCCGCGGGCCAGGAGTTCGTTACAAGAGCCAAGGAAATAGCTGTTGCATTGAAAAGTCTCTGCCGATATGTGATCTCTATCTATCACCCCGCTATTTCTAATAGCACATCGTAGCGGCAGGGATGCGCCGTGAACAAATGCATCTGGGCGCAGTGTCAATGGAGATCACGCGGCTCCGCTCAGCCCAGCTTCGCTCTGCTCTGCTCTGCTTCGCCCTGCTCCGCTCAGCTCGGTTCGGCTCGACTTCAATGCAAATTCAGAACCAGGATTCCCATTTTCATCGATGCAGCACCGCCGGGAGCATCGGCGGCAGTGGCGCACACGGTTTCTATGAGTCCCGGCTAGGTTTTCCGGTGTGCACACCAGCGCACGGTTGTGCAAACACGCGGATACGTGACGGCGGTGGTGAACTTCACGAGAAATGGATCCACAGCTCGGTACGCAAGCAACACGGCAATAAACTTTATTGCGGGAATGCATTAGATCGAATACGTTACACACCTCCCAGCCACCCTGTTACGCGGTGAACCCCGGAGGTTGCAGGAGGCGAGCGGGGGTGGAGAGTATTCAGGGCTCAATAAACCCGACTGAGTACACTCGGAAGTTAATGTAACCCCGGCTCGTTTTTGAGTGCTGCCAAGGCACGCCAAGCCGCGTGTCTTGCGGCAATCCTACTTTCCCTTGCCCCTTTTTTGTCCCCCGAACGCTTGTAGCTTCTCTAACCCCTTCGAATCGCCGCAGTATCCTGCGGATCGTCGCTTTATCTCAAACTGGTGCTGACAGTCGCCTTTTCCATGGGAAAATCATCCCCTTGCACCCCCGTGAAGTGAAGCCGAGGTGGATCCCTCGAGGATACGAAATCTGGTCTTGGAAAAGGATTTTTAGTTAGGAATCTATGGTAATTTGACCCCTCAGGGACGATGATGGACTTCTGCATAAGAGCTCGATGATTTAGATTTTTTGATAGCTTTCTTATCTACCTTCAAATTCTAGAAACTGAACAATACTGCATGATAACTACACTGAGGATATTTATGCAAAATAAAAAACGGTTGCATCGATGGTAAGACACTGGGGCCAAATGGAAGGCCTCTTCTTTGTCCCCGAAGCTTACAGCTTCTTTAATTTAATTCTTCTATTTGAAACTAGTTGTTGACGGTGTCTCGGATTCGTTTGCTCTCGATCTGGGAATCGCGCATTTCCCCATGCACTCCCATGGACTGAAACAGGGGCGGAGAGTCTTCCCGATGATTACCTGCCCTCTTCCCTCACCAGAGGATTCGCGATTTCTTTTTTCCTGCGCCCGTTCCGGTGCCCTTTTCTATCCTTTCTGTTACTCCGTTCGTGCGGGACAGGACGCGCCGATACGTCAGCCCGGTAACGTGTTTTATACGATTCCATAAAATCGAAGTGGTATCTCATCGGGAACGATTTCCCCTTGTAGGAGGTAACTACGTCTGTAAATTCCTCTCTTGTAAGGCGAACCGTCTCATATTGGATATCGATTCCGCGGAATTTTATTTTAGCCTTGGATTTCCGGCCAGCCGGCTAAGTGACCTTGGTAATACTGCTTCCGGGGGTGCGAATATGAAATTTGCTCGTCGATGCCGGTGGGAATCGCTCGTTGGATTCTGGCTGAAGTGGTTCGGAAGGTTGAAAATGTTGATAATGTTCTGATAACGTTTTTTACTTAATCGATCAAGAGGAATGTACTTCTACATTTTTGTCGTTTCGTCTGTAATTAGGGATTTAGAAAAGAAGAATGTGTTCTGTAGCATTACCCTTTTAGTCAAATGTATTTTGTGGAGGAAGGTCGAAGGTACTGCGAGAATGACTATCTTAATCCTCTGCGCATGAGAATTTTATAAACTATTAGAAGTAGATTATTTATTAAAACTCTTATACGGGCGTATAGAGTTCACTCTTTAAAATGAGCACAAATCATAGACCATTTGAATATTTTTTTATACGATGGTACAGTATAATTCAGTGTTGCATTTTGTAACGCAATGCATAAAAATTCACAGACATACTCGACACATAATTTTTGCAGCCCTAGATCGTGTACACAGATAAATTAATGAATATGTATTACATGTACCTTATCTGACATTTCCGTTTCCATGTCGTACAGTCACTTTGGACATGTTACTTGTTCCTGGACTTTACGATGGAAATTTAGATAATATCTAAGATCTTACAAAGCTACGATATAAAGAAACGAGGATTGCAGTATTTAATAGGTTCACCGGTCGTAATTATTAAAATATTCCGACGCATACTAGTCCAAGAAAGTCCAAGTAAAGATCCGTTGTCTATACTCATCATAAACAACAACATTGCGATTTCCTCATAAGTTAGTTAAATAAATTCAATTATCTCATTTTCTGAAGAATAAAAATTAACTGGTCACATCTAGGGCTAAGTCTAGCCCTCATACAATCCAAAAGCCCAATTATTTGCATACTGAGTCGTTCATGTTTACAACTAATATTTTTACTGCTCGAGGCTTCTATAAAATCTAAAATAATTCGTTATAGTCGTTGGAACGTAAAATGTTTAAAGCGTTAATAGGAAAAAAATCAACATCGAGAAGAAATAAATTCAAGAGTGAAATTTCGCAGCGGATATGAACAGTTTCGATTGCGTGCAGAGGGTTAAAATCGAGAAACGCGCTACCGATTCGATACTCGCTCGCCTATCCGCGAATTAGGCTCGTCAGCGACGAGTTATGAATCGTTCCCATCGACGAGGCTTCCCGTCAATCTCGGTTGAGATCTTGGGTCGGCGCGGCGTCAGCTCGACGGGAACGGCTCACCTTCCGCAAATACAAACCGTACGTCGACAGAGCCTCAACGCACCTCCGTAGATACCTAGCCGCGGATCAAGAAACGGAACGGAACGGAGCGGTACGGAACGGGGAGATATCGAGTGGAACTTTATCGTCGAGTGAGAGATGGAATTCGGCGATGTAGGAGGTAGAGGTAGGCCAAAGCAAACGGGAATAAAAGAATGAGGTGGAGATGGAAAGCTATGGTAGGGTGTTCTCGGGTACGCCGGGGTAGGTGTAGGTAGGTACTATGTCGGGGCATAATAGAATAGATAGCGGATAGGCGGGAAGCCAGGCCCGCCGGTGCTTCGGGAATACTTTACCGAGCGTATAAACGCTATTTATGGCTGCATAAACCAGCGATAGAGGATATATAATACAGTCACACACCTATGGGGGGCCTCTCTCTCTGGCTGGTTCGTTCTCTCCAGGTCGCGCTGTAGCTACGTGTATCTGCGGAGAACGATCGACAACACGCTCTCCTCCAACCCATCTACCCCCGCTTCTAGCCCGGCACCTCTACTCTGCATTGATTTGCATGAGATTTCAAGCAGGGCTCCTTCTTATAAATCTACCTTCTCCAACCCTCATCGACCGCGGCGAAAGGAAACGAATCGACTTGCTTCTTCTTTCTCTTTCTCGCCGTCTTTTTCCGTGTCTCCCTCTCGAGGCTCCTCTCCTTTCTTGATCCTCTCTCCTTCTCTTCTCTCTTAATCCTCTTGCTTCCCCCCTCTCTCTGTCTCTCTTGGTTCTCCTTTATTCCGCGAACGATCCGATGCACTTCCCTTCGTTGGAGAGCCCGTCTCGATGTCTCGAACGTACCCGGAAAGGATTCGGGGTAAATCGCTCGGTTTAATTTTTCAACCGTCTCTCGGCTGACTCAGAACCCGCAGTCGAAGCCCGATCCTCCGTATAATCGTCCCGCATGACTGACCGATCTCAATCAGTGCGTCTCCTTCTTCGTACGTTCCGCCAAGAGAATCCTGGATCCAGAGGGGAGCGTCGTTATCCTTTATTCGGCGCCGAGGAGGACCTCGCTCTGCGACAAAGGACCGACCAACGGCGTCGCGGTAATGAAGAAGGCCGCCGATTTTATTTCACCCTGCGCCTCCAGCCGGCGATATTTCGGTCTGTTTTTATCCCGGCGAGCGGCTCCGATCGTTAGGGAGCACCGTCTACTATTTCACGAATGAAGAAATAGTCGTGGATGAAGATTGAATGCAAAACACGAGGAAAAAGCTTCAATCTTTACGAGCTTCTGCAATTACTTATCCTTACGTCGATACCCGAAACTTCCGACGATATTGAATAAATTTATAGTCGGCAGACTTTGCTTCAACATGGTTTCCTAGCTTCAGGCTTTTCGATCGTTTATGGATAATGATTTACAATTATAATGACTGCAATGTTCTTCCTTCTTGTGCAATTGTTTGTTTGATTTCAATGTGTACACGTAATCAACTGCACATACCTCATAATTTAGACATGAATTTAATTTATAACCATACAAGAAGATAGAATTTGTATATTTATCAACGAGAAGGTAAAATGATTCTAAAATCAAATTAAGCATAGACACCTGTCCGGGTACCCTATTAGAAAATGAATATTGATTCCATTCTTCCTCAGTGTCATGAATATTTATACCATGTGCAAAGACATTTTATAACGTCGTTAGCTAATGTCGGTAAATATCATACACCGTTAAAATGTCTAATCACTGCACTGCGGATTTTATGCATGTATGACAAGTAGAGTCGAATACAAATTTGCGAAGACATTAGGATAATTTGAACCCAACTTATCACATAAAATCATTGAGAGAATAACATAAAAATCCGCGATCTACTATAAATTAATCATGCACAGACGTTCCCAAAAGGCATGTTCCAAGCCTGAAAATTCGTCATTGGGCCAATGATCACGGTTACAAAATGAAGGCTAGCTAGCGTACCTCGGCTGGAAGTTTCGTCCCGAATGGGTCGTTCCGCGCCGGCAAAAGCGAGGCGGAAAGGAACGAGGGAGTTTAAGTTCGGCACGCGAATGTAGCTCTCATCAATCTATCTTTCCGAGCCGGCGTCTGACAGTCGTTTCGAATGCATTTAACCCCCTTAAACCCCCTCGTTCTCCTCTGTGCCCAGGCCGCCACCGCGAGAGTTCTAGCTTCTATATATCCGAGAACGTTACTCGGCTCAATCCTCCTTACATGACGAAGTGAACTCGCTCGAGGAAATTACTCCGCCTTCCTGCTACCCAGAGACAGACGGCTGCTGGATGATTTGACGAAAAATTTTTCCAACGTCCTTGCATCCCCCACGAAATTGAGTTGAATTTATTAAAACGGAATTACGGGCAGCTGTCCTCCTTGACCCTTTTCCAACATCTGCTCATTTGCTTCACGCTAATGTCAAATTTATGTCCATGTTTTTAATTGTCTCGAGAGATATGTCATGATAAGATGTTGGACTGGTGTGTAGAACTTGGTGAAATAATTGCAGATGCGATACTAACACAGCAGACAAACGGACTCGCTTCAGTCAGTATGGACGTCCTGAATAGACAAAACAAGAGTCGAAATATTTACCCCTATTATTAATATCTTGAATCAACCGGAAGTAATATAACGATGTTTGTATTATTTTGTACTTTACTTGTCCATTTTTCCTATATAATTATCTTATCTGAGTCTTAAACTTCAAGTCCAAGATAATCTTACGTGTCACGAACAAGAGACTGTGAATCTCCTAATCGTATTCTGAGAAAGTTATCGACCTCCCAACCCACAGAATGTCGAAATAAAGATGCCAACCGCAAGAAACTTCGGAGAAACCATCGGCGAAAAGACTGCGCGTTCGATCGCGGCTTCTTTCGTCGTCGCTGGTGCATTTTTGTAATTGCTCGGAATCCCGCGGATCGTATCGATTCCAGGAACCAGGTCAATTCGATGTAAAACTCCCGGGGTCGTCTCGGTTCTGTTACGCCGATTAAAATCTCGCCATTAATTATTTCCGACGCGGGGATTATACGGTGCTTCGACTCGAGAAATGATTCGACGATGTTGTCGGGTGCGAGCCGCGCGCGTGAAAGCTCACGACTCAATATACCGATTCGACGCCATTATAATACCTAATTAGGCATTCGCGAGGCTCCGAGCATTAGTCGATGATTCCGGAGACTAGTTTCGCTCCGGCGCGGCGCGGCGACGAACTTCCACCGGCGAAGGAGAGAGCCAGGGTCGTTGGCGAATTAATTATTTCGCGTCATGCCTCGCGCTGTCACGATGTTTATAGACACTTAGGTATCGCCTTAGGAACCCGTCCCGTCCATGATGCACCACTTCCAGTTTATTCCCTATTCCCCGGGATCCTCCGCAGCTCTCTCCCTCTGTTCGGGTTAATTTTATTTCGTGTCCATTTATAGAGAACCCGATCTTCGAGGATGCGTTCTCTCCTCGGCAAAAATTTCATCAAAACGCATTTTATTCGGCATGCATTCTAGGTTTATTGCGGCACAGTGAAGCGTGAGAAGAACTGCCATACCGGTATCACTAATTTAAGCTTGCCCTTGTCGTTAATGATTACTTAATTGTGGGTTTAAACGTCTCGAAGGAAATCCGAATGACCCAGATCGTAAGAAATCGTTCATTTTCTCTAATCGTTTGCTGTCTCGAGTATCCCTTCATAGCTAAAAATGTTATTCATACTGGTATATTCTATGTATATAGAATCTCTAGAACTTTGGGATGAATGAATCTTTTTCTTGCAACACAAGAATTGAATTAAAAAGGTGTGATTTTTTAAAACTTGCACCTTTGAAACTATGTGTTAATTGTTTTACTTCTTCTTGATTTACATACGTGGATGAACCAGTGTCTTTATTCCAACGTGTTCCTCTAAGATTACTCACCTGGAACAGAAAGAAAATTTATTATTTATCATTTGCCATTTATAATGTCAAATTATCAAAATACAACAGGTATCTGATTTTGTTCTACGTTTGTTTAATGGTGTTCATTTATATACAAGAGCATTAAACTCGTACTAAAAACCTGTCAAAAATTACGATGTCAAATACAAGCATCAGTGATAATGTTAAATTATTAAAGTACAACATTTTGGTACTTGATTGTCTGTGAACACTCTTTTTTTTACATTACACTTTCTGTAATGATGTTCATCGGTGCGCATTGTATTCGGGGTAATAATTTTCGGTCGGTTTTCAGTGTGAGTTTGCAGAAATTCACGAAAGTATTCTCGCGGAAGGATACTTTAATTTCAGTCCGGCCGCTTAAAAACTCCCCGGCGTAGATCGCACTGCTATCTCGACGTGTAGATCGGCGGATTCTAGAAGCGGAATAAAACTTCTATGAAATTTAATAAGTTCCTTTGTGGGAGATCGTAAGTTTTCCCGAAGGACGGAAACAAGCGTGGTCTTAGCGCGCGGGGTGACTCGCTAAATTTAGGGACGACCTTTTGCATCTGCGCTAGAGTCCAATTTATCTAGTTTACAGATCCTATTAAATCGTGAATATTGCTATAGTACACGTGCCTGTGCTCTATTAAACCGTCCCTGGCGCCGTGCAAAATATCCTCTTAATAAAACGTTCAACGAAACAATGTCACTAAACGCAAACCAGCTGAAATTGTATCCCGTAGCTCGAACGTCGGACTTGTAGATTTAGAATTGCATAAATAGCGAAACTTCGAGAAACAAAGATTTTCGTATGTCTGACTTGTTGTTGACTTCTACTACCGACTTTTCGTGCCACCTTTCTCGCTATCATATTCTTCCAACACAAAACTCGACTTCCGAAGTTTTCGAAAAATTTTCGACCGTCTGGCTTGTCGTTAAGATGCACTACTCAATTTTCATGCCACCTCTTTCGCTATCATATTCTCCTAATACAAAACTCGATTTCCGTGATGATCCTCGATGTCCGCTATGAGTAATATAACATTGCGAAAATAATTTGAATTATTTCATATACAACACTGGAAGTAGAAAACTCGTGATACCCCCAGCAAGTTGTCGTCGGTACACACTGTAAGTGTAAAATTAGTAATTTCGCGAGTTCGAGATAAGGACGAGAAATGAAAGAGATTCTTCAGGAAAGAAGGATCCTTCTCTCCAGACATAAAAAGTGTTCCCCGTCTCTTGAGGAACCACGAACAAACAAGCGTAACTGCGGAACAAATTCGTGGACAAGCATAAAGCGTCCCGCGGACGTGCTAATGGAAAAAGGTTGCGAGTATTAGGAAACTTGCCGCGCGTGAAGTTCGTGTTGGCACGTTTTAGTACTCCAACGAATACCTTAGTGAAGGATGTGCCGAAGTTTAAGCACATCTGATGCAAGAAGCTCCCGGAAACCGCAAACGTGGCGGAAGCAGTTAACCAAGAATTAAGATAGTTACTCAAGAGCCCTTGTTTTTAATAATAAATTTCTTGAGCACGCGCCGAACTACTCTAGAGTCGAGTGGCTTATCTTTTCTCCGGGATCTCGGTGGCATGTTATACAGCATCTTTTAAGTTTCAGCGAACGCCAACTGGTTCAGAGCAGAGTTTGCATCGTACTGCTTTCTTCGGCAAACCTGGATGCAACTATTCTTCATATTCATCACTTTATTTTTTTTTCCAGGCAACTTTTAGTTTCTGATCGCACAGAATTGAAATGTTCTTCCTGACATTCTTAGAATTTAAATTAAAGCTTTCATGGGGAATACAGTGGAATATAGGAGAATAAAATGGAATACCTTGTTTATTTCTTAAAAATTCACATTTATTCTTTCATAAACAAAATCCAATTTTAATGTGAGCCTTATCCTTGAGAAAGGAGGGTATAACTTCTTTAAATTGTATCTCTTCTTTAAATCTTGTGCACTATTCATGAAACCGGGACATTTATACTTGAAGAAATATTAATGATAATTTATTAGCAATAAAATTAGAATTAGAAGAAGAGGGTCAAATTTTGTTCACAACTAATAAAATGATGTGCCAAACGCATTGTTTATCCAGTACATCCATGAATGTTCCAATCCGTGAAAGACACACTGGGTGGATGAGGGTGGAGGGTATATTTATTGATCATTGTTCAAGAATCTCATCAGTGATCTTTCTAAAAAGAAAATACAATATATTCAGATCTCGGCACCTCCATACTAAGATACACTATTCACAAATATTTCTCTAATAGGTGGAGAAATAAAATGAAAAGAAGTCAGCAAAATAAAGTGGGCAGCTCATTTCCGCAGGTAATAATCATGCAGCTCGCGCGCGCGTTTCCTTGAGCAATATAAAGGGCGTCGGCGAACGAGCAAGGACTCGCTTATCGCCGGTCTCCCCTTATCTATCTAATTGATTCCAATAAAGGGTCCGTGGAGCGGAATAGACGGCTCGAGAGTGCTCGGTTAGAACTCGGTCGCAGGACCGAACATCGGCGGAATTCGGTACAGCAGCCGCGGCAAAGTAATCGCGCGGTGTAAACTCCGTCGCAAGGTAATATGTGGCTGGCCATCTCGCGGAAACAGAATCTAATCCCGCGGACGCACGTGACCGGAATCGCAGCCGATCCTTTCGGGCGGTTTCTCTCCGCGACGAGTTGTGTGTCGCCTTGCCGGCTGATTTTTCCCCCTTGCCTCCTTTCTCTCTTAACAGTTTCGAACACCCCTCGCTTACAACCGCCGAAAGTGCTTCGGGCCTCGTCCGATTACCAACCACCCTTTGCCACGATTTCACCCAGAACCTGTTCCAATCGGCAGGAAACGACCTGGTGACTCCTCATCGTTATTAATCGCTCGGCGCGATTACACTCGACTACAATTTGTATCTTGGTGACACGATAAAGACGGCAACAGAAGGGTGGTTTCATCCCTTTCTCATTCACAGGCAGTTTACTGCAGAGATTCGATGGATTGTAAAAACTTTTTATATGCTGCGCTTCAAGTAGAATGTGTGAGGTGTTGTACTGGTAAAGTGTTTGTACGGTTTTCTTCTTGTATAGACCTAACTCAGACTTAATCTAGACACATTGAATTCGCATAAAATGATTGGTAGTTCTTCAGAAAAATAATACACTAATGATTGTTATTCTTACTCTCCGCGCGAGTTTCACAAGTCAATCTGTCTACCTTGAAATAATCTTCCTAATCTTCATACACAAGAAAATTTATTAGAAAAATTATCTCCAATATTACCCACTAAAATTATAACACAATCTGTACAATTTAAAAAGTAGTGAGACAGGAGCTAAAAATATTTGTAAACATAAATTCGATTAACGAACTAGCATTCCAAACATTATTTTATAGAATCACTACGTGTCAGAAGAATGCGAACGACGAGTTCAGTATTATATAGTCTAGAGAAGCGCTGCGTTTGTGACATTCCGAACATTTTATCACTATTTGTATCCCGGATGGAATGAGAGAAGGTCGAACATCGGACACGATAAAGACGAAAAACAGGGAGGTGGTTTCTCCACCCTCTCCGCTGTCTTCGCGGCTTTTGCTCGGTGATTTCACGATAGACGATTATTACGGGACCTTAACGTCGCGCCTTTAATTCTCGCGACACCCTCGAGCCGCAGAAACAGGGGTGCAGGTGCGCGTCTTGATCATTTGACTCGCGCGGCCGCCTCCCGGGGGTTGCAATCAGAGTGCTCGCTCGAGAAATAGGGAATTCTTGACCTGGTTTTGTTTCCCGTTTTACCGGGCGCCGAGATTAAATGTTTACCGAACAAGTGGATGAAATTACGGTTATTACACGGGACGCTCCCGGGAACAGAAATGCATTATGCTCGTGCGGAAATAACGGACCATGTCGAACAGCTTTCTTCCTGTTAGAGTACAATTAGTAACCACCAAACGCTGTAGAATCGCGAAGCCACAATACGAATTTTATAGTTATTATTATACTGCGGATTTTATACATTTTTAACCGAAATGGGTAGCTGTAATATGAAACAGCAGAAATTTAATAGGAACCAAATAGTTTTTGTTTCAATAAAAGTCTAGTTATTATAGAAAGGACAATGTAAATCTCAACCCATTTGATATTTGATACTTGATGCCACTTAGCATGGCATCACAAGTAGAAGGTACAGACAATGCTATAAAAGTTATACGAAGTTCATTGTACAAAACTTTTATTCGTAAACAAAAGTCTATCTGTACTAATTGTCTCTATGACAATCCTACCACAGTTAAGTACAGTCAAACCTGTTTTGGTGCGGTCTTTTTTTATGCGATTTTTTTTTATGCGGTATATGAATATCGAGATTCTGTTCGCCATATGTAAGTTCGCCGCGAGGTTAGGTCAATCTCAACGGCATCACTTTTTCTTCTATCAGTGTGTATTGGCATGCCCTATGTTCTTATACAGGGTGTCCTGCTGAAACTAGATCAGCAGGATATCTCGGAAGACGTTATCGTTATCAAAAAAATTGTTCCTTCAAAAGTTGTTTGGTATGACGGGCTACATTACATAATATTAATTGTTTTCTTGAGGGTGGAGTGGTCGAAGACATTTCAAGGTCACCTTGATTTTTTTAAATAGAAGGTCCTATTTTTTATACCTCAGATCAATAGAGTATCAAATTCTGAGTATGAAAGTGTTGACCTTCATATGTCCTAAACCCAATAGTTAACGAGATATTATCCAAAGAAGAAAGGAAATTGTTTCGATAATATCTCGTTAACTATTAGGTTTAGTATATATGAAGGTCAACACTTTCATACTCAGAATTTGATACTCTATCGATCTACGGCATAAAAAATAGGACATTCCATTTCAAAAAATCAAGGTTACCTTGTAATGTCCTCCAACACTCCACCCAGAAGAAAACAATTAATCCTACGTAATGTAGCCCGTCATACCAAACAACTTTTGTAGGAACACCTTTTTTGATAACGACAACGTCTTCCGAGATATCCTGCTGATCTCATTTCAGCAGGACACCCTGTATATGTATTGAAGTATGTACATTTTGAAAAATCTACATGTTTAAAATGAGATATTAAAATTTTTTTTAATGTAAAAGCACTTTCTCGCTATTTCGTAACATATTTTCATGACATATTTTCTAAGTGAGACTTTTTTCATACGGTCCTCTCCACCGCAAAAAAGAATATCTTTTTTCCCTATCTACCGCACAAAAACAGGTTTGACTGTAATATTAAAAATTCATAATACCTGAAAAATGCCTCTCCATGAAACTCCATAAAATGATTTCGAAGTGAAGGTAGTAAGAGATGTGCTGTAATTAATTCAACGAAACGAAATGCGTCCGAAAAATGCGTGTTTTTAAAGTAATTAAGCTGAGGGACACCAGCGGTTGTTCCTGAACGGACAAACACTTAAAATAATTCTTGCGTTTTTATGAGAAGGTATGCGACCGGAGAGGGATTCCCTGCAAAGAGAAATCTCTTGTAGTATTGTGTTTTCTTGTCTGAAGTGTGTTTTCCCGGGGCCGAACGTTTTATTCCGGCTGAACAACCGGCTAAACAGTAATTAGCGGGTAACGTTATTAAAGCGAAAGTTGCGAGCGCGCGCGGCCGCACACGGGCGCACGTGGCTGCGATAGGTTGCAACGAAGCGAAGGGTGGAGACACAGGCTCGCAGACGTTGAGCGTAGGTTTTGCGCGATGGAAATTGCGTTACTGGCGGAAAAGGGAGAGCCAGAAAGCAAACCGGACACCGGGGATCCGCTATTCGCGGCACGATCCCGAAAATATAGCATACTGCGCTCAAAATAAGATCAAAAGGCGCGGTCAGAAAATTTCTAACGTGTCCAGACATCAAATTTTCTTCGTTTTCGTCTGGATATACATCGAGATACCCGGTGGGGTCGCCCGTTTCTTGGCTCTGGACCAATCGTCACGTCGACCCATCCGAATCGCGATAAGGTTTCTGGCGATGAGCGCGTTCCGGGCCTCTAAATGTCCTGCGAAGTTATTCTGGACGTCACTCGTCACTTCCGGGTGATGCTCGGCAGACAAGTTACACCTGTCAGACAGTAATCGTCTGTTCTTTGTTAAACTGGAAATCCGGCGACAAAGTACTCCCTCACAGACTACAATTTTAGCGAGTCCCGCCGCCGCCTGCCGGCGTTAATTGATATCTGATTCGACCAATGACGTCGAGGTATTATTCCTGAACAATTACCAAATGATGCCGACAGCCTCGCCTTACTTCGCTCGCTAAGTTGTTGCACGTGTGATGGTCGATATTATTAATACACGTTAAGTGAAACCTCAAGTTGATTTCCTCGGTTACGCTTCTATACAATTTTCAGAGACACAAATACTTGTCCTCGGAGATTCGATTTTGTAATAGCAAATTGTAATGCATTTCCTTATTTAAGCACACGTCATAACAAAAATTGCACAAAATTGAAATAAAATCGTGCCATTTTTATAACACGGTATATGCCAGTCACTTATTGTGCTCGGAAGGTTCAGTGTTTAATTAAGATGATTTCTTTGAGAGTTAAATTTTAACAGCATTTTCTAAATCTGTTCTTAATTCATTGAAGTGTTTAGGTGGTAATAAGTACAAGGTGATAGATAGTACATTGAATAATTCGTGTGACATTATATTAACAAATTAATTGAAACCTCGAATAATTATGAGTGGATAGCAACATAAAAATGTTGTACACCAATTGCAAGACACAGGAGCCACGTACAAATGTCTGACTTTTTTTAACAACTTTAATAAACTGGAAACTACGCAACGATGTTCTTAAATTCTTTTAGTTAATCTATTCATTAAACTGTACGTATTCTTTTATGTTGCCCACGCGTAAAATCCATAGTCTAATTATGAAGCTCTTGACAGATGAACCGCTGTCTAGATAATCCTCGAGAAACGAGATTTGTCTTCATGGCGGAGGTCTGATCTTAAATCGAATTGATCAATAATCAAACGAGTAATTAAGGCCAGTTACCCTCAATTTGCGAGCACCGCGGCTCTAAATATCTCTCGTTACGGAGTAATACGTTCTAATGCCCCAGCTTCTCCCGTCGGATTTCCGCTGGATCTTTTACGTAATGGCTCTTCATTAAAAACAAGACTGTTCCATGAAAATTCTAAGGTCTTTTATTCCTGTCTCACGCTCCCGCGTTCTAATAAGTGCGCGATCTAATTGCAGGGTCCCCGTCGCGCCGCGCCGTTGTAACGCACGGACTCGGCTTCACTTAATATACGAATTCCAGGTTGATTTATCGATGGTCTCTGCCACGGGTATTCTAAGAGACCCGGCTGCCAGAGGTAGTACCTACTTTATTACGCGACGAGTGAGACCACTATTTAAGACAGCCGAATGTAAGAAGAGTTCGTAAATCTTGCTCGAATGGCTCCGGGATTGTCGGAAGGATATTAAAAGTTCTGTCCGCGAGATTCGATGGAGTTTCGCATGGGGCAATAACACTGGTCTACTTTCTGCAAATTGTTAATGAAATCACCGACTTTCGTTCTACGCGAAAACGTTTCGATCGGCGAACCAATCTCCGTTGAAGCGGCCCCGAAGCTGACGTAAAAATGTGCGTTTATTTAATTAACTTCCGTCGCGCAGTGGTCCGGGTACCCGATTTAGCAGTTCAATAGGTACAAAATTACTTGGCTCATGTCGGTATTTAATACATCTACATTACTTTCTTGTCACAGATACTTCAGTGGATACATATCCATCACCTTCAAAACCGATTAGGTTAATAAGATTTATTAAAAATTTACGAGCATTTAAAAATCAACAATTTATGAATACCATTATGGATTATTGTTTATTTTAAAACTGAACATGGATCTTCAGCCAGTTACGATAGTGAGACAAAATGTTTTAAATAAAAGTTAATCAACAATTCTATAAAAAATCAAGGTTGTCTTTAAGTTTTAAAGATGAATATATATTTTTTACTTCATAATATTATACCTTTTATACCTATTATACTTTTAAGCTTCCAATTAGTGTTAAAATCTTAATGAACTGCCAGGTCGTCCGCCCGGACCACTGTCCGATTGTGTCGGCAGTAATGATATGGAGATCAACGTGCTAAAAAATTGAGAGATGCATCATTTTATGAAAAATTTGTAATATCCTAGTCTTGTCTATTAGCAATGAAACTCCTATAACCTAAATAAATGAACCGGTATCGATAAGAATGACGACGGCAATTAAAAAGAGAAATCTAATTGAGATTAGCAACAAATTGCATGTCACGACAAAATGATTTTTATAAATAAACAGGGTAAACGAATTGCGAAACCCATAGTTGTATGTTTCGATCGTCATTTTTACGAAAGGTCAACTACCCTGGGTAAAAATTGTCGAACAGAGGCAAAGGTTTCTCAGAAGTTCTAAAATTAGGGGGCTTTGACTATAAAACAAACTGAGAGATTTTATTATATTTCTAGTGACGAGTGCTATTTATATTTCTCTTTTCCGTGTTTGTCTTCAGAAATACTTGGGAAACGCAGTCGGCAAGAGTCGACCAGTTTCGCAAACGGCAGGAATTGGGCAACGTTTCCCGGTAAATTCGCGTCTGAGCCGCGGCAAATTGCGAGCGGAAATGAAATTGAATTTATTGTGTCTTGCCGCGGGTAATATTTCAGGCGGGCCGGGAACGCGCACAGGTGTAACCGAGCGGGAAGCATTAGGGTTGGTAATGGAAATATTTAGTTCGCATTAGCGCGGATGCTTAGCGGGGCGGCGTGGAAATGTAAATTAGGTTTAGTTTATGGGCCGGTGGCTGTAAAAAAGCCCGTAAAGTGAAGTGACCGCGTCGGTGAAACGGCTTGCGCCCGGATCGAAGGAATTACGGCGACGATACGTGTAATGATCTCGTGACAGGAGAGCACGGTTACGAGCACGCTAATGGCTCCCCTTAAACGAAAATTACGTATCGGTTATGGCGACGAAAAAGTCCCGGCTAAATTGATCATTAACGGCCGTCGTCAGTTTCGGTGAGCAACGCTCGAATTTCACGCGCGTGCCGCAAAAACCTTTGATAAACTTACCGAACCACTCACACAATTTTCGAAAATGAACATTGTCTGAGACCAAGCTAATCATTTGTGGAGCACACTAATTGGTTAACACTGGTTTAATAAGAAAGAGTTAATGATACACAAACACTATTCTCTTTTACACACAATATCATACCCATGTCTGAACTCCGTTCAAACTCATTCCCACCAACTCATTCATACCAACTCCACCGATATAAATATACCAAGAAATATGTGAGTCGAAGATAAGATGTGAACTACTATCTGATCCAATTTTATTAGATCCGCGTACTATGTATTAGGCTCTTATAGATATTGGATTTGTCCAAGTTTAAGCCGCACTTTGTGAATTTAGGTTAGGATATACAATTTTTAGTCACGCAAATGGTGTGGTTCAATTCGAGAAACTTTAAGATACAATAAAACATAACTAAAAAATAATCACAATGTGTCTACAAGCTTATATTGGTTCAAGTGCATACACTGTGGAAAGAACTTTCAGGCCAACCTTCATATACACGTACGTAGACCAATCATAAGTTTGCAAACAAACGAATTCATAAATACGTAAAAGCAGATTGATGTATGAAGCATTGAAGTAAAGACTCTAGTTACGACTGTCATAAGTAGTCCAGAGGCGTCCCTCACTCGAGAATTAATTCTTCTTGGGCCTCCTTTGTACGTACTTCATAATAAATTATAAATAATACTATAAGGAACATAGCGACCTAATTGGTAATTTCTGTAACTCACTGGCGCATCTTCAATTGAAGATACCGTGTCGCTAGCCTGTAACATTCGGCGAGAGCAGATCATATCGAGGAAGGACTCCGCGGCCGGAGTTTTCCCATCGAGGCGAGAGAATTTTCCGAATATCTCCGATAACAATGGTCGATCCAAGGGGTTCGGTAGGCGGCGGAATAATGCCGGTCTTATCAGCGCTATCCACTTCTAGCCGCGGCGCTTTCTTAACGGGATCTTTTGGTCGGGTTCTTTCGAATTGAGGCGAGCTCGGCCGGGCCGCCTAGCCTCCGAGGATGGTTAAGACGGGCCACGGGTTTCAATTAACGAAAGACAGTGCCCGGCGTTAATCCGGGAACAATCGCTCCTTGGGGCGGCAAGTAGGGGGTTGCGGCCATGAGATGGGCCGGCCGCGAACTTTGAATTAATTAAATTCCCGTAATTTCGTATCTGGTTTCCGCACACGTGCCTCCGATTCGGCTGCGGAAATTCGATCGTGGAAAATCGCGGAATGAAACTCCCCGTCGCGTCGGTCTCGCCAGAGATTCAGGCGCGAGCCCGCGGAAGGGTTCACCGAAAATACAATCGGATTGCAGCGAATGTGCAGCGAATGTGCAACGCCTTCTACCATGCAGACGGGCCCGGGCCAGCGGAATGAAACCTGTCGCGTGATCCCGAAATTTCGTCAACCGAATTGAAATCCCCGACAATTAAGCGGAAATCGAGATTTGAATAATTTCAGGTCGATCGCCGTGGTTAAAGAACGATCGTCGATAGGGAATCGGAACTGAACGGGGAGGCGCGGCGTGGCATTGCGTGGTCCGGCGTGGCGTGACCGTGCTCACTCGTCCCGTAATATTCGATTTACAGACTGTCCGTGGATACGTTTTTCATCGGTCACTCGCGACCCACCCAGGCTCCTGACATTCGTCATTTCCCCCGAACCCTCCCGACACTCTTCTCTTGCCCTTTTGCCCGTAGCTTCTCTTGAAATTCCCGTGATGATATCGATCGATTTCCGGCGAAATTGATTTCGCCGCACTGTCGTTTCGTTGCCTTTTTATTGCGAACCGCTACCGAGAAACGTAATCACTCTTCGAACCGTTACAACCCGCTGATCGAAACTGCATCAGGCCCTTGCTACGACCCTTGCATTTATTCGCCCTGGATATCGTTGTCCTGCCTCAAATTACTGCTTCTCTTATTCTATGTATATCAGTCGGGTTACTCTTATGTATACAAGAACGCAAAGAAAATATAAAGTGTAACAAAAGAAAAATATACAACTGAGAGACACGATAGACAGAGCGTATGAATCAATATCAAATTTTTAAAGAAAGCTTCAATATATCTGATTCAGATATAAAGCTAACCAAGCTTCCTCCTGCAGTTCAACTTCGACGTTCGCTCATGCCAAGTTCCTAATTGAGTAGTACCATTATGGAACAAATTTTTCCAAGTCCGCTATGTTTCGTCCACCGCGCGTTTCTTTCTCCTGTCATCGCTCTCGTGGAATTCTCTCGACTCGAAACAGCCAGGCGCGAACTTCCAGCGCAAAAAGAGCCCCACTTTGCGAGAAATAAAATATGTTTCGCGTGACGGGCCTCTTACCATGAGAACGTAAACAGGAAACGGGGAGTGCTCATTGTTCTAAAAGCAATCGCGTCGAACGTTCCGCGCGATGTACTCATACCTCGCGTGTCCCGCTCAGCCAGACATGCCGCGGGCATTTTTCGTCGCGGCTACCGAAAATTCTGCAAATTTGTTATACTTCTTTTCACGGGACGTTCCTGGAATGCAGGTGCACTTCGCCGGGGCTACTTGGAGAGACCGTGGAAAAATCACTGGGTCGCGCCGAGGAAAGACCGAATGCTCCGTCGGAACTTTATTATTCGCTATTTTCAATCTCCCTTGGCCAAAAAGTTTCGCGAATTTGTCTGCGCGACGGGAGCCGCGGAAAAACCGTACTTTATTGCGGTTCCTTCGGCGTTAATTTCTTTCTTGAATTTCGAAAAATTAAGTACAGCTCGCAGCGTCGAGATGGTGAAGAAGAAGAAAAAGAAGAAGAAAAAGAAGAATTATTTATCGTCGCTTGGCATTACGACACAGAATTGCGATATGTCGTTTATAATTTAATTCCAGACTTTCAGATTAATTTCCGTTTCAGTATATTTTATACTATTTCGTAGTATCCAACGTTTTAAGTAGACATCGATGGAAAATAAACGGATTAAATTGCTTTGAAATCTCAATGTAGAATTGTTAGATTGCTATTACATGTGTCATTTTATAAAATAGCCAACAGAGACGTCATTTTAAGGGAAGAGTTTACTAGAATGAGTCTGATTAATGATTGCATGTAATTCTCATCTTCTATACAATTAAGGCTGCTTTCTCGTCTAATTCTATAGGAAATGGATTAAAATGTGAGCGTGACAATTAAAAATGGCGGACCGTGGGATAGAAAATGCTCGGAGCCGGCGTCGAACAGAAAAATTCAATCACGAGCCAACGCGACTGCAGCAGCCCCTTAAATGCAACAGGGGTTAAGACCCCGGCGAAGAATTTTCTCGGAAAGTCGGTGGAAATTCTTCGGAAAGAATCGCAGGCGGAATAACGGTCTGGGCTCTCGAATAAGGTGTGCAGCTGACGCCTTGTAAACATTCCGTCGAACCTGATCGCATCGTGGACGCCGTAATTCCGTCAACGGGAACGCGACTGGGCACGGGGTCAATCCTCGGGCTCGAAGCCGGCTAGGCGAACAGAAATGTTGCTGTTTCTCGCTCGAACGCGCCATTCTTGAGTTATAAATACGCTCGGCGAGCGACGAGGCACCGGAGAGAGAGAGAGAGAGAGAGAGAGAGCGAACCGGAGGCAACACGTAGAAACGCCGCTCCGGATCGAAACGCGAAACGTTTGCTGGCGGAACCCGTCCGAAAACAGGTGAAAGAAGATAGAAAGAGAAAGGAGAGGCGACAGAATGGACGAGCCCGGTTGGGGGCCACCTGACCGCGTCGCTCATCTCATTGAGATCCTTATAACAGCTGCATCGGTCAATGGGGAGATCGTCCTGCGGATTGACCAATTGTGGCCCCGGCTTAAATTAGCCGGACCAATGGCGACCGGCACCGCGTTAACGTGGAATCACCCCGGGCCAACCATGCTCGACGAAATTGTTACGGAAACCGGGCACCGGTGTTCCTTTCGCCCGAACGTTTACCTACCCGTGCCGCGGAAAATTCATTGGGATGGAGACCCGAGTCCAACTATAGACCGAACTTGCCTAATGATGGCCGATCCGGTTCACCGCTTCGGATAGAACGCTTTTGCCCGGTAAGCACGCCACCGTTATTCCAGCCAAGTTTTATGATGGTCAGCACCGTGCCGAGGTCGCCTAACAAATGAATGAACGCTACCTCCTCTTTGCCTACCGCTTTCCATCGATCACTTTGTTTCTATAATTGCCTTTCCTAATTATTTAGAGACCTCGAAGAAGAGACTTTAGAGAAACAGATACTGTAACATATTTACTATACCAACTTTATATGTATACTCTTCGTATAAGCTATACAGGTTCAAAGTGTGAAAATCTAACGACTTTGCAATTCTTGAAAAAAATTTTTTCGAATTTATCTCAATTCGACCTTATAGGAGGATGTCATTCCTTTTTAACGACACCTCAAAGATCCAGCTGCGATTTTCCGCTGCGGTTTCATCGTATTTTAAGGGGAAAGGTCCAAGAACTCCATGATTAGATTGTACGTCGTTATTAGTGTGGGCGTTTAATTTCTGTATACGCAATAAAAAAGTGTTTGTGACAGGAGTGAGTTCAAGGATGGAAAAGTAGAGACTTCGCCCTTTAAAATGAGTCAAGGCAGGATGTCACACATTTTTGTATGCGAAGTTAAAAGAGTTCGAAGATCGATTATTTTTCTGTTGGCGTGTCTGATCATGGCGATCCGTTTCTACTTTGTACAAACGTCAAACAACGAGCATCGGATAAGTGAACTCTGTGGAATGTTTACTTATTTTTGCAACTAAAATATGAACGTTGAAGTCGATTTGTATACCATAAATCATTATTACACTGTATATCATCTCATGCAAAATAACAATTTTCATAAATAAGTTTATCATATAATATATATAATCCTTTTCTGACGAAAGTAAAGGATAAAAAAAGTACAATTTAACCTCGCTAATATGAAAAGTTTCTCGCATTCTACGAGTTCACAGATGTTACAAACGCATAAAGATTCGTTCGGAAAATATCTCTTATATCGTATTTGGAAAATAGAAAAAGTGTGGATATCAGAAGTGGAGAATTGCGTGAAATAAACGACGTGTACGTGCGAAAAAGAAAAATGGAATTTTGATGTACGACGTGTCGACAGCGCAAAGAGGAGTTGCGATTGGAATAGCAAGTATTAGCCCTTAGCAGTCGAGTGGTGACCCAAAGTCTCAAAATATAGTTTACATTATTATATATTGTATGACGTATGAATGGAATTATTCTGGGTCGGAAGAAATGATTAATTTTCGAGTTCGAATAGCTCCAAGTGCGTTAGAGGGGTATAAAGGGAAATTTAATAAATCGCGAAGCAGCTGAATAAATCCTGTATTATATGGCGAACAGGTAAAAGCATTTTTCCGAAGAGGAAAATACATTTAGAAAAAAAGGAAGGAAGGAAAGAAGAAAATAAAGGAAAAATGTGCGGAGCCATTTCGGTTTGCGTCCACGGTCAATGGCAGGTTCGGAACGAGATGGAGCGCTAAAAAGTTTCGAAAACGAATCCTGTTTCCGGAAAAAGTGATTGATTCGTTCCGCTGACGTTAACCGATTGATCTTTGCCAGGGACTGTGAATCTACCAGGAAATGATGGTCTCTGTCCATAGTCAAAAGGCTCCGGTGTTCGAAAAAACATTTTTCAATAGAAAAAGTCCATGGTTTCACGGTTAACGATCGACGGGTGCGATTCAAACGTAGCTTTCCTTTTGAATTTGAAATTTTGTGGCGAATACCGCTGGCTATAATAATAAAAGCCCTGTTAATATTCGAGCCTCCTCGGATGAAAATAACGTGCTTGCCGAAACCAGTCGGTATTTTCGAACTTGATAACGATCGCACCACGGAGAAATGGAAAAAGACAAATATCATTCGTTTAATTCGCAAATCCTATTACCGTGAGAGGTGAAATCCGAAAACGCGTTTGCCTCGGGTACAAAATCGACGCGACTCGTTTCGAGATTTACATTACCGCCTCGATGAATGAGCGCGTTTCGCGGAACACACCGGGGCCGGTTCGAGCCTCCGGAAAATAGAGAAACTGCGGGAAAGCGGGAGGACCGAGGGGAAAAAAAGTTGGAAACGTTGCTCGCAAATGAGCTCCGAGCTGAAAGCGACGGACAACGGCATCTCGAAAATCTCTGTACGTCGGATACGTAGCGACAATTACCGCCGCCGCTCTTCGAGGACAGCGCGGAACGAGGCGGAATGGTACGCAACGAAACGCGACGGAAGCGTAACGAATGGCGCAACGGGGCACAGTGTTGTATAAATGCAGCGTTGCTAATGTTAAATCGCCAGCCCGGTAATTACATGCAAATAGCGGCGGCCACTGTTTAAACAGCGCCGCGCCTCCAGCCCGCCGTCAATCCACGTTTTCGTTCCGACCGACCGCCGGCACGCGTTGTTTCGTGCTTTTTAAAAACGCTCCAACCCTCCCTCCCCCTAACAACCCCTCATTTTTGCCGGAAAACGCGCACCCATTAGGGACATGCCCTATCGTGCTCGCGCAGCGCAAATAAATTAATCTGTTCGATGCTAGACACTTCAATCAACCGGTTAATTCGCCGAGCGGACGCTGTGCTTTACGGGTTAATTTGGTACGTGGGCGGAACGTTTGTGATTTACACGTATGAAAATATGTGTGTGTGTGTATGAACGTATTTTAAAAAGAATTTATTCAACGTACTTTTAAGGAAGGTTTTTTAATGAATTTGTTTATTCGAAGCTGGTCACATTCTCCACTTCTTTAATTAAACAAAAAGACATGTTGGTTTTATATTATTTTCTTGTTAATTTTTTTATTTAGCTTTAACGTTTATAACACCAGAGAACCAGAGAAATTGAAAAAGACCAAACATAAAATACCAATATACTCGGAAAATAAATAGTTTGAAGGAATGAATACAGTATCCCAAGAAATGTCGTTCAACCTTGGAAGAAGCGGTTCCTGAGGCCATTTGAAGTGTCCGCCTCGATTTCGTTAAGGAATTTTTAACCAATAGAAAAAACACGAACCAATCATCGCGCGCCGCGACTGTGTCCTGATTGATCCGTGTTTTTCGCTAATAGCTCCGTTTCGCATTTACATTTTCACAAAGGAAACCGCCCCTTTCACGATTGTACATTTTTGGGACACCCTGTGAATTCTCTGAATCCAGTGAAAAGTGCACAGGAAATCTTGATTCTACAATTTCATTAATTCAACACCAAAAAGTTCGGACACTCGCGAACTGAACTTTGAAAATGCGAACATTTCGGAAGGACGAATAATTTTGATGAAGGCGAGTTAGATTGTCGGGAATCGCGTTAAAGCGAACGGCTTCAGAAATTTCGCAAAACCAGTCCTGTAATATTTGCGTCTGCACTCGCAATGTATCCGGCGCGAGCACACAATGCAGCGATATTAAAGTGTAACTGAGAAGTTCGCGCTGGCGCGGGGCCGTTAAATTGAAACAAAAATTTTTATTCCGTCGGCCTTGCGCAGTTAAACCGGAATTTGAAACAGCGTCAGCGATCCCCGAGTGATTATTCAACGACACGGGCCCCGACGAATTCGTAAAAAGTAATTACATACACCGAACTTAACGATCAAGCTTTTGCGAATGTCGCGCGCGCGCGCGCGGGTGCTTCTACTGCATTGTACTCTGCTCGCTTATGAAAGTAAACACCGGGAGAACGGGCGGGTTGGTCGCCACTCCCTGTCGTTATTTGCATGTGCGTGTGCGCAGCGCAAACCTATTACCAATAAACAAGAAATTTGCTCGAACGTTTATCCGTTGTTTGTTAGTCGAATAAAAGTCCACTCAGCCACGGTCATTTCAACTAACGAAACGTTTCGATGAATATCGGCGTCGAGGCGTGACGAAGGAACTCGAAACATTAATTTCGCAATGTCCGGCTGCAGGGAACCGGCATAAAAGCGATTTATTAACTTCTGTGAAATTGTTTCGATCCTATTGCGGATGCTCCGGCTGGTAATATTTCTTCTACTGGATTCTTTAGCGCGCAATCTCTTCTGCCTTTACCGTACTGGATTTATTATCGTATCGTTTCGTTCGATGTAACGGATCCTGTTGGCTTATTTAACCCTTTACTACGGTAAATTGCGTTCTTTCTAGCTTTTACTGTGGTCTGTGTTTTACTGTGCCATCGTCAGAAAAAGATATTTGGTAATTATACAGAAAAAGGTACACCTTACCGATTTTGATGAAACTGTAATATGGACTGGATATTTTTCATGGAAATGGTAATTCGATACAAGATTGAATAATGAGAAATGCGGTGAAGAGTTGATTGTAATCTTGAAATTTTTAAAGTGTTAATAGATCTCGTTCTTTCTTAACTTTCACTGAGATTAAAGTTATTTATGAAACTCACAGCGTGTAGAACATGTTCTGTTGCAATTAGAGACGGCGAATAAAATGTGACGTTTTTAATATTTAAATTCGAATCACGTCAGTTTGCAGTGGCAATCGAAACGCTACATACATATGTGGAACACATGGTGTCGAATGCGCACTGACCTAATTGATCTGTCAGAGCTGGTCCGGCGATAAATTTTATTACGGTATCGGATCGTTCGATATGCGTAATGTGAATTTAAAAAGGTAAAACAGAAAATACGTGTATAATTCGAAATAAAATAAATGTTAACTGACCGGAATTAAGAAGAGAACAACAACTAACCAATATCTTAGAACGGACAATGGCAGACGCCAGAAAATTCCGTCACAGCTTCGATAGTTCAACAGAAAATCGGGGCGGTTATTTCTCGAAATCGACTGATCACGATTGATATCGCACATGTTTTTCGGAACCGCGTTTCGAAACCGGCCGGTCTATAATTACGTCTGTGTGCCGTGTTCCCGCGGTGAAATACGGCGCGAAGTCCGACCCGGCATTTTTTCTGGCGAGAACGTTTTCATAAAACTTTCGCGAATAAACATTCGCGGTGTGACACGGGAGCGGCGCGGGACCGCTCGCGACCGTGCGACAGCCAATTAAATTTGTTCAGAATTATGCCAGGCCGGAGAATTATGCATCGGTCCGGCGCGGCGGAGTATTCGTCTCTTTATCCGAACTGTTGGCCAACAAAGCGACACGGTAAAACGAATCGCGGCATGTAATAACGCGCCATAAATCTAACTCGGCCTCGACGGCTTTGGACAATGGTGGAACAGAGAGAAAAATGCGGAAGACACAAAGGACGCGAAAATACAATGGCTAAACAGACCGAGGAAACGAACGTGGAGGGAAAACCGACCGGCGCGGCGTGGGTGGGAGGAACAACGAGACGCGCTCGTAAAAGGAACGAAAACCGCAATCACCGCGTTCGTTTCTCCTGGAATTGGTGTCCTTCCGCGACGCGTACGGCTTTTCCGCAGCCCGCTTAATAAACAGCCGTCTGCGATTTTCTATTCACCTGTTCGGAGGCTCGCGGGATTCTTTAATACCACCTCTGATTACGTTTAAGCGAATCAGGTCTCGTGCTCGCTCGCTAAATTCAAATTTTGTTGCGTCATCCCGATCGTAAATCTATTTTGAGGAATTTCGAAGACGAGCTTCATTTTGATCAATTTTATTCTGTTCTCTTTCTAACTACTTCATTATAATACGTCACGTAAACAGACTTTTTCGTTTTCATGTATCTTTACGAAGTTAATCGATTCCTGTGATGTTCCATTGATGAAATACTGAATAAAATACATTTGGTTCAGAAACAAGTATTTTATCAGAAAAACCGGTTCACGATTCGAGAGATTATGGTAAAATGATAGGTATAATCAATTAACATATTGCACAAGAGTATCACCGATCACAACACGAAAAATACTTGATCTGCACTGTGGATTTTATACATCCATTGCGGAATTTGAAAGAATGCAACAAATGAAAATAATTGTAGAATGAACAATATTTTTATTCGGCACTCGTTTCTCGCAATTGATGCAGAACATTTTCACCTTCACCAAAAAAAATCAACAAACAGCCATTGCTCGGTCGCTCGACGCATTCTCAAATTCCCCGAATAAAACCAAATTGAAGTAACAAAATACTATCCACTCACCCGAAGTTCCCCGTCTACGCACTTATACTGGCCAAACACAAGCCAGTGTTCGAAATGCAGCGTGTTCAGTGCACAACAGCTGGAACCAGCTACACGAGTGTTTTGCTCGTTGTGTGTCGAGTCGACACAACCAATTGGGTTCGACACCAGAATGCGGAGGAACGAGATAAAAAAAAACCGATTCAACTCATTGATCACTGTGTTTTGATTGTACGGTGTCGTTTATATTACTCGCGACGCGACGTACCACGTACATATCTGCGCCGGCGTGGCGTACCGTTCCGAAAAATGTGTAAATGATACAAAGTAAAATTAACGCGTGTGCATTAATCACGCGAAAAACGATGTGGAGAATGCCGTGTACTATTAATTGTATCGTGTGTAGTAGTCTCTTCTACGGGAATTGTCGGGATTCGTAATACAAAACTCAACGATGGATTTGGTAATAGAATTATGATAATAGAGTATGTGTACAGGGTGTCCCAAAATTCCTTCAACAGTCGGAAATGGGAGGTTCCTGAGATCATCTGAAGCGATCCTCGATTTTCCTTTGCAAAAATGTTATCCGCGGCTCTGTTTAGTAGTTATTAACGAAAAACACGGACCAATCAGAGCGCGATCTAGACGCGAGTTGGCAGCCTATTGGCCGACTGTGCCATTCTGGGACACCCTGTATGATCCATATACGGATGCCAGAAGTGAGTAAATAAGTTTGAAACTCCAATATTCAACATCGTTTACACAAATTGCTGATTTCACGAAATTTCTGTAAGGGTGGGAAAATTGTTGAGAGAAATCTAGAAACAGTTACTCGGGTGCACGTTAGCTGAAAGAGCGACGAGGCTCCATTGCAAAGTGATTACCGCGAAGTGTACGAGCGGAATCGTAGCGGTTTGAGAGATATGCTCTAAAATATTCGCCGAAGAATGGCGAGAGCTTGGCAAGGAGCAGTCATCGTTTCGAAATAGAGCCATCCACGGGCCGGTAAACACCAGGAATTTATAGGAGCGTTATAGCGCCGCGGCGGGTAAACGCGATATTGGCAGCGAGTCGGTGGGCTGCGTTGCGGCGGGCTACGGTAAATAAATGGACAATATCATCGTTGTCGTAAAAATAATTGCTGGCTGCGTGCTCGGCCGCGGACGATTATTGCCGGTTGCGGCAATTAGTCGTCGCGAGTTGATGCGCCGCGTAACGCTTTATTGCCGCTTACCGCGGATTTTTCCCCTGAATCTACCATCGCAACCCTCTGTCGCGCATTTCAGCGTTAAATTCTATGTTTCTTTGAGTTCGTGGCGGAGCAACGATCATTTCGGCGACAGGCAAGAGATTATGCAAAGGGGTGTTTGTTGCAAAGACTGTTCCTCTTGCGACACGTTCGGGTATTTCGATGTTTGGCCCGACAATAGTTGGCCCGTCCGATAAATCGTCCAGGCGATTTATACTCGTTACCGGGAAACGCAAATAACCAGCTTTAATCACCGGCCGTGCGTTTTCCATTAATCGTCCCCAGGCTGTGTTTAATTTCACTCCGCGTGGCGCGGCGGTAAGTCCGAAATGCGTCGTTATTGGTAATCGCGTATTGGTATTAGCCGTTTCTGGGAAAATTACGTTTGATCTCATTCGGGTTCCGCTGATAGGAAAAATGAGACCAGCCACGAGATCCTCGGGTTAATTGACTTTAATGCTCCCTGGACGGCGATTCTAGCGGGTTCGCGCGTTGTCGGTCGGACAAGGACCGAAACGTTAATAAAATAAGCGGCCGAATTAATGCGCGTTGCCTGGTCGATGGGGGTGCTTGCCACTAGAATCCTTCTAACATAACTCTTCACCTACCAGTGATTATACAATGGGGATTTTTTAGTATTCATTTTATCTAACAAGGAACTTTTTTTGTTTGAAAAATATTTTTTTTAGCTGCGGACATGCATGTTAAGGGAATAAAAATAGCCCTCAAAGCTGGGGATGAAAACCCTATTTCTGTTAATATCTGGGGAAGTTGAGGATTCTAGGACAATGATAGTCCTACAATGTAGTCATATAAAAAGATTTCAGAAAAAATTATTTGTTTAAACAATACTTTGTATTAATTGTTTATCGACGTTTATGTAACTTTGTGTGCGTAATCTATGGACCAAAATAGGGGATACGTTTTTTTAGAATTTTTTTCCATTTAACAATAATTTTCAAAATTTGTTCTTGCATCTTTCGAATGCACACGTTGTTTCTATTCATCAGTGTCCACATCTCTGACAGCTCATTAAATCACATTTTGGAATTACTATTTAATCGGCGACGAGAATTTAATCAAAATATAAGGAGACTTCTATGTAAGTTATTAGCATTATATTTTTCCATTAGTAACATGTGTTGCATTGTCGCTAATCTACTCCGAGTTCATAAATTTGATACTATCAAAATGAAATACACAGTCGAAGTATTTTAGGACTTTCCACTTGAGAAACACACTGCAATATCGATTCCCACAGGTAATATTACACAACATTGAACTCGAACGAACCATTCCATTTTCAGTCGAGCAAAGACAACTACGATTGGTGACAATGGCGTCAAACTTTATCAGACTCTGAGAAAATAACTTCCGCGTTTTCAGGTCGCCCGGGAGAAGTCTGTTCCATTAATGAACCTGCTTAGATGGGACAAGTTACATGGCAGTCGGAATCGAATGGTGTACCAGAGTTATTAGGAGCGTCGCGCGATGACCATTCGAGCGTATCGCAATAGGTACCTGAACTGGACGACGACGTGGACGTGAACGCACCGACAGAACAAAGGACACAGGATAATGGACAATGGTCTCCCATAGTTTACTCCAGGTGAATTAAACTCGTGCCGAGCGTGCCGAGTCTCGCCGCAATTCGCCTTCGGTCGTCGCGAAGTCAAGTGGAATTGAACGCGTGGACCATGTTGCACGGGCTTCTATAAACCGACACGATCGCTCACACAAAGATGCCCGAGGTCTGGCCAACGCATTGTCGTTCCCCCTTGCTAAATGGCGTTCGATTAAATATACAACTATTCCGCAGAATGGCCACCCAGTGAAATCGGGGACACTCATTTTACATTCTCCTGACCTGTTCGACGAAGTACCATAATCGATCGGCTCCGCGATTCATTTTCAGACCCATGGATATTGTAACGGAAGGGCAAGCTACCGAGAAGTGGATGAAGTAGTGAATATTTGAGTGGACTGTCATCTTTAAAACCTGGATGGCCGGACCCGGGTCAATTTTGACCCAGTATTTCAAAGGTGTCGTCTAGCTATTCAGGTCCTGGTGAGGATTTCCAATTGAAAGTTATGCAATTGGGTGCAATAAGGCCGATGGATCAAGAAAATATATTTGAAATAATTGCTGAACAGCTGTCGAAATGGAATCAGTGATTGATAGTATTGTGCTATGCAACACACAATACACAGTCCATGAATTCCATTAATAATACAGTAAATATTGCTCTTCTGAAACAAACATAATTAAATCAGATCAAAAGTAAACTTCGTAGTTAATTAATACCACTAATAAATTTGCAAATATTGCTCTTCCCCCACGTGCATATACATATTCCTAATTCGAAAGTGTAGTCATTGAACATGTTTTCCTATGAACTAACAAAATACAGAAATGCTTGGATTTAGGCATCTTTGCTTGCAAACAATATATTAATTCATGACATTCGAGAGAAGTAACAATTCCGGAGCATCAGTGACGTTTCCCATTATCCCAGCTCACTCCCAACGATTCATGGTGCGGCGACGGGATTCGTAAAAGTCGTGGCGAAGAGCTGGCATCACCAGAACAGAAAGTATGTCAATGGTGTATGGAAGGAGTAGCGTCGCCGGGGTGATATTAATCGAAAATCGACCGCGTTGTCCGATACACGGTGCCGCTGTCGGATTTATCGTAATAGCGTAACTTCTGCGGAAACTTCACGCGGAAAGACTTTTCCGGCGAGCGCCATCAAGAAGATACAGGTAGTCGTAATTCGAGTTGAACTGGGAATCGCATGCGCATAAGTCGAGTCAGCGATTCCCTTGTGAAAGATTACAACGTAAGGGAAATAACGACGCAGATAGTATGGATACTGGAGAGTATGGAGGGAAACGGGATAGGTGAGCAAGATGAGAGAGAGAGGGAGGGTAGTCACGGGGTCGGAGAGAGGAGAGATATAATGGGTTAAGTTTCATCGTCGTGCTTCGACGAATTTCCGGGTCGAGCTCGCGCTAACGCGGTGCTTCCAAGGGAGTACCACAGGCTCTTCTTGGGTAACCAAGTTAAGTTGTTAATTTCCGCGCGCATGCTTCACGCTTGGCTTGAATTTCTTATGCGGGCCTGATGCACGACCTCTTCCCCGAGTCCTGAAAAGAAACTATTCTTACGGTTTCACGCACCCGTGTGCCCCTTCGCGGCTTAGGCGAAAGCTCCAGAGACTGCAAAATGCTTCACGGAACCTCCCGTGCGAGACCTCCCAGCCAAAACCAACCAGAATTATTGCTATTGCTTAGAAACTCCACCGAGTGCCTCCACGGAAATAATAGAGCCCTCAACAATACCTCGATTTTTATATTTGGAGTCGGATCTGCTCACGGTTGGTGAAATTACAATTAACCCTTGAACAGTGGACTGGTTTTGTCGTCATTTTCTTAGAATGACTAAGTTGATATCGATCTTACAAATTTCCAACAGCTGCCTTAGAGAAACACCTCCACAACGAACTAGAAAGATTCAAGCCTAAAAACTGTTGATCACTGTCTAAATAAAAAGAGTTTAGCATAAAATTGAAGCACATTCTTGAACATTTCAGAAGCTCGAACCGGAGATCCTGAGGAATCCTCATCCATCATCTCTCAAGCACAGCCCAGATAAATCGATCTTGAGCAAAAGCAAAAAGAAGAATACACGCCTTGCACCACGAAGAGGGGTCACTTCACCGCCATCCAGGCCTACCGGAAACACTTCAGAAAGTAAGTGAATGGGTCCAAACAGTTCAGAATAAAGGGACCGACTGAGTCTCGCCCAATCCCCAAGCAGATTTTCGGCGATCGAATCTGGCTGGCCCATCCCCGGTGTCCTTTAATCGCTCAGGTAGTATACTATCAAGAAACGATCCTCAGGAGTCGAGCATGAATGGCGGAACAGGTTCCCCGTTTCCCCTTTATCCTCTTCTTTCCTCCAGCATATACACGCGTGCCCATTCTCTCTTTCTGTTCGTCTTCGGCGTTTTTTCCAGTCGGCTTCTTCTTCTTCGGTCTCCGCCTCGTTTCATCACGGGGCCCCGGCCCGGTTGTCAGCGCGGTGGGCGGCTGTAATGTCGGGGTTATGGGCAATATTTGTCACGTGTTATCGCCGGCACGCATCTTAAGCACGGAAAATTAAACGTGTAATCGCGCGGTTATTATCTTGTTAACGGCGGATGCGAGTCGCCGCCTCCGGAGCGAACCGATTCCGAACGATCCTCGAGATACGGGTTAAACAACCACTTACTGGGGCCCTATTCGGGACCGGTCCCCGGCTGTATTTAGCACATCTGGAGCCCCGGTCAAATTGCTCGTGCACGTCGGGGATCTTGAGGAATCCTTCAGCCGAAAGCGGAATCGGCGATCAGCGCGTGACGAAGCGGTATCGTTTAAACCGCCGTAACTCCGCCGTCGAATTTATCAGGCCCCTTGAACCGTGATAGCGTTATCGGGCATACTCTCGTATAGCGTTCGAGGCAAGGCCGCATGAAATAATAGCGATAGAATAGATACACTTACTTTGGTTGCTCGTTTCAGACCGGCGGATTTTATGCATATGGAGCAGAAACAGATAAGAACACTTTGCGCGGATTTATTCGAGACGCTCATTTTCTGATAACGCCCGTTTAAAATGTAATGCCCAGGATCACGTGGCTAATCTTCGCCAGGACGCTTTCTTATTTTCCCCGGCTCGCTGCTTGAGTTATTTCATCCGACGGGAACGCGCCGCGGAGTGGCCAATAAAATTGCAATATTCTTCGGGGATATAGCGGCGCAGATGTCTTGATAAATTGCCAGCGTGGTTGCTAAATTGAATTGTTTTGAGATAACTTTTACGGAGTTCTACGCGAGATGCGGTCTGAAATAGTTGGACTGGTGATCTTGATGCAACCGTGGTATGTTTGCATGCATGAAATGCAAGGAAGTGCTTGCAGAAAGAAACACGAATGTTCTGCTTATCTCCGTGTGCTGTGAAATCAGCCGCGATTTTTTCTTTATGTTGAGATTGATCAGATTTCTTAAAATAGAAGTAGAAATTTGCATGGGGATGTAAAGTGTATAGTGATAATCAGAGTGCAGATCTCCATGCAAAATGAAAATTGTGTTTCCTGAATAATTTTTATATACTTCAGAAAAGAAAATAATAAAAAAATATTCGGTGTACTGTTGTACGGTGCTATTCAATCCTTGTGTAGCCAACCGGGTATCCGGCTACCCATTTACTGCATTTCTTTCAAGAACTTGTTAATGATCCTCTAAAAATATTACAAAATTTCTCTAATTTATAGTTTTAAAACGAGAATTTGTGCAAATATGTTAAACACAAATGGCTTTAAATAATCTTGGTTTACATAAGTTGCCTACATAACCATGGATTTTAATATAAATCCTATTAATTAATATAAATTAATTAAAATAATAAAACAAACTGTAGAACATACTGCTAGGCTAACAGCATAAAGAATAGGTCAGATTGAGGACGGGATGTCCGGAGGTTGAAGAATCACCGAAAACTGTGGTAAATCGATCGAAGGGTTAAACTCGGAACAAAAATGCGCGAATTCGTTGTTGCGAAGGATTACGTGCGGCCGGTCGTCGGTCGCCATTCACGAATCCGCGTTCGCAGTCTAAATACGCGCGTGGATCAAAGGGGGCGCAAAGTTTCCGGGTCTGACTGCGAATAGAATCATTCTACTAGCGCGTTATGCACGCATTAGCGGGTAGAAAATATCGCGTTAGCCCGTAAACAGATTTAGCGACGTTCTACCGGGTCTGAATGGTAACGGCGACACGGTTCTCTGTCTCTCTCTCTCTATCTCTCTCCCTTCCCGGCTCGAAAATGTCGCGGAATCCGTTAATACCGAGGATCGAGAGTCCGCCCCTCCTTCCAAGGAAGACAACGTGATCCGCTGGCAGCACGGTAATTGGAAGGCAGAAAAACGGAGAAAATTAATTTGTCGAGCTCGACTCCGTGGAAACTGTGGAGACAGGTCGTGGCGGCAGAGAGAGAGAGAGAGAGAGAGAGAGGGGGGAGGAAAAGAGGGAGAGTGAGAAGAGTAGAGGAAGAGAGCAGGAAAGAGAGAGGGAACGGACAGCTTCCATTGATTATGAGGCAAGGCGAGCGTCGTTAATGGCTGACGGCGACATTTATCGCGTCAATGGACGTCGGGCGTCTATTCCCACGTGACGACCTCCGTTGCGCGCTATAAATATACGTTTCGCGCTTGTATTCTCCCGTTCTCTTCGCCTCCATCACCCGCCACTCGCAGCCGCGGCTAAACATAATCAGAAGCACGTCCTAGCGATCACCGCTCGCACGGTCCCCGCCTTAATTATATTAATGATGGCCCGCCCCGGCGGCTGCCGCGAGAAAGAAAATAATTGAACGGATTCCGAAGGATGTCGCGGAAACGCGCGAGTCAGATTGTTCGATTGTTCGCGTCCGTTTGATCGCGAGGATCTCCTTGATTTAATTGAACGGACGCCGCGCCGCGCCGGCACACTGGAAAAGAATTTCACTGGCAACAATTCTTTTGCAACAACTGGCATCCGCCGCGGCAGAATTATAACAGGTCTGTGGGCACAAAGAACGATCGGCCATTTGTTTCGCAAGCGGCATAATGGTCTCGGAACACACAAAACCCAGAAACTCTTTCGTTGTTTTCGCGGTTATTTAGGCGGCGGGACCGTTCCGTTTGTCAGAAAAATAGTGCGGGGTGCTTAAAAACACGAAAATACATTCGATCGATCCGCACAGCTTTTCTTTTATGCAAATATAATTGTCCCGTGACGCTTTTGGCTTTTCGCCGCCCGGGGTGAGTATCAAACAATTTGATACCGTTGAATCGATGGTTATTCTATTGTAAACTGCGGACAATGGAAGAACAATATTTCATATTTATTCGGTTCCCTCCCCTCCCCGCAGATCTACGTTCGTTGTGTCGGAATTACCGGGGAACTGTACCCCCGGTGGTTCAATGATTTCTCTGTCGTATGCTCGAAGTCCTTGTTAACATTTTTCGCCGGAACATCGCCGAAACAGCTGCGGAATTCAACGTTCCGCACTTGGTACGGACGAGGGTGTGATTTATGTTGGAAACATCGACGGGTTAAATTTCAGTTAATTGATCACCGTCGACCGAATTGGTTTCTTGTTTTACGTTAACAACGGATATTAGACGGGAATGTGTGGGTGCGCAATACTAGTCAGGTGATGGTCCGTTGCACTGATTAGTGACAGCCACACCGGCGAACGAGAACAACCGAACCTCTAGGTGGCCGGTGACATCGTAAACCAGTCCCAGCGCAATCTGCAACTGCGTTACGTTGCAGTCAGTCGCGAAACAGTGTGTTTGTGCGACTGTCCGTGTACACGGTCACAATGTTGCGTCGCTGGCATTGTGGTAAATACGACATTATATCATCAAACATTGCGGACCGTAGTGTATCCATTGCTGCCTGTTAATTGTTTCAATAAATTGCCGCGTGAAATACGAAAATTACTGCGCACACCCACGGCCTGGTCTTTTTGCGGAATACCCGCAAATATGCTTAATTATATTCCCAAAAGAGCTATTGCTATTTGAAGTAAAAATATTTACACTTTAATTCTTCTTTTTTTTAACGAGATTATCTTTGCACTTGGAAACTTTTTCCAAATCAGCTGTCAGCAACTAGAACTCAGTCATTTATCCATTGTTTACAGAAATTACAATATTTAGGAATACTGCTAAAAGATACATTGTTATTTAAAACATAAATTTGTACACTTTAACCTCTTTTATTTAACAGGGTCACTGCATTAGACACGTCATTCACTTATCTCTATTCTTCAAAGAAATAATTATTCTATTTATATGGGATTTGGCTATTAATACAGATTTCACAGACGAACACGCACACACATGAACCAAGAATTTTAGATAAATACCATAACTGCCCTTTCAAAAGGGACATCTTTACTGAATACTATAGAGAGAAGACGATAGAGAAGTTTCACTCATTGTAGCTACAAAGACGATCGTAGTGCAAGGCATTAAAATTATCCTAATCCTACATACCCACCCCTTTCCGCGCGTACATAGCAGGAGTAAATTAATTATCTAAAGGTTGATGCGACCCCCAAAACCATGGATTCAAAGAATAATTTAAGCAAAGAGTATTTCCTACACTGAAATGATTAAATGTAGTTTAAATTTCTGTACAAAAATTGAACGAGAGTTGTAGTTCACTAAAAGACTGACTTACGATAAAACAAATTAATTAATTATTCATGGATTGTGAAAAAGAGAATTCCTTGCACTGGTATAATTAAATTTGGATTATAAATTTCAGAGTAAAAATTGTATGAGAGTTGCAATTTGCGAGGAATTTTACTTGTAGAAAAAACACATTAATTAATTATTCAGAGATTGAAAAAGAGAATTTCCTGTGCACTGGTATAATTAAATTTGGCTTAAATTTCACAGTCAAAATTGTATGGGGTTTGTAATTCGTGAAGAAAGTTGCAATTACGAAAGCAAATCGAGAACGACAGGGTAGTTTAACAAGTATTCGAGGCCTCGGAGGTAGAAATTGAATTCTGCGGCTCACAACAAACTTTAATGCAAGTCCGCGCGTGTTCCACGGAGCGCGAGGAGAGTCTGAAGGGGTGGACCGGAAAATGTTCGTCACCTAATTTCTTTCTGGAGCGTTCATCATCTTACGTTATTCCGGGGACGCGTCACGGTACGAGCGGACAGTCCCAGCTGCCGCCAGAATTTTTCTAGCTCGGTCTTACCGAGGTGGGCGATGCGTAACGATGCTACAGTAATTAAAACCAACCCCCTCTCGCTACCCCGGCGCGCTATCCACCCCGCTTTCTGCCCGTCGCCGGAGCTCGTTGGACGGTACGCGCCGACGGTTTTTAATTGAAAAAATTTCCAAGCCAACTTTTTTACAGACGGCAACGGTGCCCGGTGCTGCTGCTGCTGCTAGTGGTAGTAGTGGTGGTGTTGGTGTTGGTGGTGCCGCCTTTCACGCGGACCAGGAGACTTTCCCAGGGAATGCGCGAGCGCACGGCCTTCAATTAAAAAACAATAACTGTCGGGGCACGAACGTGCCGCCGAATATTGTCCGATTCTGTTGGCGTTCGCTGAACTCCGGACCGAAAGCGAAATAAACAATCCCGGCAAAGTTCTAAGGCCAAGACGACGGACGTGTTCGGATCCTGACGTGGTTTGTGCTTGTTTCTGAACAGCTACGGTCACACAATTGCAAGCTTTATTTATGTATTGAAAAAATGTTCTATAGTGGAATTCCTCGAAAATTGAAATTTTAAAATGTTTCTTCAAACCATACACAGCTGTGGTATATTTAAATTAGATTTGGGACATGAGGATTGATATTTTCACAGTTCACTGGTTCACTTAACATATTAGTAACATTATAATAGTGTTATACCGTGTGGTGTCACCTACCAGAAATTTTCTAATACTACAAAGTGATCAAAATTGTTAAAAAATGCAGAACACGCTGAAGACAAAAGCGAAATTCGTTTTCATTGTGACGTGTTTCAATAAACCGACAATGCAAATGGGTTAAAGCAACATCCACTGTGATATACTTTACCCTGTTCCTGTTCCACTGACGAAGTTACTGTTTTGGTGATTGTTATTCGACGCTTCACGCGTTAATTGTTTCGCGTTGCTTTGCGGCGCGCGTGCGAGGAGATCGTCCGAAGGCGGTGGACGGGGTAAATTTCAAAATGCAAAACACGGACGCGAAAAAGTCGTTCAGTGGATTAAAGTTAACTGGCGTGAATCATATCGATCGCATGGCTTCGTTCGACTGTAATCCGGTTTCCGCTGAACAACGCGGCACACCCGGTGACTCGTATTTCAAGAGAGAAACGAACCGCGTTCCGAGCACGACGACCGTGATAAAATCGGCCGTAACGACGGAGCCCCCTATTCCCCCATATCAATCCCATGAACGAACAAGAGCCGGCAACGCGGTGGTGCTTCGTAAAACACCCGATGACAATCAACGCCGGCACCCGTGGACTTGGCTTTAATGGTTCCGCGTTGCGGCGTCTACCGCGGACGACGTAACGACGGGCCTGAAAAATCGATCGAGACTACCCTCCTATCTACCCTCCTTTCTTCCAGATTTCATAAAACGACCGTTGGGTCTAGGTCCGCGGGCGAAACGATCGCTGGTCCAATCGATATGCGGAATATCAGTCTTTGTTCGACGAATGGACCAGGGGAGCGAAATTTACAGTATTTTCTCTCTTTCGTATATTGTTGATCAGGTTTGAAATACACGTTTGAAGAAGGATTCAGATCAATACCTTATCTTGGACCAAGGAAACAAAATTCAAAGTATTTCCACTCCTTGATTCATTCCTGATCGCATTGAGTGAAGGTGCAATGCAAGAGACAACACGAAGAAGGCGTCACTTCTCCCTTCTTTAGATCGTTAGTTAGATTATGTGAAGACATAGTGCAAGAGACAACATCAAATGCACGGATTCAAAATCGATACGTTGTTCTGGGCCAAAGAAACGAATCTCTTCCACAAATTGTTCAATAGATAACGTGAGAAAGCAATGTGAAGAATAATAGAATACCAAAACGAGATCTTCCAGGATCCTCTGGAGGTGTCCTCTCAAGGCACCCCTGATTAGCCATCGGAAGCTACTCAGAAAGATCCCAACAGAAAACAGTCAAACGTGACCACGGGTCTCGAATGAAAATCATTCAAGAATATTCGAGGATTACAACTTACAAAATCAATGCAGAATCCCTTGAAGGCCGACGAAGACAGATTTCAAACAACCTCAAACGTCTCTGGAAACCTCAAAGGGCCCCACGAACCTCCGGGAAGAAGTCGTCTTTCAAGAACTCCGCTGACAGACAACCAACAGCAGAGATACAAGCAATCAGTCGGTCAAGAGACTTCAGAGAGGAAAATCTTTGCAAAATTTCCTGCGAATGTAACGCGATGGGAAGCTCGTTGGATTTCAGTTGCGATTGCTAGCAACCGTGAATGATGGAGCCCCTGTCTTCCCTCGGGTAAAAATTCGATTAAAAATCTATTAAACAGTCTGCGCGCGAGTTAGCATTATTTGCAGAGTACCGAAGCTATTACTGGGGAGAATGAGCTATAATCTCGACTCAATTTCGCAACGCGCTGCAACAAGAATGGATATTTGCGTAAAAGTCCGCAGTCCAATTACGAGTTTGCGTTCCATCGCGCAAAAGGTCCGGAGATCTTCCCGGCGGAGCCTGATTCAGACATCCGAACGGTGAGTCGTGTTTCCCAAAGATAAGGTTTTAAGGACTTAATCCAGCGAGGCGAAAGGGAACGCTGGACAAGGGAAACGGGGGACAATCGGAATAGATTCTTCGGTAATTTACGTTACGGCCGGCGATCGTGCGGCACGGATTAATTCGAAGAGAGAGAGAGAGAGAGAGAGAGAGAGAGAGAGAGAGAGAGAGAGAGAGAGAGAGAAGGGTGAGAGAGAGAGAGAGAAGGGTGAGTGAGAGAGATATAGACCGAAGCCGAGCTACGGGATACGAAACGAAGCGGAAAAACGAAACCGAAAGGTCACGGGGCCAGTAAACGCGACACAAACGCCCGGCAAGCCAGAATTTATTCCCCGCGGCGAGTGATTTAGGATCAGCCACGACTCGTCGCATCGATGAATTATGATGTGGTACCCGCCACGACGAGATCGTTCTGTTATTAAGTGACAGGCTACAAGTATGCGCTCTTAGGAAATTTATCGACGTGACTGTGGACGTGGAAACTGCCCCGGTACGATGAAAAACGTTCACCTACTGTGACTCTGCTTAATTCTAGGACGAGAAGGAAAGTTTAATGGTGTCCAGTCTGAGACGAATTTATTTGCACACCCGATTTTAAAACCGTGACCAGTGGTATTGTCGGACGACATTGCGTTGCATTCCACTAAAACCCAAATAATTTAAACCATGTTCTCTAAACCATTCTTTTGCTTCCATTTGCAGCAAAAATTTTAAATATCCTAGAGAGAGAAGAATCGGCAAAAATATATTAGTTCGTAGATCATGCATGTAGCAAATATCATTACAACTTTGGTTCATGATTTATTATCGGAAGATTGCGGAGTTTTGTGCTAAATGCAAACATTTTCTACATCAATTCCAAGAGACAGGCAGAAATGAACAAGAGTTCAATTTTGTCCGGCTTTCTTTGTCCCGTTTGCTACTTTGGTTAGTCCGTAAGTATGCTAGTAATGTTCCTTCTCTCTCTCTAAGGACCTAATCTATCTTTCAAAGATAAAATTTATCTTTATTTATTAAACTTATATTTATAGCATAAAATGCTAGTGTCCGAAATTTCCTGCATGCTAATTTTTACTTAAAAAAATATTCTATGCTATACGAAACGTCCCCAGCCAAACACTTAATCGATAATCTAATCGGTTGGTGGATCTGCCACTGGGCAAAGCACTTGATTCCCCTAAATCGCCATCGGGTGGCGTGCCAGACATAATGATACAAGCCTCCCCAAAAACCGGGCGACAATTGATGCTGGTATTAGCCGGTGCTCCGACCAGAGGATTTTCCTGTCGGGTCTTTTATTTTTCTCGTTGGCACACGGAGTCGCGCGGGATGATCCGACGTGCGAAGATCGATGATGGCGGCGCGTGGCGAATGATCTCGCCCGTCAATTGACCGGTGGCATGGCAGCGAATTTATCGCGTTTACACGGGGGGATGTCCCCGCGGCTTTTCATCGAAGCCGGGAAGTGTGCCAGGGCAAAAAGCTGTCCTAAGCCGCGAAGCCGTCCCCTTCGTTCATCGGCGAAAATTGTAATTCGCGAGGTACCGAGCGATGTCCGCTCGACGGGTGACAAATACCAGGCCGCTCCGGCTAAATGAAATATTTATACAGCCCGCGTTTATGGGTCGGGTCGAATATTGTTTAATTTACGACGCAGATCTACGGCCAGCCCAGGTCAGAGTACACCGTCTATTCGCGGCGGAAATATTTGGGTCAGAATGCGTGGTTATTATTTCTTCGCGACAAATACTTGCAAATGCCGCACGGTTTATTTCGACCGGGGTGCTTAACTAGTTACGCCACTGACAAACAATCCCCTCCAATCTTTCCTTACCGCGTTAGGTCACTCTAGCATCTCGAAGAGGTTAGCATTTTATGAAGTTACGAACTGATCATCGTAATCGTTGTCAAGGGGTAATGAAATAATGATCTGTACTATAAACAATCGAGCAATGCGCCCTGTCATTTTATTTTGGATTGTCCGATGTCAAAGAACAATATTTTTCTATCAATTATACCTCGATGGTAGTCAATTTTTAATTGCTTCATAATTGCATAATAAGCAATAAGATCACTTTTTTGGAATCTAGAAGTAGACAACTTTCATAATTACCCGCATAATTGTGCGCTATTATCAATGAATGAGCAGTTCAGATTATGGTAAAGAACAGTATTATAAGAGTGTGATAAGGTGCGACCCAAACTAGAATTAATTAATGTATAGCTGAATTGATATTTGGCGATACATATTTGAAAAGGCAGATGAGTAGAGGAAGCGTCAGGAGAAGCAGTCCGCCATGTGCAAACAATTCAGTGCAAGAATAAAAAAGAATCCGAAGTAGAAGAATTATAAAATCCTCAATTAACGTATAATAAGAGATTGCGGTTTAAGGAAACAGTGTTCCATTTCAGAGTTAAATACCGATCGACCGTAGGTGTCTTCGGTTCGAGGGCCCGCCAGAGGAGTGTCGGAGAAGGGAAGGACAGGTGGGCGTAGATCGAACGAGTAAATCCTCGGCGACGAGGCGACAACGTGTTCACGTGGAAAGTAAAGGAAAGTGGTGCGCTCCGCGGCGGTTGTACGAGCCACGGGAAACGACTCCGGCTGCATCTTCCCGCGTAGTCAGTCCCTTAACCCGCCGGCTTAGCGCAAGAGTTCCGCAGGATAGATTGCTTTAATTTAAGTGGAGTTAGGCTAGTGCATCTCCGTTACACACTCTGCGAGTTAGGTTATGGGCCGAACGAACCCGCGTCTGGGTTCGGCTTAATTCGACCCTCCCAGGAACCCCCGACCAACCCCCGTACCAACCCCCGTCACGCTTTCTCTCCCTTTCTCGAGCTTTTCTCTTGCTCCCTCCTCCCTCCTTCGTCCCTGTCTTTCCCCCCTCCTTTTGCCGCTATCTCTGTCCCGCGACTCCCAGGCTTAACCCCAGATTAGTCGTACACTTGCGCAAGCCGGGTAGAAGTGGAAGTTCCTGGATCACCGCGTATCTACTCCTGCCGTCGAGGCAGAATCGAATCCTGGCCGACTGCAGTATCCGCATCCACTCGACCCCCACTTCGGAATCCAGCAGCTATCGCGGTTATGTCCTCCCCTCTCTCCCTTCGGTCTCTCCGGGCACGGCCGTTTCCGCTTCTTGTTTGCCTCCTCGTTCTGACGCCGGTCGTCAGCGGCCACTTGGATAACTCGATGCCAATTTGCGGAACGGGTTTGCGGAGATGGATACGCTCCGGATAGCTTGAAAATAATCTTCGTGCGCGCTACCCGAAGGGTAGACTCATCTGGCCTCCCCTCGTCTCCTCTAGCAGACTCGGGGATGCGATTACAAGACATTGATTCATTTAGCGGTTGCCCGGCTGGAATTGGGAGATCCCACGCTTCGAAAGTTTCCACGATCGAACCCGCCCGTTTACCCGAAATCGCGGTCGTTACACGCGTCCGCGCGATCAAATTGGCGAGTACGGTAATGTCTCAATATGTGGGACAGAGATGTACACGATACGTGGTAAGAATCTGCCGGTACTTCGCTTTGAGAAACCTGGAGGCGTTTAAGACAAAATCAATCATGAAACTTACTCACTTGTAATTATTTCGCTTATGAAACTTTTACCCCATTAAAAGAATACCAAACACGAGAATCGAAGCACATTTGCTTCTTCAATTCACGATTCAGTAGAACTATTGTGACTTCACGAGAAAGAATCGTATAATAATTTACCTAGGACCCTGCAGCTCCAGTAACGAGGAGAAGAAGGAATGTAGGTTTGTTACGAAAATTTTGTCCCAGGTTAATTCCACCATAGATTCAAGGACTGAACCTTTCCCTTCAAAATTACGGCTAAAAGTTCATTCTGCGATTTTTCCCGGTCATTCTATTAGAAGTCAGAAGTTAGTAGATTATCACGATAATGAAAATTCTACGTCACAGCAAACGTCGTAACACATTCGTCGAATTACGCTATACTCTACTGAGAACAAGCAACGGAGAAGTACTACAAACATTGCCGGCTTGTTAGGACCATTTTACAATGGGTTGTAAGGTGGTTTCAGATGACCGTGCTAATTGTTTCTCGCTAGTTAGCGTATCTGTTTTGTGCGTAGGCGAAGCAGCTCCTGGACGAGCCAGTCCCAGCGCGTGTAAACTCGAAGAACAAAATTAATTTTCAATCTGAATTTTTACTTTTGCATGGGAAATTTGCCGGACCGTCGCGAAGATTCGTACGTGTCAGCCCCGGCGCTAGAGACGCGCTGCGCGGGGCCGATTAAATCGCGGGCAAATGCCGATCTGAAATTACAGCCGGTGCGCCGGCATTACTGGATCGCGTCGTGTCGTGTTACGGCTGCATTTCTATCTTACTTGTCTTACCTGCGACACGGACGCAATACCGGGAACAGGACACCAAGATGAAGGAGGATAGGGCGACGGTGAAAGAGAACCATGACGGGAACGGGGTCCCGTGTCCCTTTCTTTTGTATTTTGTTAACCATCAAGCCCCTGGAATGACACTACGAGGGCCAGGACACGCGGTGCTTGTTATACATAGTTAGACTGTGGATTTTATACATTTATGACAAAAATGAGCGGGTGAAATTTCAAACAATAAAGAGATTACAGGAGAATGTAAGAGAGAAATAAATTCCTACTTGGAATTTCTCTTAAATAAATTGCTCTTTGAATTGCATCTACTCAATTTTGCTATAAATACATAAAGATCTGCAGTCTAGTCATTACATAAATATTATTCGTAGCATATTCTACTTGCACTGTAGAGAAAATTTATATTCAGTTCCCCCTTGGTTTATCATGTCTCGAGCTTTAACTTACGAGTCAAAATTTATTTTCCTACGATATTTTTCGGAAGAAATAATGGCGGTTTAAATATCAACGTTTTAGAATTATTCAAAATTGCTTAAAGAAACATCCCATTTGTTCCGACAACATTGATTCCCGTCCCTATAAATATCGGCTACATTAAGAGAACGCATACCAATTCGTTGTAATGCAGTTTACAGTAAAAGAACGTAAAAGTACAGTTCTGTCCAGCCAGTTCCCTCTCTGGTAGCACTGTGGAACGGATCGACGCGCAAAGAGGACGACGAGGAATGAGTCGAAGGGGGGAAAAAGTTGATTCGCAGGTAAATGGAAAACGGCGGAATCTAAATGAAGAACTTAGCCTGTCCTAACTGCGGTTGAATTACCGGCGGCTGCTTAACGCGTCCCGAGCCACGTTAATTACGTTAATCCGCCGGCAGGAATTAATTTCTCCGCGAGACGGAGCTTTATCTTGCGGCGTGGACGAGAACTGTCGCGATAAAGTGAACGTCGAGGGCGGCCACCCTCTCTCGCTGAGCGCTACAAAATTGTTTGATTCGCGTTGCGTTGAACAAGCGAAGATCAAGGGCGAGCTACCTGCTGGAAAGCTTGTGGAGAAGAGACTATTGAACATGGAAAGTGTTGGAATAGATGTGTGAACCCTTTTGTACCGAAATTGAACCTAACCCTGTAATTACGAGAGTTCGAAACGTTGCTTGACTCTTCAATGGAATTACGAAGTGGGTTTTGGTAAGACGTGCACACAATTCGTCTATGTAACATTGTAAAAATGAATCAAAGTGTACTGAAAAATATGATGTAAAAAGAATTAGTTATTTTCTCCGCGTAACTCAAATTTTTTACAATTTTGTAAATCACAGAAAGCTTCTTTGAAGATTGTATTCTTCACAGCATGACGTCGACAGAAACGTGTAAAAATAATCGATTATTTTTCAGTCCTCTAACAAAGAGTAAAAACAAAATCACCATCTCCAGCTGACAGATCGCCGAAGAAAGCAATCTCGACCATAATCAGTCAAGGGAAAAATGCAATTTGCTTGGAATAACGTTCGAGGGCAGTTTTCGCAAAAAAAGTTGCATAAAAGGTTCCTAAAGGGAAGGTTATAGAATTAATTATAATTGATTAAAGTCCGGGGTAATACGTAACAATTGATCGCAAGCTTCCTTGGGAAAATACGCTCAAAGGGATAGAGATACTTTCTCCGTGGAGAAAATAAAGGGAAGTAAGCGCTTTAAAAACATGCTTTGTTCGGAGTCGATATACCTTAATTAGTTCCCTAGATATAAGACTTCAAAGTGTAAAAATGGATCAACGGCGGCTGGAACTCTCTCACGACCCATATTTTTTGTCTTGAATATGCGTACGAGTAATAGGAGTGGCAGCAGCGAAAAGAGAACAAAAGGAAACGCTGACGCTGCTTCCGTCGCTGACCGTAATGCAGGTTGAGGCAGGTCAGCGAAGATGTGCAAGCGAGAACTCTGACTGCAGTTGAGAAAACGAGATGGACGCCTATTAAAAATCGTGGTTTGCTTCGTTCCGTGATATCCCGGTAACCGGATGCTGGGATTGAGAGCAGCCGCACCATTTTTAAAGGGGAAGATTTTATGCCTCACGAAAGCTCGCAAGCTGCACTCGAAAATAATCAAATTAAACGATATCCGAATTCGAAGTTGTAGCAAAATATATTCTAAATAGCTGCTTATCTCGCGACGATGACTTTTCCGTTATCGAAAGATTAATATTTAGTATAATTATCTTAAAATTATGTATACCGGCACAATGGTACTTGCAAATTCATTGAAATTAATAGGATCCTGCAGCTGGCTACTTGGTAAAGTGGAATATTCGGTAATGAAATAATCTAAATCTAGATTAATAATCTCATTAATGCGATTGCTATGTTAATGGCGCACTGGTAAATAAATGTTAATATTAATGATTATCATGGAGCACGTTAATGCACCTGCCAATGTCGCGATCAATGCAATTGCTGATCCGGTTTGCGACAATGTACGCCCACAGCAATTGCCATTTTCTTTTTCCGCGTGACATGATCTAAGTACTCATCTTACTTCTCGTTGTTGTATCGTGAAATGGAAGCAATCATTTTTTACGTGTCAATTGCCAGCAGACACAGTTCACAAAAATACTTGTTCTAATTGAGCCACACAAACTTTGTGTGCTAATTGATATAGACAATTTCCATAAAAATCCACAATCTAGTAATTACTTTGGCTCCATTAAATTTTTCTTTCGAATGATTCAGCAATCTATGTGTTAATAAAATTTCACAAAGTATTTTTTTGGGGTGTCCTGACGTATTTTCGGGCACTGACACAAATGAAATGGGAATTATCGTAAGCTTGAATATCAAATAAGAATACTGTGTTTCTAGGTTCGGAACTTATTTATTCGGAGAGGTAGAACGAGAGAGAGCCGCGTTCTACGAAGGGAATCCAAACGCGCGTTTTAATGGAACAACGGGGTTGGTGGGGATGGGCGCACACAGGGGTGAGCCCAGAATTCCAGTAAACCATGGATTCAGGATTTATTCGTACAGTTGTATGCCAAGAAAATATGCTCGTACATCAGCGCCGGTGAAATCGAATTTCACGCAAGAAATCAAATTAGAGTCACGACGGAGACAATTCGATTTCAAAAATCGTCTTAGGTGCCCGATAGCTATTTCCATATAGATAACAAATGTAACTTCGTTGGAATCGAGTTATGTTTATCGATCGGCGGGTTCGATTTAAGTTACCGTCTACGCGATATACGCCCGGCGTTTACTAAATCTATATTTAACCCTACGATTTCCTTCGAAAAATATTTCTCCAAATAGAAAAAAGATGTATTTTATAAAATACGATACCGAACTGCATTTTATGAAATTCACAAAATATTTTATGTATTCTCCGATGGGGAAGATTCATAATATATAATTTGTGAAATACGATCCAACTGCATTTTATGGAGCTCGGAAAATTTTTTAAATTGTGTCATATGTATGGGAACATTTACAATTTCATTTATTGTGCTACAAATATTATTCATAATTTAAAATTTGTGAAATACGATCTAACTGTATTGTATGAAGCCTGAAAAATTTTTTAAACGATCTGTTGTTTGTACAGTAACTTTTATGTTTTATATTCCGTCCTATAAATAAGCTTTATAATGTAGACTGTACCGTTTTAATTACTACGTTCGCGTGTGTTTGGAACTATGTGCAGAGTCGGGAGGAATTTTTGAAAAAGATTTGTTCGGAGCTTTATCCAGGAAATTGGGGTATGGAAAAAACATGAAACAATTCACCTGGAACCAATAAGTAGTGACAGCTTCGGCGCAATCAATCATGCAAATCGGGCTGGTTGTAATATCTCGCAATTCCGTGAACGATTCCATATGGTAATGCCGTTAATATACGACTTGTATATCGATATCCACCAACACGTATATTCTATACGTTACCCGGCTCCATAGTTAAAACAAAGGACGCGCTGCAATCTGGCCGACTGCAGCCGTGCGCCATTCATTATTTATTAACGATTAGTTCGCTGGTATTGATCTTTGCTTTCGCATCATTGCAGCTCCGGGTTATCCCGGCGTCATTACCAACGGCATAAAAAAATCATCGGGCCAGCTCAGGGGTCACACAATCGTCCATGTATCAAATAAAATATCGATGCGTCCGGTCGTTACGAATTAATTCGGTAATGACACAGAAACCGATTTAGAAGCCTTCGAAATAGATCCTACTGAAATAACTATTTTATGCGAAAATACCGACAAATCACAAAGATCATATAAAATTGCCATTTGATAATGACTGTAGATTATGTGCATTAAAGCAAAACCTATAATACAGGAAATTTAATTCTATCGATATATTATTTTCTTATCGGAATTATTTAAGGAATTATTAGCTCCTGCTTTTAGACATAATGCAGACAATTTGTATTTTATACGAAACATCACAATTTAGTAATCATTCAAACCGTTTTATTGAAATAGAGACCCCTATTTCACGTGTATTTAAATACCCGTGTACACGGGTGTCATTTTATGAACACGAGTACACGTGTACTATTTCACGTATATTTAAACCCATTGTAAATGTATATTTAATTAAATATATATTGTGTGTATATTTAAATAAATTTGAGGACGCATTAATGGACGTGTATTTAAATACGCGTGAAACAGTGCACGTGTACTCGTGTACTTAAAATGACACGCACCAGTTAAAAACCACGAGAACGGAAATTCCAAACTAAATGTACTGCACGAATATCGTAAAATGTGAAAAGATCGTACACAAATCATGGAATAGAAAACGTTTAGAAATTGCTTAATATGAAGCGTTTATCGTACCTGTACAGATGCATTCAAGATACAGCCATCGTGTAATATTTGCAGTGCAACGTCGATGAAAATCATGCCATAACAGGATTTGCGTAGTGTGATTATCGAAACAGGATAACTCGACCCCGCTGGCAGGTGAAACGAAGTTCCATCAAATTAATTAGTGAGTGCTGTTAATTATCGAATTCGGTCAATAAAATGGTACGCGGAAAGCTGGAAATTCGCGAGAGAGAGAGAGAGAGGGGGGGAGGGTGGGAGAGAAAGAGAGAGAGAGACGGCTGCGGATAAAAAGGGAACAAAGGCTGGTCGAAAGTGAAAATGCCTATGGGCGAAACTCTGAATTCCCGTAATCACGTGTAGCGTGAAATACCGGGGTAAATAAATTACTGCTGGATGCTGTTACAAATTAAAAAGTGTGAATGATCACGGTGGCGCGAGATTGGAACTCCAAAAGTCAAAGGGCACAATGAATTTTCCTCGCTACGATAGCTAATATGACTTTTGCGCGTTATAAAGTATTTGAACCATACTGATATATATTTTAAAAAACTGCCGATATGATTCTTTTTTAATCGTTTGATTGAGCTTTGAATTAAAGGTGTACCGCCTTTACATTATAATTGGACTGTAGATTTTATGCATTTATAACAATAATGAGTAGATGTAATTTAAAATAGGAAAAACATTATAGAAAATTCGAACATACTATTATATTATTTTCAACCTACGAAACATAATAGGAAAGAAATTTTTATTTCGCATAGAGATCCACAGTCTAATTACAATGTACATCATGACCTTCTGTTATGTTTCATAAAGCAGCCAAACAAGTCGACAACAATTTTTAAAGACTCAAATCTATCGTAGAATATCCACGAAAAAATGTTTTTAATGTTTTCGGAAACGTTTCAATTAGTAGCATTTTTTAGGAAAAACATAACATCAGTTTTCCCTGCCACTATTATACATTGCAGGAGAAAATGAAGGATATAATGCGAAAGTAGAAGATTTATGGATTAATATGAATGCAGGTTCATAACTGAATCATTATTTTGTAACAATATGATAGCAGGTAAAATATTGGCAAATTTTCGAAAATCTGAAATTTACCTCGAATTCTTCTGGCAGCCGTCGTGATTATATTTTCACAGTTCAGTGGGCAAATACCTTTTTGTCCAAAAAATTCCCGACGACGATTCTTCCCTCATCAAATATCATTTCGCGCAGAAATTCCCGTGTTTCCGTGTCACGTGAATTATCATCGAAGGAGGGATGAGAAGCGATTCGTTAAACGTAATCGGTGACCTAATTGCCGCGCATTGTTCGTCACGGTCCGTGCGCGATTTCGTTACACAATTGTCCCCGATGTCAGCGGCTACGAATTTTCGACGGGCCGGAGTTTTCATGTGGCGTCACGCGCTAGACAAAAAGACCAGAGAAAAATACCGAATCTACCTCGCCGAAACTGTATCGAACCCGATAGTTGTGTAGCTAGAAAAAAGCTGTTTTCATTGAGATTAGTTAACCACCGTGAACGATGAGTAATAACTCGTGGCTTCGACGGAAATCTGAAATAATTACTTGTTCGAAACAATACATGCTGCCAGACTACTAAATTCAATTTTCCTATTAAACGAAACTATGTTTCTTCTAAATAAAAGAGGCATTATCACTTTAGCGTGCGTTTGAAAGAAGCTTGATCACTTTCTTTTCAAATAGCAATCTCAGAAGCAGTATATATTATTCAAGATTGCTTCTTGATTTATGTAAATTCTTTGGAAATTGTTAATTTTTAGATTTTCGAGGACTGTGTCACAGATATAGCTGGATTGCTATTTGGTTATACTCGAAAAGGGGAGGTGAGGCGAAGGAGTGTCTCTGAGACTCTTTTCGAGTCACAGCGTCGCGCGACGCTTCTCAATCTTTCCGAATTCAAAGGAAATGCGCTGTGCAAGGGCTGGGCACTCAGTGCAGCCGAGGGACACCGATTGTGGGAGCAATTGCAGAGGGAAAAAGTGTTGAAGTAGCTTTCAAATGCGTAAAGCGTACGCTACTGCCATCTACGCGCTGACGTGGAAAACTAGAATCCACCGAGAACCACGAATTCTCGGCTTCGCGTGTACATACGCGTCGCGATAGGCCGGATTTCCCTCGAGTCACCCCTTTGTACTAAAAAAAGAAGTGAGAGAGAGGGAGGAGAGAAGCAAACCTCGAGATGCGAGTCGTCAAATCGTCGAACCGGCACGGCAGCGCCTCTCGGCTTTAGAACTGGTACGCGAAACTTCGGTGCAAGCTCGCGCGCCGTTTCGCGCAGTCGATCCGAAAGCATCATCGCGGTGTTATGACGGATCGCTTCATTGAATGACGCCGACTCTGATTAGGATTCATTGTGACCGGATCGTGTAATCGTATTTACCGCTGGACAGTTCTGATCGACTCACCGATACGATAACGCTCGTTATATTCGTACTCCCTTACCTGGAACAATAGATAATGGACATTAGACACTGTTCGACGACGATGAAAGTCATGCTTTGTGCGGATAATAAAAATACTCATAGTAAGTTCAAATCATCAGCTACCTTTGTTAGATTCAGGACAATTAACAAGAATCTCGCAGAAGTAGGCTCATAAATATATAAAAGAAAATTTATGCATGATAGTTTAAATGGAGGAACATTGAGTCATAAAAATCATGATTTCGAAAACAGTCCTTCGAATGGTTCCATGTACTTCGAAGTCTTGTTTTAAATAAGAACCGCAAAATAAATGATTAACGCGTGAAGTACCACGCCGGTTCATAGGTCCCGGCGTCAGACTTTCCACGTCTGGTGTGGGCCTGAACGGAGCGGCAAGCAAACGAGCTGGGCACTTAACGTGTTAAGTCACACGTTCCGGAAGAGTTTAGAAGTGGAAGTATGAAATACCTTTAAGGAAAGTCAACTGAACATAAAAAGTATTTTTTTTTTTATTTAAATAGAACGTATTTGAATGCTATAAAAAATGTGTATCACTTTCCTTGTTTGAGGGCACGATTTTTCTGTGAAACTTGAGACAAGCACGTCTGAGACGCGGAGGTAGATAGCATTAGATCTAATGCGTGTGGCACAATAAAGCACGCGTTGTGACATATATCTTTCCGCATTTCCCGTTTCTCTAGAGACGAATGAACGAATCCGCGACTGAACGCGGCGACCCGCAGGGTTCCGGTTACATTCGTCAAGGTAAAATGCCGTCTACAATAATATTAAGTTATTATTCGTGATGGAAACACGACAGACGGTACAATTAAACGGATATACTCCGTCCATTCTAGCGGACAGTTTGTACAGGCCAATTATAGAAAGCAAAATATGTTCGCGCGCGCGGGCACGGGAGTCCACCGAAATAACGGTCTCTCACAATACATAGAGAAGTGAGGGAACCGAGCAAGAAGTCGGCACGCGGAACGTTTTCATGGGTTTCGCAAACAATCGCTGTACACGGTGTCGAGATTCGCAGCTGACAGCCGCTTCGCATCGCGGGAATTACGCCGGGCATCTGGTCTCGTAAGTATGCCAAGAGAAAACATAGTTTCTGCGCACGGTCAGAAATTTATTAGCCTCCGCGAATGCAAATGGGAATTACATCCGACTGTAACTCAACCCTTGATAATCCTTTTAACGTTGTTCGGGGCGGGGTCTATAGAAAGCCGGCCCCCTTCCAGGGTCTTCGAATTATTTCAAGTTACATGTATTAACATGAGACTGTGTCGGATTTGAAATTTTCTGGTCCACTGAATCAGACTCGCCACGACAAGACAGAATCTATTAAACGTGACTTTCATTCATTTCTTTTGAACTGAAACAAATTCTTTCCTGCTAGGGAATTATTTGTGACGAAGTATAAATAGTTCTAATCACTACTACTTTACAAAGAGAAAGCAAAGGTCCGGCTAAGCGTTCATTCAAAAATTAATTCTTTCAATTTCAATTGAAAGTTTGTTTCAGTCGTGGACTCTTATACGAGAGGCTGTAGTAATTTGATCAAACAAATAAAAGAAATGGTTAAGATATGAGGCTGGATGGGACTAGTAATTATAGCTGGCAAACTTTCAGAGTGTAGTAGAAATTAATAATTATTTCCTTTCACCGCTATATATTCTTGTTATCTCTTGACGATTCTACGAACTTCCTGTCATTACTTTTGGGACTCCTACAGCCGGCGAAATAGTACTTCTAAACGAAATTTCAATTTGGTTTATCTGGGCAGCTTATTTCCATTGAATGCAGTGCCATTGTATACATCCATTAATTACTGTGAAGAAAGACCAAGTTAAGCGAATTGTTGCGACTCAGTGCAGGTAATCGATGGCCGCCGCGAACATCGCTCTCTGCAGGATCGTTAGTATGGCTTCAAGATATTATAAAACGAGGTTCTCGCACAACCAGAGCCAACGGTACTGTAATACGAACGGCCGATTGAGCTCCGCAGCATATTATTCTGATCTTCTCTTTTACAAATTGTAATAAATTTTCGTCGTAGGCACTATGTTGGGGATTTGTAGATAAAACCACTAACCATATCGCAACCAACTCCCAACCAACTTCCAACCATTGGCCACCGTTGGCCAACCATAAATGCTACTAGCGAATTGTAACACCAAGACATCGCGTTTGTCAGAACCATGAAAGTTCCGTCAGCTATAGTGGCGGTAGCACGCGGCAGATCACGCCTATTGTCTCGACGGCGATAATTTAGCAGCGAGATCGAGGGAATCCATCGAACGATTTCGATCGTGGCTCGCCAACAGGAATAGCCGCGAGTCCCTGTACGCTTGTCGATGCCCGTCGCAGAGGAGTCACGAGTCCCTCCTCCATGATTTCGTAATTCGCCTGTATCGAAATCGTCTCGAAACAAGACCGATCGCTATCCCAGGCCTCGTCGTAAATCACCGGCCGATCGGATCGCACCGAAAAGCCTCGCATCATCCGTCTCTGACAAAGTGTAGACCTGCCAAGAGATCTGGCCCGCTGTTCCCGAACTTCCGGTCGTTATTTACGATCGAGATCGGTAGAACTTCGGCCGAGTTTCGGCGCGAGAACGAGAGCCCGAAATCGCAAATTGATCTCGACTCGTTCCCCGCGACCCGTCGCCCTTTTATCGTGCCGCCACCCCCGTTACCGATACACCGTCGCTCTGCCATTTCTTTCGGCAGAAAGTAATTTTCTTGAGCCGATAGTGCGGAACTTCGGTGACAAGCTATCATCCGAAAATTAGTGACGAGCTGTGCAATGAATTTGATCGTATCTTCAATATCTTCTTTCCGTTTATTAACACGTTGACTACCATGTCAGTCGTATGTCTTAAAAATTAATTTTCCTCGTCATATACAGGGTGAGTCACCTAACGTTTGTACCTCAAATATCTTTGTTTTCAAAGACAAAGGTGAATGGTAAAATGGGGCTCACGCTATACCAAAAAAAACGTACAATGAAAGGGACTATCATTGTAGGTATTTAAAAAAGGGTGGTTCCATTTAAAAAAATGATGGTGACCTTGATATCCCTAAAAATATGACATAAGAATTTTACCATTCAACTTTGTTCTCAAGACATTTAATGTGCCTTTGAAAACAAAGATATTTCAGATACAAACGTTAGGTGACCTACGCTCTATACGTTTAAACCGAAGTTCATTAGGATTTGAGTTACACGGTAGAGTCAAGGATGTCGATTTGTTCGTGGTCGTGCGACAACTGAAAACTTTGGTCATCGAGACCCGTTTTTATAGGCAGCAAATGTCAGTAAAGGTGCCCCTCATCGCCACGAGCAATCACAGCGGCAATGTGCCTTGATCGGCAAACGCACAGACACGTTGTCAGCGGCAAACCCTTACAATGGCTTATTTTACGAAAATCAGGATGAGAGTTGAATTCGTTAACTAGAAATTTCATTATTGTGAGTATACTGTAGAGAGAGAGAGAAAGAGAGAGAGAGATGTGATTAGTGTTTACGTTAAAAATGTGTACATGCTACAAACGAATTAAGATCCGCAGTCCAGTGATAAGCTATAACTCTGCAGTTTTCATTAGAACGACTAGATTACTTCAATTTTACGAGATTTCTGTGGGTTGATTGCTCGGCGGTCAACGTGTTAACAGAGCAGAGAATTACAATCTTGACAAGAGACAAGTCTCTGGGCTCGGATCACACAATAATCCGTTCAGCGGCGAGCGTATTGAAACGCCGCGCATAAAATCCGTATCATGCCGCGACCGGCGTAAAAGCGACTCGTGTGGGAGAAAGGGAGGGTAGAAAAAATCATAAATACGAAGGTGGGTGGTACCGTGTAATACCATTAGCCGGCCGTATCTCCGCAATCACGGCGGCCCTTAAAAAAGATTTCAATAAAGCCGCGACCGGCGTCCAGGAGGTGGACGTAATTCAGCCGTTCTTATCCGATTGCCGGGTCGATCGATTTTCCCATAAGGCAGCGCCGTATCGTCTTCGTAAGAAATTCCCGGCGAGCATAAAAGTTTCATTGGATCGAGAGGCCGCTCGTATGTGAGCTCGCTGGTCAGTGACGCCTCGGACGCCGAGAGTGTATGATTCGCGATGAGCAACGGTTTTCACGAACATGTTGTCTAGTCGATAACGAATCGAGACGGTGAAATGTTATTGCATTTTCTTACTCGTTATATAGATTTCTGTTGCGCTCTGTTATATAGACGACTGTGCTTGATATTAGATTGAGACACAAATAATTTCCGCATCTAAAAATAAATTGTGATGGAGCATTCGTCGTTGTAATAACCTATCATAAATGATAACAACTCGTTACAAATAACAGCGGGTATGTAATTGATTAAAACATTGTTGAAGACGGTGCACAAACTGGGTGAATCGAGATTAGAAAAATTGTTTAAATCTTAATTCAGACAATCAGTTGTATATACATAAGAATATGCAGGACTTCAAAGGGTATTAAGGTTTGGATATAGTTTCGTCCCTTTGGAGTGAAGCACCCTCTATAAGAGTAGTGTCAACCAAGAAATGCTTCACAGGAAGAACCGCGTGCAGACTAAAATTTTTAGACGATTATTAATCGCGAATCGACGGCAATAACCGCAACAGGGTCTCACGGTGCGGACGATGCCGTAGAGCGTTATAGAGCGTTGCCGAGCACCGGTGTGTAGGTCAGACATGAATTCTTGATATCCGGGGCTTCGACTTAACCGCAGACATCGGGTCTCCGGTGCTTGCTGCACTGATACCGACCGCGGTCGCCTCCCTGACAATCCCGTGGCATGTTAACGTCACGTCCACGGTCTGTAACCGGATCTCCGCCGCGCCGTGGAAACGTTCTGCAACGTGCTGCAATGCTCTGCAACGCTCTGCAACGCTCTGCAACGTTGAACCACGTCCCGCATCGCATCGGCCAGAAACCCAGGAAAACGCGTCGAATGCAACGTGCAACCTCTGCCCGCCTCCTCGCGCTAGCATGTATCAACTGCATCTTTGATAGCCGTGCACCGCGCCGGACAACATCGCGGATCCCAGGCGTGCATCCTCCGCACACCCTGACCAGCGGTTTACGCGACACGACCTTCCGTGTCCTCGGCGCACTCGTAATTAACCCCTCGACCGCGATGGATGAATTACCTTGTCGGCCGGCTGCTAATCTTGCCGCCCTTTCGAGCCCCATTTACTCGCGGACCGCTCTGACTGCTAGATTGTTACGTTCCTCGTTGCTAGGGTACGTTCGGAGCGACTCACGGTTGTTCGAACACCCTTTAGATTAGAATGCCCCTTTTAGCTCTTTGAGTGCCAATCAACTAAAATTCCACGAAACCAAAGCTATATGTACAGTAACCGTTTTGCGGATCTTAACCAAATTTGGTCTACTGAATATATTAGCGCGAAAATTCACTTTCAAATGTGAACGAATAATCCCGTCTCCTAAGTTAAAAGTGGATCAAACGACTCAAGTTTTCCGTTTTTTTAGGAATGGTGAACGTTAGAGTATATTTAGATTATCGAAATGGTCTCTGACGAATTAATTAAATGAGGAGTTGCTTCATTAGGAGCAGCAGAAGAATTAACGTGCCTACAAGAAGCTCTTGATGGTCTCGAGCATCGTGTTTGCGAATTCGCAGAAGCGATTGCCAGATCCATGAATATCTCAGGATCGTCAGTAGTCAGTCCGGTAATTTCCAAACGAAAGATTACTTTGGCAATCGAACGGCAGCGGCCCAGCAATTTCCGGTAAACGCCACGCGTAACACGTTGATAATTACTGTTTCAGCGACGGTAAAGTTTAATCTGTGAAATTACTTCGCGCAGGCCTTCTCTTTTATGCGTCTCTGTGCGTCGTAAAGTTGCCTGGTAATTATACAGCAGTCGGTGTGCAACGGTAATTTGCAATCGGTGTACAAAACATGCGAGCCGAACACATCTAGAACTCTCGGGGTGAGCGCGCGGCCCGTGAACAAGCGCGAGAGTAGTAGTCGGTTTTCCCTCTCTCTGTTCCGCTATTAATACGCTGCTAAGTGGCTTTTTGCTAATTACCCTGTTGCTTATTATCTTTATTGCGTATCGACTTCACCCGATATCGGGACCGTTCGTGATATGCCTCTATTTACAGGCCGGGTTCGATTACACGCTCGATATTTTGTGCCACGTTGCAACAGAGGCAATTTGATAAGATGAAATATTTACGATTATGCGCCCCTGTCTGGGAATAGTACTCTGCTCTGGGAACTGCGTGGACCTGTGCTGATTCCCGTTTCTGCGATCCCTATGCTCCCAATATCGTTCTCCCCTGAACGCTAAATGAACATAAGGGCCACTAATTACACCCGCCGACTGTGGCCTCTCCAAGCTCCGGCGAAAAATGATATTTCATTGCAAACTAACAGAGCAAATTTAAACACCTGAGTCTCCAGTAGTTAACCCTACAAAGACCCGATGTGTACATTCAATAATGTTTATATATCTTGTACTTTATACAAAAACATTTAGATTGCTAGATCCTCTATTTCCTTATCGAAAAGAAGAACCTTTGAAAAAATCTAATCTCAAAATAAAAATTTTCCACCTCGCGATAGCAAGTGGCAGATAATAAACAGAAATTTGTTTGTACACTTAACGATCTTCTACGGTGAATACTTCGTCGACTCATTTTCCTCGGAAATGCATTAAATCCGCAGCGATGGTGTTTCAGGCCTCCTTTTCTTCAAAGTCGGTTCAAAACTTTACATTCGTTCATGTGAACAAACACAAAGTAAATGTCAGTTGCCTTCTCTCTCGTGTCAATTCAGTTGAATTAATTTATCTGTATAACCAAGACTGTCGAACATCTAAAGCAACTTCGCGAATCCCCGTGCGACGTTTCGTAGGTCTCTTTCGACCTTATCCATCGAATTACGGATCGATTAGCCGCGATACTTGGGATCACAGAATCGCCATCTTTCATCGGCCGTGCTCGTTCTCGGGTCTGGTCCCTGCTCGAATCCCTTCGCGAGCGTCGCGTCGCGCGTCGGTGGATTCATTTGGCGGTGGTAGTTCGGTAGTTTCGCAGTTTTCCCGGGGTTTCGTCGGCTGTGCCGGGCACCGGCGTCCATTTGTATCGGTGAAAACGGCTTCGGAAACTCGCAACGCTGGACCGTGGCCAGGAATTTATCCCGACAAACCCCCAGCCCCGTGCTGCAGGTGAGCCGGGCACGGTCTCCGTGTAAACGCCGTATTTATTGCCTCGTTCCCGATGTAAATGCGCGTGCCGTGGATTATTGGGAACTGATCTTCCGATCTCGAGGATAATTCCGGTACCTAGGCGGGCCCGGCCTAACAACAGGATCGTCACCGAACTGCTCTCCGTCGGATCCTCTAAATTTCGGCAGAACGGGCTAAATACGCGGGGGCCAAACGCTGATGTAAACGCGTTGCACGAGCAATTGCACGCGTTGCAAACCCTCGAACCCCTTCCTGGTACGCCGCCATCTAGCCTTCCTCGCCGACTCTCCTATCCACGGCACCACACAAGCCTCGTTCCCCTCTTCGTCCCACCCCCTCTCAATGGCTATCCTCTAACGAGATAATATATCAATTGCGTCTCTGATATATATCCGGGATCGCGCGTATCTCGAGCGCGAGTCGTACCCTCCGGTTTAGCAGCTATCGAATAGCTCAGCCAGTGAACCGACTGCGCTGCGGAGCATAGACGAATTGCCGGTGGATCGAATGGAATTGAGTAATCACTTTACGAGATCCCGTTCGACTCGCTTCAAAATGCGATCCCACGCCGTAAATACGATGACGCGCGGAACGACGCGCCCCGCGAAGTGCGCGATCCGCGCACCTTTGTATTCAAAACTCGACGGACATCATAGCCTCGCTCAGGTCTTGCTATCCTTGTCGAGGTGGTGGCGCTTTCGTTTTAACCCTCCGTGGAAACTTTCAAGTTAACCAACTTTACGCTTGCAAACGTTCAAGCAAACACAGGGTGTCCAGGTGGTACGGGCGAACATGATTCTATGATACTTACAAAAGTAAGGAAAAAAGGACGAATGCCATTTTTTTTTACTTTACTTCTGGCTGGGACATGCGAATCTTGACTAATGACTAATTAGACAACAAATCTCTTGACCTACGAAAGGAAGGATCGCAAGGGCTGGTGGTGCAACCGAATCATTCTCAGCGTCGAACGAGAACGAATCACGGTCCGGCTCGAACACTCCATGGGCCATTAAGCCTGGTCCTTATCAACGCGTAAAAACAATGACACCCTCCTGGTATCGGCCGCTCGACACACCCTCCGTTCATTCGACGACGTTAAGGGTTGGTTCGCGTATCGCTATCTGTTTTAACGGGGTCGTGACGATTCCCGGTTAAAATCGCAGCTGCGGCTGAATCAAATAGCGGACCCGTTACACCCGGCGTAACCCGAAAGACACAATGATTTTCGACGTGCCGTTGCCTCTCGTTTGCGCCGGACAATGTTTCGCGACACTTTGAACTGTGACCGGTCTGCGGCGTGAAATAGCCGGATTCTGTGGACGCCGCGATAATTAGCGTTGCCAGTGTCACGGAAAATTTGAAAATGGCCCGCGCCGCTCGTTGCGAAGAATCAAATTCGTTTTAAACTCTATCCCTTTGTCGAATTCGCTTTACCCGGGGCCGGCTTGACGAGCGTTTAGCAATTAACGCTCGTTTCCCGAACGCCCCGCGATTCCGGGAAATAAAATTGATCGGCCGGAAGTGTTGCTGTTAATGATAATTTAAAAATCTAATTGCCGGATGCATGGAACATGGAGCGATGAACAGTGCCAGAGAGAATGATGCGTATGTCTGGACCCAGTTAGCGACAGGTACACAATGCTGTTGTAAGACAAGAATCCATTAAGCTAATTTAACAAGAAAATTACACCAGTAAAAATTTAAGTAACACATTGGAGGGTTAAATAATTCAATTCCCATATGCAATTTTACGTAATTAATAAAATGAGTAAATAGTTTCCACTCATCAATCGGTATTGAAACAATTCTCCTCAAGATTTGAAGCAAACATGTTGCAAATATAACTAATAGCTTGCGATGTCTATACGTGAGAAAATATTATTTAAAGACTCTTTACGATTCAGGGAAGATTTCGAGTAACGAGATACCGCTTTGAATGCAATTTAGTCGAATTTAGTGCACAGTTAGGTTAGCAAAGGGTGGAAAATTCCACAAACTGCAGTTCCAGCGGAGATGCTCGTCCATTTTATCAATAAGCGGCGTACTCTACAATAGGTTGGGCCGCATGAATAATATAACGTTCAAATGGGATCGGCCCGCTTCCAAGGGAGTAACAAGGGCGGACAATAATAGAGATTCCAGCCGTAACAATCCCATTTCTATTCTTCTCGGCTAAGAAGGAAGGGGGCCGTTCCCTGGCACGCACTTCACGAGTGGTACGTGAACGAGAGTCGGGGGAGGCCCCGCGCAGGAAACCGCGCGAGAAAACGAGGAGGAAATATGTAGGCCGTCCCTTAGCCTGCTGGACGAAACCAGAAAATAACAGACCGAACAATTTGAGAGATTACAGAGGGGCCGGGCGCTGGTTTCCAATCGGTTGAACCCGGCCGCATACCGCAGCAGCTCTCTTTCACCGTGCCGATTCTCTTTTTCCCTCGGCTGGCCCGTATCGCTCCCCTCCCCGTATCACGTCCTTCTGCATTTTGTGTTCTGCAGTTTGCATTCTGCATTTTGCCACGCGCCCGTGTCCGGCAAATTTACCGTAAATAATACGAACATTCGCGGAGGCACGCTCGCTGCATTTGCAGAACCGGAAACCTCGGAAACCCGTGCCGCAAGTATTCAACGATCTGCGAAAATTCTTGCAGGGAAATGGGGACCTTGAGCTGCCATAATGGGCACTTAGGGCTCGCTCCAAGGGACACAGTATCGGCTGGATATTGCCAGTTTCTCCTTTGCCATCCCATAATCAGCGTGAATGGTCTGTAAAGGTTTGTAAAAGGTTCATTGTTTGATGGACTGTCCTCAGATGTTATTTATGACTATGGCATGGACTCAGTTGCGGTTTTATGAACATGGAATTAGTACTGTGAGAAAGAGGGACTCAAAATGTTCGCACTTGGTATGTTCTTCATATAATTTTTTTGCAAATGTTTGCAATGCAATTTAACTTCAATAACAACGTTCTATGAGCCAGTTGTCAACAGTGCAATGAAAATCTCCTTAATGTAAATTATTAATTGCCTGTGCCAAAGTGACAATAGCTCCATGATAATGAGTTAAACAAACTTTGAATTAAATTATTATGATCTTATATTGTGTTGCTTCGTGAAGCTTGTATTAGGGAAGTCTAATTAAAAGAGATTAAAACGGGGCCTAAGAAAAAGCACGCTTGCGTCTACATGTACAACTATTGTTAGGCCAAGATTAGACTGTACTTTACCGTTTCGGCGAATGGATTCCCGGCGAATCTGTTCAGGGATTGATCCAGCATCGAGCGATATTTTCGCGGCGTGTAAACGCGAGCGCGAACAACCGTTTGATTGACAATTCAGAAACGCCGTTGCGATCGCCGCGCAATTGTGCATTCGACGTGGATGCACGTGATGCATCTCCGCGCATCCACGAGCTTTCACAGCGTGTCTGTTGTATGCTATCCTGTAGGTGCTTCGTAACCACCACCATCGGCCAGCCCTTGCCCGTAACCGTTCGCCTGTAACCGTTTATAGATTCGCGCGCGTACACGTGACTGCACTTGCACGCACGTGCACGCGCGACCCGATACAACGTCGATGCGACGCGACGCGATGCAAGACTCGGGCTCACAGAGGCTCTGACGTACGAGGAATTCCGGACTTGATCCGTCTTGATTTAGAAGCAGACTTCAACCTCGGGAAGATACCGATGATCCGAACTGAACGGCCCTTGCGGAATTAATTCCGGGCTGAGACTGTTCGATTACGATCCGGTCTCTCTGGTTACGCCTTAAACCGCTGAAAAGACTACAAGGCTGCCTGTTCGCAATCCCAAATATGCTGCTGTTTATGATTTTGGCAGGCCTGCAGCACGGTACAGTGCTTCTGCTGGGTGCTGCGAAGGATTAACGCGTTCCGTTGTAACGTTTCAGTGGAATGTTCCTGCGGTCGAACCAGTTTCGCGTTATCGATGATGGATATACGAGGATCGTACCGTCATTTGGCAGCGAGCTAGTGGAGCTGATTATTTACACGTCTGTTGCTTTAGCATCGCCCGTTCATTGCGACGACTTAATAATTCTAAATTGCTATGATATATCGTAGATCGAAGACAATTGCAATATAAACTTCCTTGTGGATCATCGTCGATTATAAAACATTAGAAACGATGCTTATGTTGCATCTAAATGGGATAATTAGACCGTCGATTTTTATGCAAAATACAAAATTGTATGAATTAATTGCAATATGCAGGGGGCAAGAGTAACACTTCTGTATTCTCTATCAAACGGACAATGTCTAGTAACGGTGCAATGGATGGCGCGTGCTCTCGTTTCAACGACTCGAGAGGATCTGTCGCCCTTCTTCTTGTCAACAACAACCTCGTTGTCCGGATACCGCAATATCGATCCGGCAGACGACTTCCCTCGATCTCTGCGATATCTTCGGAATATCACAGGGGGAGGCAACTTCATCTCAAGCCGTCGTAACAGTATTAACGCTAAACCCAACTTCGATAACGTGTTAAGAGTACGAAGCTACTGAATGGTGATAGGCGAACCCAACATTTTGTGTACATAGGAACGAGTACATTTAATCTGCTGTAGAAACTTCCGTGAACTTTCCGACCATTTTCGATTACACAGCATAAGAAGCACCACTCGCGTAGCGTTGAAAAAGCGGACCAGCAGGAAAGCTACACGCAGTTGGAAGATCGAGGAAGAATAAACGTCATGGATGCAGGATTCCAGGGTCTTGCAAAGCAGGAGGAGAATTTCGTCAACGTCTGTAGCAGCAAGTCGGTCGCGAGATTTCCATCTGTCACGAAATGATGCTACCTAAGAGGCAACCGCGAGTAGAAGAAGGAGAACTAGACGAAGGAAGAGGAGGAAGGAAGAGGAGGAAGGAAGACGGAGGATGAGAACGAGGATGAGGAGGACGAGAAGGCACGCGAAGGCGAGAAAACGTTTTCAAACATCCGGCGTAGCCTGCATCTCAAGCAAAGTGAGACGTCTTAGACGTTGACGGTGGATGGCCGTCGACGTGGAAGCCGGGGCGCGTCTGAATCCTGAGGGAAGCATGCGAAAGCGAGGGTGAGGCCGAGTGGGAAACGCAGCGACGAGGGAATCCAACGGGAAAGGAGCGTAAGACATAAAGCAAGAGCGGTGGGCCCCGCGAGAAGAAGCCACGTCGACCGTCGGGTAGTTTATTTGGACACTGATTTGAAGCGAACGCTCGGAAATTTGACATTCGCGCGCCGACTTTCCGCCTGCCCCCGCTTCCAACATCGCAGCTTACTGGTACGTTTCCAGCTCGACTGTCCGCTGGGAACGCGTGTTACCATTCCAAGACGCCCCGTATTTTCGGGGAGGGCCAGCACCGGTCAAATCTTCCGACGCGCGAAACGTATTCCAAATAAATTTGATGAAACCGTCAACTGTCTGCCCCGGAGACTTCCGCACGGCGAAAAATATTTTCCGAAACCTCGACGAACCGTGAGAATCAATTTTCCATTCGCGCAGCTCGGCCCACCGGCTGACGGAAACGTAATACACTTTCCTGCGGTCCCGGGATTGCACGGTTTCGCAGCTGCTCTTGCGTGAAACTTCGACTCTCGTTCAGTGGACACACGATTTTCGGAGAGGCGGATTTGCGTGGTTGATGACCGAGCGAAGAAATTTAAACGGAGCTTTGACAGCAATTCGAGATATTAAGGAAGAACTAGAACCTCGGTATTGTCCATTTAGAACATTAATACAATTGAATATCATCAAGGGTGCAAGGAGAACAAACGACGATCGTAGTGCACGACCTTATATACTTCGTCTAATACTTGAACATTCCTGCGACACGCACGAGGTGTTTGCTTCCTCGAAATTGACAGAGACTTAACGAGCACGCGGTGTTCTCCCGGTAACGATAACTATATCTTTGTCATTGGCTAAAGAGTGATACGGAACGATTTAGGCTCGCGGCATTCTATGTATATCCCCGAGTTCCGTTTCGCTTTGACATCTCCCCGAAAGGAGACCTCTTGACCCAGCTCATCTTTATTAACGCGCGATCCCGATTTATTTCTGGCTCGATTAATCCTTCCGCGCGGGGCGAGCGTCGTCTGCGGGAAAGAAAACGAAAGCTTCGCGGAAGTCCCCTTGTACGAGTCACATTTATAACGGCCATCCAGACCCGTCACCTTAGATACCGTTTCGTCGTTTTACGCTCCGGCCACTTATGCGGAAACAGTGAATGGAGTAATGAATAGAATCGTTTCGCACTGCGGTGGCACGCGGACACTGTCGCGAAAACGCACCGGATTAGCCGCGCGGAAATATACTTATTGAATGACCGGTCCGGGCGAGGACACCGGGCTAAATTTATTCAATGGAAAACTCGCCACCCAGGAATTCCTCTACGAAAATGTTCCTCGATCGTTACTTTACTCACTCGTTGCTGCGGTGAACACGAATTTGGCATGGAGTCGTTCTTACCTGCAACAGAAATAGGACGGGGTCGTTAGTCACGGGTTTATTCATTCTCACAATTTATGTATGGTTAAAAGGAAAACATATTTACATAACTCGATTATTCGAACTAGTCAAGAGAAAGTTGGTGTATGTTCTAGTAATAATAGAATAGTTACTTTGCTGTACTGCTAAATGTTCACTGATTTATGCAGCAAATATTGATGTAATAAGTTGCTCTATATTGAACTGTTCACTGTTTATACGTGAAACGTTTCTGGTAATAATACAAAAATTCAGAGGACGAATAATTTCTACTGTATTGAAGCTCATGGTTGATGAACCATCGCTCCTTTCAGTAAGATTTTTAATTTATCTTTACCTATGTCGTAATCTAAAACCTACTTCTTTAATCCTCGTGCACTGTTTAAATAAATTTAATCCAGAAGTACATTCTTTCCAAAATTGAATATTATCTGAGACTCGATTGAATACTGAACGTCTTATATAAGTGTCCCAATTTCTTTAACAGTGTACGAAACAGATTAGAAATAAAACACAGCTTGTTAATTTAAAGTATGGATCATAATTCAGTGAAGTATTGTCCTAACACCTTCCATGCATGTATTTTCACACAGCGCATGAGATAATAGACGGTTTTCTGAATAAATAGTGGGAAAATTGTGACACGGCGAATAGTGGTAAAAATGTCACGTGTCAAACCTCGTACCACGATCCTCCACAGCAATTATAGTAAACCTGATGGCTCCGGAAATGCGCCGCGTCGTTTCCTAGCTCTTATAGAAAATTTGTGGCCCGCGTGCGCGTGGACCGGCAGCGTAGATAACCGCGAAAATTGTCGAAATCGTTATCGGCGGTGTTGCAAACGCGCCACCGGCGATGATTGACTTCGGCTCGGCTCATTACCGAACTGACACACACGGCTGCGCCCTGATAACGGTATTATCGACATTTACCCCGTTTCGTTCTATCCATTCGGCCAGGCCGGGGCTGTACGCGTCCTACCCGGCTGTTTATTTTTCCTCGCGACCCACGAAGAACGCCACATAGCCCTGACAAACTCGCCCCGAGATAAAAATGAAACTCGACCAACCCCTCATACCATACTCATGCACCCACGGGTGGGAACCTTTGATATATAGACAGCACAGTGTTTCAGGTATTACGAGGCGCGAAACGCGAAGATTATGCGCGCAATTCCGTTATCCGATTATTCGTATAGGAGGAATTAATTCACTGCTCTGCTAATCCGACCGCGTCTGACTTCGGGGAAATAAGCTGAATATCATTTTCCGTGCGCACGCCGCCCTGGAAGTAGGGAAAGTCGTATGCAAATGACCGGCCTCTAAACGCGAGAACGAGTTTAGATCCCGAATTCCGACCGTGCTTGTCCTCGAAACGAAAAATTCTCTCGCGGATCGTTTTCTCGCCAGAAAGTTTGCACAAAAATAGTTTGTCTCTCTTGTAAGAAACAGGAGTCAGCAATCTCTCCGTTACTGATTTTAATAAGTTGAAACTGCATTTATGTATTCTATTTTTATTCCGTCTTTTCTGATTTAAACTGTACCTGCTCATTTTTATCTGAAATGCCACAGTCTATTCATAACATGTGTAACTAGACCGCGAATTAAAATTTGTCTAAATTGTACGCAACAGAAATTGGATGATGATGTATCCCTGTTTTCATTAATTTTATTGAATCGACAATAATGTAGCAACATTCTTAAAGTGTACGCATTCACAGTTTAAACATGTATTTAAGTTTGAATTTCCTAGTAATGGCGAATACACTTTCTGCAGTAAAATAAATGAAGTTCAGGCAAATGAACGAAGGAATTTTTGACCCTTGTCGGAGGCGTACAAATTTTAACAATTGGCTTTGAAGTGACGAGGATTTTGATTAAAACAGTATCTTTGACGGGCCATTAATCAAGCCAATATTTTTAATGACTGATGGTATATCGGCACCGAGCGAGTATCGAGGCCGCGAATTTAAGGGAACCGACATGTGCCGTTTATTGACGTGGACCTACAAACGTATCAGTCCGCCGTTTCTAATACATTCAACGGTGAGATCGGCTTTTCACTCGGCATGCAGAAGTCGAAACTTTCCAGTTCCGATGCGTATCGCTTCAAAGTTCGCAGTTCAGGCTGATTTGTCAATACGCGTAAACTTTGCATGAATTGGTGCGGCGCTCGCGCATACAGAGTCGCATTCGTCGAACGGAACGAATCGCGCGAGTCGCTTTATGGGTCGGCACGCGCAAATGAACACACAAATCTGCGATAAGAATAAAGGATCGACGACCCGGCAATATTTTCGCGATCGAAAACTGGGTTACTGCCCTGAAGAAAATGTCGATATAACGATAAAAAAAATCACGGGACTCGGTGGTGAGGTGGGCGCGGCGGCGGCGCGTCGGCTGTGTTCAAAATTTTGCCAGGTGCACAGTTTTCCCCTCGCACTCGTGGGAAGATTTATCTTGCGTTCGTGGATGCTCGCGGGGAATTTAATGCGTTTATATTGTTCGGAATATTATTTTATTGCTGGCGCCATTGTGAGGGTTTATTCGAAAAATAATTTGCTTTTCGGGAGCGCGCCGCGTAATTCCGCTCGGACGGATTCTTCACATGGGAAATTTTGTTTGCCTGCCGATTCTGCGGCGAACAATTTTCGAACGTTTTCCAATGCTCGGTATGTGTATATATATATATATATATATATATATATATATATGTCGAAATTTATTTGAGGAAACAAAAGAACGAGCGGAAACGGTAAAACGAAGGGGAATTGTCGCGCGCGTGCGCGTTGCTTCCAGGAAAAGTTAAGCGACCATCGAGATTAAAATAAATCTCGATAGGGCTTTTAGTACTTCCCCGCAGATAAGGGAAACACGTTAATGGATTTTTCCCGCCCGCGGAAGCCTTTATTCACGAGCGAGCGTTCGAACCCGTTCTCTATACTCGCGCTACACCGAATAAACACGATAACCTAATTCAAATTGGCTTATCGCGCCGTAAACACTTTCCTTGCTCGTTTCCGCGGAGAGACGAGCGTATCATTCGCCCGGTTTACGAACCCAATCGCAAACACCGCGAAAAATGGTATCGACTAGCGACCTCGTCGATGCCGATGCAGCTCGGTTTGTGTGTATATGTGTGAGTGTGCATCGGCCGAGATTCCCGGCTGAAATCCCGAGGGAGAAAGTTCGTATCGCAGATTGCAGCCTGCGCGACTCCGCTCCGAGGCTCAACTTTAACGACAGAGAAACTAGAATACGATCGGCGGGCCGCGTTCCTGCGAAACGAGGCGAAAAACATTCGATTAATTCGCTTTAACGAGTCAATTTTCACTGGGGCAGCGGCGACGCGTATTTCAAACCTAAATGGCCATTAAAAGTTTCTGGATCGCGCGATAGCTTCCGGGCAATTTTATAATTCGCTGTTTAGCGCATAATCATCTTGAACGGCCAGTTTTTAGGTAACTGTTTAACCCCTCGCCTCGGCCTTTTTATCACTACATTTATTCTGCTGCTCAAATATTGATATCAAGAGTGTGGCACTTAGATTTTTTAAAAACGATTAACAGTCATGTTTGTTCGGATCTTGGACGATGAAATCTTCGTAACATGTCTCTCTGACTCAATATTAGATAAAGGAATAACTTTTTAATACATCAATTTTATCAAAATGATCAAATATTTGAAGCTTGCAGCTGATGTGACCGAAATAAATATATTTGATCGATTGCATTTAACCCTTGCGTAGTCAACCAAAATGTGTAGATTATTTAGAACTTTTCTGTATTTAACATGTTTTCACAAATTCTCATTATAAGGCTATAAATTAATATACTAGCGAGTAAAGAATGGAAATTTTGTAATATTTTTTAGAGGAACATTAAACAAATTGTTGAAAGAAATACAGTAAATGGGTACCCGAGTACCCGGTTGACTACACAAGGGTTAAGCAAGACTTATTTAATTCCAAAATGATATGTCCCGAAAAAATTCAATTATGCACTTTTATATTTGCCACGTTAGAAGCAAGTAGACATGAGTAAGCCAGCTGCTGTAAAGATAAGACTTACTGTTGACGTGTCACAAATGAATGTTTGATCGATTGGATTTGAGCAAGACTTATTTAATGAAAATGTCCTGAAAAAAATTCAGTAGTCCAATGAAAGATAAAGGTTCACGACCGCAGTTTAGTATCTGATAGAAAATGCGGCAATTTGCATGCGAGGAACTAGTAACCGATCGGTAAACGTTCGAGTTCCTAGGTCCCGGCGTCGGTCGAAAATCAGTCTTCTCAAAAATTCGAAGTTGCACACAGGCTGGAGAGTGGTTGTTGGCGATTCAATGCACGGAGGTAGCGTGGCGCAGAGAAAAAGAGACGATTGAGGGTGGCCACGATTTGGGGAACGTGTGCAACGGGAAGAAGACGGTAGCCGGGCAGCGGCCGCTGAAAGAGCCACTCCACTGGCAAAACAATCAATTATCAAGGAAAGTTTCGAAGGCAGCCGGAATCCGTTCGACTCTTTCCTCGGGTTGGAAGCCGATTTTTGCGATCAGTTTCGAGAGGGCGAACTAGCCAGCGCTTTGGAAAGAGAAAGATGGAGAGGGAGAGTGTGAGAGAGAGAGAAAATGAGACACAGGAGAAAAGAGAACGAGAAAGAAGAGAGAGAAAGGATCGGCTACTTTAACCGAACTCCTGTAAAGTTTCTCGTACGAACGGCTACCCTCGTCCGCCACCCTGGCCGCCAGCATCCAGCCGTCCGCCACCTTGCGACCCTCCAGGCAAGGGAATTGATTCGTGTTCCGTATTTTGCGCGATTACGACGACCCTCGAATATAAATCGACAGCCACGACCGAGCAGACAGAGATGGGTTTCAGTCGTCGACGGGGCTCGCAGCCGACGCCACGCAGAATCGAACGCCACCGGCGCGGTGGGACGGGCCGCGTTTAATTGCGGAACGAAAAAATTGACAAGCACGACGACTCCGACGTCGGGGGACACACCGATCGACTCCTGGAGCAAACTTCTCTCTGCCCACGCAGGCCACCAGCCCCACCGACAAATGAGTTTCACGGGCCAACGGCGAAAAGGATTTCCTTTGGTCCATTTCGTTTGTCGCCGTTCCCGAGTCGTTACAATCGCAATGATAATGCCATCGGCGCACAGTGCAGTATTTGCCCCGAAAAGTTGGTCAAAACTATTTTAGCATTATTTTAAGACTTGCACGCATAGCGTAGTGATTCATTGGATTCGTTTTAACGTCAGTTACAACAATATGTAATAAGAAATACATAGTAGAAATTAAAAAATTAAGTTGGTCATAATTTGCGATTAAAAAAGAAATTTATAATTTTTTGTATTGGGATTTATAAGTGACTGAAACCGATTAACTATTGACCGAAACTTTTTTTGCCAGATTATCGGCTCTGCCTGAAAAATTGTGGTAACCACAGCATTTTCAGTGTAACCGCGTCGCGACGCACACTGCGGTTGCTCCATATATCCCAGTACAAAACGTAATTTAAAAACCGTATTGGCACATCTTGGCAGCCAATTCTGTTTGTATTGCCAGTTTCCAATGGCGCAAAAAAAAAAAAACATCGGGACTCACTTGGAAGTCTAAAAACGTCTTTTTTAAAAATTCTACAAATGCGAAATATCGCAGTAAGTAATAGGTCATCTTCAAACTTTAATAATTTGAAGCAGGCAAACAATAAGGAAGCGAAAATTGCTGAAAAATCTAATGTATACCTGCCTAAAAAGCGTTTGTAAAGAAAACACAACATCTTTGTCACATATATGTAAGCGATCCTAATAGGCGAGCGATATTTCAGAAACGGGCGAAGAGAAAAATGAGTATTACAAAAATAAAAGTACATAAATAAAAAAAAATAAAACTAGTACATTGTTGTTCATATGAAATATGAATCATAGAAAAATCGTTTTTTGGGCAACTTTTCAAGGCAAATACTCCACTATGCGACTGTGGAAATATTCCTTCGCGAAACGAACGCGGACGATTCGATTTAACATTGTCGAGGGTGACAGATCTGCTAGATCCTTGGAATCGGCTGGAGAAAATTAGGGATCGTCGAGAGAATGGGGAAATATCGAAGATTAATTTTCCGAAGCCGTTTTCGCCTGTATGTTAAACTAAGGATTAAAATTTTGCCTATCGATTTTGTAATAAATTCATGAAGTCTATTAGTTACACTGACAGTAAATGTTAGGTCGTTACGTGCCATGTGTACCATCGATGGCACACATTAAACTTACTATTCTGGCCACGTGCGTTACATGTGGTACAAACTGGCATATTAAATGCGTTCGGGATATACACTTCATAATAAGTTTCATACTAAACGTACCAGTATTGGTTAAATGACTGATTTCACATTTTTGTTTTGTAAAATTACGAAGATACTCTGAACGTGTTTGCGAAAATTAGTGTGGGTTACTGAGTCTACTAGTTTGTTTGATAATATTTACTTTCCGTGATGCGAGTGGTCTCTTGACATTCGCAATTTCACAGTTTCCTGAAGCAGTAAAGCAAACACCATTCCACAATATTAATATGACTCATACATAGGAAGTCTGAGAAGACCCTCCTAATCATAAATTATAGTAATTTATATATATTATTTTCCTAAATTCACTCTGTCTACGGATTTTGCTGGTGTCAGAAAATACCACTTTTCGAATAGATAAATAAAAGCATTTTAGCAATGTTCTTCAATTCCCCAAATGAATTGGTGGCTAGAGCAATATTGGATGTGAGATTTCCTTAAGGTCTAATAGCTTTCATTGTTCTTCCATCAATTCTGTTCTCCTGTCAAATTTGCACTTTATATCATCCAACGCGTTGTTCCAGCCAACGATTCAATTATTCACAACAACAAAAGCTAATAGATCTTAAGAAAATCTCACATCCGACGTTGTTATAGCCACCAATTGAAATTTCAATATCGATTCTGTTAAACACGTAAATAGTTCATCAAAAGACAACGGCGAAACATGAAATTAATTTAACAAATTGCCGCTGATCAATCGAGCATCACAGAACACCGATGCAACTTTAACGAACAATTCGTCTAACATCAGTTGGCCCGCCTCCGCGCGAAATAGGTGATCAAGGAGGACAAGTTCGGGCATCGCACGACTAAATTATCGACGCGCATTGGCGTCGACGTTAATTCGATTCCCACGGACCCGGAGCGGTGTCGAAGTTTCGGCAGCAAATCGAAGAGAACGGCCGTCTAAATAAATGACAAAATCCGTCGCAAAGAGCGCATTACTGTAGCTAATGTATATTCCATTCACGGAACCTAGTTCCAAGTGGATCCAGACTTTCTTGGTCGGCCGAGTTTATCGGCGAACGTCGTTAGCGCCCGGAGAATTGGGACGCCTTAATTAACGTCGATTTCTTGGTGGAGAATTTCCGGAAACGGAAAGCCGGGAACGGCGAGCAGAGAGAAGAGAGGAGAGGAGAGTACCAGAGGCGGCTGGTTCTCGGGGAAGAGGATACAGTCGAAAATGTGTTAACGAGCGTGCAAATAGCGTCGGCTCGCGCGCGCGGATGTGCGAGCGCTAAGTGCCCGACGAGAAACGAGCCCCTGGTAAACGTAATCGAAACTGGATTCCCCGTTTACGGGGCCACGCAGAAAAAGGAGCGGAGGATCTCGTTAACACGGACAGCTTACCGAGCCGAGATCCTATCGCGGTAAGGAAAAAATCTGAGAAGTACAGTGACTGTTTGCACAGCTATTGGCCGCTACTGAACGCGGAGCGGAGCAGAGCCAAGCCGAGCCTAGCCGAGGAGACGAGAGCAGAGCCGGGGAGAGGAGAGGAGAGCAGAAGAGAGCAGAGCCGCTAACCCAGGATGATGAAGCAGACTCCTTGGCCCGGCTAAAAAGCAAGAAAACCTGAAGTCGCTCGAGGGCTTTCGAAATTTTTTCCTCCGCAGAGACCCATGAGACCCGTCGCGGCGAGTTGAAGCGGGTTTAAGCGAGCCGGAGCGGGTTAGAGCGAAATCGCGCTACCTCTACGAATATTTTCACTCCGGAACACACGACAGACGAAGGTTTTCGGTCCCGTCGAGCGTGACAACGCCGCGTTTCCTTGCCGGCTTTCGTCCTCTCGCGACGGACTTCCGCTTCCTCTGGCTCGGCGACAATTTACGCTCGACAGCCGGGGGTGGATATTAATTGAATTGCTACTTCGAGTGCCCGGCTTGTTATAGATTCTTTCGACCAGATAATTGTTGCGTCGAATATTCGGGTGGAGGCTCTGCAGATTATTTTTCGAGAGCTCTCTCGTTCGTGTTCGATCGCCGAAGATTATTTCGTTCATGAAGTTCGTCTCCTAAAGTCCACACTCAGAGTTAAGTTAAGTTAAACAACATTACTAACGGTATTGATTTATTATAACTAGAGCGAGCGTTCAGGCATTGATATAAATTTATATAATGCATTTATGACAAAAATTAAGTGAAATTCGAAATAGTGGAAAGCTTACGGAATTTAAGTATGTGAATAAGTATGATGTTCTTTTGACCAATGTTTCTTCAATGCAGACAATTTTTATTTCTACATAAATCCGCTGTTAAAATCGAATTATAACAAATTACAGGAAGTATATCCTTTTCATTAGATCAATCTATCCCTCCTCTCTTGAAAATGACTTTGGGACTTTCTATTTGCTCAACGATTCAAGTATTAAACGACACAACATGCGTGATAGGATACACTTTAGGATACACAGCAATTACAGCTCACTCAACTTCCGCAACAGTACGCTAGCTGCTAAAATTCGAGGCAACATAAAAGACGAGATCATTGCAGAGGCCCAGCAAACGATTTTTTCCAGTGCAGGGCTAATTAGAAGGAACAAGGTAGGCGTGACGAGTGATCCCGGCCTCAGTTTGCTGGATTCCATGTTCACGCGTCCGTTCCGAACTTTAAATTGCCGCGGCATACATTATTCTTCCATTTTACCGGGACTGTCAGCTCATTAAGGTTTCTAAATACTGTAGCCGATCGTGCTCGGGGTATATTCGGCACGCGAAAAAGTTGGTCTGGCGTTCGCGTGATTGAATTTCATCGATTCCACGTGGGAAACCGTTCGATACAGCTTATGAGTGGCCCTCGCGTGTTACCGGAGACGGCGCGGCGCGGCTCCGGTCGAAATCCGCTCGATTCCGTTCCGCCCGTTTATATACTTCAGGAATCTTCAGGAATCTTGTGCAGAGGAACTGCTGAACTTTTTCTATCAGGATTTTTCACACGTATTCACAAATGTTTAAAGTACACAAGCTATTTTTTTAAAGTGAAGATAATCAAAATTACGTGAGTTATTTTTTATAGAGAACGTTTTGAGAGAAACATTGATCTACCACGAAAAGAGATGACGAATTATATTAATCAGTATGAGTGTGGCTATGGTTTCGAGAACAACGCGTTTAGTGATTCAACTATAAATTATATGAAATGCGAGTTGCATTCTTCAAATGCCTATAACTGTGGCAATTTCACGAATTCGAACAAATCCTTTCGCACACGTACTCTGATACACTTTTGCTCGAAGACAATTCAGAGACATGATATATTTTTTTTAAATGGAGAAGCGGCTCTGCTCGCAATCCGCTGGATTCCGCTGCGAGCGTTTGTGTACTCGCGTGCGAGTGAATCAGGCGCCCACGCTTCGACACTTCGGAATAACTTAAGCCACGTAACTGGATCTCAGAAACCGTTCTTTGAGGCGAAGGTGTAGAAGAACCCGTCGACCAACGCGGTGCTCCTTCGCGCTATAATGATAACCTTGGCTGGATCGAGATTCCAGGCAACGTCTCAACTTCAGGAAGCCAGGGCTCGGTTTCGATGGATCAACTTTCTGGAACGGGTCTCTCGCAAGCCGGCTGCCGCGCCGCGACGTAATTGATATATTATAACACCTTGTTTACGAGCGACCTATGCCGCGCCGATGCAAATGCCAACTCACAATCGCGGTTATTTATTGGCTGTACCAATTAATTTGTGGCCTCGTAAATCTGCTGTTCATTTACGAGGAAATAAAGCGCCCTCCGATGTTTGCTGCCCCATTAAAAGACGCCGTTCTCTTTCTGTTTCGATAGTAACTTTCGATATCTTTTTCAGCTGTTATGTGGGGGGTATGTAATCAATGGTGAAGCAAGGTTACTGCAATAACACGCACGAACAGTAATCATTTTTACGCGATTTATTATGTGTGTGAACTAATTCGCACGTGTATTGTTCACAAATAAACAAGCTTTTAAATTTTTCAGAAATCATACGTTCAAAGAACATCGTCCTACAGAAAGAAATTCTCACAAACGAACATAGTAGTAATAGATTCAAACGACGTCTGACTATAGACTATCCATTTCTACTTTAAAGCAGCCCTCTACTTGAGCACGTGTTCGTGTTCCCTTCCATTACATCGAACAAATTCTATGTATCCCGACGATCTTACAAGTTTTTACACTATTATTATTGTCAAACCAGATTGAAGACCTCGTTAATGATACTACGAGCTTCAAGAACACGTACTAGTTTATTTGACCATTACAACGTCGATACAAAGAGTGTAAATCGTAGCAATTACACATTCCAAGCGAACAAATCAGCCTGAACAAATGCACCTGCAAGAAACTGTGACACTTCCTTTCTATAATACAAACTTCTACCACATCTTTCCCTCGGTTTCACTCCTATATTCACCTTCTTAGCGCATCATTTCATAGAGAAAATCCATTCATTTAATCCAGCGATAAAATAGAATAGATCAAGAATCTACTAAAAGAAAAAATGGATAAAAGAGTCTATGAAGATAATAGAAAAAGTTCTGATCTCTACACAGTATTACTCATTTGTGTGTCTTGCAGCAAATAAAAAATTAACAAAACCAATCCATCAGCAATAGCGAAAGATGAACAAAGAAAAACTACATTGAGAAGGTTTAATAATAATTCTTTAGAAATTAGCTTTCGTATTATATTTTTAGTGGTAAATAAGTATCGAGTTGGACGTAATATCGACACGGCTGGCCAGGAAGCAGTTCTTCAGACACAGTGTCGCAGTAGGCTGGTATTAAAAGGGCCGGCGACTGCATAAATTAGAAGGTGAGGGCGAAGGGCACTCTACTCTGGCCCTGTGCCGTTTCCCCTCCGCGGAAATTTAATGCCCTGTCCCTGGTCGCTAAGGCATTCCTAAATTCCGTCGCCGGGCGCCACTTATCTCTGATTTTGTAGTCTCCATTGTTGCGAAGGGGGCCGGCTGTCGTCGTGCATATTCGTTCGCCAGGCACGTAGGCAAAATTTAGTTTTGGACACGCCTCGAGTAACGAGTGGTGTTACGAGCCGTGCAACTTGCCCTACCAACTATCTTTCTCGGTTTCAGCGTCCTGTGCGCCGATCCATGGCACACGGAAAAATGATCTCACAGCAACAACGAGATGAAACACGAGTCCTGTCCACTGGATCTTATTGCCGATCGACGAAACCGGCGTCCAAGAATATCCCCTTGACGCAGATCCGGCTGCGAACAATACTTGACTCTAATTATAGCAAACTTTTACTTCGCAAAACAATGAGGAAGCAGCAGTACGACTGGGTAAGAGCTCGTGAATTATTTCTGTATGATATGTGTGCTATGTCTTTGAGTATGCCCTGCCATTGATTAGCGTGTTCTGAAGGTGTTTATGGTAGTTTTCGTAAGGATTCAAATAGAAGCGGACATTGTTTGAGCATGATTATATAATCGATACTCCCAGCTGTTTCTCTTTGATGTTATAGTAAGTCTTCGTAACGTTCGTACACTTCGCGTATGCTGTCGAACTTTGTATGTTCCATTCAATTTAATTAAAATCCTCTAGATATAATAAGCTTTAAATGTTCTGAATGATGGTGTTCCATCCTGATCCTGTTACACGAGTGATTAGTAAGACTATCTGACAGATCCTGCCAAGAACGGGGATATTCGATGGGTGGTTCAGGATAGTATAATAGATACAGGACGATGAACGTAATTCGATCATCTTGAATATAGAAAACACAACTTGATTGGAGGATACAAATATCGTGGTAATCAAGCAATTTTCTTCAAGGTTGTCATGAAAAGATCCAGGATGTGGTAGTTTCATCAAAATTGAGAAAAATTGTTTTCTTGCCGCAATGTTCATAACAAATGATATTTTCCGTAGAAAACAAGTGTGAAAAACATTTAACGATTATACCAACACCTACTATAAAGTACTATGTAATTGAAATTCATAGAAAATTTGGAACATTGACGTAAGGGTTACAGTGCACAAGTGACGATTCGAACGTGGTAAATAAATACAAGACATTTCTTGGGGAATGATCCAATAAAAATACCGAAGAATCTAGATAAATTCGATCTTCACGTTCTTATAAAACGCAACATGGAAGACATTTATAGTGCTCGGTACTGTTAACAAGTGTCGGACGGGAGAATCAATCGATCGGCGCTGCAAGGCGAGCGTGTTATATTGTTTCTAACACGTTCGGAGTTTTAGTGTCTGCCGTAAAGCATCGGGCCATTTAAAAGGCTCCTTAATTGGTCGTCGATCGGCTGGCCCGGCTCGGCGGCCGCCCATGAATACAGAGCGTATCGATAAATAATTTTCCCCCAATTGAGTGACAAATAAATGCGCGATAAATGCTTGACACGTTCCTACGTGTCTTGCATTTCATTACACGTCCGAATAACCGATCGGAGCATTCCGCGCGTGTAACGCAACGTTTTTATTGGTCGCGTTTTACGACTGCGGCGCTGGGGCGTTCAATCGAACACGGGGCCGGCGTTAAAGCATAAATGTTTATTATCGCTTAGGAGTCGGAATAAACTCTGCAGGGGGAATTTTCGCACGTCGATTCCGAGTTTAAACCTGCCGCCGGGCAATTACCCGGGACCGCAGCAACGAGATCATTTCAGTAATTTATTCCGCGGCACGTAGCACGCAAGAAACTCTCGACATTTCATTTTCCTAGCCCCGTTATTTCGAAACGTTTTCCCGAATGTTCGAGGGCCGCCCCGGAAGAATAACAACCCCGAAAAGATTCCAATATTTGAATATCAATGCTCGGGAGAGCGGGCGCGTCGGTTTCCGGGATTGTCGTCCAAGACAAACTCGACAGAGGGCCCGGGGTTTGCTTTAAAAACATCATTTTAATAATAGCTTCGGCCGGTGTTTGGCCGCAAACAACCGAATTGGACAGCGGTTAATTAAGCCGATTGAATCGTTACGGCGCAGAGGAAAGTTGCCCGGCGCGGCGGTAAAAGTGGATTAGTTTCGGCCAAAAAGTTTCGAGAAGGTACATAATTAACCGGTAATCGAGTCGTTTTTCGCTCCGGCGGCGTGAAATCTCTTTCGGGACTAGGATCGGGATCGGGCGCGGACTCGAGTCGACCGAGCATATTGCGCCTCGAGTAAACGATTAGAAAACAGGAGATCTTGGGGAAGCGTACCCCCGTTGGAAAGAGACGTTTCGAACAATCTCGAAAAGTAAGGGGAAAACGAGTTTCCAGCGATCTTCTAATTACGGGCGGGGGAGGGGAGGGGCGAGATTCGCGGAACTTGGAGGAAAAGCGGACAGTTCGATGAAGATAACTCGAAGAAGCACGGACGAGGAAGAGTGGGGGGACGGATCTGTAACCTTCGACGTAATCTCTTCTCGTTAAGAGCGAAGGCCAAGGGAGGAGAGAAGGATCCACGAGAGAGTGCAAGGAAGCCGGCTGAAAGTGCTCGACGATCTTTCGAACTTTGGACTCGCATCAATTAACGCCAAAACTCTGAAGGGGACTTCAAAGGAAATGGCTGGTCCATTATTCGACCATCGCTACTCACCCTCGCTGCCTGTCGTTTCCGGTCCGGCTTTATCCGGCTGAATGGCACCCACTCCGAAAGGAGTGCCGTTTTCGACAATAATCCGAATCCGCGTCTTTTTACGCCGCGCCGCGCCGCGCCGTAACGATTACGTTTATTTCGCCGCGGAACGGTCAACCGGATACCACCCGGCTCGTTCGAGATGCCTTTCCGAGAGAGGAAATTCCCTGCGCCAATTTGTAACCAGGCTTCGCTGACTTCGCGTAGCAGCTCCACAAAGTTCCCTCGCGCATTTAATTACAGAGTCGGTCGAATTTGATTGCGATCTGCTATCCGGTTTAATGGCTTTTAAACAATCCGCCAGCTTTTTTAATGTTGAAAGCTCTCGGGCGGACTGTAACTTCTACTTTGGTCGTGACACTTGATCTTTGGCGACCATTTTTATTCGTAGTTAGTACGCTGATCGATCGAGCTTTATCGCGGAGGTATGCAAATAATTGTGAGTCAGAGGATGCAACAGAGTTTAATACAGTGGCACTTAATATTGAACTCTCTAATCTTCGTACGACGTTGACTTTTATGCAAACTTTATTTATGTATTGCACGCAAGTGCACACCACGCACACTGAAGTATTCTACTTATGTAAATGTATGTAATTTTAAAGTGCACTCATTTCGTTCTGTATTTTAAATCATGGACTGGCATATTTGAGCTAGTGTGTTTTAAATCATCGAAGCGTATCTTAAAACTGAAATGCGACGAAATCAGATTGAAGTATCCAGAAGAATCCGGCTTAGTTTGCTTGAAACATTAGTCAAGAGAAGAGAGATTCTCCGAGGTCTCGTAAAATGCAACTTGCAGATAGTTTCGTCTCCCTTAGTCTTTTGATTAGTAAATTCCACTGAGTTCAAACAATGTAAAGTATCTAGAAAGTAGATGATACCATCATACTAAGCAACCTGTAAGATTTAATGGCTCATTCTTGTCCTTGGGACACAGCCTCACAGAATCGATTTCAATACACAAATCAAGTGGACACAGTACAATGATTAATTTCTTTCCAATATTAGCGAAGAAAATTTCTTCAAGCTCTGCCAATAAGCAAATGTACCTTGCCATTAGCCTAATTTATCCGGACGTATTAGCAAAGTTCCCGATGTTCCCAGCTACGATTCACCGAGAAGTATCAATATCGAGAAATGAAAAACAAAAATCCCACGAGCTAAGCAAGCACAGAGAATCAATTCCCGCACGAGACCTATCGCGTGCGATACTCTTATCGCTCCAGATAACACATAGTTCGAAGTTCTCTCAGGATCGAGAGCCCAGGACTCGCTAAGATCGATTAGTTCGCGTGCGATCTGGGTCTGTTACCAGAACGCTCGCTTTGTTACCGATGTCCCAAATAAATCGCGTCGCTCCGACCTCTTCAACGTACTTCCGTTCTGTTCGTATCACGAAATCGAATGGAATTATTCGACCACGAATCCCGTATACTCTGGAATTAATCTCTGGAATTATACTCTGGAAAATAATTAAATTTACAATAACAAACAACGTTGGGTGATACAAAGTGCAAATTTTACAGGAGAGCAAGATTTGATGGGAAAACAATAGAAGCTAATAGACCTTAAGGAAATCTCACATCCACTTGTTCCAGCCACCAATTCAATTATAAGACAAGAAATCTGAAACCGATCATTTGATCAACGATTGTAGATTCAGAGTGCTAAAGGAAGAATGAATATCAGCAATTTTATTGTAAAAATAACAAAGTGCAGGGTGGATCAGTGATCAATTAGCAGAGTGAAATATTCAAAAACTCGCCGAATGAAAACAAGAGGCGTGCGGACAGCTAGAATTGTGGGCTCGAGGGGTGGTATCGAAGCCGAAGGAAGAAGATAGGGTTGCCGAGCGCCAGGGAAATCGGCCCAGCGAAAATAAGCTTAATCTCGCTGAGTGAAATCGCTGCCAAATGTAATGCGTCTCATGTCGATGAGGGCGAGGCCGGGCCGGCCCCTTTTCTGATGCGCGAATCGACAACGCGGCTGGTAGAAACAAGCCGAACGAGCGATGCAAGAGGAGAGCAGCAGGATTTCTGATCCTTGAAAAAAATTCCGGTGGCTTCTGGTCACTGGTTCTGGCACTCGAATCCGTCGACCAATCTCGTATCGGCGGATTAGCGGCCGCGAAATCGCAGAAACGAGGACGGACGGGAAAAAAAGCACTGGGCGAAGATGTGAAGGGTGCACACCCTCGTCGTTCACCCCTCGTGCGGGAGAAAAAGGGCACCGGGGGAGAAGAGGAAGACGAAAAATCCCGCAAGCGGCGCGTGTTTCAAATATTTTATTTCTGCTTGCGTTGGCAAAGCCCGCGAATGTTACCGCATCCCCCCACCCTTTGCTCGCTCTCCTCCCCGGCGCGTTCTGTATTTTCTCTTTTATAGGTATAACGTACCGGCCACCAATAAAATTCGGCCGGGCACCGGCGTCGATCTTTTGATCGGGGAAAAATCTCGCCAAAAAGGGGAACACGCGGCACACCGCGTCCCAGACCGGTCCATTTACGTTCCGCTTCATTCCGGGCACGGATACTTTGATAGAGAAGATATCGGGACGGTGTACGTGCTCGTGGACCGTCGTTCGTCTTGCCTCCGCCGATTTTCCTTTTTTATGTTATTTGCGAAATTAGCGTCCGCGGCACCGGACCCGCGCGTAAGCTGCAACGTGAGTCGCAGATTAAAAGCGTCTCGTTACCGACTGCAAATACACCGCTAATGGAATATTGATCCTGTATCCGATTTGTTGCCGGCAATCTTCTTCCCTGGTGCGATTGGCTGGAGAGCCGGTTTGTAGTAAAGAATTAAGGTTCGTGGGTGTAGCATGCAATAAAACGTTTTGATCTCGTTGATTTAAAAGCATGATGAAAACCGCGTTTGTCGTATCGGAAGATTCTTATGCAGATTGTAGGTGTTTCCTCTGGCGTGCATTCGTTTGCTTCAATCTCGTTTTGTGGTACTTCGAAGGGCTGTGTTTTAATGTTGGATATTCAAGGGGTGTTAATATGATTTTAGTCATGCATTTTTTGACATATCAGAGAGGACTACACAGCCAGCAAAAGAAGAGGCACATCAGACTTAATTCCAGCATGCATTGTTCATTTCAAAAACATTTAGACTTGTTATTTACTCGTGTCAGTAGATAATAAATTTGTTTTACGAGTCTCCAATTTTTCTAGCTATCTGCAGATGACGTGGGGTAATTTTCTATACGCAACTTTTAACGAAAAGCTAAATCACGGGAAGAAAATTTCCTTCCAGAAATTACTCGTTAAAGTTAAAAGGAAATTAGATTGTAATTGATTATTTGCAAATAAAAATAGTTCACTTGCGGTTTTCTAATCGCGCTACCATCTCAAAACATATCCAAGTTGTATGGTCGGATATTTAAAAAGTTATCGTGCTTTTAAAATTGTCCGATTATATATTCCGTAGCATATTTGATGAAGCACTAAAGTGCAAATACGTGTCTAATAATTCGATCGGCGTGTATGCAGGGGAGAAAGTGTGTCTGGAAATCGAAACGCAGTCGTGGAAACAATTTTTCCGTGCGCTCGATTCCCCGAGAAATATCGAATCGCTCCCAGATAACTCAAACACAGGGTATGCAAGCCGCTTCCTCGCGACACTAGCTACCGTTCGATCGTATCTACCAGGAAACGGCGGTCTTGTAACATTTATACGTTTACGTCGACAGACGGTATAAATACTGCACCATCTTACTATAGACCCAGAGACCTGCTCTATGCCGCTATTTATGGCCATATGGCCGGCGCGGACGTTGCAAAGTGGAATCGTTATTATCTATAAACTTTCTTCGCGGCCTCGATACGTAGATTCGAGCGAGCGTATATCCGACAGATCGGAATGTCGAGCAAGCTGCATTATGAAGTGCCGGGAGATCTATAGTCGTTTCGATTTCTGCTTTGTACGTACTCCCGACCGAGTGAAATTGTTCTCTTCCGTGGTTATGTAACTTCCACTTATGCTACTGACCGGACAAACCAGCCTTTTCCATCGGTTTATTCTACATTGCGAAATTAACCGTTCGAACTGTCCGAGCGACGAAGAAGAACCAGAAATATCAAATTGACGAAGCGACAAATTTATTAACACGTTGACTGCCATGTTGGACATACATATTTGAGTGACACATGTCTTCCTCCATCTTCAAAAATTATTTTTGTTCGTGATTCGATTACCAGGTTTATTGAGATTTGTAAGAGCTAAAAGAGTGCAACGAGTACAACAGAGTACAATGACTGTGCATTGTTTTTGTGGGATTTTTCGATCATTGTTAGGTTTATCTATGGATAGTGCAGGTTTGTACGATGCAAGAAGGGACGAGCATATTCATAAAAACTAATTACGTTGTTATTTATTAGCCGATGCAAAACGGATTCCTCTCTTCCAGATATTTATAAAATCATTCGTAAAAAGAGAATTTGCTCTAAGCTGCTAATTCTTAAATACATACATATAGTCACCCGACTGCGAGTGTTGCATAAAAATTCACTCTCTACTTATGCTGATTTTTTTGCCGAAATTTTACGCTCGGAGATCAACTCATTAATCTATTCGCGCTCGTGAAAGAATTATTGCGCGAGTTTTCGCGAGCGTTCGAAATAAATCGGTGCTCTTATCACCACAGCCATAACGGAACACGCGGATATTTCATATTGATAATCTACGGGTTAGAGGCGTACCGAAATAAATAACATTTTCCATTTTATTCGGTGGAACGGGCGCGTTCGCGCAGCGCCGATGCATTATCGGCGGTGCAGCTTCGAGAAGCGAACGCCGCGCCGCGTCGGGCCCGTGATTTATTCGAATATTATTCAATTGAACAAGATGATTACTCTTCATTAATATAAACAAATGAAACAACGTTGTTCCCGCATTTACGACGTTATATCCAGAGGAAAGTTCTATTCGGCGATTTCCACCGGCGCGCGGCGCGGCGGAAATTTATATTGGAACCGGAGAGAGCTGGTGCCGCACGAATTCCATAAATTCAATTACGAAAATGCGCGGGAATTATTTACATCCTATTAAATTTTCGATAACTCGACGCCACTGCTAAGCCGATGAGGGTCCATTATTCCATCGTTTAAATACACACGGGAGCGGGACCGCGGCGCGAGAAGAAGCTGATGTAACGTTTGAAAACGTTTCAGCCGACCGCGTTACTTGTATTAATTACACCCGGCGCTGAAACGAGATGTAATATGCAAATTGGATACGCTCGTGAAATCAAATTAAAGATCAAATTCCGGTAAACGATTATGATGCAGTTTACGCGGTCGCCCTCACTCGGTTTTTGCGCCTGCAACCCGCAATTTTCATCGAACAATGAATTAAGAAGCCTTATAGAAAAATTCGCAATTGTGTCCTTTTCTGCCCTTTCACCCGTTTCCTATATGAAACATTGTCTTTTAAATTGTGTTGTAATTTGATGTATTTATTTAGCAGTTTCTCTGAACCACCACTCTCAAAGTCCAACAGAATCAATGCAATTTATTTGATAAAACAACCATTAGTAAATTGAAATGTATAACGAAAAATACTCTTTCAACCTTATCACAAATTTCAGATCTTCGTCAAATTTTTAAACACTGAATGTATAAGAAATTCATAAGTTCAGATTTTAAATCTGAACGAATAACTCCATTCAATGCGTAAAAATATGAAATTATGAATAAAATACAATTGGTCGAATTGTATGCGCAATTGTTGCTGAAGCACGTTTGGTGATTAATAACAAATAGACTGCGTGTTTTATGCATTTATGGAAACACAAGCAATGGATCAATTCAAAACAACAAAACATTTAAAGAATTTTAAAAATTGCTGTATTGATTCCATCTGTGAGTAGAATTACAAAAAAATAAATTAATATCTACATAGCTCTCCTAAATCTTGTAACAAATGCATATAGTCTTCATTTAGCATAAAAGTCCTCAGTTTACCAACGAGATGCACTTTAGAGGCATTATAGTTCAACATTTGACCACAATTCGAAAGATCCTCTCCATAATAAGGCTGGACACATTTCGAACGTAATATAATGATTCCAGAATAAAAACGCCGCGGCTTGTTTGAACGATCTTTTATCTCGCGCGTATAAATGCGACAGAGGTATGAAGAGCACTTATATTCGGTATTGATTATATCAAAAACAAGCATTACCCGGCGCTCTCAATTTATTTTTCCTCGTTCAACACACCACTCTCTAATTGTTAGTATCATATATCGCTGCGTTCAGCTCGCATTTAATTCAATATTATTCTGCATGAATATCGATTTTCGCCGAAATAGATTTCAAAAGTGAATTAAGCGTTACCTGAAAACGCGTATGTGCGAGTGCGGTTAAAAGGGGCGGAAGGACTATGCTATTTGTATGACGCGTATAAATTTCGCGCGGAAGATACGTCAAATACGGTATGCAAATTAGGTTGGGAACAACGATGTAACTCGATTTATGAAATTAGTCCTGGGGAAGTTGCTGTCTTCCACTCAGCCGAAGTACTGATTCGGTTAAACTATGTTCGCTTTAAATAGCCGCGAATGAATTACTACTTTTTAACAATTTTTCATATCTGCTTTGACACATTTAATACCACCAATCTGTATGCGACATCCTTCATTGGTATTTCATATCGCTTGCTGCGTAATATTGAATTAAACTCGAGATAAAGAATTCAAGTAAATGTTTCAAGAGTTTCAAGTGTAATTCAGACATTTCCGGTGGTGTGACAAAAAAATGTTTCCTACAAAAAGTACTCAGTACACAGTCTTTTATAAATCTCAATACAAAAAATTTCAAAAAAATTTTTTTTTAATAAAAAATTGTGCTCTATATATTTTTATTCAATAATGTTATAGCTGACGCCAAGACGAATTCAACGACCTATTTAATGTGCCCTTTATGTTTTGAAATAATGGTGAAATATGCGTGAACAGCTAGCGCGGCGATCTGGCCCACTGTGCGGGGCGTGGCGTGCGTGCGCGAGCGCGAAAAGAACGAAACAACATTTTTACTGCTATCATAACAGTCTACACTACGCGGCGGAGTTACCACCCATCTTCTGCGTCCCAGAAAATCCGATAATTCCTCCCGCAACGCGGAATAAAAGGGGGGGAAAAGGAACGAGCTAACAGCGGGAGGAGAAAACGAGAAAAAAGAATGAGGTGAGACGGCCAGGCTGAAGCCGGGTCGTTCCGGTAATAACGTAGACGGTCGTTACACTTCCCAGCCCCGTGTATGTTGTGAATTAAGCGTGGATTCACCGCCGTGCCGGCATATAATATTGTTCGCAACGTTGCTGCCCGAGTTATTGTAATGATTAAACCGTTCACCATTTCACGCCGATCGCATGGTCGCCGGATTACCGGCAGAAGGTCCGTTCGATTCTGCTACGGTGATACAGAATGCAATTTCACTTCTATGCGGACCGTGTGGCTATGCGTTCACAATGTTCTTCTGTTTTTCGATGCACCAACCATGGTCTCGATGAATAACCAAAATTAAATTAATGGCGGAATATAGTACTGACGATTTTTAAAGCAAATGCGGTTTATAATAAGTTCATGGTTCGGACATAGATCAGAGGATTTGTATGGCTCTCCTAACAGCAATTGATGTTCAAAAATTAGGTTAAAATTTACTTTACCGGGGACTCAATATTAGTACCTTTCTCCTACGACTTATGATGTATTTGGTATGTAATCCCCCAAATTCCACCTAGGGGGTGCCGAGTGCCACACTACCCCCTCCAGACACCATCTGAGAAGGGGGTGTACGTATGTGACATTCCCCCACCGCCCTAAAAAAAAAAAAGTAGATCTGTACCTGGCGCGAATGCAGATCGAAGTTTCGATCCTCTAGGATCAATAGTCGAGGAGCTATGGTCGCTTAAAGTTGAGCATTTTTGACAGGTAAGGGCGCCGCCATATTGGTTTGTAGTGACGGTCGCATGTCGCGGTCGTCACTACAAACCAATATGGCGGCGCCCTTACCTACCAAGAAACTGAAAACATGCTCAACTTTAAGCGACCATAGCTACTCAACTATTGATCCAAGAGGTTCGAAACTTCGATCTGCATCCGCGCCGGGTACAAATCCACTGGATTACATATCAAATACATCACAATTCGTAGGAGAAAGGCACAAATTTTGAGTCCGATAAAGTAAAGAGTAGCCAAAAATTATTCTGACGTCTTATAATTTACAGTGGATCAAAGAATTGTCTATGTTTCAACTTAACATGAAGTATATCGCATATATACGTGAGTATATTGCCGCACTGTTTTTTAACGAAATTATCACAGTTCAAATATCGACGATTTTTCGAGAATAGGAAATTCTGCGTTCAAATACTTTTTAGGTCCACTGTTAATCTACGCGCACTGTTCTCGCTACCTAATAAAATAAAAAAATCCATGGTGCACCGTTTTGTCTTAATTGGCGCTTCTTGGATGATGCTTCCTCGGTATAATAACGGAAAGAGAAGAAAAACGAAGATTAGCAGAGTCGCAACATTTCAATTTGGCAATCTGAGACAGCCGGTATTGAATTGCGGGCAGGCGTGCGTACCACGGCGCAGCCCGCGACTTTAGTCCCTGATTTTTGGAGGGTGCTCTTGTATTTTCAGCGTTTCAAAAGACGGACGCGCTGCCAGGTTTAAATTCACGAAGCGCGCGGCTGTAAAACCCGAAACGCGTGCTGTGATGCAACCCTCGACGAGGCTACGCCCGCTAATTATTGTCGCTAATTAAAGCCTTCGTTTTTTTTTTATCCTGTCATTCTATTCTTCCGAGTGCTTGTGTATATCTTTTTCTCGTTTTGAAGTGAAGGATTGAGCAGTTCATTCAGTCCGTGTTTACTCTTCACCGACGGTCCCCGCGTGCGTATCCCTCCATTGTTTCATTGTCAACGCCCTCTTGACGTACGACGATACCGTGTTGCAATACTCTACAACAACGCGCATTAAAATGACATGAAGTTTTCCGTGTGCTGTTGATGCTCCATAATTTGGTGGTAGACGTCTGTAAAGAGCTCCGGGTTAAAATGTTTCGGGTCTTCTCGAGTTGTTTAACTTCGAAGGGGAAATTCTACGCTGAGACATTCTGACATTAATGGCACTTTCAAGAGGATATCAGGAGGCTATTGACACTGACATTGCCAAATTTGAGTGCCTACCCAGCAGGTAGAGGTGGGTGGGTACGCGAGCCTAAGGTCGGGTATTGATGGGCCGGGTAGTGGTCGGGTCGAAATTCCCGGGTACCCGAGTATCACTAATTTTCGAGTCACTACTCCGGGAAAAATACCCGACCCGAACGAATTTCCGGGTACCCGCCCACCCCTACTAGCAGTCTCAGAAATTCCACACAAACGAAGTAATTCATTGAACGAAATCAAGATTGAAAAATTAAGATATACTGAAAGTACTTTCCAAACCAATCATAAATCTTAACACGAAAATTAATTTACACAAATCTGTATAGATTATTTCGTCACCGATTTCTTCTTAAAATAATTTGATTACAGAAACTAAAACTGTATAATTGAACTCTATAATAGCGGATGTGTGCTACATCAACCCGTTCGCTTTCTAAAAACCCTAATAAAATCCTGGATACAAGGCACTAGTATCATTTCTTACAATCTCATCAATATGTAGAATCAAGCAAAGACACGCGCTCTGTCACAATTGACAGAGGAGAGAACCACATCGTCGATCACGAGGCGTTGACGAGGCCCGTTGATCACAGGCCGAAGAGGAGGGAAAATTCGGCGGAACGTGTAATCATACGGCTGGTTAGAATGCAGCAGGGTATTTAAAGGCCCATTAAATCATAGGACTAAACCCCTAAATCCCGCTTAAACGTCGTCGTCCCCGGTACATCGACTCCAGAGCGATCCCTGTCACAACAGTGTACCCGAATCACCGACATACATATCTTTCGTGAGCAAGTCGCCCATAAGGTCGACATTGACGAGTGCAACACTCGTGTGCATGTGTCGTGCTCGGGGCGAAAGTCGGTGGATTGTGGGGTGCAGGGCGTCTGGTGTAACTGGATAGAAAGAGAGAGATAGCAAGATAGAGGGAGAGAGCGTGTTGCATTGGTAGGAGACGAAACGGAAGGGTGATCACGGTAGGGTGCAGGCACGACAGGGAGTAACCGGAGGGTGGCGAACAACAATACCGGTAAATGAACCGGCGGTAACTCTCGAGCAACCCCTGCCGCATCTTCAGCGACGTCTGCTACTCGAGATAGTGTCCTCCTATGTATGCCGAAGGTACCTTGCCTGTTTTCATCCCCTCCCTGTCGTCGACGACTGCCACCGTTTCGCCGACAGCGCGTGGAACAGGGCTGCGGTTTCAGGGTACGCGCTCCGGGGTATGCAGCTTGCACCGGTGCTTGCACCGTGTAAACCTGTATGTGCACGCCACGGTGCAACACACCCGGCCCGCGTATCGACGTATCCATAATTACACGAAACTGCGATCGACGAGAGGGTTATTAAGCGGCAGAAACCCGCAACGTATTCGCGACCGGGAGAGAACGGTCTCTGGAGTTATTCAAAGAGATTCCGCCGCTAAGCGCGCACCTGTAAGCAGCGATGAGCACACCGGATCCGCGGTTGATGATCGATGCCGTGCATTCTTGCGAGATCGCCCCGGATTGCTCGCTTATGGATCCCATTTAGTATACAGTCGCTAGCTGGTTGGGCATCCATTGGTTTTCGGAAGAAAGGCAATCTTGTAACACACCTGTAAGAACCATTTGCTTGGTCTTCTTCGTGAAGTCAAGCTTTTAGGTAACCTGTGAGGAATACTTGATTCGATCTTTTGTTGAAGTTATTGAGTGTGTATAGCTGAGTTATTCAAAAACTTATTCACTGGGGAAGATTTTTCAATTTTACACTGTGATTTATTTACTGTAGCTGTAACATAAAATTCACTATTTCGCGGGAAAACGAGCATGAATATTCTCTGAATTATCATAAGTCATAACTTTGTAACAATATCACATTAAAATGTTGAAATTGGAACGATAAACTATCAAACCTGTGTGTGTGTGTAGATAGTATTATAATAATACTCCTATTCGATGTCATAAATCCTGATATACCCATAAAACAACCCCTATTCCAGTTTACGACACTGTCATTGCAAACTCCATTCCCCATACGGGAGTTATTTAGTAATAATACTTTTATTCAATGTTATAAATGTTCATTTACCTGGAAAACTAGATTTACAATTCCTACTTTAAATTTGGCAAATTCAAAAAACAATTAATTAGAATTTATATTTACTATCAGTCACTAGAATCGAGAACAACATAACCTCCTGTAAACTGCAATATCCGCATTCGCAAGAGAATAATTCGTACCAAACAATATCAACAGAGAATTGAGAGAGCACTATACTTTATTAAAAATAATCCGCGCTCAAAAATAAGGCGAGTCTCGTAACGTGACTATATTTCAAATAACTCGTCAGTAATTATTAATTTTAAGCCCCACTTTGCATAATATGTACGCTTTTACGCGCAATTTCATAATTCATCAGAATTTGAGAAAAAGTAGTAAACATTCCATTTAAAAAACTGAAGGTGACCCCCATATTTCGATGGAAAAGCAAATAAAAAACAGGTTAGAGCACTGTACATCCCCCAGGAAACCACGCAACAATTTTTCGAACAACAAATAACTTACGAGTTATTTAAAATCGTCACGTTACGAGACTCACTCTTTACATTCCTTCCGCGGATTTATAGTTGGTTCAGAAATTCTCTTTTCGTTACTTTATTGTATTAATGTCGGAATTGTGCCGGCGCACATCTTTGGAAGCAGTTCCTTGCACGCGTAATGTAAAATGTGTTCAAGGGACCCGGTCGGAAATATCGCCGCAAATGGCTTCATTCGTTTCGCAAGAATCTACGTCTCCATTATCATCTTAATGGTCGCTTCGAATGAATTAAACGCCACTCCAATTGCCCCTATATTTGGATTACGTAAATTCTCTTTATTGCGGTCTCCGTTTCCATTCCGCGAGCGGGTACACGCGGCTCAGCTTATCCGGATTGTTTTCTAAGCTAACATCTCTCTCGCTTATTGTTTCGGGACGATACACGTTCCAGGCGTAATGCTGAATCCTGATGCACCTACCGCCGCATTGCCTGGCTGACTCGAATGCGGCGTTAATCAAAGTGCCTTATGACGCAACCGACGATTTATTCGCACCCCGCCAAAGCGAATGAACTAATTCCGGATTCGCGAAACTGCTTCAACTTCGACCGATCGTCTCCCGAATGCTGAAATACTTTCGTCGGTAACGAGTTAGCTGCGGAAATTTATTCGTACATTTATTCATCAAGGAACAACTTTTATATATCTTATTTCAGTATTATTGATATTTTACAGATTTTTCTTTGGGTGATTATTAAATAAATTGCGCGTGGTCAATCTTATCATTTTTGTAAGATGACACTTTCTTAAACAATTAATTCAAACAATTCATTGTTTTATTTATGAAAAATTTGTGCAAATTCAAATTAAGTAAATTGAATGATGGATTCAATTTAATTGGAATTTACTGATACCTTTTCAAGCAACTATAAAGATCCTCGCAGTAAATTCGACTTCCAGCGCAAGACGAATTTCTATCGCTCTATACACGAAATAAAGATTGTCGAATATCAATTTCGAGGATAAACTAGCTCCATCCGATAAACCGTTCGGATCCTCGCAGCATCCGTTTCGCACGAGCGATTTCATCGGCTGTCTCCACCTACGGGCAAAGCGGAAGCGGCTCGGCTGTTAAGGCGGCGCGTTGCAATAAGCAAACGAAAGGTGGATAGGGGAGAAAAAAGGAAGAGCCGTGGAAGATTCCGCCGAGAAGAAGGGAATCCGTATTATTCTCGGCAACAAATCGTAATAATCCGTTCCGCCGACAGACAGCGGCTCGGCTCGGTTTCCGCGAGCGCGGTGAATATCACGCGATTCGCCGAGAGGAAACGCGAAATCGATCGAGATCCCGCGGTTACAGGATCCTCGGCATTGGCGAGGGGATGGCTGGCTGCTATAAATAATTCATGAGCGAGCCCCGATAACGAGTTTACGAAGACTCGGAAACAAGGAAAGCCCGAGGAAAACGGTTCCTACGAATCCGCGTGCCGACTCGTCGAAAGCCTCTCGCGAAATAGGTAACGACGGGAACGATGAAGAGAGAAAACGTGTGGGAGAGAGAGATTGAGAGGATTGGATGGTCGAATTCTCATGAAAAAGTGATACTAGCTAAAGAGGGAACAGCCGAACCCCGCTAAGCCATTAATAATCCACGTTACAAGACTCCCTTTTCTTCCTCATTGTCGGCGCCAGTAGGGCTTCCTTCGGACCTACCTACCGTACAAATGCATATCATCCACCGAGCATATCCGACGTGGTACACGCGAGACACACGCCCGGCCGACTCGTGTTTTATTAGCTTATGTCCACTGCAATTTGCGGGACGCTGTTCCCCACGGATTTCGACGTCGACCGAGAAAAGAAAGAAACAGCCCGCTCGCTTAGCGTTCTGATGGATTAGGGGAAAAGTAGAGCGGAATCTTCAACCGTTGACTAACGGTGAGCTGGACGCCACAGAGTTTTGTCGCGAGATTCTGCGACCGAGTTTTCCTAGCGAATTGTCCACATCTGTATGCAGGACGTGTACCGAAATGAGAATTTTCAAGGGAAAACTTGTCGTCGTTGAAATTATTTAATGTGCCCAGCCATGACTAGAAGTGAGACAGATTATTGACCTCATTTTAGGAGGAAGCACTTGAATTCATCTTCCTTGTTCGATGTACTTTTGTTTGTTGCGTTCTAATCAAAAAGTTCTATATCATAAGCAGCATAGTAAATGCTGAGATATGTTAGACCTTTTAAAAAATGTTTACGGGAATTTTTATTTACATTATTCACGGTTATTAGAATTTGTTTTCGGTATGTGATTGCACCGCATATACGTTACCATGTAACAATCGCAGATGTACAGCTCATATATACGCATACATGTTTGATAGGATTATTGAAGTTTTAATAGGAATGAATATTGTAAATCCCTTGTTATGAATCTGGTAAATGGAGTTGTACCACCGCAATTGTAACAATCCTGACCGCATTGGTGCTTTAAGCCATAAAATCTGCAAATGTTGCTATAATAGCTGTGAGCATATAGCATCAATTCCACCGTGAACATTATTTAAAAAATAGCATTCGACAAGCAACACGGAAAATTACAACATTAATAAAAGTGAAATGGCGAAAGTGAAACTGTCACGAATTAATCAAAATATCTCAAGAGGAATAAAACAGTATATCGCATGGAGATTAGAAAGTAGAGATATTTAGTACATTACAGAGAAGAAAAACAGCGATGATATATTATCTATATGATTAGGAAATGATCGATCATTAAAATTAGAAATTAGAAAAATCAGTACGCGAGAATTGAATCAGCATATTCTAAGCGAAAAGAAAATACAATCGATCAGTGAATCGTAAAACAACAAAAGAAAAGTTTAGTATATCGCGAGGAAAGGAATAGAGAAAGTGAGTATATCACGAAAGAAACAGAAAGCAGAGAAAATTAGTAGCCGAAGAAAAAGATGAAGAAAGAACGACTCCAGAAGGAAGGTGGTGAGAAAATCAGAGGACGATAAGTTCGCAGCTGTGATAAGGGCGAGAGGAGATTGCGCAACATGGCGAGTAATATCTGATAACGTAGACCAAGGACGTAGAATCTGCAGAAAGTAGTTGGCACATTTTGGCGAATCGCCGGCAACGATTATCGATTCGGTGCACCGAATATTCGAAGCCGAAGTATGCAGCAGCACGCGGCGCGGCGTGGAGCCCGCGGTGGTAAAAGAATTCCGGCGTTCATAAAGTTCGCTGAAGCGCGTAAGCGTGGACTGCAAGCGTCTCGAAAGAATTTGAAGTATCTTCGACGTTGCCGGGCCGAAATGCCGCGATTCACATCCTTTCTTTTCTTTTCTCTTCTCTTTTTTTCCCTCGGCTCTCTTTCTTGCTCTTCTCGCCAAGCAGCTCTTTGTGCGTGCACGCGATCGGGATCGCCGATACGAATAAAAACGATGGGCGGGAACGACACAGCCGGAGAGTGTAATTAATTGTTTTTAATTGCAAATGAGGAAACGGAGGTGGTGCCCGAGCGTGTCAAAGACTTTGTCTACGGCGCTGTCGGCAGATATAGTCGGCGTGATGTACGCCCTTGTCGTTCCAAAGAGACACAGTCCGTTTGGATAATGGAAAATGTTCGGAGTTTCGAGTCGCGGCCCTCCTGGTACCCCGACTGCACAATGTCCTACGATCACAGCAAATGCCAGCATCGAAACTGACTAGGCATTTCATCAGAGATCTTACGGGGAAAATTTAATCACTCTGGGTAATGCGATTGATTTTTAACCCCCTTTAATGTCGAGTTATACTCGTGACGAAGATTTTAAACAAAATGTTCTAGGTATATATTCCATCGAATTCGATATTTAACCATTAGCGAAAATATATAAATACAAACAAGTTTTAAAAGTGATACAGGAGTTCTACTCATTTTTGAGATAGTTGAACAAGAATTCCATTTAATATGCATGTTACTGTACGTGTATGTAATAGTTTGCTAATTTTTTTATATGAAATGAATTTCGAATTTGACTACGAACTCGCCAGGAAGCATTGATTTTCGGTTTCTCTATTGTCCTTATTGCAATAGGAAATAGTTGTAAGGAATGCCGTGCCCGTTTTGAAGAAAGTGGGATCAGAGATAGAGTGAGGAAATGTTGATAAACGCAAGTTTACGGATCGAGAGAAATACACTCGCTGACTGTAGGCAAAAGTTGGTCGCGGGTGGGGCACCTTCTGCACTTGACGTTCTGTTCATGTAGAACACGTACCTGCACTATAGTTATGGGAAACGTGAAACAGTGAAGAGATCTTAAGCTGCAGCACTAACATCATATCCATATAAATTCTCAACTAATTTTCTTATCTACAATTCAAATACTTCGAAAGACATCATGTATACATAAAGTTAATGCTAACTTATTCATACCATATTCATATTGATTTTCAAGCAGTCTTCTTGGCCAAGATTTAAACACGAGACCTCGTGTATGCTCATAAAATTGATACTAACACATACTCGATTAATCAAGCATAATAACGAGGAAGTTTAACGAAGCACACGTAACGCACTGCCGCAGAATTACGCACGCATTCCCCGGGCGAGTGTGTGTGTATCATGAAAAAAACAATCATTAAAATTACACGTTCGCGGTATCGCATTATGCAGGCTGTAAAATCAGCCTTCGCCGGCAAACTCCCACCTGTACACACAGAGGTATCGGACTGCGAGCTGTAATTAATTTTATTGATTTATCGGGGCTTATATGTATATTGATTAAGCCTGGTAATTGACATCCAGCTTAATGGAAAAGTAAACCGATTAACGATAACGACGTCGAGGAAAAGAGGTATTGCTTCGCCTCGATTAATCAACGCACCTGTTTCGCGACCGGGCATCGACGCCCACGTGTGTTACGTGTAAACGGGCACGCGTCGACTGAACACCTGTCCACACCTTTATAGGCGGGACCCGGCTCTTAAGAGTTTAACTCGTTCCAACACAGTTTCTTCCTTCTGATACGGTATGAATGAGTCACAATGACTGTCAGCGGCCGAGCGTTTCACGGTATTCAAGCAAGAAACCGACAGATTGCTCTCAGAAAAAGGGTCTCCGGAAAGATCCCGAAGAAACCCTGTTTGCAAACACGAGGTGCATCAAATACCCGTGTTTGTTACGCAATATGTGTTCAAACAACTTGTTTGCTCCTTCAATAAACTCTTTTTATTGGATCGTTCACTTGACAATTGAAACTCGATTCTTAAAATTATCACAGGGATCATTTCTTGAACCCTTTTAGATCGTACTATTAGGTTGCCTCAACAACTCATCTCGTTTTCAATACAAATTCAATGCACAATTCAAATTGAAGGTATTTTTCAAGAAATCAAGCTGCCTGGTCAAGTGAAAGGAAGTTCAGAAAATAATAGAATATTAAAATTTTAGAACAACCTAATATTACGGAACGAATTAATTTTTATACATAGACGCAAGAATAATTCTGTAGCTCACCCATGCTCAACCTGGCAGTAGATCTATCAACAATACGTAACGATATATGCATTGAATGACATGTGTTTACACGAATAAAACGTATCCCCTTATTGTTACATTTAATCCGTACACTTCAAGTATTTGTTTTCCCTTCAAACCGACGGAAAAATCGTTTTATCGCAACAGAGAACAGCAATAGGCTCCCGGCGTGTGGAGTCGTGCGAAACAAATAATATCCGAATCAATACGGGCGAAATACGCGGAATACGTAAGAGCGTGTTGCCGGAGAAATTGCGTGACTCGCGGAAAACGTATTGGAAAAATTGTTCACATAAATTTCGGAGCGACTGCGTGACTTCAGACGCGCGTCGGAAAAGTTGCCGCGTCGAAGTGGAAGGTTACCGCGAACCGATCGATCGATCGTCTCGTTACCTTCCTCGAGAGTTCTATGTAACATGTAAACATCCTAGCAACAGCGTTTACCTAAACTATATTAGGTTGTCCCACAAGTTTCGTTTTCAATTAGTCCACACAATACAAATTCAACAGAAATCTTTTTAAGCAAGCAAATTGCGTGGAAATGTTCAAGGAAGTAATAGAACATTGCCCAAAAGACATTAACAATATTAAACGTACGAATTTCGATAGATACGCTCGGGACAGCCAGATATTTGAATCTGTAAATTGTTTTGTTTATTGATCAAGAGATCGATAGGTCTTGCAGTGAGCAAAAATGCCAATCTAGCGGGTCAAAACTATTTCGGCATTATTTTAAGATTTAAAGCCATAGTAAAGTTAAGTTAAAGCCATAGTAACTCTAAGGCAGCGCTAAAAATTGCTGTACTATTATTCAAAATATTGCTTACATTATTAAATATTTTGGTATCTAACCAATCACTAAACATTTAACTATTGTACGAGGTACTATATTAATTTCATATCCACAAAATGAAAAATATGATATAGAATGGAATTATTCTAGGTCGGAAGAAATGTTTAATTTTCAAGTTAAAATAGCTCCGACTGCAAAGGGTTAAACTGCTGCGCAACGTCCGCCTGCAACAGCCGCTCGCGCTCGAGACAGCCGCCCGCGACAACCGTGACAAAACAAGGGAAAAACAATGGATCTCATAGTTTGTCAAAAATGCTCTTTAGCGTTTCGTGTAGCTTACGATTCCAGCTTTCAATTGAGATAAAAATTAACAGTGTATAAAATGGTATAATGTGTTAAAAGTCTACTTGAATTTCGGAATTGAGATAGAATTACATGCTAACTATTATGGAGGTTTAAAAGGTTAATGAAACATAATGTGGACAAAATTTACAAATGTATCTTCAATAGCGGAAGATAACAAGACATACCTTTAAAATATCAATTACATACGGTACAACGCAATTAAAGAAAATTTGATAACCATAATACGGGATTACAATAGTAAACGAAATGAACTACATTTTTAGATATTATTAATATATCATTGCAGAGATTATATTCTGCAACAATGTTTATATTTCCTGCCTAAACGGACATTCTGCTATCGAATTCTAATGTGATTTCATACATCTGGATCATTATTAAAATTGAATTTTGTCCAGCTAGATAGTCCAGCGTGGCGTCTCTTCGATATTTCTGAATCGGCCGGTGGACAACTGAACCGCGGGAAACTTTCGAAATGAATTTTACAGGGGAGCAAATATTTGCACGGCGATCGGTCGAATGTCCGGCTCGCGAAAATAGAAACCGGCCGGCCGGCCGACGTTCCAGATCCATGAATTATTGCTTCCCTTAATGCGATTCGACTCGGATTAATCCCGGCAGCGGCGCGCGATTACCGTTCAATTAGCGACACCGTCGCGATGCAAAAATATCGACCGACTTGTCGGAATGATTCACCGTGCCCTGCGCACTGCGCAATGCAATCTGACACCCTATTCGAATGTCGCAAACGCGTAGCTGGCAATTCCCACCTCGAGCGCTATGTCCGCTTTCTTCCGGCTGTTGCCGGCGTTCTTTACGGTTTTCGTGCGATGTCGCCGCTCGTTTATACTCTGCCGAAGCGTGTTGCAACACTTGACCCCCTTGGGTGATCCACAAACTTCATGAAAGTGGCCCAAAAATGCATAAACTGCTCTAGGACAAAAATAAATAAAATCTCACTTTAAAACCAGTGAAACAAGAAGGGTGAAATTATATAAATATATTTAATCGCGTACGGAATATGTTAAAATGTTTCTTCTCTTGTAATTATTTTACATGGTAATCTCTTTCGGACCCACCCTATTTTCATTCAACGGAATTTCTTCTGTGAAGTATGTCTCAAGTATCAAAAGATACAATAGTGTCTAAGAACAATTCTTTAATGACGAGAAAAATTATTGTTCATTTCAAGACTATCGTAAACGATGTAAATAATTTTTTAGAAACATTCTGGCCTGAAGCCTTTCATCAAGTCTTTGCACAATAAAATAGAGGCGAAAGATAATTCACTGATTCATGTAATTTTATGTATCTACAGTACGCAATAATCTCAAAATAGAACATGGCACACTGTTCCAGACAAAAATAGCCAATTCGCTTTTAATGCTGGGTCAATTCACACTGTCCATATTTTACGTGTCGGCTCTAGAAAGCAGAATAGCTTGCTCTTCGAGAACTGTCACTTCTATTCTCGAGAGCAAACCTCATAGGAGTCCCATGCTCGAGTAAACACAGGCGCGAACTATTTTCAGACGTCACTCTCGCGGGAAAATCTGCTATAAGTCGATATCACTTACTTGAGAATGTGGGAATAGCTGTGAAAATGGGGTTTGGAAACTTTCATTCAGCGAAATAGAATCTACAATACAATAAAATCGTGAACTATGGAATTTTTATAGTATCTCCAAGAATAAGTAAGTTTCCAGTGAAACACTCAAATAATACTTCAAGAGGTGATTGCTGTTATTGTTATTGAAAAGAGCCACCAGCTGGCGTTAACACATCGCGCTTAGACAATACTTAGGCGATTCCACGATATAGGGAGGGGTGCGATTTTCATAACGGCTCGTTGTCGTGTCGTTCAACCTTCACCTGACTGCATTCCCTTTACATTACCATTAATACCTAATTGAATGAATATTCATGCAATCACTATCAACTATATAGTTCCCGCGGAGTGTTTCCCGGCAATATTCCCCGGCCCGGCGAAGAAGGCAGGATGTGTGAACACTTTTTGCAGGCGTCGCGACCAGGCACGTGAATCGGTCATAAACTCGGCAGTAAAACGTTAATAAAGCTCGCGTTGTGGTTGCGCCTGCATCGATGTGCCACACATTTTGCGTGGGCGGCGCAGGCACACACAAGGGGGCAGAGAGAAAACGGGTCAGAGGGGGATCGTAATAAGTGTGTGTACGCACGCGGTTCGGATCGTTACGCGCTTACCGCTGGAAAGTGTCGGCTCTCTTTTTTCCCCGGAGTGTTTTCCTACCCGGGACGATGCTTCGTTACGCGTTGTTTGCAGAAGTCACGGCCTCTTTCTGTCCGCCTTTAATGGTCTCTCAAGAGGAAACCGCTTGAACGGGAACATTCGCTACAAAATGCCGGATTAGTCGAACACGATATGGATTTAGCGTAACGCTCGACCCCTAAGTGGTTGTAGACGGTAAGCGTCAAACACTCTGGACATTTCTTAGAAACCCCTCGTCTCGGAGCGTCGAGGTTCCTGATGAAGATCTCAAACAGAATCTACTAAGTATGCGTGTCATCCTGTTTTTCTATCTCGTATCCCACGACGTCCGTTGTTTAACTTCAAATACGAGATGGCAAACTACACTATACAATACTCATGGATTTCCACAAATACAATTATTTAGTATTATACTAGTCCCTGTACATAACGCGAAAGTGTTGCTACTTAAAACTTCGATACACAGTGTCGCTGCAAAATGAATAAAATAAAAAATAAATTAATCTTGAAATAAAAAATTGACTGTGTTCCAGTTGCATCTGGCTGGATAATATTTGTATTGGAGAGATTTGAAAGATTCTTACCTATTTATAATTAAAGTATTGTTCACACGATGTGTACGAACCCGAAGAATCGATAGCCCAGCTGTCGATACAAAGGTCCAGTTGAGTCTAAATTTGTAGACGCGAAATCGAGGTCTGGTACACGCATAGTGCGTCACCTAAAAGGTATTTAGACCCGGCTTCTGTGCCCAAACGCTCCTATAAATATCGAAAAGCTATGCTCTATAAAGAAGTAGCTCTCTAAAAGCGTCATATGTTCTTGTTTAATAACGTGTAACTCTGCACCGCACATTTGTGTCCGACACAAAAATGTGAAGCAACGTATCTTAAATGAACCTCTAAATTTAATACTGCCTCGGAGTCAATATTCTCAACAGTTGTTCCCGATAATCGAACGCGTCATCAGAAATAATGTATGCGTGACATTTAGCAGTGGAGCGGGATGAAAGAACATTAAAAATCGAATTCGTTGAAATGTCGGGACGACCCAATTACGTCCATCCACGCTCCTTGGAAATCAGATCGTGAACTTTGTGTTGAAAGCGCAGGTGAGCTTGACAATATAGCTCGGGCCTTGCTTCCTTCGGATCGTAAAATCTCAAAATGAAAAATGTCCTGCAGAGATGTTTGCCGCACCTGTGCTTGCACACATCGAAGACTGGAAACGTAAAAGTCTCGAGAGTGAAAAAGGAAGAATTCAATTAGCGTTCATCGATTTACTGATGCCCATTGACTTTTTAGTATGTTCGATTCAAAGGTAGCGTTATTTTGTGGAAAATTCAGAGATACTTTATACACTGTAGGTGATGAAATTATTAGTGAAAATAATTTTCTACGGATTGCTGCGGATCGAGAGTTCCTCATTGCTTGACAGCGCAAATTGTTCCGGATTGTTTATATCCTTCAGCCGCCAGATATAGTAGACGATTAACTGTATGGTTTTGAGGCGAACAAGTGAGAACGGAAGGGGAGTGTGAGATGGACGGAGGCGATTGAAGAGAAAATCTGATCAGAGGAAGTTCGAGTCTTCGGCAGGTAAAACCAGAATCAAGGATCAAAGTTCTCGGATCTTGCGAGCGGGCTCGAGAAGCCTCGGAAGATATCGGAGATGAGGGATGTCACGGTGAACACCGGAAGTGGAGAGAATAGGGGGTGGAAACGCTCCGCAGGTATATAGAATCAAACAACTGCCCCTCCTACCCAAACTGTAACTCGATGCGGAGGAACTTGACGGGTCCTGCCGCTGATTAGAAGCGCTTCAACGAGCTTCCACGTACTGGCATCGAGAATTACGCAGAAACGACAAGAGAAGAGGATACACGGTTATGGCACCGAGGTTTAGGACAGACGAGGGTGGCGAGAGGGAGCGAAGTGTCAGACATGGGAACAGAAGGGATGTTAAGACATGTAAATGAGTGACTATTATCTTATCAAACTATACAAATCAAGCTGCTTTACCTGATTACTTACGTTGCGATCGCGAGGTACCATGTGTTTGCGTAGCAGGTGTAACAACACAATAGCAATAGCCGTGAAATTGCAGGGTTAGCACGTTACCGGCGGAACGCATTTTCCGCTGAACTATGGATTATTCTGAAGACTCGCCTTGTTGTTGCCCATCTCAACCATTCTGGAGGCTTGAAATGGGTTTCAGTGAGTTCACATTCCGCTTGTAGGGCATTTCTCATTTGGAGCATGAGGTAGTGTTTTTATTTATTGTTTTGTGAATCGGAATTTCTTTATTCAATCAATAATTCCTTCTTTTGTATTGTACTTACAATGACATCGTCAGAATTGTTGTTTCAGGAATTTTCTTTGGCTTGCGTAGCGTCTTTGTAAGAATACGTGCAAGAACACACAATAGACCGAAGATAATAAGTTTACTGTGTACTGTCTCTTCATCGATCAAGTTTACTCATGCTATTTCGCGAGGAGCGTTTCATCGAACGCTACCAATTCCTCCGATTGAATCGAGCCGAAATCCCCTTACCGAGTAACTATTTTTGTGAGAACAAAGGGCGTTTAAGCCCATGCCGACTGTCGCGAAAAATTGTAAGATCGCGAGGCATTCCGGGGACGGTAGAACAGGGAATAAATGGAAGTTTCGTGAAGCTCGTTATCGATGGCGAAAAAGAACGGCTCTTCTTTGCGAGGAATTCGTGTCGAAGCCGGCGAAAGAGAGATTGTTCCGGCGGTCCCGAAACGGAAAACTTGGTAAGGATACTTCTCCGCGCGCACGAACATCAAGAATTCATTAAGAAATGCCTTGTCGCGATAGAAAGGAGCGAAACAGACGCCCGTTTAATTTGTCTTCTGGCGCATCGCGTCCCGATAGGAGAGCGCGACTTGGCACGGTGTGTAATTATCGCTCTGAAATTCCAGCGCGCTAAATTCTTAAGCGGTAAGCAGCCTCGAGTTTTATGGTCTCGCATGCTTGCGGTCAATCCACGCTTTCTCTCTCTCTCTTTCTGAACCCCGGGGGTGTCAAACCCCGAGATCACCCCTCTCTCTCTCTCTGTCTTCAGAGAGAGAAGGGTTATTTTGCCGGGAAATCGATCGTAGACGAGCTATCATGATTACACGCCAGCCTGGTAATAATAAGCATCGAAATCTTACTCGGGGAAAAGTCGCTCGGCCGGAACTAAATCCTATTACGGGCCTGTATTCAGGCAAAGTAGAACTTTAAATTAGAAGGGGTGATTTAACCGTGGATCAGCCATGGTCACGGTGTTACGGTTGACTACGATATGCCGGTGGGTGTAATTGACGGAATGGATTTCCAGCTGCTGAAGTCGAGTCTCGTATATCTCCATGACAACGCGGAAACTGGTCCACGGGATCTGCGTGGCCACCATTACTTCTTTAAACCCCATACAAGCCCTTCGAAACAGGTGCACGAAAGATTATGCTTCGTTCATTTGTAATTCCACGTTCTAACTCCTTGCCATACGATCTTCATCGAGGCTAGAATTAGAACTTGTTCGTCCTTTATAATTGACAGAAGAGAACTAACAGACTAGAAGTTAGCTTAAAAGAGGATTTGTGAGCTCCTTCATGCAAAAGACAGTTGTGGATACAGGATCACAGAATCCGCGTGGCCACGATTATCTCTTTAACCCTCGTACCCCTCGGATCCCTAAGGGATCGTTCTAAGAAACAGGTGCACGACATATTCTTGGAGTAATGCTTCATTAGAACTTAGTAAATTTTTATTCATGTCTGATCCCACGTTTCAACCCATTGTTCGTTCTTTGTCCTTAATAATTTCACAGAATAGAACTGGAAGAGAGGATCTATAAACACCTTCCTAATTCAACACGGAGATATGAATTAAAGTTGAACAGAAGTTTCTTTATTCCGCAGTTCACCGGCCTCGAATAAACTACAAGCTTTAGGTGAACTGTATTAAACTATTTACTGCCCTAAGCTACGGTACAGCGCATAAAGTTGGACGCACATTTTCCCGAAGAACAGGCGGTAAAACTTTCTATACGGGACAGGTTCATAAAGTGGCACGCACTTCGGTGAAACGGCAGTGCACGGAAATAATCTCTCTTAAATCTATATCATTTTCCGTTTAGCAAACACATACATATACACGACACGAATAACTATGTTGCAGCCGCCGCCGCCTCCGCGCCGCGCCGTGCCATGCCTGTGGGATTAATCGATTGCTCGGTTCCCCTATTAAAATGCCGGGCGATTCTCTTGTAAACTAAACGGACGGATGTTAACGAGAACGGGAAAACGAGTAAGCGGTTGGGGGGTTCTCCGCCAGTCAAGGAGACAATCAATATGAAATAAGGCGAACGAATCGTGGCGCGGCGCGTTCGTTTTACATAGTTTGGAAATAAAGCGAAACAGCGCAGCGCGACGGCCCCCGGGGCCGAATCCACGGAAATATTATGGTGCCGTAAATACCGTGGAGCTCGTTAAAACGTGATAAATTGCTGCTCGCCGACTGGCGGGTTATAATATCAATTTAATCGGCTGGCAGTGTCGTTAGAAGAGCCGGCGAAAACGTTTGTATCGCGGTAAAATGTACGTGTCGCCCACCGGGGGGATGAATTAGCGCGAAGTAATGCGTCTTCGGATAGAAGTCGCCCGTGCTCCTCCGGATTCCTGCTATTTGTCACGGTGGCCAGCATTAACTAGACCTATCATTTAGCCGACGGCCGCATCTGCCGTAATTAAATTCAGTTACGCATAGATGCCTGGATATCGCGTTACCTTCGCGACGAACCTGCGAACGCGAAAGGGTCCGCTGCCATTCTTGGGATGCACCCGGTGCAAAATCCAACGAGAATTTTCGCATTCCTTCTTTAGCATTTGTAATAATTTTAAAGCGAAAAAGCTTAACGTGAAATTAATCCAGTCACTTGTTAGAATATTAATCGTATAAGTAGGGTGACGCAGTTTGGACAAAGATGATGATCTCCTTATACAGATTAAATAAGATTTTCAATTTAAATGAGGAACATATACAATTTCAGGTCAGCAAACGTTATTGAAACAATTCCCTCTACACTGTAATATACAACCCTTCTGCTGCATTAATTCAACTACTATGCGTTACTCAAGTTGAAAGTTCAGCCATTCTCTCATCCAAGATCCTGCAAAATGTCGGATTTCTTCCCCTTTGTGATGTAAAATGAATATATTTAATCTGCATACGTTGTACCTCTTCTTTTAGAACGAGATAAAACTCTGTCCCTCTTATAACCAGCATTTAAGCACACGAGTAAAGATATGCAATAAATATACATTGTCTTTACTTCTCTGTAAAATTGTTAAAGACAAATATACAGAAATTCCAATAATCGTACGACGAGAGTTAATAAAGGAAAACGTGTCTAACGAATGCCACTGCTCATTAAGCTTGTTCTTACGAGATACTCAATATCTTCCGAAATTTGGGAGGATTAGAAGTCACGTCAGTGAGGTTGCATCGTCTGATCTGTTTCTAAAGCGAATTAATCGCGGTGCGCTCGTCTTTTTTCGAAAGCAAGCAACCCGATCTGATCCCCGAAATAGCCCCGGACTGGTTAATTGAATTAAAATTCCCGCGGCGGCGTGAATGTTTCAGCGAGACGCCCGATCGGTTCAGTGAACTCCTCTAAACACGTGTCCGGCGTGTATTAATGGCGACGTTGCGCATAATTCCCGTCGACAGGTTTAATCAACAATCACGATCCAAAGTGACAGTCTCCTTAATCACGAACACTCGCTTTCATACGCATGCCCCGTCAATATCGGGGCGATGCTTCGTCGACGTCGTCGTCGTCGCCGTCGACGACGATGGCAGCAGAAGCAGAGGCGGCTAAGGAGAGCAAATAGAGCGGCGGGGATCATCCTAATTTCGTAGTCCTGCCGGATAAATGGAAAAGCAATCCATGGCCCCGATGAGCCGAGGATTAGGAGCTATCTTCCGCCGTTACGTTTCAATTCTCATTACCCTCCGGTCCCTCCTTTTCCCTCCTCTTTCCTCACCTCTCTCTTCTCTTCGTTCCCTCCCTCTCTCTCTCGCTCGTCTCCTCTCTAACCAAGAGCTCCGAAAAGTAGGGACTTTCATGAGACTGCGGCCTCTTTGCTCGACGAGCCGAGCTCTTCGATAGATGGCCGTTGGATTCGACCCGGGGATGGAATAGACCGTGCTCAAAAGGTTACAGGGCATTGTGATAAAAAAAGAGAGGGAAAAAGCTGTATTAGAGAAAAATAGAGAGAGAGAGCCGAGGCCACGAGACTACACAGCAAATAGGATTAGCTGTTACATTTTACGGAGAATAGTCTTTTCACTATTTCCGCCACTGATTGATACGCGGTCGTCATTGCTCCGTACCTTTTTTTTCAACCAACGCTCAGCCAATGTTCCGGCTGGATTGAACTAAAAATTGAATCCGCTTTTTGCAACTTTTCCGACGGATCCGAACTTGCAAACATTCGGTCCATCGAGGATGTGCACGCTTTTTGTTTCTAACGTGCTCACAACGGTTTGGCGGGATCTGTGCTTTATCGCGTTCGAGTGTGGTATGCACACTATAATGGAGAGATGAATTATACCATTATGATCTTTATTGTAACAAGACCGCGAACTTCGTGCATTTGTTACAGAGATGAATCGGTGAGATATAAAACTGTGAAGACATTTAAAAATTTAAGAATGCTATTACATGCTCCCAGGCACCTCTAAAAGTGACTGTACTCTAATTTAAGATAATTCCTGCATTACTCAATAAATTGTTAAGTATTAGAAAAAATATTCTAGATCAGATGGAACACTCGAATTCTGAAAATAGTTTCAAAAGCATTTTAATTTCTCTCTCTCTCTTTCTCTCTGCTATCTTCAATTGACTCGCAGAATTTTAGTTTTGCATACAGGTCGGCAGTAGTCGCAACTAATAGTAACGACTAGAACCATCCTTATCGATCTGTATCAAAGCAAGCCCACCTCGCAAAAGACCATCGACTTCGCAAGAAATAATCTCGCAGCTAAAGATTTATTTGTCCCGGAGAACATTATGGACTGGCCAATTTCGGGCTCACCGTGGCAGTTTCGCGAAACTCGGCGGTTAATTGAAAAATCAATGCTGCACCGTGGGGCGTAACGTGGCGTAAATTATATGGAAATCGTTAAACGGGAATTTCTAGCGATTTAAAAACCGCTTGAAGCCGGTCGGGGAGAAGTTCACGGAAATTAAAAATGTCGAGGCGCGTAATTGAGGGGAAAAAATTACAGAAACGAAAAAAGAAAGAAGAGGTAGAGTAGGAGGAGAAATAGGAAAGGAGGAGGAATATCGAGAGTCGGTACGGTTCTCGATTGGACGTCGAATTCGCGTGCGCGTTTGCGAATCGGCCGCGGGCGAGCCATCGACAGGAATGACCGAGGGAGCAGCACGCTTAAAAAAGGGCGTCGATTGATTTTCACTTTATATCGATCGGGTACAGTTGAAGGCGCACCAGGAGCGAAACCGAGAGAGTTTTAATTACTGGGCCGGGACCGGGAAAGATCGACGTCGAGCAATCAACTTGACCGAAACTTATGTAACGGCTTTTATAGTTCGCGGCTGTTTAAACATTGAAAAACGAACCAACCGTCGTCGCGCAGCGGTTAGGGAACGGGTTGAAGGGTTGGCAGGAGAGATTTTAAATGCACGACAGGTCGTACGTGCTAGCGCGAATTTCAAGTAATTTATTTTGTAATCGTCACAGCTGTTGCAGCTCGGCAGCAGCCCCGCTTCTGGCGAACGAATACCGTCGGCGCGGCGCGCGCGATTTGTACGCGTATTCTTCCCTCATTTCAATGTTACGCCATTTTACTTCGCAGGAAGGATAGCGTTTTTTCGCTCCTCCGGCTCCGAAATTGAAGCTTTAATATTCCTGGTCATTTTCCGGCTCGGCAACTCTCTGCCCGTGAAATTCCATAATTTTTATTAACCCGTTGAGAGTTCCGCGTTCCAGCAAAGCGGATACCATTTTTAATTCGGGGACTAGGAATATACTATGAACGAACTTGCAGTGGCTATTTTTCATTTCGCGGCTACTTAAAAACCTTCGTTTAATGCATACATAATTTTGGATTCGTCGTCGAAAGGACAGTCAGATACGGATCGTTGAATTCGTTAAACCCCTGTGCTGCAATTTATTTTATTTTATCAAGGAGGTTGATATCTACTGGAAGACTGTGCATTTTCTTGTACTTGTGTACCAAGACAGAAACTGATTCCGGTTCAAATATAAGTAGTTACATACATATTTAGTAGAGATCACATGTAAATACACCGCTACACGTGTACTATTTCATGTGCATTAATGCATCCCCTTTTAATTTGTATAATTTTTATAACACTGATATTAATTTATGTATCGAGACTATGGTTTCACAAATTCCGCAATTACTAAAGTGAAATAATACTCGTGTGTTTAAATGTACGTGAAATACTACACTTGTACCCGCGTACTTAAAATGACACGTACTGAAGCATGTGTACGTGAAATACACGTAAAATAGGAATCTCTAATATTTAGTAGACTTTGCAGGACGCTTGTATCACGAGACTGTCTCGATGTTACAGTGGAACCGGTTAAAACATCCTCTGCACTGCCACAAATCAGAAGACACAGCAAATTTGAAAAGACACAAGCACACACCATAGTTTCCCTAGCCTGCGACGCGAAATGCATCGTTCACGGACCTCTACGCGGAAATTTCCAAGTTGTTAGGTCCGCCAGATGTCAAGACCGAAAATCAGAAAAAATTCCGCGCTTCCGAAAAACGTGGCCGCAGGAATGCGAAAGCCGTCAGGAGCAGAGTTCCGTTGCGGGGACGCGTGCTGATTTTAGAAACGTTTTCGTGTTGGCAAAAATCAGAAAATGGTTCGTTCATCCTCGAAGAGGGTCTCGCAGGACGCACGAAGCGGATCGAAGTCTCAATTTCGTTTCAATCCGAAATAAAAGCAAGACTAAACGCGCGACACGCTCCGCCATCTGGAGTAGATATCTCTGCGTGGAAAATTACGGCGGGGCGAGAGGGCACGTTCGGAATATGTAGGGTAGGAAGACGGGGAAATGAAGCAGAAGACGAGCTAGAAGAGAAGAGAGGTGGAAGAGGGTGAAAGAAGGCGATCGCCGGGATTCGAACGGCGACAGAAAGGGATGAAGGAAAGGTGGCCATTTCTATCGTCTCCCTTTCGATCAGCTCATCCAACCCACCTCATTCGTGCTCCTTCATCTTTCTACTTGTCCTTTTTTTTCACCCCGTACGTACAATATATCCTGATACGTCGGGAAAAGAAGACGGATATAGTTGCCGAGGATATAAGGCGCCTAAGTCCATCGATGCCTACCGATAGGGGTTTGCTAGTCGATATCTCGTCAGAGGTTTCCACCTGATCGTTGTTTCGTAAAAGATCCAACCTCGAATCGAATGTATCCCGTTTACACCTTTTTATCGACGCTATAGTCAGGGCCAGCACTCGACAATCTTCATTCGATAAAGGATGGACGACGGAAGTAGACAGTTCGGTGTTTAATCGGCGCTCCAACCCGTTTCGCTTCGATTAATTTCGCTCGTTACCTCACTTGTTACCCGGCGAATCGACATTTCACCAGGGTAATTGCAAAGACTCGTGATTCCGAGACGGATTAGGGTATACCTCTCCGCGAGCTCTTGATCGCGATCTATGTTTTAACTAGCGGGCGCACCTGTTGGTAAAAATCGTTCAACACGTTGCCGATCACATGAGATTTTCAATTTTCATTTAGACCACTGTGATTATTATATTAATATATTCATGAGGTCATTTCTGATATTGGAAGACATTTCAAAGATATTTAAAGACATTTATTTTATGAAACAAAAATGGAATAGTCACCATGTATCCTAATGAACACTCTCTTAATATTTGTACATTTCGCTTAACAAATTCACTCAATGTGGCAGCAGAAATATTGTTATTTAACTCTGCACAATAATCCAACCAGCCAACTTCACCAAGAGAAGCACACCCAATATGTTAATTTTTGCAGTGGTCTTCAGAACAAATCTTGTATAGTAAAGGTTCTTCGAAAAGGTTGTCTTGCATTTTATTGACGATTTTTAAAAATTTTTTCAAAAAGTGTCTGTATGTACAAGCAACATCTCTGAAAATTAACCTTCAAGCACATAGTAAGAGGATACTAATTTTCATACCCTAAGTAAGGCGTACTGATTATCTTGCATTTTTCGTTCTGTAATGATAAGCGTATTCGATGGTTCTGGCAGATCGGTATTTAAAAATGTCCACGATTTGTAGCTATTTCTCCACGATCAGTAGCATTTCATCCCAACGACGTCGACGACGAAGCCACTTGTCGATAGATGCAAAATCAATTTCACAGTCGGTGACGCAATTCGCTCGCGAAAACAACGCTTTTTGTGAAAGTCCGACGAAAATGATTGAACCAGTTAGCAGTACACAGCAGATCGCGCAGCAACGACGAGGGGCTCCGTTGTTTTCATAAATCAAAAACGCTAGCCGGAGCACGCGGAAACGAAAGCAGCCCGGTATCAATCACAATTTACAATCCGTTCTCGCCCGGCTCGGTGACAAATGAGATATCGCGGTATCAGCGGGGCTCAGTCGGAAAAATGGCCGAGGTAATTTCAGTCGGGCAGCATCCTTAGCTTCATTAATCGTGGTGTCCCTGATAATTCTGTTTCGTGTAGCCCGGTCGGCCGAGGAACAACGCTCTCGCTCTCTGTCTCTCTCGCCCCTCGAATTTTTCGTGAAGATCAACAGGTCCGCGACTGAAAGAGCCGCGTCATCTCGTCGGCTATACCACTTCCACAGTCCCCCGTCTTTCGCTCACGATCCTCCCCCGCATCGAAACGCTCCCAGACAATCTCACACTGACACAGGGAAAATTGTGTCGGCGATCAAAGAAGATTTCCATACAAATTCCAGCTTAACGCGCCGTGTAACGCTCCGGGGAGACACGTTCGACGGTATGCTTCTCCTACTAATTTGGAAACTAACGGCGGTGTTATATATATACGTGCAAAGATCGATTTACTGGAAGTCGTTATCGTCCTCGATCATAATGTCCAGTATTTTCTACGATTTTGGAAGCTTTTTGATTCAGTACAGTTAACTCTTCGTATTCATAATGAATGTCTCTAATAGAACAGTCTTTTTCTCAAAATAATCTGTGAAACAATAGCGATGACTCCCTCACAACGTGATCAAAAATTATTTACAGAGACTATGTACTGATCGTCCATCAGGAGATGGCAGTGATTTAGATAGTGGTGCGCAGGGGAATCTGCGAGCCCTACTCTTAGGTCCAGGCGGGAATGGTGAACATAGGAGCTCAGCGTCACGACGTCGCTCTGTTCTAGTCACACTAATATAAGCATTTGCTGTCTTCGTCAAGCGATTCGGCCAATCGCGGAAGTCGTGTAGCACGGAGTAGGGATATCACTTGATCCCTACAAGTTTCTCGCTGGCGTCTTCTGATGGACGATCAGTACACGCATTTTCTGTAAGTGAACAGTTTTTTCTATGTTTACAGTACGTTCACTGCCACCGTGAATCTACAATAAGAATAAACTAAAAAATATAATGTTCAACGGAGGACAAGGAGGTTATATTTTTCCATTGTGCCGAGTTCTTCTCTTTGGACCCGTCGTGGGAAGATGAAGATTCGGACTGGGGCCATTTTTACCTCGTACGGTAAATTCGCGTGGCCGGAGAAGGGAAACGGATAGTCCGAGATTATCCACGTACGAAAGTAAGCGCCCCCGTGGTTAAGTATAGCTCGTGACTTTCGGTGCCGGTCGCGGTCATTACGATTTGCATAAAGGGCGTCGGAGATACAAGGACAGCCGAGGGAAAGGGAGTCGCGTACGTGTCGCAAGGGCCGCGTTCGAGAATGGCGAAGGGCTTTTCGCACGTGCGTGCTCTCTCATTACGGCGGAATCGCGACGCGAGGAACGCGTTGCAGAAAAACGTGAGCGGCACGCAAATCGCAGGCTTCGCGTGCGCTTCCATCCTTCGACCAGACTTGTTTCTTCTTCTTCTTCTTCTTCTTCTTGCGTGCTTCATCGCATCGGATACGCGCGCTTCGGTGTTTCTTAATTCCGTGACCAAACCCGGATCATAACGTTAATTAATTTCCCCAGCTGCCTCATGCTTTTCTGGGTACACCCGGTCGTTACGAATATTACTTTGTGAACACATTTTGCCTGGTCAGAAATGCTGAACAGGAGATACAGTCACGAACGAAAATATTGGTACGGTAAATAATTATAATTATTCCTCACATTTCCTCACTACAAGGTGACAATATAAAATTAGAAAGAAGTGCCTGAAGTTCCTTATTAAACATTGTATTTGCTTTAAAACTTGTATAAAAATTACTTTCTCACTACATATATGTAGTAAACTGGTATGACCAATTTTTCGATGGTATCTTAGTCTTACTACCAAGTTGATAAATGTATGAATGTACTGTCAGAAACAATAATAAGGAGTCTAAATTTTATTAATCAGATTAGAAACTGTAGCTTCATCAGGAAGTGCGTCTTCATCAAACACTATAAATTAAATTATGAATGAGTTTTTTTACTAGGTTCACGAATTAACACGTCGAGCGCGGTGCCGGTCTCTGGGGACCGGCAGTGAACTTTCCGTTTGGCCGGCGTCCGTCCTTGGGGACTAACACTGAATTTTTCGTTTGGGCAGCGTCGGTTCTTAAAAATTGTCTCCTTTTAAAATTAGCATATCACCAAAATTGAGTGATGAAGAAGAACGGACAGCAGATTCGTAATCACTAGACTGCGGATCTTTATGCAAAAATAAAAATGTTCGCATTGATTGCAGGGTACAGGAGTTAATAAAAATTGTATTCTTCTTTTAATTATCCTATTAAACTGAAACACAAATACATTGATGTCCATGATTATTTTTAACATGTTACTTTTGCCATAAATGCATAAAATCCGCAGTCTAGTAATCACACATATCATAAGTTTCTTTAATTTGCTCTTTAAAAGGTGCTTTAATTCGCCGAATAAAGGTCTGACCGGCTTTAAAAAATAGAAATGTATGAAAATGTATTCGTAGGGTCCGGCTCCCTGTCACAGACTTATGAAAAGCCGTCTCTTCTGTGCGTCGATCCAGTTAGCCGAGGATTACCGCGAAGTCAGAGATTAATAAGTGACGTACGCCTTATCTGGCTAGCCAGCTGACCGGCAGGATCGTCATGAAATTGGATTTAAGCGGAGTTTTAAATCGAGTGACACGTAATCCAAGTTGAGTAACCGGCGATGCACGGCCCCGTGAAACTCGAGCCGCGTACAGCAGCTGGAAATTGAATTATGCAACGCGCTGACATTCCTATCGTGTGTTGTCCATAGATGCGTGAAGAATGGAACGACAACCCCGATACGTATCGATCGTATTATAAGCGTTGAGATTCGAGCGGGCAAAGAAACTCGCGTTACAAGTGTACTCATTATACTGGCAACGACGCGGGCTGAATAAATGCGGACCCCGGAGATACGGTTCAAGAAGATAGCTTCATCTGGCCATGCTGACGGACGAACCAACCGTGTTCTCCACGGAAACACTATAATTCATCAGACGCTCCACGCGAAACCGTTTACAACCATAATTCCACCACTTCGAAATATTTTCTCATATTTATAGCTGGATAGATTAAACGATATCTCGTGATCTGTCAAAGCCTGCGATGAAAATTACAATTTTTTATATGTCAAGCCGAAATAAAAAATGCAGTTTTAATTGTCGGAGTGAACGGCGATTAAAATATGCGAGGTGGAAATTCATGAAAACGGAGGTGCAAATTATAATGCGCCGGCTAACAATTAACTGTATCGAATGTCCCGTTTTTCGACACGCAATCGCACGAACGAACGGGGGCAACTTCTCCCGTCGATAACTCATAGTTAATGATCCAGTCCGGCACAATCTCTCACCTGAACGCTATTACAAACGTCAGCCTCTATATTGCTCTATTAACGCACGCTGTAATTCATGGCGATTATGGCCGATACCCAAATAACCAATAAACGTCTGAATTTCCAGCGCCGGCCGCGTTTCCCACCACCAATCTGCAAACTTTCGCACAGCTTCCACGGTCTCGGAGGTAAAATTCGTTCCCCCCCCCCCAAGATTCTGCTGTTTTCATTCGCGGAAATCGATTCGCCGGGAACCGGATGCGCAACAAAGTCGACGAAATAGTAGAACCGTGATCTTTTTCGAGGTGTCGCGCGACGCAATGGCGAGTCGACACGTCGGGAGCCCGTTAAATAAAAGCGCGGCAACTTCCGGAAACAGAGCGGCGATAATGGACGGAACACGAAATGCCAGCAATCGAGATGAATCGACGCCATCCGGACGATGTTTCCCGTTTGTTATAGCCATGGAATTCAGCGTCGACATGTTAATGCAATTCGGGCCGCGCGGCGCGGCAGGCAGGCAGGCTCGAGAGCTACGATCGTTTTGTAAACGGCCGAAGTGTCCTCTTCAGCGCCCCCCTCTTCGAAACCTCGGCTCCGGTTCCCCTCCGGGTGGAAATCATCAACCAGATTGCTTCATAGGAAACGTAGAATACTTCTCTCTCTCACTCTCTCGCTCTCTATCTCTCTCTCTCTCTCTCTCTCTGAAAAGCCTGCTGGATTACCAAGGTCGGCGATTTACCAGTCTGCGGAAGGAATAAATTCTCTTCACCCCGCGGGCCCCTGGCTCTCAGTGCGCCCGTCCTTTTTCTTCGTCTCGAGGATCTCGAGTGGGATGATTATCATCGTGAAAATCTCAGATAGAAGCCGAGGTCCTGGGTTCTCATCGACAGATTCTATCTATATTCGCGATAGCCTGGGCCTCTACGACCGAGGCGCGTCTTTTTCTATCCTCTTCCTTTATGTCTACCCCCGCGAATCCCCGCGTGTTCCGGTTTCTTTTCCCTTTCTTTCCTTCTCCTTCCCAGGGCCACCCGGAGCCTACCCGGGCCGTTTTCTTCATCGGCGTGCTCGTTTTCTACGCGCGGAGGATGCGGCGCGGGTGAGAGACAGAGAGAGAGAGAGAGAGAGAGAGAGCTCGATTCTCCGTGAAAACCGGTAGAACCCGTTCAAAAGGACACCGGAGTGTGGCGAACCGGGAGGCCGGAACGGTTTCTAGAGAGCCCTGAAGAAGGAAGTGGAAGTGCAACCGGATAGAGGCCGCAAAGCTTCGCAGAGCTCCGTAGAAACAGAGGGAAACGTGAGATGCGCCGCGCCGCGACGGTCGCGAGGAGAAGACACGCCGCACCGGTGGAAACAGGATGGTACTCACCCGGGGAAAAGAGAAATCCGAAGAACCCGGGGCCGAGGCCAGGAGAAGAGAAGTTTATATTATGCAAAGCATGTGTTCGTTCCTGGATTTATGGCGGCCGTTCTCGCTACCGGCGAGCAGAGCGTTTCGTCCTCGCGAGCAGTACACGCGGCAGGCTATTCCCCGGCCGTTTTTGCCACGTTGTAGTTGTTCGGGAGCCCGCGTCGAAAAACTAGGATAATCCAGAAGTCCCGCGGCAAAGTGCATCCCGCCGTCTCTTTCCGTTCCGACGGTCTCCTCACTCTCGCACCGCGAGAGCTCGCCGAGAGGCCGGGGCAAGATTAATTGGAATGCTAATGCGGCCGATGCATATGGATGCGTGGGATTATCTTTCGCTTTCGACCGGGAGCCGCTGCCGATTCCCGAATCCAGAGTTCAGGAAGTTAGAGACGCGGCCCCGAAATTTCCATGGACGCTAACCCCGTGTGAACGTCGTGCGACGTCGACGACGGCGACGTCGTGGTCGTCGTCGTCGCCGCCGTGATGCCGAGCGTTCACGCGTCGCACAGTAACTCGTAACCGAATGAATGAATTTCGATGAACCTGCGATTCCGACGCGGCTCGCGAGAACTTCTTCCATCGTGTGCTGGAACAAAGAACATTGAAATTCAACAGCCCAACGGAATACTCCGGGAACGGCCCGGTTCAGACCGAATCGTTCTAGTTGGCGTGTACGAGCTGCACTGCGAAAACTGCACCGGTGCAGCCGTGTTACAGCACAGCTTTTCGAGCAGCCTTCCAGCTCAGTTGATAGCGATGCTCGTTTTCTGTTTAACACTGAACCTACTGAGCCTTAGAAGTAAATGTGGTACATGTTCCCATAAAACAATTACAAGATTGATTTTATTTAAACTTTGAACGTCCTATTGTAGGACGTTCTCTGCTATGGATATCTATACGATCATTTCTTAAGATATCATTTTTATTATTTCAATAATTGTAAAATAAGAAATTTGGAGCCAGTCTTTTTGACCGGTGGTGGTAGGTTTAGTGTTAATACTTGGAGAGCAGAAATGTATTCAAAAATAAATTCGTGAATGTTTCGAGGCATCGCCAATTGTACACTTGTAAAAATGTGTCTGTTGTTCGAAGGTCTAAAGTCTGAAGACTTCCAAACTGTGAAGAAAAATTCAAGGATATTCAGATTAGTGAGTTACATTGTAATGTACATGTGAACATCTATCCAACTAAAGAAACATTAGAAAATCTGCAGTATTCGCAAATAATAGTATCACAAATCTACACGCAGCAGGTGTGAATAACAACGTGCCATACTGCAATAATAGGTAAAATGCAATACACAGGAGCTCCAGCACAGCACTGATTTGTCACAGACCATAACCTATGGAAACAAATTCACGCATTTCGGAGTGAAAACCATTTGGCACCCGAAAGGATAATTTTCCAGCTCGGCAGATTGATATAATGCGCATCATTTCTAATTTCACATCCCAGTCACGATCATCCCATCATTAACACGAAAAAGGAACGCTGATCCGCGCATTTGCGTGTACATTCGCTTGATCACCTAATGAAAAAGCGTCGGGCGACGCGGCCGCGACGAGTGAATTGTAAATGATTTTCGCGAATTACCAGAACCGGTTAATAGGCAAATTAATGTCACGGATTGATCGGTGTGCGCGCGTGATCGCCGGCAGATGTAAATCTATTTGAACGATGGTAGTAGAGGGAGTCAATTTCGTGATTATAAATGTAGTCGCCGGGAACTTGTAGCAAATGCGGGGGTTTGTATGAGCGTTATACGAGGGCCACGGGTTGGCAAGCTCGAAACAGACGATTTGATTATATCGAACGACGATCGTCGCGTAATCTGTTTTTCCCAGTTAAATGTCTCATTAATCGTTTCAGAATGAGTCGTCAAATATTTTCAATCGAATTCGACGGTGCTCGTTCGGCGAACGATGCACGCTGAATTACAATCGACCTCCGATCAACGCGCGATAGTACGATGACTAGGTATCCGAGCGAATTATTGTTAGTTACTCCTTATTTGGAAGAATCAGGAATCGTTAAACGTGTTTACGCTTTGGGAATCCCGGGTGGCTAAAATCAGGTTATTTATCCAATTGTAAACGTTAGTTATAATACAAGAATGATTGGTTTAACAATTAGACTAATCCAAAATGGATGTAATCACAATTATAAACCAGAATACCAGTTATGGGACACGTGAGAACACTGTTAAATAATTTATTTAAATAATTCATATTTAATTAATTAGAAAACTCTTTTACATAATTTTTTATCTTGAATGTGTAATTACGCATTGAAAAATCTGTAGTTCCAGTGTTAGCTGTTCCTGGATTTCAGGAGAGTAAAATGAAGTGACTAGTATCGAATAATACCGTACTTACGGCACGCTCGTTAAAAAATTAAAAACGTCGCAGCGTGGTCGGTCACGATCGATGCCCCGGACCCACTAAATGATTCAATGTACCATTAACATTTTCGCCCAAAGCGTAATAGGATCGGAGGGGGTTTTCACGAACGTGCAAATTTCGAGGGAAAAAAGCGTGGATAACAGTGGGCCGAGCCAGCGGAGCGATATTTTTAATGGGAATGATAAAAAACGGCAGCAGCGGGATTTAATCGCGACGGTGAATGTCGAATTAAGAGATCCTTACTTTCTGTTTTTACGCTCTGGAAAAACATTTCGACTCTGCCGGGTGCCGTTTTCGCCCAGGGTGGGCGGCGAGCTGACAAAAAGAACGAAAAGAGAGAGGGGAGAGAGCGGGAAAGAGAGAGAGAAAAAATGAAACTGGCAGCCGGCGTCCTCGGAGAAACGGGATCCCGGGCGAAAGTAAAGAGAAAGAAAAGCGGGAAAAGAAGGGAACGGGGAAATAGGCGGAAGAAAGAGGCTCGGGGGATGGAAAGGGAGGGAAAGAACGACAGGTATTGTCTCCCGCAGACCGTAATTAGGCTGAATGGCGCTTTTCATGGAGGAGCCCTTTTTGAAATTAATACAGGCCGACGCTGCGGCGAAATATTACAGAGCGATAATTAACGCGTTATCGCGTCAAAACCGGCCGTAGAGCCACGGTGAAAATTTAACCGTGCGATTAACGAATTTCACCGGGGGCCACACCGGCGCGGCGAGAGGTAGGTATATGCACAGCTGAATATGGCTCGCGAAATGCAGCTGGTTTTCGCTCGTCGAGCATTCGACGAACGGATTCCGGCATGATCGTGCGCCTGCCAACGACAACAACGAGTAAACTGTTACCACGGAGCTAATTAATTGCGAACACTCAATTGGAAGACATCACATCCCCCCGGAAACAATCGCCGAATCGCCACGTCTGGAATCTTCTATTTATCTCCGGTACTGTCGCGGTTTCCAACCCTTATAAACGTATGTGAGTATTCATCTCTACAAATTTCCTTCTAAATGCAATACATCTTTCTACTATACTTTCTATGTCTGTAACAATTTTTACATTCAAGTTTATGTAGACGTTTCGGTTCTCTCTTCTAGGGTTAAAGTATAAAATATTTGTTTTAAGAGCAGGAGTGCATAATTCTTGTATAATATTTATTTGATAAGGTGTGATATACACCCATGTTTACAATTAAATGGTCTAATAATTGAAGATTTAAGTACAAGATTTCCTGTACAAGATTTAAAGTGTAAGGTCTAGTGTTAAGGTCTCCATTAAATCATTTTGCCCGAACAAATACACGTGTATAATAAATATGCACGTCCGGTAAGATAAAACGAGAACAAGAATAAGAACAAATGAAGTGACATCAACGACTTAGAACGATCACAATAAACTTCAATCGACAGACTATCTATAGTGTAACAGAATAAAAGAGCGCACAAAGTGCACACAAGGTAGCACAGAACGGGCGCACAAAGACTCCGGCCATTAATTTCAGCAAGATCCTGGAACGCACCGTTGTCGAAAGATAAAATCGTCGATATAACGTTTGAATAAACAACTAGCCGCGAGGAATAAATCTGATAGAATGCTATACATCGGCGGACAAAGCGAGGAACCGCTTAAAAGCGGCTCGGTCTTCGTGAAAGCTCATCCCTTTAGGGGACGGTATCCCGGATTCCGGGCCGCGAAGACGAAGACCATGAAGACTCCGACGATGACAACATTGCCCTTGCCCGGATATCTTACCGTGGAAAAACAGAACAATTTGTAGCCCGGGAAGCGGCGGCGGCGTCGGAAGCGCGGGCCGCTCGTTCGGGCCATAAATCGGCTTGCTCATCTTTAAAATATGGGGATGGAAATATTTGGACTGTGTACGTCGAATTGAGCAAGAAGCCTCGGTGCCATCGGGGGAGTGGGGTTGGGGGCAAAGGGGTCGCAGGGTTTGGGTTTGGGGTTGCACGAAGTTACAGAAGGTCGTAGTAAAGATGCCATCTCCCTGCCGCGGTGGTGAGTTTATTTGCAACGTACACGGAGGCGAGCCACTGTGCAACCCCCAACCCTCCTGAATCCAATCCCCCGCTTTTCCCACACCCCTCTGGTCACCGACGCCGTTTTCAGCCCCGTTCTGACGTCCGCCGCTCTGGCCCTCGTAAATTGCACGGCAAATAATTGATAGGCGAAGGCGATGTTTCTATTCTGTTGGCAGCACTTGTAAAGGAGCCGCGATTTATTCCGCCTCACCGCCTCGCTGTCTGCCCCCGGGGGTATAAATGGCCGTGTTGGCGGTCGCGGGAGGACGGCCGGCGAAACGAAGACAAGAAAAAACAGGGAAAAAGAGCTGTTCATTCGCCGGCCAACGGGGAACAGACGGAAACAAGGATGAAAGGCTGACCGATCCCGCGCGGTGCAAAAAAATATTCATTTTCATGTCGCCAACTCCGGGAACCGCTGTTGTTTGCTTCCTCTCGCATCATGCCGACCGGAACAGAATTTTTCGCGTCTAATCAGCCTCGGTTCCTCGACGAACCTCCATTAACCGAACCGCGAAACGTCTATCCGACGGAAGATTCACATAGACTATAAAAAACATATTGTTGTAATCGAGTAACATCTTCAGTCCAGAAATAACATTTACAAATAGTTTAGATCCGTTTAGGTACCACTTCATTCATTTTTTAGCTGTGTTCTGGGCGGAACTTTGTCCATTAGTTTTTTTGCTTTACTAAATTATAGAATTAAAATTAATTAGCAGAAGCTGAGTAGCTACATGATATCTTCAAAATGAAGCTGGTCTTTACTATCCAAGTGTTACCATAATTTTCAGTGTATGAAGGTTCGGCGAATTCGCATGACTCAGTATTCACAACAAGTAGAATTGGTTGGTGTCGCGATCAGACGCGTCAAATCCTATACAAGAGCACACGTATGCTACCAAACTTTATAAACTTTTTTGATCTCGCCATAAGTTTTCATTCCGGAAGAAAAAATTCGGAAAATTAATATAGCTTCGACCTCAAAGGGCGAAGCTGTAAGGTTGAGGGAGGGATGAAGGTTAATTACGCAATTTCTTTAATTTTACCACATGAATAGTAGTATGACCGAGGAAAGTATTCATTTTCGAATCGCCGACCCGACGAAGCACGCTTGTTTGCTTCCCCCGGCATTATGCCCACCGGCAAACAGTATTTCCTGGTCTAATCATCGGTTTTCCAATGGTCTTTCCCTAACCACGGAGACGTCCACCAGAGGGAAGATTTATATTCGGAGTTACGCCACTATTCGCGGTAATACGGCCGCTCCATAAAACACTTTAATATTTCATTCAAGGACGTCCGGGCCACCCGGAGACATTTAAAAAGGGCGGTCGATGCGACCGGGCTCCCTTTCAATCGACGCCCCGGCTCTCTCTTCAATATCGGTTACCTACGGTCTCCCATCGACTATAGCGTTCTTTAATCAAAAAGGACTTGACGTTAAGGGAGCCCGGAAGGTTACCCTCTTTTGTGGCGAAGGGAGCAGACGAATAAGACGCGGAAATGTTACCTTTTCCGGATTCTTATTGCTGCGGCTTTAGTGTTCTCGGATTTCCGGAACTGTACCTTATCCTGTCTTTGATCAATAAATCTTTCAAATTAGAGAGTGAACGTACTAAGATGACTATAAAATTGTTTCGTTTAAGGCGCACAATACGAATTCGAAGTAATTCTTTAAGAACTCTGTAGGTTTATATTCGTACTACTTAATATCATCAAAATCGTACGATGTGGAAAATTTTTACGGACAACATAATACATATGCGTTTATCGACTAGCACTAAAAGAGACAAATTAATGGATGATTTTGTATCTAGACAACAAGCACGAAGAAAATTGTTAAATATTAACAGCTATAATATTGGATAACATAAATTGTCCATTTATCTGCTTTGAAATCAATTTGATTTCAATCATTCCGATCATATTACGATCATAATAGAGAAATAACAATTAGAAAAATAATATTAACATCTGCTATGCATAATATTGAAATACTGCATCTTCAATATAGTTCATACAATAGTTATCAACTAATGTACCCATGTCCTAAACAAAAACGTCTCTCTTTCTACTTTATTGTTCCAAAAACCTTTAAAACACATTTAAAGTTAAAAAATTCGTATTACCATTGCATCGTCAGACAAACGGACCCGAGACGACCGAACATAATCTACCTCCATTCGATCGTAATCAGAAGTCATTGCCAGCAAGTCCCTAATCTCTGCTCGCGATAAACACGCGGGCTCGGCGGGCGCGACAATAAACGTGGCGGGCGCTTTTGTCTGAATTTTAAGAATCATCGCTAACTGTAATTTCGCGAAACTCCTCCTTATCTGGAAAGCGGTCGCGGCGCGAGGAGAAAAGGGCTCCGTTACCGCCGTCGCTCGGGAAGATTCCAAAGACACAAAGGGGCGATTTAACGAGCGCATTTTTCCCGTTCCCCGTCAGAATTTTCATAACGGAAGAAACGAGGCATTAAAATTCTTTCGCGCCTCTCTCGTGTTTTTCCTCCCCGCGCGTCCTCCTTCTCCGGAGTCTCTCTCTCTCTCTCTCTCTCTCTCTCTCTCTCTCTCTCTCTCTCTCTCTCTTCTTTCCACCCCGGTACCACCAACATCATCCCCCGAAACTCTTCCCCCGCACTCGAACCGACCGTTTCTCGCGAGAATTCTTACAAACGATTCACACGGCCACTATATCGTACAATGCAGTCGAGATTGCAGAGAACTTCCGGCTTCTATATTCGGCCGCCAATTCAGCCGCGATTCTTCAGCTATTCCCACACCCCCGCCGGTGGGAAGAGGAACGGGAGGCGAAAAAACGAGAAAAACATGCAGCAGCGGTAGCGAGGGGTGGAGGGAGAACGAGGTGAGATCGAACGATTCGACGATATTCCATGGAAAATCTGGAACGAGTACCGCTCGCGGCGAGGCGAGAAGCGAGAGGGGCAGCGCGAGAACGCGTTTGTAAATAACGATAATGGGCATATTCGCAATTAGCAACGGTGCTACGAGCAACGGCCACGGCGAAAAAGGAGCCAACAGAGATGCCGTTTGGTAAGTTCTCCCCGATGTTGCACCGATGCACTCGCGGTCATTGTGTGTGCGCGCGCCCGCCCGCGTGTGCAACGGAGCTATGCACCGTTTGCCAGCGTGCCAAAAGAGGAACGCCTGGGACACGGCCGCCGCCGGGGCGAGGAACGGGAAGGCGAGGCCAGAGTAGTGTGAAACAAAAGAGAGGAAAAAGGGATGCAGCGTTGTAAATGAACCGAGAGATACGGGGAGGAATGGACGGACGAATCTGTGGTAGGGGATGGCGAGTGCCGGAAACGACGTATAAGAGTGTTCCATCTTTGGAGAGAATGTTTGGTGAAGGGAACTCGACGTCGTGTCGTCGCGTCGTCGCGTCGTCGCGATGGTGGCATTCGCGTGGCGGGCGAACTGCTTTCGTTTTCGCAAAGTGGAAACGCTGGAGCGAGCGGATTTAGAGTCCGTCGACTGTCTTTGGTACGAACTTCCGGAAGAAAGTTTAGAGGGTGCTGATCATTCTGAAGATAGAGGACGATCGTAGAGGCGTGGATCTGGAATGTGTGTTCTTTTTATGCCGGGGAGCCAAAGAATTTGGCGCGTTTCTTGGTTGTAGCACTTCGTGTGTTGAAGAAAGTGAATGTTTCTGTGGCCAGTACATTTGTTGATGCATCAATGGAAGTAACACGTTGATGCTACTTCTTAACAACAGGCAATTCGCCAACTGTTTCTGTATGCCACTCTTAAATGGTCAACTATTACTGCGGATCTTTATAAAAAACAAATCGTCTATCTTCCTTTAATAATTCAAATTAATTGAAACTAATCCATTGATGTTCTTAAATTCTTTTAATCTGTCGACTGTCTCAAATTATGCTCATCTCCACCATAAATTCATAAAATCCACAGTTCTCTGAAAGTATAGCTAATAAAAGACTCAAGCATGAACTGAGAAATGTAACCTAAGAAATAACTCGGAACTGCTTCCATCATTATTACATTTTTGTATGATTAAACTATGAAGTACTTTTCGAACCGGAGCTTCAGAGATTCGCTCTTGCCTCCATTTTCGAAAATCGAGAACGAAGTTGCGTTAACCGACTCATTCTCCTTGGAGTTTGCAGTAGCAAAACCATTTCCCGAATTAATAATAAATCAATGGACCAGCGTTCGCAAAGGACTCCTCTCTTGGGCGCGTAAACAAAACTGCATCTCGCTGAATAATTTGACAGCGAAGCGAGCGACTCGCAGCATCGCGTAACTCAAGATACTCGAAAAATGGTAAATAGCAGTGGATAGCTCGGCGGTGAACGGAAATTGAAATCGTAAACAGAGTAGAACTGGGGCGGCCGGTCCGCAGATTCAAGAGCGGAAGGGTCCAAGATAAACTGCGATAAGTGGAACGGGCGGTTCGAGATGCGAAAGAAAGTGGAACGGAGCGGGGGAAACAATCGCGAATGAAATACGAAACAGGGTAAAATGGGGCGCAACGAGGGGTTGGGGGGAGGAGGAAAGGTGCGGCAGCAACTAGCTGGAAGGTGAGCGTTCGGGACAATACCCTCGTCCGGCTGACGAATATTACGCGCACGGGAACATGCACGCGGCATGCTCGCCGGGTTTATTTGCGTTATATCTGCAAATACGTGCGGCAATGCGTGTCCGTCGAATGCTAATGCACTGCGGCGGGGGAAAGCAGCCGCTCTGACGTCCACTCGACTATACGTGTACAACCGTCGAGGGTGCACGTGCGGGCGCGCGTCATAATTGCACGCACACGGACGCGAGCATGCACCTCCGCACCGGACCTGTATGCCGCGGCGATCTCTGCTCGCTGTTTCTTTTTGCGAATCGCGGCACCAGTAACATCTCCCCGGAAATGCGTCAAGAACCCAGAGGAAACTCGTGGCCGGGGATCTTGGACTCTGTTTCCCGATCAGTCTGTTTCAGGCGGAGATTTACACTTCTTCACTTTAGATTCCCGAATGTGAACGAGCTACATCGGAGATGTCAAATGACAGGTCAAATTCTAGACAGATTTTGACCTGTCACTACCATTTCAATGTTCATTATGCATGAATTATCCGAAGTGTACATCCACAGCGAAACGTCTGAACTCGGTTGGCTATACTCGAGGAAGTTGTGAGGTTGTTAACACGTTCGGCAGTTTCGGAAAAATGAACAGTTTCTGACAGAATTTCACTAACCCGTCCTCCCCACATGAAAGATTAGTTATCGTCACAGTGAAGCTATGTATTAATGTGCTTTTAAATAGTTACACAATTATATTTAATCTCGTAACTAAAGCGTACCTCATCGTGTGTACCGGACCGAATGAAGCCAAGAATGAAAGGCTGCGTGTTATATCGTGGTCTGAACTGCACCTAGCATTCCGCGAAGATCGGTGCCCAACAAGTAGCTAACAATGTGGCCGGCAAATGGAGCGAATATCGTCGCTGCCATTTCAGAAAAGATCAAGCTCCGGCCAGGATATTATGCCATGTCTGTTGGGACTGGAGGCAAAATAAAATCGTTTGAAATTAATCTCTTTTTAAATAGACGTTTCGTAGAACGACAAAATGGGACAATGGCAAAGCCTTTCAGATCGTAATGGCCACTGTGAAAAGAGCTCGTTCGCCGTCAGTCGAGTGGTATGATTAAAAAGGACACGATTACCAACAGGTAAGTATTGCGTCTACGGTGTAGCGTCAGATGCAAAATGCATTTTCCTCGTGTTTTCGTTGAAAGCTTCCACGGGAGCCGGCGTACCCGGTGACATTAATTGCGCCTGCAGCAAAGATCGCTGTAATCTTTGAAGCTGATGGCATGGGGATATATACGTATACACCCGCGGAAGATAATTAATTCGAAAAATGGTCGTTGCACTCCGTGGGTAGCGTTCGCTTCGAGGAAAACTTGGCAATTTCAGTTTCGAAGCCGGACACGGCATTAATAAGACAGGGGAGAAGGAACGGGAATCATAAAACAGCGAATTCCACGGTGGCAGTGTGCGTGATGCGTCGCGTCGCGTCGCGGGGAAGAAAGGAGGCCAAAAGTCACATTCGCAATATTTTTTCGCGGGACGTGCTTAAAGTTTCAAGAACCATACGTTCCCTCCGCGCACGTAATCCGCCGATCGATTTTTCACCGACTCGACCTACTCTCTCTCTCTCTCTCTCCCTCTCTCCCTCTCTCTCTCTCTCTCTCTCTCTCTCTCTCTCTCTCTCTTCACCCCTTTCAATATCCAGGAAGAGTCACGAAACGCATCAATCTCAACCTCATAAGACACGATGGATTTTAACTTTCCCGCCGACCGCTCGACGATGAGCGCCGACACTGGAAGCACACGCTCGTTTCGACGACGAACAGAAAAATCGACAGCGACGCAGAAACTAGCAGCAACGATTTATTACGCAAAAGTTGCTCCGGAATTTTCGATTCGAACGCGAACACTGGAAAGACAATCTTGTCGAACAGTCTGCCGGTAGAAGCTTCAAGTGGCGAATGAGATACAAAAAGTCAGACGATTAATGTATTTGAAACGGGAACACAAAAGTGATCCACATAAATGTGTGACGATGTTGAACTATCTAGGTAATTAACCATTTCATTAAAATGATCAAGAAAGATCCAAGCATTTGAGCTTATTTTATTCGAAAAGGTTCAATTCATAAATGCAATACATAATATTTTAATTTTGTTTATACTCTTTCATTACAAGGATAAACATTTCTGCTAGTAAATCAAAGGGATGTCTCTGGACGGTTAGTACAGGAGAGCATGATCATGGCTAACCAAATCTACTTCTCTGTGTCCGTTTGTGCCACTCGTCCTTAGACATCCTGTACATTCACGTTTCAATGCTTAATAATAATAACATAGTTAAAAGATAGCTCAGTTCTCTAGGTTTAATATGATTTCGATGGAAGACACGTTGCCAATGAATCCAACGCGACCTAGCCCACCGCACAATGTTGCGAAACTGAAGAGAAACGTCATAACAAGGTGAAAATTGTACAACATCAACGACAAGATGAAAGAGCGCATCAAATTAGGAAAATTAACGACGGCAGCTTTTTTGCTTCGCGAAAGACGACAAGCGGAAGTGGGTGGCGCTAAAAGGAGAACGGAAACAGCGCTCGGGGGTGAGGACTTAGGGGTAGTTCCGGGGTGGCGAGGGAGCAAGGGCCAGCTGGATTTATGTACACGGTCGCGCGGTCACCTCGAGAACACGAGTCCAGTAAATAAACGTCAGATAACGGGGGTGAGCCGCAAGGGGCCGAGGGGGTGGGTTTTGCGGGGGGGTGGTCAGAGGAAAGCGACGTGCAGGAGCAAAACGAACCGGGGAAAGAAAGATAGACAAGAGAGCGTAGCCAGTTCTCCAGGAAAGACTTGTCCGGCCCGTAATCGAACGGAAGAGACCTGCACGCTGGTGGTTTTAAATTAAGCCACGGTACGTTCGTTAGCCGGCTCGACACCATTGTCGCCCGCCACCGTACGGAACCATAAATTCGTTCGGAAACGAATGGCCCAGGGTTCCGCGATACCGCGATTGTGCGCCTGCGGACGTTTCCACGGCTGTTTTTCGCGCATTCGCATTCGCACCCCCTCCCCTCTCCGTTACCCTCGGCGAAATTAATCGAGCCCCGCGCGAACAGTGAGCCCACAGAAAGCCCGGTGACATTTCTCGGGACGAGGGTAGCAATGAAAAGCAAACTGGGACGCGAATGCTGGATCTCCGCTGTTAACTTTGTTTGCCGACCCTTAATGAACCCGCGCCGAGCACGGCGACACCGCGACAGGCCGCGTTCAAACACGATTGGCCAATGAACGCTATTGTCTCCATTTTTATGGTGCGACGCCTCTGCTAGCCCAATACCCCTAAGAGAGAATGGACCATCGAACTTTTGCTCCGATTTTCATCTTATTAAGCTGCGAACATCGTGTTTTGTGAGCGATAATTTAGGATAGAAATTGTTACGTAGTATACCCTAGGTGTTGATTTTGATTACGTTTTTGTTCAGATACTTTCCTGTGACGTGCTATATATTAATGTGGATATACAATACAACGTGGAATTTTCTATTTATCAATATTTGAGTCATTGTATGATTAATATGTGAGTCACAAATAATATGGACATGGATATGTTGATCCATCATGTATCATGAGGAAGAAGAATACTTGTAACATTATTAATGGTAATTGATTTGAAACGAACTACCGTATTTGTTTATTCTGATTACTTGTTGTTACAACACTATCATGTATGTTGGGGGAACAGAAATACGTGTAGTATTATTCTGAATGATATTCATTCACTAAGAATTGTACTTTGTGTGTTTAGTTTAGCTATGTATCTTGCAGAAGAAAAATATTTACAGTAACATTAATGATAGAGATTGATAATGAATAGTAAACTATCTCGCGCGCTGTTCTCAATTCGACTATCCTCCCCTAACTTTCACACACGGTTGAAACAGGGGCACGAACCAAGATACATATTGCAGATATACGTGCAGTATTATGATACACTATAACACATTCTGAAACCATTTTACAGGCCGCTTAAAGGATCAATCAGAGAGGCCATCTTCTTGAACCAGCGATTTTTGGCATACTTACAACCGATTGGTTGAAAGAAGAAATAGAAAGGCTGAATCTTTTTGCACACGTTCATCAGTAGGCAGTATCTGAACAAAAGTGTAGCCCGCCGAAACAAGGAAGCCCGTTCGCCACAGGGAAGCTTAAACTCTTCGTCACGGCCATTGTATACTTGTCTCCTGAGGTAATTAATATAGAATAAACAGAAACTCGGCACACGATACATAATTCTACGGGTTCGCGAAACGAACTAATTCAAACGCCGTTGAATCCCAGCACCGCGTACAAAGACGCGCGCGCGGGGTATTACGCGAGCAGGTCGGAGGTATTTTGCCGTATGTAAACAGGCGTTACGTTCGGCTGTGACACGGAGCGACGGCGAAGCCCGCCGGTGGAAAACGAAACAGGAAATCACGATGGGACGCGCAACGACGCGTAACCATCCGACGTACGAATCAAGCTGAATGGTAGCCCCCGGACCTAATGGCCGGAATTAAAAAGGGAGCGAGGCCTCACGGAACGCTGCGATTATGTCTCTGACAACTGAAAAACCATTCTCGGTTCTTCTGACGGAGAAACTCACTATTTTATTCATACATCTTAGAATATACTTTACTTCTTAATATGACACCGTACATATCTTTCTTTCTCTAGGAACACGGAGGATGAACTGAGTGTAACAAGCGTACGACAATGGTGAAATATTCTAATTATTTTATATTCACTTAGTTCTAGAGAAAAAATGATTCTCAAAATTGGGGGTTGAAATATAATATTATAACTACTCTGCCAGTCTGCATATTATACTAACAAGAGAACCAACTCGGTCTCAAGTACAAATACAGTAGATTTGAGTAGAAATTGCACGAGCCATGCTCCCGTAGAAAATATTTCGAAGTAACTGCTTTTTTCAGTGATCATTTACGTCGAAGAGGTGAGAACAGTTCTGAAAGTTAGGGGCTGAAACTAGATTTTTCTATGTCTTCTGGACCGGAAGGACCAATACAACAATTTTTATTTTCAATCCTGTAGTTTTCAATGAAAAAACTTCAGCAATAGTATGAACAATAAGGGCGAATTTATATCAATCAATGATAGCATTGCATGAGGAATTCTTTTTGAAATCTCAGTTTACATGAAACTGTGGGGGTTCGTACAAAGAATCCGGCGAAGTAAAAATTTCAGAAATAGCCTATACAGCAGGGGCGTATCCTGGTAGCCCGGGGGTCCGAAGCGTGACACGGAACAGGATTGCATGGGGGTGGCGGGGCTCGAAACGGGAAATAAGGGGAAAGGTAAGCCTGGGCGGAGTGTCGGTAACGAGCCTCGAAAATACGAGGGGCTAATTCGTTGGACGCGTTCGCGTGGTGCGTCCAGGATATACGGGGTCCGAGAATGTGCAGGTCCACGTCCACGGTGAACAGTGGGCGCTTTGCTGGAGATGTCGAGCTGTTTCCGGGCACGCGGACGTGGGGAATAAAAATGCACGAAGGGAAATCGTCGGGGCGCGAAACGAAGGAAGCAGCACGGGACACGGATGAAAAGTCGATAAAGGGGGATGAAGGTGGCAGAGAGAGAGAGAGAGAGAAAGAGAGAGCGTTCGACACAATCGGGTATTTCGACGTGTCGGTGCGCGCGCTCGAGCTTTTATCACCGTCGGGCTAACGCAGCCGGCAGTTTTAACTAAGCTTATTATCCGGTATCAATGGTAATCATCTGGCGAATTCACATGCGTTTCAGCGCGGCCCCGCACGCTCGACCGGAGCGTTGGAAAACGGAGCGGAGTGGAGAGGAACGATGCGGAACAGCACACGTTACGGGCGGCGCAGACAAGGAATATAAAATAACCGAACGTAAAATCCAATTCCGCGGAACCGACCGGTTCTAATTAACTGCTAGTTTAAGGCCCGTAACTGTATACCTCTGTGAAAACGCGCCTCCTTTCCCGCCGCGGTTCTGTCTCCGTTCCCTATTATCTTCGCTCTCCTCTCCGCTCGTGTCCCGTTCTTTCGGCTTTTGTTCTCTCTCCCTTTAGCCCACGTTCTCATTTACCCTCGTTTGATCTCTTCATTGTGCTCTGTCTTTCGGAGATCTCGCTTGATTTCTTTTCCCTCTTTGTAGCCACTCTTTCGCCGTTGTTTCTCTCTTATTCTGTTTTGACAGTTGCAAAATGATGTGGGAAAAGACAGAGTCGTTTCATCCCCTTGAATCTGCTGTCACAAAGCAGACCTTCCAAGGAGAGGAGGCTTCTGCAGGCAAGGGTTCCTTAATTGTTGCTCGCCGAAAACCTTTCGCGAGTTCAAGCTCTGCTTGTTAATCAGAAACAGGTGGAAGATGTTCCTTGTGTCTCCATTCTTAAATTTGTATAGTATCTTTTTTTTCACAGAAATCGCTCATCTTTCTCTGAGGGACTGTAATAGGTTATCCTCTTTCACCTATATATATTTTTCTACCGTGGCGTAAGGGTAATTGACAAACGATTCGATATTAGTAACTATCTTTACATAGTGGCCGTAAGAACGGACGAAGATTCTGTGCAGAGTCTAATGTACGTTATTAATTTTCTGTAAACCGAAATGAAATTCTATTTTCTTGTAGCCTCTGTATAGCCTTTGAAGAAAGTATAGGCATACAACAAATATAAACTATCTTCTTTTTCTATGAAATTCTGAACGATGAAGAATTTTTAATCACTATAACCACAAAATAAATAGTACGGCAGGGGGTTAATACTAAATCTACCACAGTCAAATAACCATGATGAATAATATTACACAATTGTTACAATTATAAACGTACGATTTTCCAAGGGAAATGTTCGAATGAATTTTATTATGCAACGAAAATCGTACACAAATTCTAAATAAATTAGATCTTCTAAATATCTTCTAAATAATAATAATAAGTAAATATCAAAAATACATACACTTATATTTCACATTCAATGAACACACACAGGTGTGTGTATTTTGCGCGAATCTGGGTTCAGAAAAGCGAGGATCGCGTTTCGTTCAATTTTCAAGGAAAGTCGCTTTACGACGCTCCATTTCGTGTCCGCCGGTCGCATGCTAATTCAATGCAAATGCAAAGTGCTCCCCTAAAAAAGGAGAAATCGCGATTTTTCCCGGGTCCGGTTGGCATTTACGTGAGAAGAAAAATCGCAGGGTTGACGCGTCCGAGTTCCGCAGCTTGTGGGGTTCGGCTCGCCACAGGTTATGCGGGTCACACATAATTCCAGGGACCGGGAAAAGGCTTGATACATAATTAATACATCGAGGTCGGGGGTGAGCGACTGGTTTGCGGTCGCGTCTAGCAGCGAACACCAGCACGAACCGGTGGAGAAGGCGAGAAACACGTTATAAACTGATTACATTACGAGATCGCGTTTCGCAGGGGATAAAGACGAAGAAATTAATATCCACGGGCCCGTGGATGGAAACGAATTAAAATTCCTGTCCCGACGACAACCGGGATTCGCCTAATCACGCGGCGACAACGGAGACCCGCCTAATCGCGAGGCGACAAGAGGACCGGGTCCATTTAAATCGCCGAAGAGAATCATCTTTCACTACGCCCGGTATCGTTCGCTTCGGCCGCGATCGTTCGTCTTAATTAAGCCGTTATTTTCTAATTAAGGGGGGACGCTTAATGAGATTTATTGGCAAGCCCAGGTGCGCGCCGACACAGAGCCGCCATGCTTTTTGTTCTTTGCTGGCGGCGCTGCGCTTGCGAAGAGCTTGACACGAATTCATAATTTATTGACAGTCAAGAATAGCGACGAGGGCCGAGATTAATTTGGGATTAAAAGTATTAGGCTACCCGAGCCTCGCTGAAAACGCGAAGCTGTCGAAATCCCGCCGGTGACGCACTTAGTGCTCGATTAATCGCCGCTCTGAAAATTCGCTTAAATTTTCGCTAAATATGGAAAATTCCGTGTTGGTTCTCTTTGCCATATAGACTTAGGGATGTAGACTCAACTGATGATTGAACAGAAGCAATTCCATTTTATGTAATAGGTAACGGTTTTAGGTGTCTTGCGATATTCTTGAATTATAAATTCTAAAAAATTTATAACATATTTTTACACATATTTTCCTACGCCTTTTCCTAGATAATATTTTACTGTATAAATGTTACAATGAAATGGAGCAGAACTAAATTAAACGCGCTCTTCGAATGAGCAAGTTCCTTCAGAAAATCCTCTAAAAATGGTTTAACTCGCAGCACAGGCTAGCGAAACAATGCCGAAAAAATTCTGCTCGAAAATCCATATTAACCTAGTTCCGAAAATGGCAGGCCAGGTCCCCAAAAACTTCCGCGCATGATATTAAAACAATTCTTCAGCAGGTCCCTCTATTTATACTACAAACAGCGGCGCAGCGGTGAATCGCGGAGGGATTCCTTTCTCCCTAAAATCCATATTAACCCAGTTCAGTCTCGCGACCGCTGGCGTGGGCGCGAACGTCCTGCATAAGTGGTAATGTGTATTTTCCGGATCGCGTGAGACCCGGCGCGAGGATCCTGTGCCATGAAATCCGGCGTCGTGGAGGGCTTGTTTCCGCGTCTGAACCGTGGCCTGCTGGATCGACTCCAACTACGCCTCCATTTTAACCATAAAACTTAGAGCGGGGAATATTTCGCGGTCGAGAGAGAGAGGGAGAGAGAGGTGGAGCGAGCGAGAGGGCGTCCGATTTAATAAAGGTAATAACGTTGAAGGTGTTTGCGTTTTTCGGGATCTGCGGCTGCGTGCGTAAATCCCGCGGCCGGGATAACGGGCGTAGGGGGCTAGGGAAAGTTAGCGGGAGAGAGGATAATGGAATGAGTAGCGACAGCGAAGCCTGGATGCCGATAGGAATATGTGGCGGCGATTGGGCGACCATCCAAAAGCCATCGAGGAAGATCCAGCCGGGGGATTCATCCTTGAGCGAAGGAGACCGAAGGGAGACCGAAGGGAGATGGAAGGGAACTGAATCTGCCACCCCCGTTCTCCTTCAAGAGGGTTCCAGGGACCGTTGGCCCAATCGGTGGCCGAACGTACCTTTTTTTCTCCTCTCTGCCTTGCAGCGCGGTTTAACGAAGCGTCCCTAAATCCTCCCTCCGTGCAGATCGATAGAGGGGTGCAACACAGCGGCCAGATACCGGGTAGGGAGGACGGTGATCCCGCATCAACGACGCGATTCGTAAATCGCCGTCCCCTGGCCTGCAATGCGGGCGCTAGGCAAAGTAACGTTTCTATTGGCCCACCCTTTCGCGCCTGGTCTTCGAACGACGTCAAAGACGCAGCATGGTCGAACGATGACTCGGTGAAGACGTGTCGTTTGTCGTTACGCGGTTTCGCTCGATATTCTGATCAAAACTTTCTCGCGGGAAATGCTAAGAGAGAGAGAGAAAGAACAGGAAGATGGGCTGTCAACAGTGGCTTTAGAGGGTCAGCTCACTTTAGGGTTGCTTTGTGGGGTGTTGTGCTAGATTACTTCCCTTTCTGGTTTGTATTTTAGGGAAGTTCAAAGCAAAATAGATTGGACGTTGTACTTGACTTTTAGTATCGTATGGGACAGCTGGAAATTTTAGGCAGAATTTTAGAGAATTCAATTTTACTGACTCAGAACGAACATGTGGACCGTTTAGTCAATGGTTAATAATGACGCGAATAAAAAGGCAATAGTTTATAGTTATGAAATTTTCGAAAATCGTTCGCCAACCAAGATTTAATTGAACTGAACCACATTAATCAACTTCATAAACTGAAGAAAATACTGACGCAGATCTCCGATGATAATAGATCAACACAGAAACGACACAGCAACGAGAACTTAAAAAGGCATATGCCATCCAGTCCATCCAATCTTCCTCAAAGTGCATTAAAAATTTTATAAGAAATGAGTACATACCACTTCATTATCCGGTATGCATGATCTCCAAAAAAGCAGGTCAGCGTTCATCGGACAGAATAATTATTCACTGGTCGATCAGATTCTGCAGACCAGGGAAGAATACAGGGCAACCATCAGTCCAATCGACAAGAATTACCCACGTCCTTGTCGTGTCTAATTGCGGATTCATTAGCGATTCGTCGTCGATATCCCCGCCCGTTCTTACGCTCCCTGTATTATTCAACAGCGGAAAGTATAGGCGCTCATCTGCCGCGGGAGAAACCATTCGCCACCGGGCGCTGACGCACCGATATATCTCGTTCTTCCCGATTTTGCTTAATTCCGGTTAAACGGAACGTGCACGCGTATAGGTTGCAACGGTGCTGAGTCAGTCGGCGATAAACTTACAGCGATTTCCGGCGCGGCTTTCTACGTGTACCGCGCCACCACGCTCGAGTTCATATCCGCTTCGTCATTCGGCGAAGCGAGCTTATCCGGTGGGTGAGCAGGTGACGAAGAAGAGGTCTGCATCTCCCATTGCATCCTTCTGTCGAGCTCCACGTGAAAAACGCGACTCGCCTTGCATGAATAAAAAGGAGATGTGGTTCTGCGGAACGGCGCAAAAACCGGGACAACTAGACAATTCGACAGGAGCATTTACACAAAGACTTGTATGTTATAAACACGAACTACGGTCACTAGGCTCGTCAGAGTCATTTTTCTTCTCAGTACAGCGGCGATATTGTATGTACATAGTCATTAATGTTATCTATAAATAGAATGATTATTGGAATAGGACTACTGGAGGACTCGGAATAAATTAGTTCTGATCGTTCCTTTCAAAATTATTGAAATTATCGGAATGACAAAATAATATTCATTAAAAAAATGTTTTCTTCGTTTTTTCGTTTTGTTATATTGCTTTACACAGCTGAATTTTTCGTAAACAATAAAAAATACAATACGGGTAAGCAAAGTGTTACGATGGAGCATTGCGATCGAACAAAAATGGATATAGACTTTCGACAGGGATTAACAGACTGGTGATTTACAGTAGCTTTTGAACGGGTCCGTTTCTTCGAGGGGTTTCTAAATGCTCGCTGAAACTAACGGGATCGTCATCGTAAACGGAGGAATGGCGTCCGCGTGGTCGGCATTCGGAGGCCTGAAAAGACGGGCGAATTTTTGGTCGCGCAGGGATCGTCAGGCGGAGATTAAACGAAATTGCGTCGGCAGGATGGTCTGCGAGTTATCATCACGGAAAAATCCCGCGTGGACGGCGCCGAGGAATTCAATTTGCCGCGGCATTATGTTTCCACGGTGGTCGGACGGTTCGAGGAGGCACAAATGAATTTATCACCGCGCCGCGCGCCGCGCCGTTTCGATCGAGTGCTGTCGCCGGTGGAAAGGATTTTTCGTTAAGGAAACAGAACGGACGATTTGTTTATCTCTCGAGAAGCCGGCGAAGAATGCCGGTGAGCCCTCTCCGGCATGGGTGGACAGGGGAAAAGAAACTCGAGGGAGCTTCTCTCTTTCTGAGTAAGTTCGTCCGGGAAAAGAGGACGAATGGAATAAGAGAGAAGAACGGAGGAGAAGAAGGTATCCGCGGTTTCCTCCGCGCGCGTCTAGCAAAAAGAGTAAACGAAAGAAGAAACGGGCATAGCTCGGGATGAATAATTGAACCTCCCGAGTCCGAGCGCCAACGCAAACTCCGAGCCCCGGCTCGCAGGAACGACTGGAAAGTGGTCCTAATGCCTAAATTGATAATTCCTTGGGCTGGAAAAACACCGGCGCGGCGTCGCAACTTCGAGCCCCGCCGTCCCAATTGGCTCGAAGAGTTTGCACTTTTACCTACTTCCGAGCATTTCTCTTAATTAAGTATAAGATAGTTGGCGTTTCGCTCCGCGAGGACGGGGAGCATCTCCAACCGAAGCCCATTTACGGACACTGCTCAACGGCCTCGTCTGTTTCTATTAAGACGCAGCTGCCAGCACCGTGTTGCACTCTTCGAGATCTTTCACGGTGTTAGCCAGCTTCGAAATGGACCGAAGACTCTATCACGTCATATGATTGTTTCGTTTCCTTAAATAAATTTGACAATGTGTACAAACTGGCGATGTTCAATTAATTTATGGATTTAAGCAAGGAAAGCTGCAATTGGAAGCAGAGATCACATTTTGAGTCAAATTGGGTCTGAACAATGCGGATGCGTGAGGAAATAAATTCATTAACATTTAACTTTTTCCAAATTATAATTGACAGAATGTGTTCAAGACAAAACTCAATTTTTGAGAATTTCAAAAAATTCTCAGTCCTCTGGCTTATCGTTGAGCTGCACTACTGAATTTTCGAAAATTTTCCGCTGCCAGGCTTGTCGTGGAGTTGTACTACTGAATTTTCGTGCCATCTCTTTCGCTATCATATTCGCCTAATACAAAATTCAATTTTCAAGATTTTAGAGATTTTCGAAAAGTTTCAGCTTCTACTAGGAAAATATGATAGAGAAAAAGGCAGCACCAAATTTTCCTGTCACCTCTATTACCATGCTATTCTCCTAATACAAAGCTTAATTCACTAGTCGCGAGCCATTAATTCCGAGCCCTGATTATAAGGAATATTTTGGAACTTCTTCTTGACATAGCTCAATCATCCAGAAGTCAATGAACAAATTCCCGGTATATACAGTTGAGATTTGAACGAATTAATGTATATTTTACAAGAAGCATATAGCATTCTCTATCTTGAAATCCGTATTCTTTATCTTGGAGGAAGGAAGATTGCTATTAAAAGTGATATAACACACGAAAATATTGTGCCACACTTCATTAGTCTACGAAGTGTAGAAGCAGGGAGTGTCGTAGCAACAATAGCGTCGAAATTCATGAGGCGTTTATATTAAAAGAGGCCAGAAATTCAACAAGAGTTGAGAATATTAAGTAACTTTCCTTTGTCCTAGGATAGTTACTACACGAATATTTATTGCGACACTAATCTCCTTCGTAACGGCGTTCTGCGGTTTTTACGTAGTGGCCTTTTCACATCTACCGTATTTTACACCTTCACGCAGAACATAGCACGAAGTATGGTTTTAATTTCGCCAGCGAGTTTAGTCCCGAAGAATTGCTTAATTTAACGAGTGCCTCCAAATCAGTATCATTAACATCCCAATTCTTCGTTCAACTGCGTCCTCATATGAAAAAACGGAGAACACAATTCCTTCGAGAATGTTCGAGAATGTCAGAGAAATACATATAATTAGATTTGCTCGCCTAAGTAGACTGTGAACTTTGTGCAATTGCAATAAAAGTTAGCAAGTGAAATATAACAGAATAGAAGGATTAGACAAATTTAAGAAAATCGACGTATTACTTCAATTTGTTAGCATTGTGATAAAGAGAGGAAGAATATAAGGACTAACATGTGCTTGACTAGAGTCGCCAGATTAAGACTTGTGTCCCTACTCTAGCTTTCCCCTTCTACGCCGCTATTCCCCCACGCTTCCGCCACGGCCCGGTCATGTGACTAATCCGGTACTGACAGAGAGAGGATAACTTCTTCGCCGCATCTGGCGACTCTGGTTATGATTACCCACTTCTACTTATCGGTGTTCTCGAACTATTCCAAGTACTAGTGCTGCGTATTCGAGCTCTTGGTTATTACAATATACACGTTGTACAAACGTTGTATTAAGCGTACAAACACTTCGGCGATCTTCATACCAAGCGCACTCATGATAAAAATTCAAGATCTGAAGAACAAGGAACACACAGTCTCCTCAAGGAACCGTCCCCAATTCTTCTAATATTCCACTTTGATAGTCTCGCCGGTATTTCCGCGAGGGTAAACAAGCAGAACGGCCCATCTAGGTGGCCGCGGCGAAGAAGCTTTCGACCGCGATCGCTCCATATGCATTTGTTCCGGCGGCGGCGATGAACGACTTTGGCGAAGGGTCGCGACGCGACGTCTGAAACCGAAGTCGATCGGTTTATCGACCGATAAAATTTCCCCGGTCTAGCGGGCCGCTAACATATGTACATGCATAATTCATCATCCGCGTCGGCATCGCCTGGTGACAAACGAACCGGCTCGATTCCGCGACACCGTGGTAAAATACCGTCGCCGGTGTCCGCGGCACCGCGTCCAAACGCGGTACCATGCCGCCGCGGCGCGGTGCCGCGTTCATAAACGACAAGCAAGATGTTTATGGGACGAGTACACCGTGAACGCCCCTGCTCTGAGAATAGCCGGGCCAGCGTCTATTTTCGTCGACGACACGAGCCGCGGCCACCACTTCGGATGCGTTATTATCCGTCCCCGCTCCAAGCTTATTAGCGTGACGCTCGAAAGGTGACGAAATACGGGACTAGCGGGGGATAAAACGCGACGAACCCGTGGACGCGGGCCATAAACGACGCGCAGAATATTTACAACGCGAGGGGTAATCGCGAGATGCCGCGAGGATGGTCTCTTTCGCATACCGAACTGTGATTCACGAGTCGTATACCCGAGCTATCATTCATTCCAGAAGAAGGCGCGGGGGAGATTGTACTGTGCGTTCCTAGGAGGAAGACAAGTGCAAGGAATGTGGCTCTTATTGGTCGGTGCGGAAGGGACGCGTTTCACACGCATTTCCGGTTCTAGCGAGCTATCGGCTCAAGCAATCACGCGCATACTAATCACAGCGTGTAAACGTTTGGGTTACGGGAGCGAACGAGAACCCCGTGGACCGTCCCGCTAGATTTTTTTTTTTGCAACAACGCACAGTATGTACCTATGCCCCACTACCTGATATCTCTACTTCGTGTTACTAGTACTCCGGATTTCTCGACGAGGAAAACTATTGAATCTATCGAGAGTGCCCGTACCGCTAATCTTCGAATCCCCACTAGCGCGATCAGTGGGGTCTTGGAGATCCCCCTATTTAAAAAATTGTGCCTTCTTCTCATGGACGAAAGTACTTCGAATATCCCTGTATGAAAGCGAGAAGGACTAGCAAACCGAATCACGCCGCGACGCCGAGACATCGACTGGCAACAGAAGTGGGACGATCATCGCTCTCAAGAGCGAGCGAGAGAGAGAGAGAGAAAGAGAGCCGAACACAATAAGAATATACTTTTCATCCTTCGGTGCTCCGTCTTTCAACGGGGAAAGACAGGCCGGAGAAAAAAGCGTATGAGAGGGACACGAAAGGCTTCCGAAGGACGCGATTCCCCCTGGCTGAACATGGAGGTTGAATGCCTCTCTCTTCATCCACTTCTCCCACACCGGTTCCGTGTTCGGTTCCCGTGGCGTTCTTCAGCTCTTTCGTTCCTCGTTCTACGGCGCGCGTTCCACCGCGATACGATGAAAAAGGCGAGGAGGACCCGGCGAAGGAGGGATTTGGAGAACGATTCCTGCCTTCGAAAACGGGGCTGAATGCTTTTCATCGTACGGCACGCTCTCTACACCCTGCCGAAAGTACCACTGGACCTGGGCCAGGTCCGCCCACTTGTCCGTTCGAATTCGGGATTATTTGGGACACGTTCCTCGTAGGCGTGCACCCGATCTCCATCCAACGACGATGCACACCCTCGTTCCTGCAACCCGTTGCACCCCACCCGCGACCTCCTCTCCCCATCCCATCCTCATCTTCCTCTTTTTAACTCCTCCCGCTCTCTCTCTCTCTCTCTTTCCTCCTCGCGACAGCCGACGGGGGGACACGTCGTCGTGCAAAAAGGAGCTGCCGGGTCTACAGCCGCTTACTTCCGAATTCTCCGGATATTTTCGCGCACGTCGAGCACCGAATGATTTAAGGGTTCCTGGGGTCCACCACCACCGTTCCCCGGGTGTTATGCTAGGGGCATGGCTGGCTGGCCGGCTAGCACGGACTTGGAAATCGCGACTCGAGAGCGGGAAAAATTGTTTTTGCTCCAGCGAAGAGATACGTTCTGCAACCCCTCCCTACCCTTCTGTTCCTTTCACTCACTCTCGCCCTCACTCTCTCTCTCTATGCTCTTCGGTCTCCTACCACCTTCTGCCCCACTCATTCGTTTTCGGGGTATCTCGTGTCGCTTAGTGGAACGTAATTTATAGCCGGGCGAAAAACTGCGCGTTTAACGCATTCGCGGCGAGATCGCGGATCGGATTCAACGTGCCCGTAAAGAGAGAGACTGGTTCGCTTTTACGGCCGCGTTTTTGTGAGCCGCGTTGCCGCGGCAAGATTGATCGGCCCCGAGGATTCGGTTCGACGCCGCCGCAAGAAATCGGCGGCCGCATCGAACACGAGCGGCTCCGCGCCGTGTTGATTAATGCGGAATTACCGGACGCCGATCGCGGAACCACCGACCTGCTGCTGAGAGAGATATCGAATAGTTAGCTCCCGGGTAATTGTTAGGCGAATCTGAATCTACTTCTGACTCTTTTCTCGGTAATTTTGTCGCAAATGTGTTTGCTAGGAACGTTGCAAAAGGAGTACATAATAATCGATAGTTATGGACAACTACCTTCTGAACCGACACTATCCACCGAGCTGTAGAACGTGACAAGTCTTCGCGGTTTAACGTACGCGAGCGAATAACTAGGCGATGCGCGACGCGTCGGAAGAAAGTGATTGACGAGGGCAGGAAATTGCGCGGAATTGATCCGTTTAATTGAAAAATTAATTAACGAAACGCCACGGACGCGTTAGCGAGCGTTCTGAAATTCTAAACCAAGAAAGGTTTCGCTATGTGTGCGCGCGCTCCGCTCCGGGGAGCTTTATCCCCGAGCGGTGCACACGAGCTTGTAATTAAAACACAATATCAGTCAACAGCAAGGCTGAACGCGAACTTGCCATGTCAGAATGAAGGTTTTTAGTACACCGCTGGGCATTATGATGTTTAATTTATGTATAATCACTGTCAGGAAGAGGGAACACCGCACTATCCGCTTGGCAGGCGGGCTTTTCCCTTTTACCGTGGAGCGCAATCCAGCACCCGTTTTCTGGCTCGTTCTGTTCGATGCTTTTAAGATATTACACGTCAGTTCCCCGCGATGTTTTCGACCACTTTTAATCTTAGATTTATATTAACCTATACCGGCGTTCAAACGACCTGTCCTCCTTTGCCCGCTCGTCTTTATCGCCGTTCGACAACCCTGCTTTCCGATGGGTCTAGAGGCTGCGCGCGCTCATAACCGCGACCCTTTCACTAAGAAAACTGTAAACACCCTGTACCTGGGTAACCTCGACTCTCTAGGCTTTGATGATGGGTGACGTTCTCCAGGTTTATCGTGCTCCGAGCGCTGGATCAATTCATCGGGATATTAATGCGAACCGAGGGTAATGAAAGAAACTCGAGTCTTCCTTCGCGATCATTCCCTCTCACATACCTCCATAGTTTATTCGATGGTGAATATTTTGTTCGGACAATAAACAATCCCAAATGTCTTTGGAAGTATTTACTTTTGCCTCCTCCACAGGGCTCCTGTATTACGATGTTTTCAACCCAATATAACTTCTTTTATAATCGATTACCTTCGCTGCGTACAGCACGTGATGTGCGGCGAGTGTTTCTTCGAAGGACCGTCCACATCGATGTGAGAGAAACTGTGTTACTGTTTGATGGATCAGAGAGTTTATTACAAGTGACTTTCTGTATGATATTTGATCGATTCTAAACAAGTACCGTGACTTGAGAAGACCCATGGGTCTTGTGCTTGAAAGTCAATTTATTTAGGGGAGCCTCAACGATGTTCCGACCTCTCGCAAACCAACTTCAATTCGCCTTGGGTCCAATCCCCTTTCCCTCGCGCCCTTATCTGCGTGAAGGGTGGGACTGAGGAAGTCCTCTTTTCCGCATGTGGCGGATGGCAAATTTGGAGTGACTCCAGGTCGAAGGTCCATCGGTGTCTGTAAACCGTTACCTTCTTTGTAGAAGTTACTCGTCGAGGCTGCGGTTTATGACCCGTTGAAAATACCCGAAAAAACCCTTAAAATGTGCTGCAGAATTACCCAGACATTTGCATGCCAACTGTCGACCGGTTCGACAGATCCAAAAGGTAAAACCGCGCCCGTGTCATAGACCGTCCCTATTTGCTAGCCTCGTCAGCTGTATTGTCTTATTTCAATGCACTGGATGAAAATATTATCAAAAGACAAACTGTGGATCACATTATAAATATCATTAGAACAAGACACAAATAGAGCCTAAAGGGCTAATATGTGTTTTTTACATCAGCGAGTCCACTTTTGCGTATTACGTTCTTCGCAAAAGTACACGAAGATGCATTTTGATACGAGCAATAAATAAAATTGTTTGTATGATTCATTCTAAACAAATATCACAATTCCAGCATCTAAAGAAGGCTATTAAAATGCATCGCAAAAAATGTTGAACGCGATGCAATGTAAGAGATGCTCAACGAGAAAAGCTGAAAAGATCGAGTCTTGACTGCATTATTGAATGCGCTGAAAAGTCGGAACGAACCGTTTTAACTGCCTCATCGATTTTTCCGGAGGGATTGAAGGTGAAGGGTTGCGGGATCCACAATAGTCGCGCTTAAAATAATCTCGTGATCCTTCCGCAACAACGCGAAGAACCGCAAGTCACGGGGCGCAAAAAGGCAGCGCGCCGCGCCGTAGAAAGGGAACAGTAGCGAGCTGAATAACGGCTTCTGAGGAAACCGCTTTAAAGCAGCTGTCAGCGCGGAAAATGACTAATGCACCTTTTCCCGGGGCAGCATGTCGCTTAGAATAACACCGTGGAACGTAAGTCGTTCCGAGGTCGTGCAACCGTGCCCACGTGTTGGTACGTGTGAATACGCAACGAACCTCTCGAACACGCCTGCCTACAAGAGATTCACCGTGGATTTACCTTTCGGCGTTTTCTCGTACTGCATGGCCGATCCTTCACGGGAAATCGATGGTCTTGGGCAACGTAGATTGGCTCTAATGAATTCCTGACGCAGGGACCTGTTTATTACTGCATCCGGTTGATAGATTGCTTTCTTCTGCGTATGCAATGTTGTTAGCTTGACAGCTCGCTTCTTCGAATGACTAGCGACAAATTTGTTTAACCGTTCTTTACGAATGGGTTTCGCTTGGGCTGCTACGTCTGTGAGAATGTTGCGACTAGGATGTTGTACACTCCATTGGATAATGAATCTATGAGAAAAGTTTTAGTGGTAGGTGAGGTTTTTGATTGTTTTCATTTTATTGGGATTGTTTACGAAGGTGGAAAATTTGAATTTGGAGCTACTCGGAGCATGAAGAAGAAGAATTTTTTCAATGATTATTTTGGATATATAGTTTGTCTAATAAAGATGCAAGACTTCAGTTAAAAATCTTATACTCTCCCTTATTCTTTTCAAATAGCATATGTAGATGCAGAACACTGTGTGCATTTACAAAGATGTATATCGTCAAGAATAATTTTCTTTCTGGCTAATTAGCTTAATCTTTCATAAAACTATGTGACTTTGAAGTCACACATCTATTGTTTGTACAACATTATATAGTTCCACCAATTGTTCCTAACTATGTGTATGTTGCTATTTCGTAACTTTATCAAATCCAATTCTCTTGTAAATTCTTTATAGTCCTTTCAAGTGTTACATACATTTTGTGCAGTCTCCAATAGAATTGGACTATCACTTTAGAATTTATAATTTTCATATTTCCAACAAGAACGGTGGACTAAGAAATAAAATTGAATAACACGTCTAAACATCTATCATTAACGTGTTTTATCGGGGTCGCTAATAAAACAAATTTTGCTGGTAAATGTGGCATCCACTTCCATCTAAATCGACTTCTGGCTCACGGTATGGGGGTGCAGAGTTAGTAGGGGTTGAAGGAGCCCCTATTCGTCGGTCGGTCGGCACCAGGCGTCCCAGCGAAGCGTTAATTGCGTGAAAACGGCGTTAACGAACAGCCGCTGCTTATCTCGAAACGATTCGGTGCGGAGAGACCGAAACGATGGACTCCTCCTTGCGCGAGCTACGGGCCATTCCGCTCCGCACCCGCTTCGCACGGCTTCAACACGATTCCGCGCCATGTCGCGCGATTCCGCGCGGCGGCAGCAGCATTAGGGAAAACCGGGGGACGCGTAATCAAATGATCGCCGCTTCGTGCGGTCGAATGCGGTCCCACGGATGGCTTAATCGCATCAAACGCCGGCTAAATACGCGCGTTCGCTTTACGCCGGGAACCGGCAAACGCGCGATACGGTTTTCACGTCAAAACTGCGCCGCTAATTTCCAAAGTGATTAAAGGCTCGCGAAACCGGGATCGACCTTGAAGCTTCAACGATCACCCCGGGTCACGGGTGCCACGTTTAACCCTGCCGCGGTCGATACTCATCCGGCAGACGCACGAGCCTTTTTCAATCAACAACATTTTTAGCGAACGTCCAGCCTGCTCACGAGCGCGTGATGTTGTAAGTACAAAAGTGGTCTTTAGGCCAATCTTTTGTGTCTCTTTATCAAACTTAGAGCGGGATAAAAGTCTTTTTCGCTTAGTAGATGAATCCCTCTAATTAAAATAAAAATACATAAGCTCTACACTCTTCCCCTTGCATTTTACATTATATAAATGCATAAAGAGAAGCAGGATATTGATGTGCGATAGTCTAATTTATTTTTGTAATAGTAAAAGTGCTAGGAAATTACTGCTCTTGCCAAAAATATTTGTGTGTATGCTGTAGAAAGTTTCTGGATATTGCGCACTCCGATAAACATTAAAGAATGGATACAAAAACAGCTTACATGTCTGAAAACTGGGTACTTCTGCAACAGTCAAAAAATGGTTTTGACAATCAAATACAAGATACTTCGAAGTACACTGGCATATGCATCACAATGGCGGAAACCCGAGTTCTACAAAGTTTCAAAATTGGCGTCATATTGTCTGACATTATTGCGAAGTTTGGTAACTTTCCAAACTGTCTTCGGAAGAGAATAACTTTTGAACGTGCGCATACAAGTCCAATATTTGAGGTTGATACTTTAAATCGTTTCTATTTGCGCTTTATAAAAGCGAAAATGCCTCGTTGCATATTAAAGATCACTGAATTATTCCGACGCAGCTCGAGATAAAAAATTAAATTACCGAAATTGTAGCAAACGCTGATGTTCAGAACAAGAATAGTTATAAAAATTCCATCCATATACGACGCAGTTAAAGCAAGAATTTCCCGCAAAAAGGACCGTTCGAAACGTCATAAACGTTCTGCCCGAGCATAATGCGCGTTTTAATTGAATATTCGTGACAATCTCGGTTTGCCCATATCTCTGCGCCCGTAAATGACGCGCAAAATGGGAATCGGGCACGAAATGGACTAAAAATTGTGTTAATGGCTTTACCAGTTTTACAGAGCCTGCTCTGATAGAATAGGAACCTTTGTTCATGATAAGGTTTTTCCTTCGGGGATCAGCTCGCAGAGCCTCGGGCGCGGCGTCAAAGGCAACGACGAACGAAACAGTAAACGTCCATAGAAAACGTCGCTGGGATATTTACGACTTTCGTTTCGGCTATAAATTCTGGAGCACAAGCGATTCCGGAGCGCCGGATAGAGAATTTGTTCGCGGGCTGAAACGCGAGCGCGTGGATCGCTGTCTATTAAAACATCCACTTCGAAATCCGCTTAAACCGATCTACCGGAAGTTAGGGGAAGTTTCAGGCGTCAGCTTAAGGCGATTTATTCGAGCTCGTTTAAAATTTCGTTCGTCGACTCCGCTCGGATACACTCGATGCCTGACTCGGAATAAACCGGAAGCTCTTTTGCAGGTTCTTTCTCGACGATGTCGGCCTTGTCGCAGCTTTTCAAAGAAATGCGTCGCGCGGAACATTTCACGTAAACACGCGAACCGTCCCGGCATCGTTTAGGATCGATTAAAAATTTATAGTCGGTTTTGGTCTCCTAATCCGAGAGACTGAAATTTAATATCGGACCCCCTTTTGTGCGCTTTTATGTTTCTGCAGGGTGGTTATATCTCCGGATTATTTGCTGTATAACAATAAAACAGTCGGTCTCTCGAAGAGAATATTAAAAGTTTGGAACTTCCGACTTCTCCGTTAAACTGTTCCGCTCGATGTGTGCCTCCTCTTCAGCGAAATCGTGGAGGAACGGACAGGTTTTTCGGATTCTTGCCCTCTCGGTTGGTTAATCCTCGTAGCATAGGTAACCTCATCCGAAATACGGCGAAAGCCGGTCCGGTGCCATCGTCTTATATCAGACTAAAACTGTATTAATGAAATATCTCGGTGTGAGTCAATGACTCCGGCATAGGCCTAGAACTCGAGTCCGAGGGTTAAATATAGAAATGTTGAAATAGACAGTATTAAAGTTGTCACCTTGCGAATAACCGTGAAGCCCGCATGATTTACACCGATGTAAATTGCACGGAACAATGAAATGTTGGTGTCCCAATGGGTGTGCGTTGACGTGGATTATTAAGAGCGAGAAATAATTCCAAGAAAGCCGGCCGCGACGTGAGACGAACAGAGAGGGAAAAAGGCGGCGGACTTTGAAAAGTTCGTCCGTGGATAAGTTTAGTGGATAATTTCGTCGCGAACGAAAGATCAGAGAGGAGCCAGAGCGAACCTCGAGGGTCAAATTTGTCGACGCAGCGAAACGCATGTAAATCACCGTTTATTAAATAGGGCGGGGAACACAGTTGCCGGGGCGAAGTCTCGGTCCGAGGTTTTTGCATGATAGTCGAAGCTTTGCTAGGCCGCGTGCAGGGCCTGTCACGAAGCCGCGCGCCTCTCGTAAAAGCACACGAAACGAGCGAGTTTATGGGCCATAAATTCAGCCAGTCTTCGTTACCCTGGTCAGTGCGTGGCCAAACACGCGGCGACTTCGATCGCGCGTCCCGCGGAGACCCGACAGAACGTCCGAGAAACTTACCAAGTTGCAGCGACAAGTAAATTCATGGGCCGACGTAAAAACTAAGTAAATGCTGCTCGCCTGATGCACATAAGCTCCCGCGCATCCGGAAGGATAAGCCGCGCGACGTTCGTGTAACAGTCAGTTAACCCGACAATAATCGCGATAATCCCATGACGACGTTTCTCGTCCTCAAACTCTCTCAGACATTCAATTTATTTCGTAAATACATCGTGCGTAAAGGTAGAATCACATTTGACTCATCGTCGCTCGTCACTGTAGAATATACGTCTGCCCAATGTTACTGTTTCTACTCTTTTCTCCTATTTATTTCTTCTGGAAAAATATTAAACAACGAAGTAGCCAACTTTGTCTGACAGATATGCGAACCTGGAACGTGTTTGACCAATAATACTGTTTCTACTTGTATTTTCCTAATTATTTATTTTATACGAATTTCCGTCACTGATCAATTTTGTCTTCCAAGTGTATCCGATTTATCCTGTTGTTGTTTTTAATTGAAAAAATCAATTTTGTCTCGTAAATGTGTGGTCAAAGTTTGAACTATTGTTTCTATTTCTACATACCGTAACGTAGTTTCTCAAGAATGAGCGAAGGGTGTCTTCCCCTAAATGTTTCCTCAATCTGCTACAAAAATCAGCACAGGTTGGTGTGTAAATTTTCGATAATTCAATTATCGGCTGCGAGGTACACCACCTACAGATGCCTATTAGCGCCGTTAAGTAGCAAAGAAAAGGAAGGTTACCAGAGGCCAGTGATGTTATATAGCCGTAACTGATGAGCTCTTAGATTGAAGTGACCCGTGCAGGATGGTATACCGAACGGCCTCTAAAATAGTCGACTTGTAATTAAAATTATGGTTCTTTTTCTAGGTACTGACTCTTAAATGGACCTGTCAATTAGGGGGTACATATAAAATTCATAATTCGATCGTACATGCACGCACACGACACTGAGCGGTTCGATAATTTGATCACAAGACTGACGGGCAATTTAATTGCGATCGAACGGGACCCGGGCGATTAATATGACACTTTCGGTCAATTTCCTTTCTCGAACGCGTTGAACTTATCATCTGTTCGACACCCGGTTAAATTGATCGTGAAAGTCGTTAGAGCGCCAACTCTCGTTGATCGTTTAATTATAAACGAGTCAGCCGAGTGAGTATATGTCTTGCAAGATTTTTATGGACACACCTTCGGAGCTGCAAGAAGATGATAAGAACGCTCGCAACCGTGTAATCGAGATCGCGAAGGAAAATTCAACGCCCCGATCGGCGTCGGGGAAGGAGGAACTGCATTCCGAACGAACAGGCGAATAACATCGGCGACCGGAAGGGATGGGACGAGCGACAAGCCTTCGTTTCCGAGTTCCGGCGCATTACGGGTAATTAGATTGTATCCCGTTTGTTCGTCCCTCGCTGTTTCTTTTCTCCCCGGGTAAACGAGTCATTTCAAAACGATTCGCTCCCGGCTGCGATTGTGCAACGACCCGGTCAAACGGTTCAGTGCGAATCACAGAGGAAACCTCGCAGAAAACTGTCCAGTCACTCGATTCTATATGTAGTCTTTGATTAATTTACGAAAACAAATTTTTTTTATACTGTTGAACAGTGTTCAACAAACAGTGTTCAATGAACACTCACGTAATTTCACATCTAACCCAGGCTCACCATCGAGTTTCGCAAAACTGTAAATGTTTATACTAGAGATCGTGGTTTTGAACGTGCGTTAATAACACACGTGTATTTATATACACTTACTTTAGTGTACCTTAGTACACGTGTAGTATGTCACGTGTATTTAAATACACGTGCATTAATGCATCCTCATTTTAATTTATATAGTTTTTAGAGCGTTGATATTAATTTATGTATCGAGACTATGATTTCACAGATTATATACCCAAAATGTGGATACGTTAATACACGTGTATTTAAATATACGTGAAATAGGGTTCTCTAGTTTATACAAATATACATATTTTAGACGATTTCAGGTAAACCAAAATAAAAGGGCATCCTTTTTTAAGCATCTTTAAAAAAAGATTAGGTTTTATTTGACTATATTAAGCGATAAACATTTCGTTTTAGTTTGCTGCGTTTCAAACGTATTACGAATGAATATACGGTTCACGTTCTATTCTGTATTTTCACGTAAACGTTATTCGGGAATATCGCGAAAATGTCGTACAAAGTAAACATTTTTCGTTCGAATTGCACAAAACGCAGCGACTATGCGCATTCGGTATTCCCTATAACGATCCTCAAGTGAACATGCAGGTATAGCGTGTTTCTGCGTCGGCCGACGAGTTACGATGGATTTTTCGCTTTCATATTTACCTATAGTTCGCAGGTGCTCCATGTTCGCGGGAATAACGAGCGGACGCAGCAACATCAGGTGATTTTAATTTACGCGAGCCGCTCGACCGTCGAGGATCGTATCCGCGATCCAAAAACGTGCGCGGCCAACACCCGCGAAACGTATCGTGATCGAAGCCCCCGATGAATTTCCACGATAATAATTGTAAACAAACTGACGCGGCCGCTGCGTCGCGGTGATATTAAATTGTACCAGAACCAAGACTAAATATGCATTCAATATCATGGAGAATGATAATTAACTTCTGCCGTGCGCGATAACGCGTTATTCCCGTGGCCAGAAAGCGGTCGGTTTCTGATTGGACGGGGTACACGCTGCTTTACCTGCTTGCAACAAATTTTATCTAAAATAATGGGTCATAATTCAAGATAAAAAGACTACGGACGATATTTTGCCAGATTATTCGGAGAGAATTAAATTATGATAAAGACTCAATTTGATTAATACATTATACATTTATTTGCGAGGTGGGACTCGATTTATCGTCTTGGTAATGTTCCTAACTTATTAAAATACTAATAATATTTTTCTTAAAGATCTAGATCATGTACCAAGCTCTTATCACGTACCTAATTAAATGATTTTATTGTATTTTGGTCCTTAATATGCCAGTCAGGCACCTTGTTTCTTCGTCTAATAGTTTATAGAGTTCAAAATAATATAATGATGCCTTGAAATTGTTTTATTCTTTCTGCTGTTTCAATGTTCACCTACTGATTTCCTTCGTAAAAGCATAAAATCCAGAAAAAAATTAATCGTTAAACGAGTGAGGATGCATGAGTGAAATTGTAACAGGAATGTAATCTGAAGTAGATATTGTAGATAGTGCAGGTAGTTTGTCTGTGCTGAAGCTCCAACAGTCCAAAGACTCGATCTATACGGTCCCGATTATAGTGGTATTCAGAAATCAATTGTCACTAGCCAGTTGGTCAGACAAGCCGAAAGCAATCAAGCTTTCGCCGGAGAGATAATCAGTTTTAGAAGCAATCAGGTAACCGAGTCAGTTCGATCGGCATTAGAAGTTAAACAGTATGCAGTTAGTTTAGAGAGTAATTAGGTTGAACAGGCACAGTTGTACCGACTAATTTGTCTCCCGTATTTTTACTCCAATTACCGGCTAATCGATTTCATGTCTTACGTAAGCGAAATACACCATTCGAGCTAAAACTACTTCGCTAATTACTTCATTATTCCTTTAACCACCATAGGAGGTGCCATTTTACTAGCAAACGATACAAAGAACACATAAAATTCAAATTTAACATTATAAGTTATATTATTATTACTTTATCCATCGATTCCTACTCCTTTCTGGTAATTACAGTCGTATTTAGGAGCTATCACGCTCTACGACGTCAGCAGGTCAGGCATTTCTCTATATGGCCGCATTATGGACTAATTATGTACAAGTTATACACAATTTTTGACACTATATCCAATACAAGTCGTTCACAAATGAACATAAATAAATTGCATTAATCTATTTTGTCGATCGAGAGTGTGGATATACGTCTGATCAATTCTACTGTTTCTGATTGTCGTTTTCTATTTGTTTGTCTGGTATAACATGTATCAACGTAAAATAATTATTGTCTCTTGAGTCTTCAGTTATAGTCTGATCTATTCTGTCAGTTTCTACTTACATTTCTGTGAAAATTTCGAACGTCAACGAAATCAATTTTGTTTTCTACTTTCCTGGTTACAGTCTGACATATTATGTCTATATCTACTGATTCGTGCTACATAATCGACCTTTTATTTTCTCGAGTCGTGAGAACTCGGCGTCATGACTAATTACATTGTACCGAGGGGAAGTCGGATTGGCGAAATGATCGAATTTGCGACCGAAAAACGCGAATCCAAACTGCAGCCGGGTGCAAGCACAGCTATTCTTCGGCGAACTTTCCCACAATCCCGAACAGTATCGGCTCGATTTTACAAGAGAGGAGAGAGCGAGAGGAGCGAGAGCGTAGCGGAACGTTCGACAGCCGCGTGACAATTAATTTGCCGCAGGCCGCCATTAGAGGCGCGGCAAATAGCTTTCTGTCGCGATACGCTCGCGTAGAGTGCGTTCGTGCAAATTGCACGCGTAACAGCAGCTAATGATTTGCGGTGGGTCGATCGCCGGGGTCCGAGTCCGGGGACGTCACGCCGTAAAAATACGACCGGCAGAAATTGTGAATTGCGATCAATCATCGTCAATAATTTCTACACGTTAATCATTCGTGACTTCAAAGGGACGTTCGTCCGCGATCGGAGAGAGAGAGAGAGAAATCCCGTGAACCCGGCCGCCGGATGCTCAAAAAGCGTGTAAACGTTAACGTGATTTTAATACCGTACCAGCTGCAACAGCGACACACGGCATAGCTACCGCCGCTCCGTGCCGGTCCGGGATTCGCGGGGAATTTCGAGGTTCGTTTCACATCCAGGTTACAGGCGCGGCGCGAAAACCGAAATTTAATTACGAGATGGCATCGCGGCCGGAATGAAAAAATCCACCATCTCCGCGAGATCCCGTTAATAAATTGATACCGCGTTCTTTCCAACCCGAAGATCGCCGGTTTCGCCATTATGCTTCGGTGCGTCTGTATTAATTACTGCCACGGAAAGCTCAAGTGCTTTCTCGAATTTGTGGCCATTTGCATTAAGATTACGTGTAATCGTACACCTAACCCTAGTAATTCGTGACTTTTGTATGACGAAATAAGACGAAACCGGTCCTGAGCCATCGTTTTATATCGAAATGAAACTGTATTAGTGAAATATCGGTGTTCGTCGGAAATCACTCTGGCACAGACCTACAACTCGCAGGAGTCCAAGGCACAGAAGCAGAAAAGTTTGTGCATCCTTACTTTTACTAAAAGGAACGTGGTCCTGCCGTAATTCGATTGAATATTTTCACTTCGATTCAAAAACGGAGAGAAAATGCGAATTGAATGGATCAGCTTAGTTATCCTCGATACAGTGGAACCCTCTTTGAGGATCGATGGGAATATCGGCATAATCGTGGACGGGCTCGCGAGAAGAATCACTGTCCGGTGCGGAGCGGAGCGTGGACCGCAGAATTCCCGGTGTAACCGCGTCGACGAAATAAAAGAGTAAAACCGTGACCTGCCGGGATTCGGAATGGGGTTCGAGAGCGGGGGATATTCCAGCGAAATCCCATAAAAAATCGCCGTGCCCGCGGACGGCCCGGTTTCATGAACAAGGGTTTACCTCTCTCTCTCTCTCTCACACACTCTTTCTCTCGAGCGATATCGCTGGCACGGCCGCGGGATTTTGTCAAGTTTCGCTGTCACGTTAACCGTCCGTGACGTACAGCTGGATTGCCGATGATAAACAGCCGATGGACAAATCATCGAGATATACGTTCGTGGCTACGTAGCCGAATTCGCTGGACCGATTCCATGATTTACATGTAGTGACGGTAAGCGATCGGCCTATCCTCTGCCGACTATCAATTGAGACCGGCGCGGTTCGTAGCTGTCTCCCTTCTCTTTCCAACCCTGACACACACACACTCACACACACACATGCGTACACACCAACGTACTCAGTCACATGTGCATTCTCGATCCCCAGCCGTGATTCGTGTAAACGTTGTAATACTTGTCGTACCAGAAACCCATTTATCGCTGTCCTCTCGTTGCGCGTACGCAAATCACGCTTTGTCACGTCGATGGCCGCGCAGCTTTGTACGTGTCCGTACCCTTTCATCGTTGATACCCGGCGTCATTACTATCGCCGTGCGTGTTACCAGAGAGAAGCCTCGCCGGAAATCCAGTTACTTGATTACGAAGATCATTGAACGGCCCCGGCAAACGTGCCACCGTTCAATGTCGGCCTTTTTCCCCTGAATCATTCGTACTCGTCCAATTATTTTCTCTATCCGCTTTTTTCAACCAGGATCTAGAGATATAAACTTTAATACCTAAAACTTGTTGCATTAGGTTCCATCCTATCTGTATTCTAGTATACAACTTATACAAGCATTATACCTTTCCAATAGACTATGATTGATTTACCAGCTCATTTTATTTACCATAATGATCTCTTGCATACGAAACTGTTCAGGACAGATCTCCAATGAGTTCATCTTTGCAGTGACTCGCAAGTAAATGGTTACAACTAAAACGCATTTATATTGAGTCAGTGCATATGAAATGTCCGATTTTGGAGCACATAATCTTCTTAAGGGCCTATGTCTACGTTAACGACGTTAACGATAACCAATAAATCAGGACGATTTAGATCAGACTATTTTTCCAAGATCGCGGGACCTTGTTCTAGGTAAGATACCCTCGAACTTCATTATTCGCCTATCGCAATCCGCAGGAAGTGAGGGCGAGGATCGAAACTGGGCCGATCGGTATTATAGATGCGTTTGCAATAAAGGCGGGTGATTTGTGGCATGAGAGATGCAGCGAAACGCGGCTAGATCTAAGGGACCGCGGAACAAGACGGCATCGCGTCTAATGAGAGGACTGAGTGGATGCAATAAATGTTGCGAGAGGAGTGGCCCGCTCCTTCTGGGCTAAACTGATGGGGGGATAGTTCAAAGAGCCTGGGTGTCCGAAAGCGTTTCCACCTATCTAACTGCATGACAGCTCGGCGATGCTGTATCCGTGTATTTATAGAAGAGATAGAGAGTGGCTACCGAACCTGGCTATCGTCGACGAATAAAGTAACGATCTCCCAAATAAATGAAAAAGACTGCCCCTTATTTACGACCGGTAGAGTTGGAGTCGTAACTCGAATTGCTCTTGAAATTCTCGATAATCTCTGTAAAGAGATTCCTTTCTAAAAGAAAGGATGTAATGAGGTATTGAAATCGCTAATCTTGTAGATGTGAGACTGAAGATTGACGATTGACCATTACGTATTGAGAATGTCTTTAATACTTTGTGATCGTTCATTCTCGGTTTTCTCGAGGTTAATGCCACCGTAGTCTAATTCAGGGAAATTACGCGAACGTTTAAGCAACCGTCGATTCTAAAAGTAGAATTGTCGTTTATCTTCATTACGTTAGGCGACCGGATCCGAACGGCTACTGTAGAATTAGGTGTTCGTGACAAATAGTGCTGCTTTGGGAGTATTACTTTGCCGCAGAAGTTCACCGGCAGATACAAACTCGAGAACAATCGGGTCTACTCTTGAGAGTACAACTTGTATTGGTCTACTCTCGAGACGCGACAAAAGCAATTTCAACGTTAAATATTCTCCGGTATGTTCCGTCTATGATCACGTTACAACCGGAATTTATCAACCGAGGAAATTGAACAATTACCTGGACAATGGAGGGTAAAAATTAGTGACGGTGGGCTGGTTTTTGTATCGATTATCCGTTGTTAGGGCCGAATATTCGTGAATATTAATGTGCGAAGGGTCCCGGCCGGTATCTTACTGTTCTATCGATGTTCAATTTCACGCCTTAACAAGTTTATTCAGATAAATTGTCAGCGGAATGACGATAACGTCAACGTCGCGGATGATCACAATGCAGCGCGCGATAACGCGCCGTGTGCCCTGGGATATAGAGACAAGCGGAGAGTACGGTTTTATTATTGCAAACCAGAGGCGCTGCCGCGTTTTATTAAAGAATATGACACCGGAAATTTATGTGCCGTTCTCGGAGGTGGTATCGCATACATCATCCGGACGGCGAGCGTTACGGATTTAAGAGGTCGAAAGTGTTGGTAAGCGGAGCTGATTCTAACCTTTGCGCCGCGCCGGGCTTATCTGCTCAAACAGTTTATTGAGCTTTTGTTGATTCGCCCAGGAGATTCGGTAGCCCCTAGGAACGATCGGAATTGAAAGATTATTACAGATAATATCGCTCTGCTACGCCCATCCTTTGGATAGCACAATTTTACGAGAAAATAAATCGAGAACGAAGAATAACAATTCCTCGTACGAGGCTCAGTTTTCTATATAATCGTGAGCGCTCCTGTATGGTGAGACAAATTGAAAACGGAGAATAAAATTTTCTCATATGGGGTTTGGTTTCCTAGATAATCGAATGTCTGTCTGTTCGATGTGGATCGGTTTTGTAGACAAGTACGTCGAAGGGGTTAGCGGCGATAAGACACGCCAGTCTATCCCTTTAGGAACACGCGTGTGGGGCAGACTTTTAGGACTCTATTATAGGAGCTTCTATAAAGCTATCTCACTGTTCGCTTTCGATTAAATTTTTTCTGTTTAAAAATCTGAATTAACATCAAAAGTAGATACTAGTCGCACTTTCCTGAATGCTACATACCCTGTTTCCAATATAATTAATGAAAGCTGCAGTAATTTCAACGTTGCAATTCCAGAAATCTCGAATTTATTGGATCTTATCTCCCTAAGCGAGGCGAGCAGATATCCCCGGGGTTAATTAACTAACAATACATTAAGGACCCAGCAGAACAGTAAGACGCGGATTTCCCAAGATTCTACAAGGGATTGCAGAAGGAGGAATTCGAAACTTTGGAACCGGGGTTGGAAAGAAGAAAGCTTAAGGGGGAAGGGTCGCGCAAAATGGCGGCTATCGCGGGCGCAATCTACTTTCTATCTACAAAATTTCCTTTCGGGTAACAAGCCGAGCTCGAACCGAAATTTTCCGTTTGCCGGAAGGCTGCTCCGCCAATTGAGCTATTCAGGCCGTCGGCTTCTTTCTCCGGTAAGCCTAATATTTGAAATGGCTGCCGGCTACACAAAGTCGATGGCTGACGCGCCGCATGAATCGATAAAACTGAATGGAAGTAATTGTATACATCGGGGACTTCATCTGTATCGGGGCACAGAGGGAAACGAACAGAAAGAAAACGACAGAGCAAGCGGAGGCGGGCGGGAGGGGGAAACACTGCGCAGGAGACGTTGTTCAAATTTACAACGGCGGATTTTACAAATGACAACGCGTCGCGGTGATCGCGATAAAGGCCGAATCGGAATTAAACGCGACTGAGGGGATCGCGTTTCGCGGGATCGTGTTTCACGGCGACGAAACCTAATCGAGACCCGTTCGAAAAATTCGTGTCTTCGCGGCCGACCGCCTCCATCTTTTTCCTCGACCTTTCCTATGGTAGTAGGAAAAACTATAGTTCGGCTGGAGGGGTGTCTGACGAGAGGAGGGAAGGAGTCGCGGCCGACATAGGATGCCCAGCTCGTAGATCAGGGCTAAGTATCCTTCGGGAATGCCCCCGGCGAGATTAATCACCGCGAGCGCGGCGGAGAGAATAAAGGAGACAGAGGCAGGCAAAAGGAAAAGGAACGAACCGGGATAGGAATACATCGTGTGAGAGCACGGGGGACACACTCGGGGAGAAAGGAGCTCGTCAGAAGAACAGAGAGAAATATGGAAAAAGATGCGGGCAAAGGAAAAGCCCGAGACACCGGTCCAAGCCGAAGTGTAAGTGTAAGGAAACTGGAGTGGAAGATGTACTGGGTGGTTTGAAATTGGTGTTACAATCTGGAAACAGTGTATCAATGTATGAATTCATAGTATTTAAATTTATTATAAATTTATTTCGCATGAAAATCCGCAGTCTATATTCGATGATGAGAAGGATCCGAGAGTAGTGTCCGAAGTAAAAATTTCTAGTACCGAGGTCATCAATTCCTTAATTTCGAGTCACCTATTCACGGTGTGCATACGCTAACGCTTCGCGTTTGTACCATATCCGACCCAGCGCCACATGACGACAATCAGAGTTTAAATCGATGATTCAGAAGTTGGTGCCACCGGGTATACACCGGAGGCTGTATCCGCGGCCGGTGCACGGGAGCATAATTCTGGCCGGTAGAACGCGGATGAAAACACGAAAGTGTGCCCCGCCCCCTGACCCCCGCGGCGGCCCATCTCGGGCCACCTACCGCCCCCATATTAGTTTCGGCATCCACGAGGTTTTCGCCTAAAAGCTAGGAAGCAGCCGGCAAATGCGAGTGACTAACTAGACGTAGACACGCGTGCGTGGTCACGGTAGAGCGACGGCTAGACGTCTCGGAGCGGAATGAAACGCGTTGTGAACCGTAGGAAGCGGGTCTGGCACACGAAAAGGTGGGACGGAACGTAGTGGGACACGAGAAGGTGGGGCGAAACGCGGGGGGCCACGAAAAGAGGATAACGGGTGGGGACGAAAGGGGGCCGCAGGCCGCACGGTAGTAGCGCTGCACGCTCCCGGTGCATTCCACAATCCGGAATCCTGCTCGCGCATACATATTTATGGTACATCCACGGGCGATAATTCAGCGATCATGCGACGTGGTCGTGCACGTCCAACTTGCCCCTTGTACCCTCTCTCCTCAGCCCCCCGGCACCCGACGACGTTTCTATGCGCGCGACTTTGACTCTGTCTCGCGATCTTTCTTTGCCAACCGAACCAGCTGAAATTGTTCGAACCGACGCGACGCGAATCGCCCAACGCCGACGCCGTCGCCGAAGCCGACGCCAATGGTACCGGTGGTTCTTGATTTATTCACCGCTGTCGGGAAAAATAAGGCAGACGTGTCGGCCCGCGTCCCGCCACCGCGCCGCGCCGCGTCGAGCCGCGTGAATCGTGCCGAAAGGAAAGATATGTGTGGCGAAATTTTGTTTGTCGACGGGCTTTCGCACCGAGCGGAAACGCGGAGATTTAGGGGCGGACCAAGGGAATTTTCGATCGTGATTACCGGGGTACCGGGAGCCCAACGCTACCCTCGTTGGCGGCGGGAAGACGTGGGGGGATCTCGTGCTGGTGGTAATTGGGGATGGAGATGTCGATGGTAGTCTTCGCTTGCGTTAGGAATTTTTAGTGTGCTGGGTGTGTAAGATTAGAATTTCCTTTACTTATGTTTGTTCGAGTGCAACGTGTCTTTGTCAGAGGCTTCTATGTTGGGTGGAAGTATTGCAATTGGAATTCGATATTGAGGTCGTTAGGTTTACAAATTCCCGATCGTCACCACGAGTCTGATTCGTTATTATACGCGGCCAGAGGTCGAGATAACTCTCGTCCTGGTATTCTTAAATTAATATATATATAATTGAACTTTTATAGAATTCTCAATAGATATTTTATTATCAGTAATAGCCCATAAGTCTCTACATTTAATAAAATTGAAGCTGAAATTGGCAGACGAAATAAGGGTATTCAACCACCCCGAACGAAAACGGCTTTTCGAGACCATAAATTAGATAGAGTAGAGACCATAGATTAGCCGAACAGTTGAATGGGATTCTGCAGATATTTTTCAAGCGCTTTCCGTCGCCATGCAAGATAAACAGTTTTAAATCAGCGTCTTCGCCATTTCCTACCCCCTACCAAAATTTTCTCCCACTTCCTTCTATTATCTCCGCTATCAAATTCATGGTCCCGACGCTAGAATTTTCCCGATCGTTAATCTTCAGTAGTTAGGCTTCAATCCTCACTCAATCGGTACATATACTTCTATACGTAATTTATATATAATCTTGTTAAGTTATAGTAACGAGGTATCTCAATTTATTTCAGTTACCTCAGATGCACTAATTACCTGGCAATCTCCTGTGCTTGGGTCGATGAGAAAATCGGTTTTTAACCATGTTAAAGATTATCTCTTGTTACTAATTAATGATTCAGAATTAATTCAGAAAAATTTGTCGAAGAATAGAACGGTATCATGGAAAACAATGAACATTATATGATTGATTCATGATGGCAGTAACAACGTAGTGCAGTAATTTTTGTACGCATAGCACAGCAAAATTGTTCGTTATATCCATTGAAGCAGAATGGGAAGAATAGTACACACAATACATGCACAATATTCTTCTCTATGGTTAACAAATAAGTACATATGAAAGAATTAGTAATTTACAAACTTCGATACAGTCGTCTGTCCATTTTATATTGTCGCTGACTGTGCGATTGTTTTAAACAAACGGTGTGAGTACATTTTCACTGTTCCGTACACAACGGTTATCAGTGAAAAATATATTTCATTCTCTACTATGTATGAACGGCCATTTCCTTTGCAATCGTTCAATTTCAGTTAGCTGTGTCTAATCCGGCTCAAACAACAATTAGCTACATTCATCGTGACCAGACTGCGGATGTCGTACATTTATAATGCAACACGAATATGGAACACGCCTAAAATTGCATTGAAAAAGATGCTTGATGTTCATGTTATATTTATTATTCAATTTGTATTTATGTTCATCTGCAATCTGAGCACTAGATTGCGGATTTTTGTGCCAAATGAAGGTTGTCTTCACGAATTGCAAAACACATTGCAATCATAAAAATTTGTTTAATCCAATTTCTTCATGAATGCATAAAATCCACAGTCTAATGATCACAAAAATTACCAACGATTCTTATGATTAGTGTCACAGAATCACACAGAAAGCATCAAACACAAAAATGACGTTTAGTAGAGTCTGATCTATCGCAAAACATGAAGGACACAGCAGCATTTAATCAGTGAGCAGGGCTGATTAGTGATTCTTTTTAGTGGGTGCACACAGTGAAATATTAAGAAGCAGCGTAGGAAGCATGGCTAATGAGAGGCTCTTGTACGTGTCGGTCCCGCGAGCATCGCCCTCTTTTTTCGATTTAATGGGGAGGATTTTTTGGGGCTGAGAGCCGTTCGACATTTACTTCCCAGACGCTAAGGGCATCGGTAATGTATCTTAAAATCGACATCGTCTTTTCTTGCCGTAGTCGTCGGGGCTGTGTCGTAACCGTTACGTGAGAAAGCAGCCGATGCCCCGGTTCCCAGGTCAGAGGTCACTCGATGCCTACCTCCCGCGGAGGAGGATTCAGGACTGGTTCTTGATTCTGGTTCTGGACGTGCCGTATCCCAACAGTATCCGATACATATATGAGGTCGTAACTCGATCGGCTGTAACGTTCTCTTACGAGCACGGATTATTACAGTATCATCTGGGCCAAAAAAAATTTACAACCTGTTCTCCGCCAACGAGAGAGCACCCACGGCCTAGCAGATTTCTTTATAAATTCGAAAAACGTCGCTTGCCTCGCACATTCTTCCTGTCCGTTCTGTGCTTCACATTTACCGTCCCTGGCCAAAAAATTAGGACCACTCACGATTTTCAGTATCCTTCGTGTTTTCAGTCAAGAAAGATCTGAATGCTGTTTAACTAGCATTTAACTAGCACTCTTTGGCACAGAATTATTGTGCCAAATGTTGACAATTGTGAGCGGTCCCAATTTTTTAGACGAGGACTGTACTATTTAATCTGAGTTTAAATATTAAAAATTTTACAAATCTAATGTATGTTCAGAAGAGATCAAGAATAAAAATATGCGTCTATTGAAACTTCTCGTACCTTTCCGACTGCCTATTCGTCTCGAATCGAGACACCGACTTAGCAGATTTGCGCTCCGCAATACTATAATACAAACGGGACAAAACAGTTTTCATCAACACAGTTTCGAAAAAACCGCGTCGCATTGCTATTCCATTGTTTGTCATTTCGCCCTTTCGCGCCGGTCGTTTATCTTCGTTTCATGTTTGAAAATACTCGACGCGGAGCAAATCCGATCCGATAAAAAATCAATTTCGAATTTTCTAAGTTCGCAAACAAACACCGGTGAACCGACACCCTGTAAAGCGGATTCGCACGGTTTCCCAAACGCGAGAACGAGAATATCACTGCCCAAATGGATTTTCGTTGTTGGTGGTCAACAACGTTCTACGAGATTTCCAGCTCTCCATCATTGTGCTCCGTTATTGGCATCTTAATTTACAGGCAATGTTATGTCAACTTCGTTCTGGGATTTTCAAGGTCACCTTGAATTGTTTATAAATGAACCTATAATTTTTTTGCACATATTTTTTAATGGATATCAGGACGAAGATTGTAAGTATCATAAGAATGTTCTTTTCATTCGAACTGAGAAACATAGTGGGTGAAAGTATCATTCCTGGTTGATATCAATGGTGTCCCCTTCAAAGAGAAGTATTGTCCGTTAGAAGCCACATTTTCTTCCAGTGATACTCCCCACTTACGGAAACACTCCTTAAAATCATCTTCAGTATAGCGAACAGCTGCCTCGTCGTAGTCTGTTTTATTGCGTCTATGTCCGCAAATCTTTTTCCTTTATAAGGTTCTTTCATTTTGAGGAACAACCAGAAGTCACAAGGAGCTAGATCAGGACTGTACGGAGAATCATGGTTTATGATTTCCGAACAAGAATACCCTTTCTGGCAAAATGTAACGTACATCCGTTATTTCACACGTTCGGTCATTATAATACGCGACGCTCACTTGACTCGAAGCTTATAAAACAGCGTATCGCTTTCAAATGCCGGCATGCACTTGTTGCATGGGCGGGCCACTTATTACAAGGTCGCCTCTAATATAAACGTGCGTTATTCGCCTTAGCCCACTTAGGAATGAAGACATAAGCAAATGTCGAATAGTTTCCGGACAGACCGCGTATGTGATTCAAGGTATGATATAAATGGATAAGGTAGCCTCGGAATTAATAAGTGTATGCAAACAAAGTGCAATTCTAAGGAATGAGTCCGAATAAACCGTATGTCCTATTTATTTGTTGAATCGTGGAAAGTCGAGTGTCTCGCAAAAATTAATTAGCTTGCACTCTCCGTCGTGTATCCAATATCGGCAGGGACATTTATCGTCGGAGTGGAGGCGTTCTTTTTTTCGGATCGACAGCTTCGTCCTAGAAAAACGAAGCGGAACGGGGATACAGGGACGAGAGAAAGAGTATCGTTCACGGGCGTCGGCGAAGTCGAACGGGCGTCGATCGGCGTCGGCTCCCCCCCGTTCGAAGGAGGAAATTGGTCGGTCTAGGCGCAGCGGTGAGTTCAGGCAGGAAATTAAACGAGTCACGTGCTCATAATTATGAACATTCCACGGACGGGAGAGAAGAGAGAGCTTCTTCGTCGTGTTCGTAAAAGGGAAGAGGAACGCGGCGAGAAGCTGAGGGTCGTCTGAGATAAAATTGCAAAAGTCGCGACCGCGGGTAATAATAATTGTTGCTTCGGCCGGGCACGGGGGAACGTGAGACGAATATCCGTCGGAATGCACCGACACGAAACCGCAGAGGATAATTCGAGCGAGATGACCAGCTCTCGACCCTCGTCCTCCTCGGACCCCGCTCAGATCCCACCGCCTCTTCATAGCCTGCCGCCGGCCGAATGCCCTCTCATTAGCGCCTCTATTAAGATTTGATTAGTCCTAGGCGCCGTGAAATGCACGTCTCCATTCGCTAAATAACATCCTTCGCGCGCGTGCTCGCGGCTCGATCGCAGATGCCTCGAAAAGCGAATCCGAATACAATTTCCTCGAGACTTCGCCAGAAAATCTACTGCTGCTACATCGTCAAAGCTTCTGACGAGCCACATTTTTTACAGCGATCATCGATCACGACCCGTTTTATAAGGGACAGTTGAAGTGTTCAAAGCTGCCCACTTCACGTTTATATTTCGAGTCTGAAGAAATAAGGATACGGTAGACGACTGACTTTGGTTGAAGAACAGATAATAAGTAGGGTAAAATAGAATTTCAATAGAAGTAAAAGATATTACGAGTCTGGCTTGTCACTTTTCTGGAAAAATCCACAACCTAATAGATCATAGATTGCCCAGCACAAAATAAATTTTTAAAAAATCATCTAACATATAACATAAAAGAAAAATTAGTTAAAAAGAATTCAAGAAATAAAATTCTTAATCGATCCACTGTAAGAAGAATAAGATGATCGTGTTAAACTATGTACTCTAGTATAACAGATTTTTCGAATATCATTAAGAATATAGCAAGTAGGTGAACATAATAGACTAATAATCCTTCATCTTATTTTCGGAATAAGATTAAAATCATCGACGAAATTCGTAGTTGTACTGACGCTTCGTCGAAAATTGCAGAATAAAAGGGACATCATTATCTAAGTCTTTAATCTCTCCAAACATTTATATCCGCGAATCGTGATCAAAGCGTCGTCGTCGTCGCCGTCGGCGTCAGCATCGGCGGCGGCAGTGCACAGATTGTTTCTTCTCTCTCCGATTTCCTGGCAGAAAAATATTTCTCGTCCGGATGCGCCGCGACGCGACGCCGGGAATATTAAAAGCTGCGCGGAGTAGGCAAAGGCATCGCGGTTCAGACCACATATCCGGCTCCGTTCTTATTTCGCTGGAATGTTAAATAAATACAGGCAAAGGGAGCGTTTACCGGAAAAGCGTCGAATCAAGCGGAACGGGCGTTTTACTGCTTAGGGAAATTTTCCGACTGGCTCGTCCGACTGTAAAGCTCCTCAAAAGTTCTTTATATCTTCTCGCGCGCCGGACAAGTATAAAGAAGCTAAACCCTCTACCGAACTTCGTGAATCCCTCTTCTTTCTTCTTTTTTTTTTTTTACGAGGCCGAGTGTCGAGTGCAACGAATCGCTGGTGTCCAGGAGCGTGCAAGTAAGACGCGCCTTTACGATTCTGCAACGCGAAATGGCACTCACGGAGACTGTGCTTTATTGTCGCACGAGAATTTACCGGAGGGACGTTTATAAATCGCTTGCCCAGGAACGGAGAAACGCGTCCCTTCGGAGTACATAACTGCGCTCGGAGATGCAACTGCATCGGCGCAGATTCCCTCGGATCGGATGCAACGACTGCACGAGATCGCACGATGATTTCGACCGAGTAGGCTCGGTCGCTCTTCTGTTCGATCGGAAGGCGTGGGATGATGACGAACAATGACAAGCGAACTTAAAACATGTTGTTATATGTCTGACACACAAATATTCAACTCAAGGCAAATAACTGGTTCCTTTTTATTTCCAATTTATCGTGTCGAACAAGTTGGTTCAACTGGAAATGTCAAATGATGATTCCTGTTCTAGATCTTGTATGAAATACGTAATTATTACACTGCGGGTAGCTGTAACCAGAAACAGTGACAAGAGATACAGATAGAAAGAGATTCCTAAGTGGAATCTGCTGTTTCTTGAAATTGATGCAGACAATTTTTATTTTGTATGAACATACTTCCAGTCTACTAATCGTATTTTGTGAATTTAGAATTAATTTCGTGTGCTGAATCTTTAGGAAAAGGACGATTTTGCCGAAGAGTTCAAATTTTACGGGATTCTTATCGCGCCTATCTGCGACAACAAGAATAATGTAATGAAAAAATGTAATGTGCAGAAGGATTGAAACACAGTACAATTTCGGATGGAGTGAGACATCGCGCGGGAAATAAATCACATAATTATCAGGTCCGCGTGCGCGATACGGACTAACAACGCGGGGCCGTTCGTCCGCGCGCATTAATCGAGCAGAACAAATTCGGGACGCGGGACTAGTTGTTCTGATCGATCCTCAGTCTGCTGCGAAATCGCAGATAGAGAGCGGGGTCTATCTGTTTATCGTCCCGTTTAAACTTTATCAGAATCGTAACGCACCGGGCAACAACATTTATTGCCGGTGCGACAATCGCGCGTAATGGAACGGTGATTCGACGCCGATAGTATCGGTCATCTTTTCTGTGATTTGTTGCCGGCCCGAGGTGGTTGCGGTCGCGCCTGTGATTCTCATTTACGACGTACCCTTTTTTTCGCGACCGGCCACCGGAACGGGCTTCGTCGGGCCGGAAGTGGAACTGCCGCGGCCGCCGGAAACGGCAGGACCGGTCGACAGACGAGCAGAATCCTGTCGGAATTGCTTTCCCTCGCCACAAGAGATACCATCGTTACCAAAAAATCTGTAACCTCGTATCTGACTCGTTAAATATTCCACTGTTTTTGAGCATTTGATCACGTTATCACAGCGCTGTGAACGTTGTTCTTCAGAGTTTATGTTCCTTTCTGTATCCTCCATCCCCCAAGTTTAGGATTTTAACCTTCTACTTCTCGATTTGTCCAATTATTTAATTCCTTGACGTCAAGCGATCAACGTTGTGAAATATGACAAAGTTAACCATTTGCACCATTGTCGACTGTGACTCAATATCAAATTTACTTCCAACAAGTCCCACATTGAATCTGACTCGATCTCATGTTAACAGCGGTGCTAATGCATTAAAAAATATTTGTCTTAGTATTATTATCGCATACAGTATAATTACACATGATCTCTAACAAGTGAATAAACTGGGTTTGAATAATCAGATGCTGTAGTACGCGTGTATTGTACTGTATCGAAGTGCTGCGTATCGAAACCCTCAGTGCTGAAATATTCGAAACATTCAAATTGCAGAGATGCTCAGACCTCAGGCTAAGGTTTCGAGTATCCGGAAGAAACAGCAGAGACAAGATAGGGGATGAAAGGTCCTTCGTTACTGCAGGCACCCTCGAAAACGATCATTTTTCCCCACGATCACCGTTCCCACCGCTGGAGGGCTAGGTGCAGGGTCAATCCGATAACAGAACAATATCAAACAACGTCAAGTCCACTCTTAAGACATTTTTATACGCGAGTGGATAGCTGTACCGACACGTATCCACGAGCGATCGGTGCCCGTTAAATCACGTCCACCGGTAAATCGAATGATCCTAGTCCCAACGGTTTCGTGAGTCAACAGGAAGCTCGTAGAAGTTAAGAGTCTGGTTAGGTCTGGCTTATGGACGCGTTGGCGGATCGTGGGGATCGAAATTATCGCGAGAAGTGACAGTATATCTGTGGTTGTCGGGAAGAACGCCGCATGTCACATAATTTCGCTTTCGAAATATTGTCGTTTGAAGTTTTGGTCACCAATGCTTTGCCATAGGATATCGGTTCAATTGCATTATGTTTTTAAGCCTTTCGAATTTATATTCATGACTTCTCATCTGTTAAAGACGTAGATCCTATACTATAAATCTCAATTAATGCATAAACTGAAATTTCTTGATATTGTGACATGCGGCGTTTTTCCTGGCAACCACAGATATATATATATATGATCGTGACAGGACCCTACCGTCAGCGCTAATCGCGACGCCACTATAGGGTACTGACGATTAAACTGTAGCTTCGTGACGTCATTCAGGTTCTGACTGTAGCACTTCCCACACTATTCACGCTCAGCATAACACTGTTCTTCAACGGGACACTTGGCTTATTTGTGACTGAACACTGATCTGGTGGTTTCGTGAGTCGACGGTGAGCTCGCAGACGCTGGGAGCCGGTCCTAGAGCTGGTTTCTGGTAAGGTGGGTGGAGGGTCCTATGATGGGATTGGAAATTGTCGCGAAACGAAAAAAGGATGCGCGAAACGCGGCTGGAAGGTCGGAAAGCCGTGATTCTAGTCACGAAGCGTCTCACGATGCATCGAGGCTGCTCGGTTGCGCCGGATGCAACGGAACCGATCGTGTGCCCCCTAATCCCTCCTGCTGAACTCTCCTCGGAACCCCTCCTCCCAGTTGCTTCGGATCCCCGTTCCCCCGTTCCACCATCCGCGTTCCCGGCCCATTCTATACATCGTCGTTGGTGGGTACAGTCGTCTTCCTGATTTATACACTGCCACCGGCAGCAGTCGAGCGCAGCCAGGCTCGCGGGAGGACGAGGGGAGCAAGGGGGAGGGCGTGGGTTGCACTGGGAGAACGGTTCCATTGTTTAATCGAGACCAGCGAAACGCTGTTCGTCGTCGGTAACCATAAAAACACTATTTTATGCGCGAACACGGGGCCCGTTTGTTTGCTCGGAACCTTGCCGTACAGCTTGATCCGTGACGTACGATGGAACCGACGATAACGAACGGTCGAGGTGAACGGAATATTCGGAATGCGATAAATTAGCCACCGAATCGGCCCCGGCCGTGTTTGATTAACACTGGAACTTTGATTAAACTTTGATCAATATCGGCCACTGAGCGTGACTGGCGCGTGTTACTCCGTGGATACGACAAGATTGAATTAATTTGGATTTATCCGATTTTTGTTATATTAAACGATTGCAAATGTGCTTCCTCGGTTTCAAATGGAAACAGCAAATGGAACGGATCACATATTAATATAACTGGTGGATTGTTTTTCATAAAGAAAGAATTCGAAATAACGTAAGCAGAACGCGCGCGGGGCATGTTAATTTTAAATACTTTGGTGCATTCAGGTTTGTTCCAACCCAATTTTGCCTTAAAGCAATTCCGTAATATACAGCTTAGCGTGTATAATATTACTACACCGTTCACCGGCAAAAATATTAAACAAGACAATAGCATATTTTAATGGAAACAATACGCAGAGCGTGTATAAAATCCCAAGCTGATTATCGCGAGATAATAGAAATTGATTTTATTATAGGAGCATAAAATTCGTCGGGAACAGGGAACCCGCCGCGCGTTAAATAACAAGATTTAAGTGTTATATTTCGAATCTACGAAATCCGATGAGATGGCCAGGTTATTTTCCGCGAGAGATCAAATATGCGAAACGCCGGCGAGGCCGGGGGATGGGGAGTGTTTATTGTTAAACAGTAAAATGTGTGCACGAATGTTTGTTCCGATTAATTAATTTACACTGCTCGTTGCGCGCAGTTTTCAAGCCTGTTCAAAAGTTTGATTGTTCATACGTCACGCTGCTGGGGATTAATTTTAAGCGGTCCGTGGGAGTTTTAAATTCCCCATCGCCTGTTAGCGTTAAACAAAATACGACCGCGGGTTAAATTCATCCCGAACTTCCTATTTCACGGGAAACAAAAGTTAACGTCATATTGTTTGTTGGCACTCGCTCGTTTTCTGCTGTCTTTGTTCTACGCTTTAGACACTGTAACGCTAACTACAGGGAATTGGTACATCAATTTTTCATTATCTTCCTCGCCAATGTATTTATTTTTAAAAAGTTCGACTGAAATCTTCTCACTTGCCTTTATGTATTTTCATTCAAATCAAATGAAAAATGTAGTTAAATAATAATCTAGTAAAAAAGATAAAGTAAGACACCTAACATTTTCATGTTTAATATCTGTTATGTTTAATGATATGCAGAAAAAGTGCAAGGAAAAGAATTTTTGTTTATGCGAGACAATTGTTGTTATGGAGAAGATTGTCTATTCAAAATCGTATTTTCGATATTTCGAGGCCATCGTCGATTGTTCCAAGAGGCTAATGTATTGTTATCGATAAAAAATACATTGTTGACTTTCAAATGACCTCCAGAGGTAACTCATCCCACATGTAGATGAAGAACTATAATACGCTGCTGTACGTGGATTAGTGTTAACATTACATCGAACGAAGCGACAAATTCAACCCATGTAGGATACGTTGGCATTCAAACGCTCTTCGAAGGAATAATTCCTCGATCTAACGTTGATATTTCAGATGCAAATGTTAGACGACCCACCTAGAGGATGAGAACCTAATATCAATCTCCCCTCCTATTGTGAGCAACTTCTTTTCATCGGAATGAAGATAACAACAGGTTACGCAACCGGATCAGTTAGCGTCTGAAACGGCGTTACATAAAATCGCGCGGAAACGCTTCGCTTACAAATGAGCGTTTGCGTCGTATCTCTCCAGAAGATACTCTCTCCAAAAGAAAGTCACTCTCGAGAGCAACTTGTTACACGGAGGAGGATCGTGCAGGGTAACGTATCTCGAGAGGCATCCCGAGGATCGTGTAACAATTGCGAGCGATCACAGGGTCGTTCCCGAGCTCGGGGAGCAACTCTTATTTTCCGGCGGCGGAGGATTCATCGAAAGGAGATCGATGGGTTTCGAGGGACAACCATGAGGCAACGACAGACGGCGTCTCCTCTTTATCACTCCGGTTCCTTTCCCGTCTGGTTGTTCCTCGGGTCCGGGTCCACCCGCCCTCTTCCTGTTCTTCTCCCCTTGGCGTGGTAGCCAAGGGGGAAACCGCGGCGGACCTGTTGCGGGGAGCACGTCGTAACTCTTGCGGTGAATGCCCATACACGTGCACACCGACTCGGGGAATCACGCTCACGGACACGTATATGAACACAACGGGCTTCAGACGGGGCCGAGACGCGAGGGAGAGAGAGTGAGAGCCGGTACGGGGGGCAGAAACGGCGAAATAACGGAGGGAGAAGGATCTCGGGGAACCGAAACCGTGCAGAAATCCGGCCGCGGGAAAGGAACACGTACGCCACCGATGCGCCGAATAGGTGTGCACCACCGTGTTGCCTGCAATACAAGCGGAACCAGAGGCAGATCCTGAAGACAATGGGAACCACGACGCGCCAGCCGAGCTACAGTAACGGGAGTTAGCACTGGTAATTACGCTACCCGCCAGCTAAAGATGCCAACGGAACGGGCGCGCGTGGAACTTGGATTTCAGACGCCGGTGTACAGGGACTGACTGCAAAGACTCCAGGGGGAACGGCATGAAGGGACAATCATGTTCGTCACTCGGCCACCTTTGTTTTTGAGTAATTGGAAACAGAAGCATGATCCTTGCGATCCTAATGGTGCGTAGGAGGCTAGAGGATTCGGTGGAAATGATCGGAGGATTTATGAGCCAGAGGAAAGAGTTATCTTTAATAAATTATATTTTTAAAATCTGTCAAAAGAGATGATTGTAAGATTGGATCTTCTGACTGTAGATGTATCAGACTGTAGATCTCTATGCAAAATGAACATGTGCATCACACACACACAGTTGCAAGATATAGGAGCTAAGTAGATATTCGATATACTTAAATAAAAATATAATTCTTTTAATTTTTCAACTATCTTACGTTCTTGTCTATTCATTCCTGTTGCAAATGTATAAATGTTGATGTTGTATACTAATCTCTACTCTTCCCTAGCCTTAATACTGACGACCGATGGTTAAAACAATAAAGCACACGTGGATTATAGACGATGATTAAAATTGGAATAGGAAAATGTTCTGTAGCTCAGCCAAATCGTTAAAACACTCGGCAAGTTTTCCCTTTTGAAACGGTCAAGAACGCGATATGCATCTTGATTCGAATGCTGACAATAAGAGCTCCATTTGCATAGTTAAAGACATATCTACAGTTGCACGATGCTTTTAAGATAGGAGAAACTTATTACCGCATCTAGGAGCTCTTTCGTAGCCGCTGGTATTAACCACTGAATTTGGTATCAGGATCTGATTACCTTCTCAATTACAGTAGACCGAGAATATCAAGAAATTGTTTCAAAGGCTGCGAATATGCATCTACTACACTATGTAACGATACATGTACAGTTCCCTACTGTATAGTATACATATGTATCTTATGTGGCAGTAAATGCACAGTGTTTTACTGTGTATCTCTATCGTATGTGGCAGTAAATTGCACAGTCCTCCATTCTGTGTCTGCATCTTATGTGGCACTAACCGTACAGTCTTTTTAAACAGAGAAACTGGTTTACGGGACTCGTGAAAATGGCGGTTCCGAGTATCTAAAAAATTTACGATTATTGAGATTATAAATATGGAGATTATAAAACGCGGCTAAAAATTTGGATATACACATTCTCGTAGTGTCTATAAAATAATATACAGTCAGTATAAAGTAATGCGAAACAGGAATTTGAAGATATGTGACTATATTGATATCATGTAAGCATAAAAATGGAACAGCCGGGAACCAGCTAAAAATTTTTCCTTTCTCTGGGAACGCAAGGAAAAGTTGCGAAGTTAACGAACAGAATATCTCCCATCGTCAGAAGCTCCATGTAGAACAAGTAACCCAGCAGAAGAATTCCGCGCGGAATATATTTTCTAAGGTCGTAGAAAATGGTAAGAACCGAGTTACACCGAGGGGTTGGGTAAAGGGACGTCGAGTTTTCCCGGTCTCGATGCACCTCTGAAATATTAGAATTGTGCGCGAACCGTAGGGAAGGAGCGCGAGATTTTTCAGTCTTAGCGTAGACGCGGAGGAAGATTCGGTTTCGCGCGATTTGCTGCGAGAATGGTGCTGCTCCACTTCCGCGGGTAGGATCGAGTTTCGCGAGTTTGAATTTTCAACGTGCGCAAATCCTATTTTCCGAAGAATGCGATTGACGTACCAAGTACGTTTTGAAAGACCGTCTCCCGGAATCTACGAATCGGCGGTTCAAGAAGGAAACGAGTAATGTCAGAGCACTCTAGGCGATCAACAAAGAAGTGTGCCACCTTTGGGCCGTATTTTTAGATACCGGGCCAGGCTAAAGGTACGAAAAAAAATTCCGCGCTCCAGTAAATGTACACGATTGAGGATCTAGGTTACACTGCAAATCATTCAATACAATTAATAAAACAATTATTTCTTCTCTACAATTCGACAGATAGAAAGTCCGATTTTTAACAAAAACGTTAAATAAGAGCAACCTTTTTATAAACGAACAAAGTAAGCGCCATCGTAACCTGCGTGTTCTCCATTAGTCGTCTCCATTTTGTAATTTTATTACCATCAGCGAATAGTACGATGATTAATCGCCACGTCAAATTGATTTAATAGTAAAATTAGGTATCTGAATTAAAATTGAAGAAGGGATGTGAAGGATCGACTTTGTACCTCAAAGTGATTTATAATAAACCTATAATAATATTTCTTGATCAAACCGCGGTACAACATTTCCGTTTTAAAATCGGATATTTCATATGCAACAACCTAATATTTTTGCAAATTTTAACAAAGCGACGAAGGTATCGACGGAATAATTTCGTGATCGAAATCGTGATCCCTTTGGGGGGAGGAGAAGGGTCTACATTAAATTAAATGCGCCGGGTGCAACTGCTTCAGGTTTGTTTAGCAGCAGGATCCGGTAAAATATTCAAAGAATAATGAAGAGAATCAAATAACAAAACGCGGCACAGTTAACTAGGGGTCAATATACAGCACTACCAAAACCGGCGACTCTCGGCAAAGTGCAAATACTACTATTTTTCAATGCCCTCCCTCTCCCGTGCGTGACAATCGTTTAAAGAGCAAAAGGGAGTACGCCTGTTAACGAGCGAAAACAGTTATGGGACACTGGTCGCTGGAACTTTACAGCTTGCAATCGGAATGTTACGCGAGTGACCTTTTAGAGGGGACATGGAAATTCAACTCCGCGCAGTAGCGATGCCAGCTATTGGCTTTGAACAAATAACGAGAGAATAGCTTGCTCCAGGGACGTACACACAGAGTGTACGTTACGTGACGAATGGTTCTGCGTGACGTCGTTTCGATGTCTTCTATCATCCGAGGCAGCCAGCCTTGCCGTCTTTGATAGCGAATCGGTCTGCTGTTCGATCATCATTTTCCTACTAATTCTACACCACAGTAGAACATGCCAAGACCACATTACTGGTATCATTTTTTTATTTATAAAAGAAAGTGTCATTGGATGCTTCATTGAAACCTACCAATCTTTCATATCAGATCGGCCTGTTATTTGATGATCATTTTTCTATAAATTTGACAGCATGCTAATAGATACACGAACTATATTTATGGCATTCTTATGATTTGGAATGTCTCTGACACATTGTACACAAAACATATTACTGTCAGAAGAAAATTTCGCTGGAAGGTTCACTGAAACCTTTGTCATTCGATTATTTTTCTAAAAATGATTAGCACCTCCAACAGATTAGCATCTATATCGTCTTTCACTATCTTGCACACCGTACATGTATAGAAAAGTATCATTGACGAAAGAATATTTCAGATTTATAATTTTCCTCTTTGTACAAGGGGTTCGGTCGCGCGAGGTCCAGAAATCACTTTGAATGTCTATTTATTCCACATTGCAGTATTTACATTGTTACAAGCTGTTCAGTAGAAGAAGTAAAATGAACTTCTTCTTGGTTGTTCAGTATTCCGCTCGTTATCTGCACTTCGGTCGTAATTCGATTATTCGTCTATCTGGTATCTCTACAGAGGAAACATTCCCACAAAGAAGAGAAAGCGATCGATTCGAAGAAAGAAGCACGATTCCTAATAACGTTGAATTCACCTGGCCATCAAGATACCGTTTTAGTGGCGAACGGAGTAGAGAAAGTGCAACGTTTAAACGCGGTTAAAACGTGACCGTTTCAGCGCACGGCGTTCGAACGTTGTTGCAATCGTCATGCGAGCAATATGAATATTTCGTATAGGTAAAGTGTGATCGTTTCCCATGGCCGTAACCGCGATAAAGCGGCCCAATGACATGTAAATTAATTCTCTTTTTCAGCATCTCCGGCGAACGTACCGCTCCCGACGTGTTCACCGTTCTATGCAATAATACGCATGCCAGCGACGGACCGTAATGTCTGATCGTTATCGAAATCCTCGCTGGCCGCTCCTGTCACATTTTCCCTGTAAAATTAATCGATAGAGATGACGGAAACGCTGACGGTCAAACTGTCAGGCCTAGCGAGCAAAGTAGCTTATCTGCGACCGACACACATCGCCGCGAATCCGCGATCTAGGTGGAAAAACTATTTCATGGTTAATTCTCCTGTACTCTCTCTGCGACCATTTACATATATGTTTACGCTGGAACCTCGAGAACGTTCCACCGAACTTCGTGCAACTCGAAACTAATTATTATACAATGCTTTTTTATTTCATGGAAGCGAGTATATCTGTATGTACATTTTTTACGGCATGGTTTATGCAAAAATGTGTTACTCAACCAGCTCTGAAGGATTTTCCTCTATTATTTTCTTATAAAAATTATTGTTTCTAGTATCTAAGGAAATGATGGAACTTTAGATAATTACGTTCTCTGTCACAGACGAGTGACGACGTGTCACAGACGTGTTTTCTCGCGACGCAATACTTTTTCGGAAATACGGCTTTTTCAAAAAAATGTTACCCAGAAAGCAATGTTTCCGGCTGGAAACGGACAGGAAAAGAATAAAATTGCTTTCAGGATAACATTTTTTCGAAAAAGCATGTAATAATGCACGCGAGATATGTCATCTGTAGCATCGCACGAACGGTACATATTGCGTCGCGAGAGAACACGTCTGTGACCTTGTACGAACGGTATCGACGTCGCGACATAACACGTCCGGGGGAACGAAGTGGTTAAGCTTCCATACTTAAGTTAATTTTCAACCGATACTGTGTATCCACTTATAGTAATAAATGCTTCGAAAATAATTTGATTTAGTTTTAATGAACGGTTCGAGTCGGTCCTAGTAAATAGTCGTCGGAGTTTCTCGGAAGTTGGACCAGCGATCTAGAGTATTAGCAGCAAGTAAATAATATGTACAGCTGAAGTATCGGGTCTGGGCGAACGTCAAAGAGCCATGAAGCTTAGAATGTTTCCAGCTGACTTGCCGCGGCGTATAATTCACTTTGCTTAATTTGTGCTAAATGTTCACTGAGATGAGTTACTAGGCTGTTCCGCGATGTCAATGAAACGAGCAAGCCAGCCCGCTGCCGCCTCGGCTCGAACGGTAATTTATATCGAGAGACGCCGACGCATCTTCTCCCCCGAGGACAATGTAATTTGCGACCGAACGCTGACGTCTTTGCGGACCGAATGCACGCATTGTTTCGAAGTTTTTTCAATCATAACTCGCATTTCTTCCGCCACGTGGCTGCAAGCCACGAGTCGACGAGAGACGATGAATCAACACACGTAGGATAGCTTCTTTGCCGTGGATGATTATAACGAGATCAATTTATGCGAATAATCGTACACTCCCCCTGAACGCGCCCCCTGAATTTTCTCGTAACTACTTAATAATATTGGTGTACTTTTTACAACAGCGCGGGTTGTTAAAGGTTAATATAATTTAATACTGTAAGGTAAAATGGGCGTAATAATAATAATAATAAAACTGGGTAAAGCAACGCTAATGGTTCGTAGCAGTGGAACCTCGATTATTCGAATTAATCAGGAACACAATCGTGTTCGAATAATAGAAGAATTACTTGAATCCTTTTTGATTGAACTGTTTGCGCGTGGAATGTATGCAGACAATAAAGAACTCAGACATGACGGTTCTATTGCATGTCCTAAGCTTACTCCTACTCGTCCACATCATTTGTTTTCGTAGAAAAATTATTCTGTGAATTTTTGAGAACGAAACGAACTTTTTAATGTTTTATACAAATCAATCAGGGTTTACGGTATCGAACGGTTAATAGAATAGGAATTATGGTAACAGAGGAAATTCGATAGTAATTGGTGAAACGAAGATCAGCGCGACGAAAGTATAATCATCGATGCAGACCTATTCAACCGGAGCTCGCGGAAAAGGTTAATTACCATAGAAATAGAGACCGAATAATGGAGAGAAGGTTACGGAAGTCGTTTTCTAGCTTGCGCGCGTCTAAATTGCTAAACCGCTGGCGGAGAATTAAGCGTCCGGTCGTTATATAAAAATATAACGGATGCGAGGACGGTAGGGGTGGTAAGCGTTGAACTACTGATGTGTTAAAATGAAAAATTTACATTGAATGAACGATGTAATTACTCCCGGTAACGTTGTCTCGTTCTGGAACACTTTATTCGGCTACAATATTCATTAATACGGGGCTGCACCGTTGCTTTTTTCGGGGCTCGTAAAAAGTCGCTTTTAATATCGCAACTAAATTTTTCTGCATTAATCAGGAACATTATCGAATCTTGTTTTTGTGATCCTGAATTATTTAGCTCCTCATTTTAACTTTGTTCTAATTCCGGCTAATTTCGGAAAGCAATCCTATTAGATGTGTAAATTTATTTATAAGATGCTAATTTAATGGGACCCATTATTGACATGTCTATAATACATTACTTAACAAAATCAACATTTTCGAAATATCTATAATACTTCAATTACCGAACAGAAAACCTGAGTCTTGCCATTTTGAGGGATTCTGTAGCGTCAGAAGATATTTATCGTTCAAGTGAAAACCTTCTTTGAGTAGAAATGCAATAAGAATATTTTATCAATGAATTTGTCCACGCTCCTGTTATTTTAGACATATGTGTGCACCATAAACGGATAGAAATGCATAGTCCAGTCACCAGATGCAGCCAAGAATTAGAAATTCTATAGAGAGACCCGTGGAGAGCGCAATATCCGTGGGAATAAAAAAAGAAATCGTGTTCCGGATCGAAAAACCACTAGCCCCCGGAACGCAAAGGGTGGTAAAGGAGAATGCGTTGAACCGTCGCGCCGTTAAGGTGAAAAATTGGTATTGCGCAGTCAAAGTAACCGCGTCCGGGGCCCTCGAAACGTTTTATTCAATGTCCGTGTGAGGATGGGGGGCGGGGGCGTTAATATCGCTGGCGGGGGTCCGGACTCGGGGCTTTCCACGGAGGGCGGGCTCCGCTCCCGATTATTAACTGGCATCGGAAAAACGTGACAATCACGTTTAATTTCCCTCCGGGAGCTTCCGTATGGTCGCGGGGACAGAGAGACCGTAACGATCGAGCTGGCGGAGCTCGAACAGCTTGCACCGGCACACACAGGATGTCGCCTCATTAAACGGCACCCAGACGAAACGAAGAAACCGCTAATAATTAATAGACGATCAGACAATGCGGTAATTACGAGTGCTGATTACGTTCATTATCCTCTCTAATGAGAAATACAGCGTCGGGCTGGCACGTATCCACTGCGCTGGCCCCGAACAAGCCGCAACACCCGTTCCACACGGCTCCGGGTTTCTTTTCTTATAATTAGAAGTGTACCCGGCAGTCACCGGGGCAGAATAATAAAAGTCGAGAAGCCGCCACCACTGCCGCCGACGCCGCCGTCCCCGTGGAGGGCGTAAATATCACCATTGACGTTTACTGTCCGTGCTACATGATCGTAAATCCTGGCCGAGACATTGGCTGTCGTGCGTGAAACACTTTGTTCCGTTCGCGCGGGCTACGATGCGTGAAACCCATTGATGCCGAACGCCGTGCTTCCTAACTCCCTAAGCGACGTCGATACGTTCACGCTGAATAAGTCGCGTTTTGGATAACGCGAGGAGAATGCGCTAAGAACACCGGCTCGATCTAATTGCGCGTGGGTGGCGGACACGCCTCACCGCGGAACACATTTTTCATCCTCTCTCGATAATTAATGTTGACCACGGCGTACGCAATAAATCAAATTTTAGCTGGACTAGCGTAAAACGAGGGGCCCCGGAGTAATCACTAGACTTTATGCATTTACAAAAGAAAATTGATAGATCAATTGTGGAACAGTGAAAGCATTTAAGGAATTTATAAACACTGTTAAATCATTTTCAACTCGCTGAAGCTATTGTGAAAAAATATAAATCTCTACGTGGGTTCTGTAGTTTATAATCAATACAGCAACAAATACTGTTTCATTGAATAAAATGATGAATGTGCTATCATAATCGTTGAAAATTTGTATTAACACGCAACACAGACACTTTTCAAGACGATAAAAATGTTCTTCAAGAATTTTTAAGACTTTAAACAAGTCTGCCAAATAACACAGACCTTTCAGGTTCCAGGTGTTTGACCCTTCGCAATATGCCCCAACTATACCTTAAGCGATAATTGGCGTCATGAGAAACTTCTCATGAAAACTTCTGGCGCAACTTTCCCTTCAAGTTAGCAAATTAATAAAAAGGTACCTCTTCCAGCATCGAACGAAGGATGTCAAATCCGTGGAGTTCTTTGATCGTGCTTCCCTAATTACAGTGAATTAACCAGCAACAAACGGCGAATGCTAAACGATCTGGTTGTATGTCGATTCGAATTTTCGCGATACGGAATTGGCGTGGAAAGGAACGGTGACATGCGAGCGACAACGAAAAGTTGAACGGCAAATTAGCGATCTGTCGCTCGAAAGCGGCGTTTCGCGGAATTAGTTGTCGCGAAATAACTAGTGACGGAAAACTGTTCGGGTATTTTGGAAACACTCGGCGGTACGGCAATTATTCGCGTTATCCCGGAGTGGATTCGAAGTTTTGTCGTATCGCGTGTGTAAGTAGCGCACGCAGTTCTATTTCCTTCAAACGTCTCATCAAAAGTTTACACGCGCGAAAGTTTCGCGACTGGGAGAACCGTGACGTCGACAATCCACGAGCGTAATCGTCGTATACATTCGGGAACGCATACACCGAGTAACTTCGTCTAAGCTCCGAGACCACCGTTGAATTCAATCTAGTTATAGTTAACTAATCAGCCGGGATACCGGTAAATCAGTCCCTGAAGTGACCGTCGTTCAAATTCCCCGCAGCTCGCCCTCGTTCTAAGCGAGCAGCTATCTGAACACAAATATTGTTTAAATTATTACGGCCGCTTGTTTGTGCGCCTGATTGCTATCCGTGCGCCACCATTTGTGTATCAATCAGGCTATGCGTGCGCTTCTTTGGTCGGCATGGATGGGATTCTAATGATTATGCTGCAATCGTGTATGGGAATTTGGAATGCGCAGTGCTTTGCAATTTCTAGTTAATATTCAGCGTCATATAAAGTCTAATACTATGCTGTTGAATTTTTATTTTACTCAGACTTGAATCAAAGTATGTATTGCGAAGGAAGTTCCTAGCCAAACTCCATTTTTCTTACAGTAGTACTCAGGATGAGGTTCAAAGATGTTTCATAGGATTCAGAAGTTTTTAACAGGACTTTATACAAATATTATTCATACAACTTAGAAATGATGACCTGGATACTGATATACATGAAAATCGATAGATTTAAAGACAGTAGATACAGCTTTGAGAAAAGAACTGCAAGAAGAACAAAATTAATTCAGCCTCTGCGCTTAGGTCCATGTTAATATCTAACACATTTTATCTAAATTCCAATTTCCCAGGAGCTTAATGAAATTACTTATTTGTAATGCAGCCACTGAAAGGGTCAACAGTGTTCTCTAAGAAGTAAGTTAAAAAATATGTAACAAAGAATTGGTACAAAAGAATCTAAATGAATTGTCCACAATCAAAGAGTCTTAATGCTCAACTTTAAATTCTGACATTTGACAGTGTTCAAAGTACACATTTATAGCACATTTTAACATTTCTTTTCAACTTACAGGCTACCATGCACCCGACTCTTTTTCATTGAAGGCCTGGTTGCAACGAAGCAGGTTTCCAGTAATCTTGGGTTTTATCAAAACCCGATTCTAATTAGCCGAGCGGTATCAAGCCACTCGTTCGCATCTGATTAAGGTTGGCTAAGCCCGTCCGCGCGTCGAAAAATCGTGAAAAGTCGAGCGGCTAGATCCACGGTTCACCGGAGCCCCATTATGTAATTGCCGAGGATGTAGGGTAAGTGTGCATTTGAGTCAATTGGCAGGGCCGAGCGTGCCTAGTTACACCGCGCCTGGCTGTGCGTCTGCGTCTGTGTGTCGATGCGTGCGTGCGTGCGTGCATGCATAGATGCATTTATGTGCGCTGAGCTGCGTCACAGACCGGCACCACGTGTGCGCTTTGCTCGCCGTTGCGCAACCTTCGCCGCAAGGTTGCGCGGAATAGCGTCTGCCTCGATTTTCCTGCGGCTTCGGCCGACCGACCAACATACACGCGCTTGTGCTCGCATAAAACCACAGAAGGAGAGATAAACTTCCTTTAGACGGACCGATAAACCTTGCATTCTTCGCTGAGAACGCTCCTAATCGCGACGAGCGTCGGGAAATGGGACATCTGCCTGTTTCTAGGCTGCTTTGATAGAAGCCAGTCGTTACAATGGTGTCACAGATGGCGAACACTAGACTGCATTTGTAAAACAACAGGAAGATCTATCGTTACCAGAATGAACTAACATAATTTCTTTGTTCGAGGTTGACTTTCTCTTATTTCACAATGAAGATAATGTATATAAACGAACATATTTACGATCAAATACCGAAAAAGAGAAGATCTTTAAATCGCAAACAACCAATCCTCGTGAAGCACGGAACAGTTTCTATCTAGAGTAGGATTCAAAAGGAAAGGGAAATAAGCAGAACATCCTATCAAGCGACTCCGGCTAGAGGCTCTTCTCCCGACCCTGACACACCAACTCGCGACCAACGCTGGAAGCTCCTAATTATATCCGACTCGAGCAATAAATAATTCCGTTCGTGTCCGAATCGAGTCGGAGTTGCCTAGTTGCTCGGGCAAAGTAAAATCCTCTAGCATGTACAGGGTGAACGATCATGTTCCGTGCCAAGTGTCCATGCGTATTGGTGGCCGCGTGATAGTTTTCCGCGGAAAGTGACTGGCAGAACGCGCGTTCAATACACGCAACGAATACGCGCGTCGTACGCGGCACCAGAGCGCGTGACGCCAATGACAATATTTCGCATGCTGTACATCTGTGGAGATACACTACTCGTTATCAGCTTGCTTTATCGCGTGGCTACGTTCACAACTGCCGTCGCCTACGATCGCGCCTACGATTGTTCTTTAGTTTGTCATACTCCTTCGTTTTATACTACGTTACACGTGTTATACTTCGACTCTCTCTTTTACACCTTCATCTATCGTTTGATATCAAATTCACATAATGGTAAAAATCGATATGATGGAAACATAAATATGAAAAATTCGGGACCGAACTGTGTCACTTACATCGTGTACAGACACTATTCATTGATGCAATTCAATGATTCTTCTTTGTTCCCAGTGATTTTTCAATGAATTATTTAACATTTTCCTGATTTAAATGACTCCAAACACGACGCCATTTAGATCATGTTTACTGGCTTAATTCACGATATGGTAGACCCTGACTATCCGAACAATTATATGTTGGATTAAATTTTGATTGATTTGTGTGTAACATGCTTCAGATGGAACTGTTCACACGAGAAACATGTATTCGCGATAATGGAGAATTCAGATGTTATGGGTTCGAATAATAGAGGTTCCACTACATCGTGATTGAAACAAATAAATAAGATTCAACTTGTGTCGTGTTTGGGCTCATTTTAACAAGATAAATGTCACGAATATTTTGGTAGAAATATCAACAAAAAATAATTAGAAGCAAAAACGATATGTGTCCTCGGAAACTGTGTGGAATCGACCCGAGAGACGAGGGTCCGGGATACGTTGAAGTTGAAACTGCGACAAAAGATACAATAAAAACTGGTCGTGCAAGCGTTGCTCAGCTCGCTTTGATGTAAACACTCCAATTACAAAACCGCAAGACGTATTTCTCCGCGGCGCTCTCGTCGTCACTGCGATCGTTTATCGCAGCTGCAACATAAACGCGCCCTTACGGGAGCGAGGGGAACAAAAAGAGTAACAGTAGAAAGGGTGGGTCTCGTTTCAGCAGGTGACTCGTCGAGAAAAGCGTTCCGTTAACTGAGCGGAACACAGCGATGCCGCAGTGCGACGCTTCACTCCTCTCGCCGTGCTAGACAGGGATCGAGCCTCGGCTCGCAACAATTGTTCCCAACATCCATCGTTCCCAGCGGATACTTAGCATGCGGTAAGACTTAATAAATCGCTCAATTTTACGATCAATTAAGCGCGTTGCACGTCGTCGTAACCGGTGCCGGTGCATTGTTTCGTGAAACCGTGAAACTCTTCCCGTGAATACGAAGCAGCGGCACGGGGACCAGTGGAGATAACTCTATTCTATGGCACCGAAGTGACTTGCAATAACTGTTGGCTAACCGCCATTTCATTTCATCCCCCGGCTCACCTCCCCCCAGAACCACCCTCGGTACTGACACAGCCTCCAACCTCCTCCTTCTTCTTCTCCTACCCAACGCAACCGTTCGCGAACCCTCCTCCGCGGCCTTCGCCAGTTTGCCACCTTTTTCCTTGGTTTCGTCGGAACTTACCTAATCACTTTATCGAATGGCTTCCATGAAAAGGTTCCCCGGGAAGAGAAAAACCAGCCGGAATATCGCACTCGCTCCACCCGCGCCCCGGCTCGAGCATTATTTCACCAGCGACGAGCGCCGCTGTCAGAAACGGCCGACCTTTACCCGCGGATGCCGCAGAAAAAGGACGAAAGTTTTCCCCGACCGGAAAAACGAAAATCGTATCCATCCCCGGACGAGCCAAACCCCCACCAAATAATTCCGTTAAGATAATTGGCCGCAGAACTTCGAGACCTTTGACCTGGATATTTATAAATTCGAATCGGCTCGACTACCCTGTCCAATAGCATTTTCTGCGTCGATAACCGAGTGACAATTCGCGTAGGTTGTCAGCCCAAACACGAACACGAAAGTCGTTTTATCCCATCGCTTTCGGTTATTAATAAATTCAATTCTGAAGATTCAACTGCAAAATTTTCCTTGTGTAAACTGGGATAATTTTTGTGGACAATTGTTCTGCAGACTCTACTAGATGTGATGAACATTTATATATGTTTAAATAATGTTTGAGGAGAGCGAGTCATCATTAACGATTTGATCAGACGTTTTATTGATTGTGTTGATTTTTTCGTGAAAACAAACTTGTATAATTAAATAGAAAGTGTCTGGTTGTTCGAAGGTATTTTGGAAGCTATTGATTATCCTTCACAGAGATCAGTGTGGAAGTTTGTCTTCTATTCGGAGTCGTTTGGATCAATGAACTTAAAGTTTCGAAGAGTCTGATTTGAATAGCATTACTGGTACGGGGCGAAGACAGAAGGTACGCTGTTCGATTTGGCAAAAATCGGAGCTCGAAATTAAGTATGGTTCATTTGAATTTGGCATAGGAAACCTTCTGGAACGTTCGACCCCAATGACCCGCTGATCTGTGCTAGTTGAATACAATAATCGCTTATGGTTCAATTGACTCGAGTTTCTTCATACAGACGACAATCTTCGCTTCGTGGCCAACTGTCGAAGACTCGAACATTATCGCATTAATCGAGGATAAATTTTCTACCCTACCACCATAATCTACACTGTACGAATCAAATTCGATCAAAATCGACATTCAATTCAACCAATAAATTCCCTTTTAACTCTATTCTACATGTTACAATAATAAAAAATATAAATATTTAAAAGCCTGCTGCTGCCACCAAAATAAAATAAATTGTTCCAATAATGTACAATCTGATAGTACGTTGTAATTGATTCAGTTCCTGAATTTGTTTCCTATGAATCAATATTTTAAACTGTGAGATTATTTTTTCGTGGCACGAGTGAATAATTTTGTCCTGTGTAATAACTAGACTGCGGATTTTATTTATTTTGAAACAAGAGGAAAATTCAGATGATTCAAAAATAAAGATACACTATCCCCAACGTGTTAAAATTATTCAAGAAAGAATTAAAGGTGTATCTGGCTCCCATCTTTTGCAATTGGTGCAGCAAATTTCTATTTTGCATAAAGATTCGCAGTTTAGTAATAACAATAACGATCAATATTTCTCCACTGGTCCATTGGTCCACCAAAAAACGATGGAATATCGCCAAGTGCTTACTGACAAGATAAATTTGGATAAAAATGAGGATGATACTGCGAGCAGAGTTCTCAATTAGTAAATAATGCGTCTCTAATGAACCCGGAGGATTTTCGACGTGTTTCGGAGCGTGCCGGATCATTGGATCGAGGCGATACGGAACGCGGCGCACGTCCGATGATCAAAGGAGCTCAATCAATCCTTTATTCACAATTTTATCGACCGCTTTCTTCCATGGGACATTCGTATCGTTTTTGTTTCCGGGCTGGAGGTCCGGGCGACGTCAAAGTAACAACGAGGGTGACACTTGGCATTCCGATCAGTTCTGGAGGGACTCGATCGGCTCTGGATTTCGATTTGGACGGCTTGCAGAGACCGGAATTCCACGATAACGAAATTCCCCGGCAGCGTGCCGCGGTCCGACAACGAACTTTATTGGCCGTCATATCTGTCCTCGGCAGAGACAGGCTTTCGAACGATTAATTATAAACAACCGGCCGCAACAATGGCTCCGCGTAATTAAAGCGAACGGTCGTTTCCTTCTGCCCGCCTCATCCCTCGACCCTCTGCTAACCAAGCCGCAAACCTTCCTGTCTGACCACTGTCCTTCGACTGATGTCAAAGCAGACCGTTGTCAATCCACTGGCCGACCATTCCCCGATACTTTCATCTATCTCGATCCCGTCCGTGGAACGAGAATACTGGACAATGTCGATTAGATTACATTGCTCCCGGTTTTCCGAGAGCTCGTTTTTATCCCACCGCTATAACCGGGAATCATAACGTTCAAATCAATAGAAAGACTCGAGGCTTCGGTGATCATTAAACCGCAGAACGTTATGCTAAATAGAAATGGTCATCATCAATTCTGAGAAGGAGAGGTTCATAAAAATATACCTCCTCTCTTAATAAATTTAATAAGTTGAAAGCAACACAATAATATCCACCAACTATAAATTTTATCCATCTACCACACTGTCCGATTATTCAGAGAACTTCGAATCAAGAATATTTACACGCGCTTCATACTGTTAAACCTTCATCCACCTAGGAATTTTCAAAACTGTGTTGCTGTAATTGTGCGAATTCCGCAGATGAATATCTTGAAAGTGAAAACTGTGTCTCATTACAATTTACCCGCACGTAAAATCTTCTATCGAAGGATGAGTTGCTGACGACAGTTTACTCGAATTAGATCAAACGCATCACTTCATGGGAATGCGACTATCGTCGTTCCCGAGAAAATAGCTTCTTAATGAATGAAACTATACTCCAAGGTTGCCGTGTCGCCGTCACAGCTGAACGGTATAAAACGATTTCCTAGAGGTACAATGATCAAGGCTCGCGGCTTTTTCATACATACTCACGGTTTACGAGATCGCGTCGCAACCTCCGCGTCTGTCGTGCTAAATTAGTGATCGTTCCTTACCTGAAACAGAAGAGAAAGGAACATGTTGAATGGTTAATTGCTCGTGATATCGTTAGGATTGAAATGCTAATTGAAACACAATGAAGTAGATCACAGGGAGCGATCTTCGTTCAGGTACATAGGTAGGTTCGTTAAGATTTTTTCCCGGGCACGATACGCTCGACTAGCATGCATTTAGCCAGAGACAACGTTGCGCAAGGTAATTTAGCGCGCGGCTGCAACGAGGAACGGCGAATAGTTAAATAGCGGGCGTCTCCGCAACGTCTACGCGTAACCGCAAACAGTCGCGAAAGTTGAAACGACTTTTGACCGGACGCAGTTACATATTCCACCATAAAAGTCTCGTTAAGAGAGTGAAGCGGCTGGGAAACCCGTAAGATTAACCATTCCGGTTGCACGTTTCGAGCCGACCGGGCCCTGCTTCTTGAAACGAGATGCACTCTCCTAATGGACTCGCCCCGTCCAACTACTTGAAAAATAGTTTATCGCTCGCGGACCGACCGACTGCGATCCCATTAACAAATTCCCCTCGCGAAAATCTTATCTTGTCAGCTCTAAACTTTGCTGAACTCCCATGGCATTACATGGCGTGAAATCAATTTTATTCGGATCTCAGACACGCAACAAATGCAACAATATTCCTATTTAACATGTCAATACGACGCACCAAGAACAGGTGGTTGCTGACAAACATTTTCAGAAGTGAAGATACAAAACTTAATTATATTAGGTAAATAAACTTTGATGAATTACTTTGTGTCAAGAGCGTTCTTTGTTCAAGGTTTTCAAGGTCACCTATGTTTTGTACACAATGGGTACCTAATCGAATTATTACAGCCACATAAATTAATCAGGGTATATGTTTAAACAATTCATTTTCTAATGATAGCCTTGTTAATTATTATATTATCGTGTGCATGATGTAACTAACATCAGAATACACTGGGAGGTGTCAATAACACGATTTTGAAGTGTCCTCTGGCTGCCAAACATTGAAATATGGAATTCACTGTTAGCCATATGCATACAAAAATATTAGTGCTGTGTGTATGTTGTAGCTGACATTATAAAATACATTCATAAAGGTCAGTGATGCGAATATGAACTATCCTCTGGTTGTCTAAAATAAAAATTGAATACGGAATTCATTTCTTCCTGAAAGAAAGATTTAAACTTTGTGCGATCTATTTATACCTAGATCAGGGGTTAACGAACCACAGAAAGGATTGGGCACGATTTCAGGTGAATGGGAAATCAGCGGAATAAGCAGGCAATGGCGGATGCGGACTGCCATACCGGGCGCGTCGTCAGGGGCAAACGAAAATCGTTGTTGAGGGGATGATAAATGGGCGAGGACAATTCGCCGGGACGTCGTTCGCTTTCATCTATCCTATTAAATTCAGAAGCCGAATGCTGCCGTCAACGAAATTTCCATTTAAATCCCTCCGCGGCGTTTCGAAGAAATCGTTCAACTTCCGTCGAAACCGCCTCCAGCTGCGGGGAATTCCGTCGTGGTCTTGGATCTCGTAGCACGATCCTCGCGAATCTCATAGCTCGATCCCTCGGATCGAATCGTTCCTCGGAGCACCGTGAAATGACGCAATCTTATCCTCGGTCTGGTGAACGCAAGCCGGGGAACACCTGCGGTAGGCGCGTACGTATGCAAATCAGACAGGTGTGTATACCTGCACACGGCCGCCACACATCAGACACCAATCTCACCCCTCGTGCGTCACATATGCAAACATACGCTGCCACAACCACCACCATCAGCCAAAGCCCGTCGCTGCCGCGCGTCCTGTACCTGTGCCTCGGCTGATCTGACAAATTGCAACGTCATTACTGCCAATTTGTTTACACGCCACCGGATAGCCGGGAACACGAGCCAGCCGCCTCGTATCGAGGCACCTTAGTCGGCCTCCTCGAGGATTCCAGCTATTTATTAGCTGTATAAATCAGCCTGATCGGGCTACTTTAGCCCGCCACGATCTCCCGAATGATTCCCGGCCTAATCTCCTGCAGATGCGAATTGCGAACCCTCCCGGAATTTTCGGATGCCGGAGTTTCAGAGTAAAACTAGTTTAATTAAAGAGTTCACTGCACTCACTCTGCAGGCAGTGGGACAGCTGAACGCAGTATAAAGCTGTATAATTGTTCGAAAATGGATAGATGTTCGATAATTTGCGTTCAATGCGATGATTGACACTTCAGACGTACCTACACAGGTGAAATTACTCTTTGAATTATTGTATGAATCAAATTGCACCAGGTGTTGCGGGATGCAGAGGGGTTGAAGGGCTAATCGTTACGATTAGACAGTGGATTTTATGCATTTATGACATGAATGGGTGAGTGAACAGTGAGATAATCAGGCAATTTTAAGAATATTATTTGTAATTTATAACAATTAATAAGAAATCCATGTCTTTACACTACTGTTTCCTGCAATCGGTGCACAGTTCTACCTTTCACAACGATCCGCAGTCTAATTATGATTCTTATCTTCCACGATTCAGTATCATTACCTAAATTACTTTGATTTTGCGAGGTCTTTTAGAAGTTATCATTCTGTATATCATTCTTGCGCAGTCTACAACCGTAAATCATACAAGTTGCATGGAATAAAATTCAATCTTCCTCACAATGCAGATGAACATGCTTATAAGATAAGACACACGCAAATGAAGTATACCAAGAAAACAATCATAACTCAGATTGTCGTATAGATAATAGGAATTTCCTTCTTCCATGCTTGCAGAAGGTGATGTACATGATGAGTCAAGAAGAACTAACATCTAAAACAATTCGTAACCTGTTGGTTGTACTCAAGATTAGTGGAAACAGTGAGAAAAAAAATATCATTCATGTGGTAGATAATGTTAAATGTATAATTACAATTTAATTTAAATATAACAAGAATTCAGGCAAGACTTTCATGCAAAAATAGGATTTTGATGATAACATGTCTTTCATTGAAAAGATGTACTAAACAAATTCTCAAGAAAATACTTCTATATCGTCACGAATCTGAAATTCGTTATTTTGACGTGCTTGGCAGTTCTCGTGTTAAAAATGGAAAAGGAAGATCCGATCTCACCTAGCTTCGGAAGGCGCACTTCGCCGGCAACTTCCGTTCATCCCACCAAACCAGTTTAGCATCGGGTGTTTCAGCACGTCGTGCTCGCGCGGACAGTCCGCAAGAGCGGGTTGAACGCGATTAAAAAGCAAATGAATTGCATGTATCTCGAGCGGTTCGCGCACCGCCGACAGCTTATCGCGGAACACACGAAAGGCGCGAGCGGGTCCGGGCCGGCAATCGTGTTTCCCCAATCGATTCGGATAACACGGGAGTGGAGGCGGCCAAGGAAGAAGAAAAATGAAAAAAGAAAGAAAAATGAAAAGGACTCAAAGAAACCGGGATAACAGGTTGTGGGAGAGCGTTGCACGCGCTCCGGGCGTGAACACAGGGCCGTGCTGATCGCGAGGCGCGAAGGGAAATTGCGAGAAGCCGTACAAAGCTTTCCATCTGGAGTCGTTAAACGTGTTGACGAGGGGCTGGACGTTGATCACTTTGTAATTGAATAGAAACGGGGCCGAGAGGACTGGGCGTGGACGCGCTGTAAATACAGCGTCATTCTTTTTCGTCGCTTGAATTTCGATTCGGCGCCGTGCACGGGTTTCCGGAGCTCCTGAGACACGTCTTCCTCTTTCTGTATCAGCTCTTTCTGTACCCCCACCTCCCCACTCTTCCCCTGCATCCCACCACTTTCCCTTCGATATTGGCGATTAAGCGGATTATCAAGCTCCGTTCCCCGACGAAGATTAATTTATTATACGACCTCGCGCCTCCCCTGCTCTCGAAACCTCCAGGCGTTTTCACCCCCTTCCGCGCCGTCCCTGGTGGAACTTTGGCGGCGGAGACCGGCAAAAAGAAGCGCAGAAACAGCGGAGAGGGACCTACGCGCGTTAAACGCTGCGACGACGACGATGGCAACGGGAAAGAAGTAAGAAGAGATCCATTCCGAAAGGAACAGGGGGCTCGGAAGACCGGAGGGGCAGGAAGAGGAGAGAGAGAAAGGGGCGCGTCGCGACTTAGCGACTTTTCAGCTAACAAACTGCAAATATCTAGACTGCGGCTGCAGGATGACGTTAATTAATATTGCCGACGGTACAGAGTGTCGGCCGTGGGGCGGTAAAGAAGTCTATCCGAGCCGGAGGATGGCCGTGGGACGACAGAGACAGAATAGAGGGGTCAGGGTGCACGAGGGAAAGAGAGAAACAAGGATACTGGGGGTGGGCTATAGGCGGCCCGGAGGGGAGGGCAGAGGGAAGTCTGAGTTTTTATCATCTCTCCCTCTCGACTCGATTCAGTTAAACTTTGAAATAACCCCTTAATGAGTCTGCCGCGCCGAGTAGACCGGATGCCAACGAAGCTCCCAGATTTTCCTCTCTTTCTCCCTGCCCCTCTTTTCCCTCTTTCATTCTCTCTTTCGTTCCATTTCTGCCGTACCTCTTTCTCTCTTTCTCGCTCTTTCTTTTTCTCATTCTCTTTCTCTCTCTCTCTCTACCACCCCCCACCCCCCTCGGCTCTCTCACCCCCGACTGTGCCTAGCCTTGCCACCTACTGCATCATCCACGCCGCCCCCGCTCCACTCGGCCGAGACTACGATCTCGATTATTGCAGGGCTCGTGTCGCTTTATGAATTCGCTTTATGCACCCTGGACGCTTAAACTGCATTAGGTGAGCTCGCGACAGACGCGATTTCGTGTTTGCTTTCCGCGTTAACGACCGGCCTGGCGTTTCTGCCCGACGGAGAAGGGAACCAGCAGGAAAAATCGATGCTACAGCAATCGCGAACCCTTGGTTAGATCTTCCGTTGCAAAATCATCTCCCTTGATCTCGTAAATTGTAGCAATAATGCTACGTGTTCTGTTTTGATGGGAGATTATGTATTTAAATGTAGATTGTCCATTGTGTTGCAATTTTTATTTGTAGAGAGATCGTGAACGATCCTGTATGCTCTCTTCTGATCCGAGATTACTTTAATTTTCACCGTTTTAATGTTTCATTTTCTTCTCGTAAAACGCGGGAGGAGTTATCGTGGAGTAATTACATTCGCTTTCGCCTGTGTGCCAACCCTTTTTCCGAAAATGAAGCACGCGGCAGGAAAATTTTCGCGCTTAATGCAGTTGAACCCCAACGAAATGCGGAACTTAATCGCCACGCCACTTACGGCTCGTCCCTTTGTTGTCTTCTTCGACTTACGGATAAAAGAAGGCGAGGGTCACTGTAATTCATTTTGTAGGACATGTGGCAATACGGAAATTGAACTCTTGTTCAGTGAATAATTTTAGCAGAAGCGAAATTTTATATGAGAATGTGTCTCGCGTAATGAATTTTTAATAGAACATAGACAAGTGAATTCGCATTTTCTACCCCTTGTGAACAGGTAATTCACAAATTATATAAGGAATTATATATAATTATATAAGGAAATAGTAATTAATAATAATTAGACTGCGCTGATTTTATGTATTCACTACTAAAATCGGTAGCTACAATTTGAAATTGAAATTGTATAGGGAAGAAGTATGTTCTTAAGTGACTCCTGTTTCTCGCACCAGGCGCAATTATTTATTTTGCATAAATATTCGCAGTCTACGTGATTTTTAGCGTTACCTCAGAGTAAACAGTTGAATGCAAAGGGTCCAAAGAATAAAGGTAAAGAAAATACTTCCTGCGGAATCATTGATTCAATAACTCCCATAAATACATAGTGATTCTCAATGGAAGGAGTATAATTACTATTAATTTGACAACTTTTGCGAGGACTCAGCTGTCGAGAGTGAAACAATTTCGTTGTCCCAAAGCCCCATTAATATTCCCTCGCAATTTGTCGCGCGCAGACCGGCGATTAGGCAAAAATTCGGAATCATTCGTCACGCGGAAATCTCCGGAGGCGCTAGGCGGTTCGAAAAATCTTGATTAATTCAAGGGGGACGCACGCGAGCATCGTAATGCAGTATACTCCGAGGGGGGCCGAGTAAATTCCGGCGTCGCAGCAATCGTGCAGGATTTCCATCGCGCTGATAAATTCAGGCGCGGCCACGCAAGCAAGCAAGCGAGCGAGCGACCAGCAGAGCGCAGAGCGCGGCCGTTCAATTCGGTGAACAATCGAAGAGCCGGAAACGCGCAGAAAAGACAAAGATTGTGGCCACGTGTCAAACACAGAAACCCCATTAAGTAGAGGCTTGCGTGTCCAGCTCGCGTCTCTGTAACAATGCCACTCTTGCGGGACAAACAAACGTCCGAGCCCCTCCGTTTGTCGATTACGTGACCGTCGAATCTTCGGCCCCTCGCCGCACTCATTGCCGTGGCATGGCGTCTCGTCGGATCGTTGGTCGAGTCCTTTATCTTCGACTACGTCAATGAACCGTGGGCTCAGATGTTAAACCCTCTGATGACCCGCTCGTTTGTAACCCCTCCGCGAATTAACTACTCCTTTTACCTAAGCAACGCTGGTCGCCCCGAATTTGGTCGAACAATGAAATACTTTGCCAGCGAACGCTGTCCCTTCATTAGAATTGCCAAAGGAGACTCTCGTATGTTCTTCAAGTCGAAAATTCACCCATTTTCTGCTTCTGCATTCTGTAAAATATTCATTTTACCGGTTTCTGTTATCAGTAAGCTGTGTGGATCTTTAAGTAAAATAAGAATTCTCTGCAAGAATTGCAAGAAAATGAAGCTACAGCGGAATTTTCTTCTTCTATCGATAATATTATTTAATTGAAACTCGTATGACTTTATTTTTTATATTTTTTACAGTCTATACAGACGATTATTATATTATACAGACGAATAAATAATATTCCAATTTCCAAGAAGAGAACTTTTATCACATTTAAATTTCTCTGCTTTCCTTCAGACCAATGAAATGTCAGCTCACGTGACGTAGAAATTGATCTATTGACCCCTAATCTCTAGCCAATGAATAAAATTGTACAATTCCAACTTCTGCAATTTGCAATTACTAGTACAGCTGCGAAAGCTAAATTTTTGCACAACCTCGTAATTTATACTGGTTTCCATACGTAATGCGATTTCACACGACATAAAGTTTTATTGGGGCACAACCACAATGTAGCAGAGGGGTTGCAGTTTCGCGCAGAGACGTGTAAACCGGCTCGAACTTCGCAATTAATTCAACGGCAAATGAGCAGGAATAACGCTAAATAATCCGTTCGGTGGCATTTCGTTGAACTACTCGGGTCAAAGTTGCACAACGGTTTAAATCGAATTAAACAAACGTTTTCCTAATCCGATGGGGATGCAAGTTGCTGCGGGTCACTTTGGTGGCCCATTGTCCAAACAAAAACACGGTGAACCCTTCCGGACGACGTGGGAACCGCTTTAGGGAGACCAACGTGGGCTCATAATTTACGAAGGTGTGTCAAATATTAATCGGATTTTGGATCGTACAAGTGTAGTCATCTTTATCTGCATGGAACTGAGTGAGAGTTCAAGTAGGCACGTGTTGGACCATGTACTATTTGCCTTTTATCTATTATAATCCCTTTTATCAATAGCTGGAACGATGGGTGAGTAAAAAACAGACCAATACTGTGCGCATAAGACCGCACAACCGAAGTGAAAACTTCTATGGCGCTCGGGTAAACTCGGGGGAGGAGGGTGAGTTTAGCCAAATAGCGTTTCACGTCGTAGCGTGACGGATCAGACTAATTCACTGTCCAGCAATTTATCATCAAGTATTTTAAATATTGAAGACAGAAACCGCATGAAATTTTCACATAACTTGAGTGATAGTGTGCTAGTGTGCCTGCAATCACGTGTCAGTGTAAATTATGTAACGTTGTACTGTATCCTTCAGAAGTGTATTGTTATTAGTTGTGTACGAACTTCAGTGGTATTCCAGGATTGAGAGAGAAACGTGAAAATGAAAAACAAAGTACACCTGAATCGACTGTACGAGCATTATCCTTCTTGCGTATCGATCTGATTCGCAAACCAGTGACCAATTGTGTTTACAAACAGCTTTTGCTTCCTCTGAAAAACACACTGAGTTGTGTCACCTTTGCAGCGCTGGTGCCATTTGTATGCGACCGACACTTGTGCAGTTTATCGGTCGGGTGTTACACGACGGTGATATGTAAACAAATTCTATAAACTGTTGTATCGTATCGCTGGCCGGTTGGTAGCGACAGTGGCAGGCTGCCACGCGGACATATATTCCGCTCGACTTGCTGGCCGCCCAGCCAGCCGGCTCCACGGTCGCTTGTCTGCGATTCTGTCTGTACCGGTTAGCATCGGCATTGCTTTGCATTAGTTAGACGGAATCCGTGACGACGTGGGTCTGATGGGCTCCGCTAATGGGCCACCGATTTAATTACGCCGAGTCCTTTAACCCATCTGCTGCGGGGATCGGAGAGCGAAAGAAGCGAACGAATAATGAATTCTCTCTTTCTCTCACTCACTCACTCTGTCCCCCTTTCTCAACTTGGTCGCTGAACAGGGGACACGCAACGTGAAAATACACTGCGGAGCTATACCTCGAAGAGCTCCGCTCTGAAAACTTGTCGACGCCTGATAAGCGATTATATCCCGATCCACCGGGGGAGATAACGAAATTGAGCGATTACTCGTCGCTACCTGATCGCTCTGACGTCTCGCTGGCTGATGGAGATTAAACGTCCGAATCGGGATTCGTGGCCTCTGCGCTCTTTCACACGCGATGCTACTGACTCCGTTCAAAAAGCACGGTTTTCAAACTGTTCAGATATTATGCAGGTCAAGTTTCAACGTTTAGCAGCTATCTATCCCATGGGGGTTGACGTTATATGACGTTACAGACGTTACAATAATCTCTTGATGATTAGCTATGTTCTAATTCCAGAAAGCGAATAATAATGAATGAAAATACATCCCATCTAATAATCAGATCTGCTGTGATTAATTTTTGATTACTATTCGAATGACCATGAACTAGGGTGCTTAGGATTAGGAAAGTTAAGGTGCATCGTCCTTCATCTGTGATAGCTAAACGCTGGTTGATAACTTAATAATATCGTATTGAGTAAAGACGGTTGCCAGCTAGTTGTGGTAGGTATAACTTCAATCAGAGTCTATAGTGAGAAGATAAGAGTCATACACATTGATTTTTGTTTCCTGGAAGCATGATATTTGAAGTAGATTAAGTAGTCAGAATCTAGACCAGGCACTGCGTACTATGAAGCAAGTAAGACAAACGTACGAATTGCTAGTAGCATACAAAACATTCTGGGTACACTCACTAAAGTTTATGTTCGTGCTACCGAAAGGTGTCCAACTCGATCATTCAATGTCCAACATGGCACCTATTTCTAACGAACTTCGTGACATTGATTTATCAACTAGCATCTGGCTAGTACGAGCAAACTGCACCTGATTATACCATAGTAGAAGTCATGAATGTCGAGGTAGCTTCAAAGCGAAGTGTACGGACTGTTTGCAGTAATAACTTGCTATCTAGACTAGGTCTTCTTCAAAAGTTGTCCAAATTTTTACGAAATGTACTTACTTATGAGAGAAATTCAACAAGAAAAGTATGAATCTGTATGTGTGTTCAGAAGTGGAAAGGTGGTTAACTGCATGATCCGGGTCTGTCTAATAACTGGGGCTAATACTATATAATAGGTGTCCTAAATTGGCCCACACGATTCTATGTTTGTCATTATGTTCTACACTGTGTCTACAATTGAATAAGTCTAGAACTTCCATAAAGGACGGCATAGGGGAACAAGGGATCCTCACTCCATCCGTCTATCCTCGACCTTGACGCTCCCATAGTTCTAATCTTTACGCATTGACGTTATACGCTAAACAGTGTAACTGTAGGCAGATCGGAGAAATTGAGAAGCGTCACATGACCGGTTGCGGCGGAAGTGGGAATACTCGTCGCCGATGAAAGAATAAGGTAGAGTGGGAGAAAAGTCTTGAGATGTGCCCACGCTGACGCTGCATGGTATGTGTGATCGCTGATAATTGTCTGGAGCCAAAAATACAATCGGCCCCACATTCCTTTCGCAGGACTTCTCCTGAGACACGCAGGGTACCTGTAGCTAAATGGGAGACTCACCTACTAACACATCCCCTACACTGTCTTCCCTGAACGACTATAATCTCAGTGATAACCAATCAGACCTTTTGCCTAAGAATCTCACCAACGAATGTCGAGTTCGCAATACCGTTTTCCTTCCCACTGAATTTGAATGCACGCAGCATTCCTGAAGTCAGCTACTGTTCAGCCGGTCCGCAATCGCTGCTGTTAGGTTCCTCGCCCACTCTATCCGCGGTTTATTGTGCAGCCTTCACAGAAGGTCGTGTCGGCCCACGGCGTGGCTGAGCGGGCTTTATTCGCCGATTTTCGTTTTGTCTTCGTGGCCAGGGCTCTCTGTGCCGTGGTAAACGAGAAACCCTCTGGTACAGCCGGCGTCTAGCTGAACACCGGCGCAATCATCGTCATCGGAACGACGACGCCGACGATGCCGGCGACGGCGTCGGGCGTCGGCCAGGAGTAGAACGATGGCAACGACGGCTCTGGCAGGCGTTGCCGACGAGGCTTCTCTCTCCCCCCGGGCGCGTTTCATTTCGGTTTTTGGCAACAGAAGCCAAGCTAGTTCTTCTCTCTTCCTTTTCTCTCTGTCTCCCTATCGTTTTTTCTCTCTCACTCTCTCCGTTCGTTTTTTCTCCAGCTTTTGCATACACGCCACAGATTTTGTTGCAACGAAAATGGCGAACCCGGAGGGGGAAGGGGTGGAGACGAGACAGAGAGCGGGAAAACAGGATCACCGAGGCCGCAGAAGTTCCAGGGTGCGTGCCAACGACACCGACTCTCGATCTAACGAGGTGCTCCGCGGCCGGAACCGGAACCGGAAGCTGCTAAGTAGTCTCGGAGGCTGTCGCGCGCGGATTTTTCGAGGCCGCGCATGCAAATCGGAGCCAAACGGGTCCGCGAGCAGGAAAACGCGAGCGTACGCTTGCGTAACCGAGCTCGCTAAAATACGCCGGTAAAACGTCTGTCTGGTAATACCGGCGGCTTGTAAGAGCTGAAGTGCTGTTCTCGGCCTCCAGACACTACGCCCAACCCCCCTAACGTCCCCACCCAGCCATTCCGAAACCCCTGAGCCGACGGTACGCTTTTAGGGTAGTTTTCGTTGGTCCGCGTTTTTACCCTGATTCCTTCTGCGCGCCCAATACTGCGAAAGTTTCAATGAAATCGCGCCGACCGGCTGGATTTCTGAAAGATCCCAGCCGTTGCGAATTCGAGTGCGGATTCTTCATCGTCCGACGCGATGCAGTGTACAGTTAAATTGAAGTGTCGTAAAATGACCTTACCTTAGAACGCTAATCATTTTCACCAAAACATTTGACCCCCAAATTTGGTGTTGTTTTCAACCCTTAAATGTGAATGATGGAGATTAGAATTGCTTCGCACATAGGATCCATTAAAATCGACTCGAATGTGTTCCCTTGTTAGTCATGGTGACCAAAATCGAAAGAACCTTATAAAATATGTACACCATTTCATCAATGTTCTCTCATTTCTATTGCGTACAATTAGCTACGCATTTTGCAAAATATGTGGTCAAACAAAAATGATTTGTATAAACGGTTTTCCGGAGAGTCAAAGCAAGGACTTTGATCGTTCCCTGGTGCGTAAAGGGAAACCGCCGTGCGGCGAATAAAACGCGCAAAAATGATTATTCATCGCAGACTGGGTGTTTTGTTCGGTGAGCCGGGTGGTTGACGTTTCGCGATTGAAACGCGACGGAAATGTTTTAATTGGCGGCCGTGAAAGTGGCGCGAGCCTCGATAGATTTGAACCGCTCGTAGTCAGCTCGTGAATGTCAAACCCGGTTGCGGGCCAGACGCGTACGCACGAGGCTAGACACCTGACGTGAAAAGGGTGACGAGAAGGCCGTAGTGAAGGGAGCCGTGGCGGAGGCGGTGGCGAAGGAGGCGAGGGGGACCCGGCGTATAATCAGATTCAAGGGCGTCTGGACCGAAAGCGAGATTCGAGAGAGGAAAGTGCATCAGTGCCAGGCCAACCATTCCGTGATTCCGCCCCGGCTCAACGGTGCTCAACTCTCGCTTTCATGCGTTTCTGGATAGAGCAAAGCCCGCTCTGCGAGGTAGCTACGTATTCCCCCGGGAGAACGTTCAGGTAAATTAGAAATACGCGTCTAGAACGTATCGGGTCGCTGGGAGACTTTATGGAGTCTGGTCGGAAGTCAACCCGTTTGCCGTTTCTTGGGATGAACGAACTGGTGGACTTCCACGCTGATTGCCTTCGGGTAACCTTCAATTAAATTGTAGAACTAGGTAAAATCGATTTGTAAATTAGAGGAATGTGTTGGAGCTCTTTCGATTGAAGATTTACATGCCTCTGACGCCTTTGCTAAACAAATTATCAGATTGACAGTTCTGCTTTGATTTGGAACCTTTAGTTAGAATCGTTCAGAACTTTCAAGTCATTCACCCTGCTGTGTTCTTCAAGTCTCTAACACTATCAACATCGTATACCCTATTTGTCGATGAAGTCGTAGTTTCATCCCCTATTAATTGCTCTAATCGTTCAAGTCATTGAATCAATACCGCTGTATTCTTCAGGTCCGTTTCCTCAATACAATCATCATCGCGCAACATTTTCTTTGTATACTTCCGAAAGATGTAGTGCTTCTTCAACCCTGTTTCAACGATGGATCACAGCAGGGTGGAAAATAAGAAGTAGCAAGAAAAGAAGCCAACCGAACCAGGGAAGCATCCTTAACGTGGAATGAAATTTTAAACGAATCAGCAGGCTCGCATGCGAAATAATAAATGACCAGACTGTGGACTCGCATGAATCAGCCGGGTGGAGTCGTAGAAAGTAACGAATCGCTGTTCATACCTCCAGAGAGAAATGAACCGCCCCCGGGACCCGAATAAAATTATGAATCGCGCGCGCAGAAACTCGACGAAAGTAATTCCCAAACAAGATACACCCAGTACAATTACCGCGGGAGCGGGCGAGCCTGTGTGTCTCGATTCCTGCGGAAATACGAAAAACTCCCGGGGTCTCCTCCCAGTCGTCGCCGAGCAGCTGCGCCACGGATATTAAGTCACGAAAACTGTCGCGAACAAAAGTGAACCGCCGGAAAAGGGAGCAGATAAGAAGTTCCGCGCGGCGGCCACCCTTGAAAAAAGCCTTTCCAGATCTCGACGAGATCTTAATGCGGAGAAAAGCGAGTTAAGCGGCGGGAAACATTCCGAGAAGCTCGGGGCCGCGGCTACGGCTTTGCTCGTCGTTGTCGTCGCCCTCTAATTAATATTCTCGGAAGGGTAATAATAACGCGGCGTTCCCCGGCCATTCGGGACACCGAGGGAACCTTCTTCGTCTGCGTTCCAGAGCATCCAGGAGATCGCCAGCCGGGAATCAATTGCGCCGGTGGTCACGCTTTTTCTTCGGCTTCCTTGGATCTGCGAGAAAACCGCAAAATTTTTCGCTTGATCGATCAGAGGAACGCCATTTCCTTTTCTCTGATGAGAAACCCCAGTCTTTTTGCACTTTTTAAAACGTTCTATCATATAACTGACTAATTTTAAGCCCTGTACATTTTTAAAGTGAACACTGCATTAGGTGCACCGCGTACACAATGCTCTGCAGTGAATGCGTCTGATCCACCACGTTCTAAGGTGAAACGCTATTCGAGTCAACTCGGGGCAGCTGAGTTTAGCGAAGCAAGCGATAAATAGACAGTTGTGTGGTCTTATGCGCACAGTATTGTTTTCATTATACTTTCATCAAGTTGTATAAATTTTCTGGTTACTGAAATCCAAGTGATGAATTTTAGATTTTAATAAGAAATCTACACAACCCGTCATCTTTGACTGAAGAACTCATGTGTAACTTGACTAGTCTATGATCTTGTAAAGACATTTTTGAGGAGTTGAACTACAAAATTCTGTAAAAAACATATTATTAATGTACTGGCAAATAGGTCAACACTGTAGATTAATCTTCAGAAAGCAAAATTTCTAGTACAAAAATGTTCCTTCTCAAGGGTTGTTTCTCGTGACGCATCTCCTGCTGGTTAAACTATAACGAAACCGTGCTTGTCGAGGCGAATTCGTAATTTCCATGATTATTAGCTGTTTCCAGGTGGGCAATAACCGGAACAGGATTTTCCAACAAATAACCAGTTCGACTCGGTTTACTGCAAGTAACGATTCCCATGACAGCTATTTCTGCGTTTTACTATACACCGCTGCAATGCGGTGTGTCTCGCATTCGTTACAATCAACGCTTCGTATTCTAGGCCGCGCACCTTGAAAATCTGTGCTGCTAGTGGATTAGACGAGAAACAGGTTGGTCCCCGGAGCACGTGACGAAGCCGTGCTCTGTGTACTTTTTAATTTAAGTATTACAACTCCGGGAGCACCGCCTTAGCTCACCTTTATCGTCGAATGAATTTACAAAGAAAACAATTTTCGAAGTACTCGCGACTAGAAGCGAATTCACGAAAACTTTCTTGAACGTATTACATCTGTAGTCTTTGACTTTTCGGTAAGTTTGATAATGGGTAAACTTGACTGATGAAAATTCTGCACAATGAAATTTCAAGTTTTAAGCATTTCAGTCTGAATACATGATTGTGACTAGATTGAAGTCATTTATACATTCATAACCGTTGTGAGTAGAATGGGAAGAAAACTTGTGTATTCTCAAATATTTGTAGGATTTTTTATTAAAAGAGTTCTCATTAGAACTCTTTTAGTTAACGAAATACAGTTTGTTTTTGTCCGGCTTTTTATAACGTAGATTGTGGAAATATGAATTTACACACAGATTATTTGTGTAAATTTGTAGTCTAGATAATAAACAACTTGTGGAATTTTTAACCAACCAAATGAAGTAAATCTTGACGAGAATATTGCTATCATATTGTCTATTATGCCAACTACATTATGTTTATCGATGAGGAACAAGAATTCAGCACTAATGACATAGATTCTGTAAAATCCTGACTCTCTCTCTCTCTCTCTCTCTCTCTCTCTCTCTCTCTCTCTCTCTCTCTCTCTCTCTCTCTCTCTTGTGTTCTACAAACCAATTTTTAAGTTTGTTTTGTTTAAAATTCTTTTTGTTTGTTAAACAAAAATTGTTGGATTCATGGATAACGTTCTGAATTGGTTTCAGTTTCAGTCTATTCAAAACATTGATGTTTTTAGACGGTTTAAGACGATGCTGTTTACTTGAGGAACTCTGGTTGCATCTTTCTGGTTTTAATCATAAAGTGATGAGCTCGATTTGCCAATTTCGCATTATTCGGACCAGTATATTGATATAATTGTTTCATAAATCTGGCTCGAGAGCAGGAACGACTAAAATAAACTGGAGTTGGAAGCGGCGAATGGCGTTAAAACTCGCGGTGAACGTTTCATTCTCGCGTCTCTCGGCCTAGTATCCGGCAAGAAGAAATAGCTGAAGCGTCCCGCGTAGAACGGGACGTTTTCTGACGTTTCCCCGCGTTGACAGGTCGCATTCAAACAGGACGAATATAGCTCGCAGGAAATCGGGCGACGTTTACACGGCGTTGGATGGTAGACAGAGAGAGAGAGAGAGAGAGAGAGAGAGAGAGAGAGAGAGAGAGAGAGTGAGGGAGTCGCGGAGGACGAGAGTGTCGGCTCGGAAGAACGGAAAAATGTGGAGAGACGGAGGAGCCGGTTGAGGTGAGGCGAACGGTTGAGGTGGAAGGAACAGGGAAACGAAAGGCGCCCACGGCCGTTATGGATGCAAATCCGCGTACGAAACGTATAAAAGATTTGCAAGAACAAATACACGCCGGGGAGTTGGGCCGCGAACACCAAGACCCGGCGAGCAGAACGAACAAGAAGAAGAAGAACCGGCAGAATAGGAAGAGGTAAAAAAGGAAGGACAAGAGCAGGAAAGACGGATGTCGACGAAGAAGGAGAAGCGAGAGGAAGGGCACCGTAGGTCCCGATGGATTCAAATGAGGATAAATATTTATAAAAGAGTGCTCCGATCGTCGATGTGCTCGGGAAGCGGATGGTCCGGTGCGGAGCGTAAACGTGCGCGTTGCGAGGAAATATTGGCTCTCTCCGGCGAAAGGGGCGAGGAAAAAGGCGAAGAAGAAGAAGAACGCGTCGGGAATACGGGCTTTCCAGTTCCCCGTGACCAAGGTGGAAAACGAAGCTCGACATTCCACCGTACGCCCACACGCCCACCCACGTCTTTGGACCAACATCGTCGTCGTCTACTCGCCGAAACAGTTATCGCTCTGTGTTTGACCGAGTCGGCCTCGCAATTTGTATTTGACGACCCCAGGTCCCGGCTAGAACTTGCCGCGACGCTGTTGCCAGGGGAATTGCTCCTAGCTTTTATGGCGTACGTGAAAGTCGTCACAGCTTCTTTGTAATTCTTCCTTTCCACCCTTACTACTCGGTTTCTCGGTTCGCGGCTCGAATATACCAATCGGCTGGTTTTCTCTTGGACATTCTTGGGTGAGGATAATCGGATAATCCCGATTTCATTTTGCTAATACAAGCTTGTAAGATACCTTGTAAAAATGTGAACATTTAGAAATCCATCTTACAACTTTATACCTGTACAACAGAATTACAACTGCTATAATAAACCTCGTCTTATGAATAGTGATTCGTATATCAAGAAATATAAATAGAAATATAGAAATATAAAAAAAATTATGCAAGAAAAAATTGCATACAGAAAATAATACGCAAAGGTCATATTTAGACTGCGGATCTTTATGCAAAATAAAATTGTTCTGTATTAATTGTGGGATGCAGGAATAACACAAAAATTGATTTCTTGATTGATGAATTTCTTAAATCTTTTACTGTTTTATATTTCACCTAACCAATTTCTTCATAAATGCATAAAGATCCGCAGGCTAGTCATAATATTCCGTCGTTAATAATATAGACATTTGAATATCATCGTAAAAGAGTATCATCAAGAGGACATCAAACGATGAACACTGTTAATCGATGAGTACGATGAATTAAATTGTTAAGCAAATTTGTACCAAGAATTAGAAAACCGCATAAAATTATTTATAAACGTCGTCGTCCGCGCGATTATACGGCGGTATTTCCGCGTCGCCGCGCCGCGCCGGTGCGCACGGTAAAAACGGGGCAAATCGGACGCATAAATAAGACCGCGGGATATTAAACGGAACAATAAAATCGCATTAAACCGATATTAAGCATCTACTTATCCGTGATTCTCTGCAAATAGAGCGGAGTTTAATGTAGCAAAGAAGAAGGGGATTAACGCATCGGCTATTATATTAATACAGCCGGCCGGTAAGCCGAGTCTGAATGGAAATAAGAACGAATAGAAAGTCCGCGTTTAAATAACAGAACGGCCCGGAATTTATCGTTCACGCATTTTACAACAGGTGCTTCCACAAACGACCCATAAATCCCTATGGAATTCAATTAGAGTTTAAATTTCCCTTAAGAAGCGGCGGCGCGCTCGTGCGATAAAAGGAATTGAAGAAAATGTTCAAGCGACACACGTACATATCTCTATAATGTATTCACTTTCCTGCGTCACAATCGCATCAACAGTTACCTTAAAATAAGACCTATAACTTGAATTTCATGGATCGAAACCACAGTTAATCTTTCTTATCATCAGGTCATTCCATGAGTAATGCGACTTTTCACAATATTGAAAATTTCCGTTCATTTTCATCACAATCTAAAATTCACACAACTTGTGGGACGATCTAATATTTCAAATCAGTCCAGGGCGTTCGATATTCATTCACCAAAAATCAATGCGTTCCCAGAAATTCGAAGAAACACTCGACAGATAATTCGCAAGTTTCCAGAAGTGCATGGAGGACCCATTCTTAATCACGCTCAGTCGTGCGCAGCATCGCGGCGGCCCAAGTATAACAATCCTAACAATCAAAGTACCTATTCTGCGGTGGAACTTCCTCCGGTGTTCTGCGCGCCTCATTTTCAAAACGTCAGCGGCATCCCCGCAATCCAGATCCGAGAACGGAAGCACCGACATCCTTATCGAGACGTATCATCTCATTGTCAGCGTTCCCCTCCGTCACGAAGGAGCATCATCCCCCTGGAAGCAGCTACGGGCTGACGACGCGTGTCTACGTTGTCTCGTAACTTTTTTAATATTCACCTTCGGCAAACAGTCCTCGGTGATCTCGGATCGGGATTGCTTGATAAGGGGCGGACGGAAACGCGTTTCCTATCGCGGAATAAATCGCGGAGATTTGCCGGCTATGGAAACCGGGATCTCTTAACAATAAGATTCGCGAGCATTCGAAGTCGACGGGGGTGCGAGATGGCAAAGGAAATTATTTAGCCCCCATTAACGTCACTCGCATTTACTCGTCGGGATGTCTCCGCTCCACTTCTGACCCTCTCTCTCTCTCTCTCCGGTTTTCTCTCTCTCTTTCTAGCCACCCCATCCGACCACGTTCACCCTCCACAGCCCTCGACGCCTGAAACCACCCGCCGCCGCTCGTTATTTAACCTCAGCGCTCGACGAGGGAGCCGGTGGATTTGATTTCATTCGTTTCGCAGGAGAAGGATAATATTATGTTATTCCCGTAACTCTAATAATAACGCGGCTACTTGCGCTAACGACCTAAACGCTTAGGCTAGTTAACTTCAAGTGCTTTATGTGCTGCCGCACCCGCCGCGATTCCCTGCGACCCGACAATAACAGACACTCGATGCTCCGTCATACAAATCTTGCCAACGATACGCGATTCTGTTTTAAACCACGGCCAATTTTGCAAGAATTTTGTTCGTTAGAGGGATCCGACACAGTTCAGGACTTTTATACAAGGCGTTTCGTCGATCCACGCGCGATGTATATTGATGAGCACAAATAATTCAGGGTAGAAATGAATTTATTTTTTTTGGGGTGGGGGTCGCAAGCAACTCTTTGGGTAACACCTGCCAAAAAATTGAAGAACAACGTTCTGTTACCTATCTAGTATATACGAACGGTTCAAGATGATCGAATTGGTGGAACACAGTTTAATAATTGAAATACGAACGAAATTACAATATCATAATATACATATATATTGCAAAAATCGAGGTTGTGCAACGAATCAGTTAATCAATAGCGAGATTTATTTTTCCGCGGTGCCACTCCGTAGTTCACCACTGTCTCAGCTGCTCGGGATACTATGCAGACACCGCAATCCCCACCACGAGTTCCAGAACTGCCAACAACTCGTGGTGGGAGCCGCTAGTGTGCAACGAACAAGGATGCCATGCAATAAACTAGGTAGTAACGGACGAGGTTCTACTGTTCTTGGTTGCCAACACAAGGGTTAATCAGTGAAGATTTTGGGTAGAAATAGATGGCTCATCTCCTGACACATTGCAGTTTAACATAAACACAGTGTGAAGCGTTATTTCTGATGATTCTGTGGGTGTCCCATAGATTTATCCAGTAGTTTATGTCCTACCCGCACGACACCCGCCCCTCCCGGCGAATAGGGTGGACCCGTTCTCCGTTGATTAGAACACAAGGCTCTAGGCTCGTTTTCCTCGAATTCGCGACGGTGCGGTGGCCGGATCGATGCTTTCGTCGAAGAATGGCTGCCATTCGGCGCAGAATGTGCTCGAACGGAAGAAAAGGGGCCGGTGTGTGCGCGCGGGAAAAAGGAAACCGCGGGGTAGGGGAGGTCCGAAACCGGGTTCAATGAGACAGGAATGTTTTTTATCGTGTCAGCTGGCCCATCCCGTAACCGGCCGCTCGTTCCGGATTATAGCCTGCGATTCGTCTCCTTGACGAGCGGCCCCGCGAAAGTTAATTGTTTCCGATGCCAAGATAAACGCCGCAAATTCGCCGCTTGCTTCCTCGTGTTTGTGCTATTTCACGACGCCTACAGGTCTGTAATTCTGCGAGAGTTCTCCAGAATTCGCGTTACTATGGCTGGAGTTATGGGGAATGGGAATAAGGTATATATATATATATATGCGAGGAGCACTGTGTATGATTATTCAGTATCTTCGAGCGTTGAACGATCGCGTTACTTGCGTGATTCGTCGTTCTAGCGGTTGCTTCGTTGCTCATTTCCGTAGTTAACATGACTGCCACGTCGCACAGTGGGCTGGATCGAGAAATTCTGGTAAGAGATATTCGGATAAAATTTCCACCCATAAAAAAATTATTCCTACACGCTGATAATTATCGTAATTGGTATTCATATTACGTAATTGGTCTCCATATGAATATTTCAAGAAATACAAAGAAATTTACAACCCAATACATTGGTTCTTATATGTTCAAACGTTTTATCAAGTGCAGTAGTACCTCGCTCGTAGTACTAAAGAAATAACCTACCACAGTGATGTCCTCTGTTTCTACATAGCCACCGCAATCCCTACCAAGAGTTCCAGAACTTCAAACATGCCCCGTGGTGGGAGTCGCTAGTGTTGCAACGAACGAGGGTTCCGTGCAATAAACGAGGTTGCAACGAGTGAGGTTCTACTGTATTGAACCAGTTTCGCAGAAGGAAGTCGGGGAGTTTGTGAGTAGCACGCTGAGTACTATGCTTTTAGGCAACACAACATGCAGAAAGTTATCAGGTGCACAAATTAATTTAAAGCCCTTTCTTCGTGATGTTGTGCAACATTCACAAATAACAAAAATACTGTCCAAAATATACATCACTATTTTTTATGTACATATTGGCTACATCTTACACTTCATCTAACAATAAGTATATCATTATTTAAATTGTTTATATTTTATAAATTTTACTAAACATTTAAGTATTGTTGAAATATTCTGGGTCGGAAGAGATATTTGGGTTTCGCGTTAAAATAGCTCCGAGTGCATAAAGCGTTTAGCCCACCATGTGTTAATTGTCGAGGTGTCTTATAACGTCGTCTTCTAGTATACTACTTTGCGGACTTTTAGAGCGTTTCCACGGTTGGGAAAAGCAAAAGTGAACGCGTTGGTTTCTGTTTCTTCCTTGTTGTTATTGCCGCCGTTTCTGGCATTGCTAGCATCGTTGGCAGTGCTCGCTGAACATAACGGAACGGCTTCCCTTCATTGTCAAGGGGATTACGATAATTGCTGTGACCTAAAAACCGACCCGGCGTGTAACAGGATTCGAGCGATCCACGAGCAAACCTCGGGCCCTCTCCAACAACCGAACGCACGGCGACGATGCCGGAAAAACGAGGGAGACACCGGCGACGAACGCCGCCGTGAACCGGAACGGTAAAAAGGAGCCTAATGTCGAGTGTGCTCTGCGGAACCACCTACATCGCTCGAATTTTTGCCGTTTCGATTTATTGTTCTCCGGGAACCTGTGTTTCCCCGATGGGGACACGGAATTTAAAATCGGTCGCTGCGCTTTACTTATAGCGCTGCACTAATTGCATGGACTTGGACGTGGTCACTACAACTACATATCACATTTCATTAGTCGAAAAGGTTAATTAAGCAAAAAAAAAAAAAAAATAATAAACTGTAGAATCTCAGGAAAAGAAAGAAGGACGTCGAGATCCTAAAATCGCAAACGGAAAGCTACTCGTAATTTTCCGCTGCTCCGTAATTGTTCCATTCTGCGGACAACTCGTCACTTTTCAATTCTTCATTCCAACCATTGTTTTCATTTTTCCATCCCACGTAACCTTCGCTAGTTACGCGTTTTTCGCTTGCACGGTATTCGTTCTTGTTCCAGTTTGACGTGCTAAATGCATTGCGACCGAAGTGCACGTACTCGGATGCAGTTTATTTTGCAAATCGCATTAACGCGCGTTGCGCTGCTGCCTAGCGTCGGCGCTGTCGCCGCCCACTCTCTTTCGCAATTTGTTTCGTACTACGGATGATAAACAAGCTTTAATTAAATCGCATCACTCGTGGATCAAAGCGTGTTTGAACCAGCTGCTTAGTTACCGGCGCTCTCGCAAAAAAGTATCGATCCCTCCCGATCGCAGCCGAGTCGCTTCCCTCCACGGTCCTTAATTTATTTCAATCCAATAGAAATGTTGTTTTACAAGAATAGTTAATAAATGTTTATATATATAATTATTGGTTCACTATTTCTGCACTTACATCATACATATCATACTAATTCTCTTTCAATTTTCTCACCTCATTCTTTACCTTTCTCCAGTTTTAAGTTTATACAAATGACCTTAGACTGTTCAATTTTACTGTATACTTTTAACAATTGTGTATTTCAATGCACATAAAAATAGGAGCAGTAGATCGAGCCTGTCTGCGTCAAAGGATATCGTCAAAGGATACTTCTCATTAAGATACGTGCGTAAACTGTTCGGATATATTTTATAAATTGCTACAATGCAGTGGTTTGAATCTGACGATGAGCGTCTATTTGCAAACTTACACTCGATCTGGTGTACGCAAAATTCCCAAATTCTAAGCAACACATTCAATAACAGTGTCGTATCCCCCGGAATGATATTTTGATGTGACAATTTAGATCCATCAGAAGCTATCGCATCTTAGCACACCCCGAGAATATTCGCGACAACGACTGTACTTAACCACAAAGTATCTCTTCGACGAGCACCTCAGCATGAATCCGGTGACAATCTATCACGCAGCGTTACCGAAAACTTGATCGACAGTTTCATAGCCTCTCTGCGCGAGATTTACGAGCGATTTCTACGCGGGTCTCGCGTTTCGTGTCGTTCGCGCGACAGAATAATCGAATGCATCGAGTGCCTCATCTCGCAGCAGTATCGTCCGATATCGAATTCAGCAGGGTTGTACAGAGAGCGGATCTAGGAGGGTTTCTCGGAATCCGAGCGATCAGGAGGCGGCGTTTGAAGCGTTCTGTCCGAGAGGGAGCCCCGGAAATGAAAAATACGCGTCCGGTCGAAGACAGATACGTACGAATCGGTCTCGGTGCCATGGTACAAAGAGCCCGGGTGTACCCCGGGTTCCCGTTACTCGTTTCTCTGTTTGCTCACGGAGTGGGTTCACGCTCCAGCGAACGGGACAGGAACGGGAACGGGATGAACAGGAATATATCGGAGGACCTTCAGAAGATTCCAGTCCATACCACGGGGACTCAAAGAGTAGGCGCACCACGCGCCGCACAATACCTGAGGCCTGGACACTGGCGCAGCCAAGAAGAGCCGCGGGGAATAACAAGATCATTTGTCACCGGGGCATTTGCATACGTCGCCCGGTGTTCTACGCCGGTGTGTAACGTTCAATTGAACGGGCCTTTGTTGGATATCGGATGAAAAATAACGAGCCGTGCGACGGCCGTCCTCTTGTCCTGTTTCGTCCGTCCCTCGTGTCCGTCAGCTCTCTTTTTCTCTTCCCACCACGCTCCTCCTAGCACGCTCTCTGGTCAGATTATACGAAGTTCATTTAGTCAAGGTTTACTCTTCTCCGCAATTTTTGAGCGAAAGTTTCCCTATTGTGGATTTTATGTATTTATGACGAAAATCGTTACAGATAATTTTTATTTTGCATAGAGATCTGCAGTCTATTCGTTACTTTATTTTGGTGCCAGGAAGAAGGACTCGAAGTTCTCCCTGTGTCTTAATAGCAGTGACGTATACTCTCAAAGATTACCATTGACAATTTTCTTCCCCACTAAAATGTCTACAGACAATTCGCCAAAATTCATATAGTAGAACCTCATGCGTTGCATAATAGCGGCTCGCATCATGAGTTCATATAAATTGAGGACCTTGCGATGGGGAATCAGTTCTTGTGATTGGTTATCTCTTCGTCGCAATCAGCGAGGTGATAATGTATTCGTAGGGAGGGGATTGCTGATGGAGGGCACAGCACTCAAGACTTCGGAGAATTGAGAATTAGAGTAACTATCGTACTGTACACATCGCGTTTTTGGGCTGATCGTCTATCAGGAGACCGCAGTAATTTCGACATTGGGGCGCAGGGGATCTGCGAGACCCCATACTCTTACGCTTAGCTTCTGGCGGGAACGGTCGATGTAGGAGTTCAACGTCACTACAGTGGAAGACGTGTAACGGAGAGTAGGGAGATCACGTGGTCCCTACAAGTTTGTTACTGCCATCTCCCGATGGACGATCAGTATATACCCGCTTGAAACGAGTCTTGTTTCATTTAATAAATTAACTTAGCAGTTGCTCTATCGTTCAAGCTCCCACGAAAGAGCAAGCGGTGTGTACTGCTCCCGTAAAGAACCGGCCGGGAAATTATGCTCGTCAATCTGATTGCCTGTTATTAAACCTCACAAGGTAGAACGTCGAACGAAACTGACAGCTGGGACAAACCGTGTTGTAGTATCTCGCTTCCAGAAGGAAAGTTCTCATGACGGAACAGCGAGTTCAACGTCGAGTTCGGGAATTTCTCAAATCCCTTTTTCGAAAATCCCGGGCGAAACTCACGGTTCTATACAAGTCGGGGAATGACTTCTCGGATCGGAGAAGTTTTTACACGGCCTAGGGAAAATTGTATACGGTTGACTTATCGCGTTGCATGCTAGCGGTAATGGCGCCGCAATTTTGTGTGGAGAAGCGATGCGGTAATAAGTAGAAACTGCAGGAAGCAGAGAGACGTTCTTCCGAGGAATACTTGACAAATAATCGGGATGAACTTTCTCCCTTTGAAGTATTGCTTCGTTTTCTCTTGTATAGGAAGTTGTAGATCTTCGGGAACGGTGGAGGAGGAAAATTACAGAGTCGCGGTCGATCACGTTACTTTCTAGATAATCGAATGATCAGCGAATAAAGGGGGTCCCGTGTGTCGGTAAAAAGAGAATGGAGAATTTCCAGCCGTAAAAATGGTTTCGGTGAATTTTCGTGCCAGACATGCCACGGGAACCGGTCCCAGAGTTAAGGGAAACAACAATCACCGGCAAGTAGACGGTAAATAGATGCTGTTTGCATAATGCCCGCAAACTTTCTCGAGGGCGTACGCACACTTTAGCGATGGAAAATCAAACCCGGGGATACGTGAACGGTGCCGGGACTGTCGTATACACGGAACTTTTCCCGGGTAGCTTATCGGGAACAAGGAATCAAAGGAAAAAGGGGAAACGCAACAAGTTCGTCGGAAAGCCTCATTAGCCTCCAGAGATAAGATTAAAATTCAAATAATTAAAGCGGTCGGCGCGCACGTAAACTCGATTTAGGGAATTCAATCTGCGCGGACACGGAGGTGATCGGTATCTGACCGTTCAACTGTGCACCTCAATCATTGCTCATAACTAGACTGCGGATCTTTATGCATTTGTAGCTCGTAAAAGATGAAGGCACAGTAATATACGAAGTTTAATAGGGCTCGCTGCGGTTTCGCTGAGGAAACGATTGCTGCATTAAAAACAGGATCCCGCTGTAAATTTATATGGTGTATAAACATCCACGGTTTATCTATCATAATCATTATTACAGCTATTCTCCCAGAGAATTGATTCAAATTATGTGACACATAATTTTTATAGAATTTTGCCAAAATATAAACCTGTTTTTAACCATATATAGACTTGTTTGAAATAAAAGACCATGACAGTGATAAAGAAATGAAAAATAGTCGGGTTAAATAAATAGGCCAATATTCGCATCTCTAGTAGAAACACTAAAAAAAAATTCTGTTTGAAAGTTACAGAATACAGTTTAAATATATTCTGTTGAAGGAACGCAGCAGCAGTTCAAATTTGGTGTGGCGCAATTTTGTGTTCGAGGAAAGCAGTTCTACGGCAGTTGTTACGTGAACAAATGATAGCTAGCGTTTTGCGAATTTTTCCAACCGGCTGTTCCACGACCGAAAGAAAAAGTGTGTCGGAATTTCTTCCTGGAATGGCGCGAACACGCGAGCAATCGATCGGCTGGCGGTTAAGCAGCCAGCTCTCCGGTCATGGAACAATGCAGCGCAATGCCTCTTATCTCGGAACCGTAGAATAACTTTATGGTCTAGCTAGGTCTTCGTGAAAACGAACGCGAGATAAGGGAACCGTTTTCTCGTACCACAAAGCATCACACGGCGTCTTTCTGAAAATTCCGTAAAAATTAACTGAACTGTTTTAGACTGGAAAAGAGTCCAAGAAATTTCACAAAAAACAGTCAAGATAGTCGGTTGTGCGGAAAATGTTGCTGGTTAAATAAAGAGTAAATAAAGTGTCTTATCGTTCCACACGGTCGCAGACAAATCGTAACGAGCCAGGAAAAAAAGGAACATGGAACTTGGCAGACGCACATCCTCGTACGCGATCAACGCTTGTGGGAAATTGCAAGGTTGCTTTCCCGGAATTAGCCGTTCTCGTTTGCATATCTCTCTCCGCCGGCGAAGTTCGTTTTCTTGCCCCACAAAATCTTGCTACCTGCCGGAAATTCCACGGCGATCCCATCGACGAAGTGAATCCAATCCACGGACGGTTCGGGTTGCAAGTAAACCGCAACAATATTCTGATTCTGTGAAACGCGATATCCGGGAACGCAGTGATCGCGAATTTCTATGAAACGTTCCTCTTAGGCAACCTCTGCTCCCAGCCGGCTACTGGTTACTGGAAATTCGGCGATTCCCGGCCGGATCCTAATCATCGGCAAAACATTTTCTACATTTTCAATTCAGATATTAAATATTCCATTTTTCCAACTTTATGTCCTCTCTTTCTCTTCAGAAAACTCGAAACTGGGATGCAGGACTTCTCACACTCACATTAACCCACTAACAATACAACAACTTGAAAAATTCGACAATATTGCAATCCTTTATTGATCGAAATAAAAATATAATCGTTAAAGTATACGAGGGTAATGTTGTAATCTTCTTGCATTTTGCAAAATTTAATTTTCGCACACGAGGTAGGCTTGGTTAAATATTTGCACGACCGGAAATTTAACCAACACCAAATAAACAGCATTTTCTATTATATTTTTAACGAAGCTCATTATACTTGTTTTTCATGTAACGGCAAGAGAATTTTATGAATATTCTAATTCGATGCTGATGGTAATGGATGTATTCATTTACATCACACACACAATATTTAAAATCACAAAGAGCCGCTTGATGTTATCATTTAACACAGCTATTTTCTACAAATTGCCACTTAAGTGATACTGAGCTAAACAGGTTACAATTTGTGACAACGCTGTCGTTGAATAGTTATCATTGGTACCTGCAGGAACAAGTAGGAGTAGATAGCGATATACAAACATAATGGTCTCTGGTAAATGGTCAAACTCGGTTGTCTGTACGGACAACATTTTCTATTTATCCTATTTAAATTTCATCACTAATTGTGTGTGTGAACCTACATGGACGTTGTACGAGGTGACAACTGCATAATGTCTATTTTACTTTCAAATTATACAGTGGATTTGGAAACAAAGATTTTATACAAGTGCTTCCAGTAGAGTGCCCAACTTCGTACGTTTGCGGAGTATAAATTATAATCTGCAGAATTTAGTTCAGTATAATAGAGCATGATTCTCTTTTTTACGGTTGAAACTGAAAATTTTACCTCGCTTTATTCCTTCCGAGGCTGGAATAGCAAAAATTTAACTTTTTGTAAAAATAATTAATTTTCATTGTATTATTTCTAATACAATTTCATTTGTTACAATAATAATTCTAGTTTACTCACAGACTCGATTGTTCGCTACACTGAAAAATAGTAGAACCTGTTCAATTCAATGTCGCAGGAGCAGCAATAGCTCGAGCCTTCCTCTCTCAAGCAGCTCAAAATAAATAAAAAAATACATCTGAATTCGTCTCCAAAAAATCATGAATTACCATAGACTGCGACTATTTCTAATTCAATGTCGTCTCTTACAGCAGTGATTTTCGTTTCCTCACGGGATTGATTGTTCGGTACACTGAAAAATAATAGTACCTGTTCAATTTAATCTCGTAGAAGCAGCGCTAGCTGGATCCCTATTCGTCCCAGTCCGAAATAAATAAAAAATCTGTCAAACAACGAGCTGCGTTCTGTATTCATGAAGCCGGGGTAGGTCGTGGCATGGCCATTCGAGTTCAGCCAATAAATTCATTAAAAGGTTCGCGATCATGGTCGATCGTGGCGGTTTATCTCGTCGGTGGCTGGCGTCAAGAGCAGAGCAGAGCAGAGCAGGAGAGCGGCTCTCGGCGCTCAGTTGAGTTCAATCGCCTAAAATCCTCTCCAGCCGAAATTCTTCTTCGGTTCGGTTGAACGCGGCTGATCTCGGATCGATGATATATCGCGGTCGATTGAATCGAATCGCATCGAATCCGGTTCTGCTGATGGTTCGTCGTCGTCGTCGTCGTCGGGTGGTGCGACGAATTTTTCCTCGGCGAGAGGAGAGCAATAATCCTTCACGGTTGCCGGGGAAGGAATTGTCAAGGGTTGAAAGGCTCTCCCGATGGTCCGTTTATTGAGCCCGAATGCGGCGAACGGTCTCGGAGAGGCTTGTAGGGACGCTTTCACGCTGGAATATACGCGTCAGCCTCCATCGTGCGGCTCTATTCAGCCGGCGGATATATGTCGCATTAATTATATCTCTGTCAATGCGCTGTCGTCCGAACTAGCCCGGACCGGTTTATGCGGCTCGCGTGTCAGTAACCACAGCAGGCCATTGTTCTTCGCGCTGCGCGCCGGTTGCCAGGCTAGTTAGATACCTCGGCCGGCCGTCCAGGGAATTGTTGAGCTTATTAGCTCCAAAGCGGTCCGTGGTGCTCCTCTGTTGGCCCCCCTTGGCCACCCGTTAGCCACCCCCGGGGCCACCGGCTGCGCGAGGCAAAAGGACAAGCAAAGAGCTAATGGCGGCTTTGTCGCCTGCTCAACGAGGGGACTGTTCGCCTCTCGCGTTTTTGAGCTCGCCACGAGAGAGGACCCGGCAACTTTGTCGACGCGATTATTTCCGCGATCGATAAGACACCGCTCGGAACCGCTTTTGTTTGCTCACCGCCACTCGGTCGAGCGCAGATTATCGTTGCCGGCTGTTGCTTCGCGTTATCGCGGATTATTTCGCTTGGAATTATATGGAAATATTCGGAACGCTCCACTGCTCTATCACATGATTGCGATGGTATTCGCGGCTTAAAAACTGGCTGGCAATTGGTGGCATGATATGATAATGCGGGTATGATAGTGTAGCACTTGTCTAAAGATCCTCTTTGCAACGTGGGCCACGGTGAGCTTCCCGCCAAGAACATTAGTTGTTTGTCTTGTACAGGGTGCCCCGCATACCGCGGACAATAATTCTACAAGCAAACGTGAGTCGGAAAGAAAGAATAACATTTTTTCCTTTGACGCCTCGTTTTCGAGAAAAACGAGTTTAAAAGATCCACCGGGTTCACGTGCTTTAGACGCATCAGCAGATCGAATCACTTTTGCGTATAGAATTACGTCGTAATCGTACGCGGGACATCCTGTAGATTGCCAATCGAGAATAACAACTCTGAAAATACAATGTTCATTTTGGGACATTGTTCTACGAAATCCTTTGAAATTCATCGATGAATAAAAAGTTATAGTGTAGCGATATAGCAAACAAGTACGCCAGTGGATGAGGAAGTTCTTAAACGGTGCTGTAAGTTTTTTCGCGAGACTTTCAGGTTCGATGAAGAGAAGAGGGCACACGAGTGCGCTCTGGGACAAAAGACTTTTTTTTAGGAATCTATGCACTTGCCGGGCTGCAATACTCGTGTTACACACAATAGAGTCTACGTAGAAGAATAATGGCATTACGTGCTCTTTGTGTTCGGGATATTGCGAGCAATACAATTTTTATTTAGCTTTTTCGAGACTAACAATAATGTTTACGTACTGTGCTTGTGTTCAGAAAGTGTGCAGTTAGTCCAGTTAATGAATGCTCATGAGGGGGGTGTAGAGGGAAATGGAAGGAAGACAATTTTTAACTTTGGGACTTCGTTTGGACTAGTTAGGAGGTAAACATACTAAAAGTCCCCACTCCTAGGAGGTGAGCGGGGTGTAGCGAGGCACGTAGAAGGTCCCCCTTTTCGGTTTTCCACTTATATCTCGGAAACTATGCACCCTAGCGATAAGACCATTCTATACAAAATTAAAGCTGGCAAAATGAGCCATAAGATTGATTGCGCTCAGCTTTTCGCTATCTCGCATAGTTTCCGAGATATCATCGCTCAAAGTTCACTAATTGTGCTGAAGAGTTAACTAGTCAAATAAGGCAAAAAACGTGAGGCAAAAAACGTGAGGCAAAAATTTTTTTTCCACAGTTAGTGGAAACATTAGTTTAAGCCAAGATTACCCTGTATCACATTGAGCTTGTTAATTATAAATTAAAACAGAGGACAAACAGTGGAAATATGTTCCAAAGTCGTGATACGAAAATGACGCGAATTTGTTGACCACCGGGTGTGTTGAAAGCAAACTGTTTCGCAAGGGGTTTTAAAACTCTCGCTATGAGCGCACGGTTACGATTTTCCTCTTATCAGCGTCGTAATTAGAGCATAAAGGACAGTCTCCGCGAGGTAGCTCCGTTTAAAATTTTCAGAACGAAAATGAGCTCTTCTCGACCCGGTTACTTGGCAAGAAGCTGGCACGACCGAACAGTATTTCGCATATGTTGGCAATTAACCGAGGAGCTATAAAACATATATTTAATTTCCTTTTTCTTTTAAAACATCAGAAATATGGTTATATGAGATAATAGAGGGTTGCATTCTGTACCCTTAGAAACAAAGAGTAAATTCTGCAATGGACAGTGAGTTAGAATTCGTAAACTCAATTCTCGATCGATCCTCCAGATTGACATCGCAGATGGAAGACACATTTAAGACCAGCGGGGAAGAAGTCACTGTAGCAAACAGCGACAGGAGCCTTCAAACTTCGACAAGCTAAATTCGATAGAAGTTCCAGGGCAAATTCGAGAGACGGAGACTGTTCGGGCGCACGTTTGAAGTCCCGGCCCCGGGTGTTCCCGAGATCGACACCCAGAAAACAAGCAGCGAGATCGAGGAATCCGAGATTCCTAAGATACCGTGCGAGGGGAAGGATAGATCGGTCGGATGTCACGGTGAAGTTCCTTCGTTATCGTAGTTGCGGGATGACATACGGGTATTATGGAGGCAAAACTAAAGATGGAGCCGTAATGTCACTCCTGTTCAGTGCAGGGACGCGCGCGTATCGATTCCGAGTGCACAGCAGGACCGGCTGCCGCACAAAGTAACCGTCGAAAAACCATGAGCGGCTGCTTCGCGGATGGTTTGCTCGGATAACAGCGGGAAAAAAAGAACGGCCGGGAATAGAAAAGAGAAATCGAGCAACTGGAAGTGAATTGCCCGGTCGAAAAACGTCTCCGCGTATTTCCTTGCTTCCCGATCCTCCTCGGCTGTTCCCACCCTTGCAGCCGGCTCTGCGTGAATAAATTTCCCATGGACCACCCCTTCTAATGCCCAGGAAAGATTTTCCAGGGACTATGTGCACATTGCTCGGTCTCTCTTGCTTCCTGCTCAATAAAATTTCAGTCATCATCAGTTCCATTAGTTGGACGCAGTGATATCATCAGTCTTTAACCTTCTAAGACGAGAATCTTTAGGTAATTGCAGAAACTACATAATTTATATCTCTGGGAGTCTCTTCTATCTTTTAGGACAGGACACATTTTAAAATGACTCAACTGCAGATATTCATACTAAACATAAATATTTCACCTGAATTACTACCAGCGAAAGGTGTGAAATAGAAATGGATCCCGTTTCTGAATAATTGTAATAGCGCTTCTTAAATTCTTTTAATGTCTTCACTATTTTCTATCTCTCTTTGCCACAATCATAATTTGTTTTCATTAATTACAATAAAGTAATTTTTTGTCAAGACAATGTCCAATATAAATTGCAATTAATTTAGTATATACTCGCCTAGCAAATGGCAGTTAACTTTCTACAGCGAAAATGGGACAGAAGCAGATAATTAGATACCGAACAACGTTTTTTTATTCGAAGTGCAATCCAGTATAATCGGTGTCGTGAATCTTATCGGTCACCCTAACGCAGAAATCGGTCGACGGGAAACCGCGATGTTCGCCGTGATCTTTCCGCGATTTAACCAACAAAATGACAAACGAGGGGGAACACGTAATCCCGTGGTATGACGAGTGTAAAGTTTTTTGTCGGCGGACTACCACCGGTCGACCGTGTTTCCGGTGCAGCATGTAAAGTTCTATACACTCTGGGTTTCTTTGCCCCACTGTCGTTTTTCTCACAGACGTCGACGACGGCGATGGTGACGACGCCGCGCCGTGCGATCGTTTCCAGTAATTATGTTCTCGTGGCGATACAAATCTTCCCGACTCGGGCCGCTGTTTCTCGACGCGGTTTAACGTGACCACGGTGTTGACACAGTTCTCCACCTCTTGTTTACAACAAATATGAGTTTATAATGATTCGGAGCATTCTGTGCCGTTGACAATGACAACACACGGCGAACCTCCGCGGCAAATATTTATTGAATAACAATAGAATCTGTTAGCGAGATGGGACCATCTTGCAGCGTAGCCGGCAGCTCTTCTAATTGATTAACTCCGAAAGTGTCTTACACTATTATCGAAACACAAATGTTTATTCAGCTATCGACATAACAGCCACTCTAGAGGTACATTTTATTTCTTTGGAGAAAGATAACAACGATAAAGCAGTTTGTCTGCTTGAGAAACGAAAGTGAAGACGACGAAGTTGATCATCACACAATTTAAAGCAGCAGACAGATCAAAAGAATTTAAGAGTTAAAATATTAATTTTGGCTGAGTAAATCGTTAATCAAAGAAAGAAATTTCAATTAAGTATCTGCTTCTAGAAATTGACGCAAACCATTTTTATTTCGTTTAAAAACATCCGCAGTCTAATCATCATAGATTAGAGACTAGAATAAATGTCGAGGTGGTTAAACAATCTGTCTAAAGTAGATACGCAGTATTAACATGTAATATTTGTTCCCGTATCAGTAACGCAAAGCCGCATTAATTCAATAATTAAGTGGCGATTAGAGAAGGAATCGAACGCGCGGCGGAACAGCGAGCGCACATCCCGGCAGTTGGCTGCAATTATTATAATACCAACTCGGATCCTACATCCCGCCGCTATTATCCTACAGCAATTATTTGCGCGTTTATTAATCCTAAGCGTGGCGCACTTTCGAATGTAATTCCGCGCGGATGATGGCCCGTGGAACGTCGGCATTCGGCAACCGAGCCGCAAAACACCCACGCCTGTAATGCTACAAATTCGAGCGCATAAACGCTGCGAGTACACGATCGTCAGCCGTACTAACTTTCATTAATGCTTTCGCGTTTCGGGGCCGAGGCAAGATGCTCGCGCGAAAAGTGAAACGGTTTTCAATTGATAGTACATTCACCCTTTACGACCCAAACGTAACCGAATGAGACGAGAAGACAAACGAGAAGAAATGTTTTGACGTTAGTTTGTACATCACTGGGACATGTTTATCATCTCGTTAAGTAGGAAGAAATGTTTATAGGTCGTTCCGGATACTGGAATACTGGAGTTATTCGAAGTTATTGTAGCTAAGGTTAATATTTTACATAGGTACCACACTGCTGGAAAGTACCTGCTGATGCAATCGATGTGGATACGTGAACCTTCGTGTAGTTAGGCATAAAATACACAACCACCAAAACGTAGGCCTATGTGTTGCCTATTGTTTCTCTTTTTGTCTGGACTGCGATTATAAATAAATGATAATAAAAATACATTTTTAAAACAAACCACGTTTTTAAAACGGAAGGTTAAATTTATTAATAATTTATATCTCCTAAACGCATAGGCTTTTTAAAAAAAAATTTTTAAGTCTCTAGCTCATCGGGAAGTTAGTTTAAAGTCAGTTGCAAAATTTGACACTCGTATCATTGATTCAGGTTCAAGTTGGAGAATACTGAAGTCAACATCACAGAGCCAATGGTGTTAAAAATCGAGAGGCAGAGTCAGCGGGCTAAAGTAGACCGCGACAGTTGCTGACACCGTGCAGGTGGTCCCTGACATCCCCACTTTGGCAAATAAAACGACTTACTTTGCATTCATTTAGGATGAGGACCCAAGTAATACAGGTTTGGGCGTCCGTACAGGCGTAATCCCTTGAAAATATATCGCCGGCATCGAAGGTTCCTGCATCTAGAGGCTGCAAAGCCCTCGGAAATGATCGTATAATCATCCCTGATCACCTTATAAGATTCGCCAAGGCCTGTGTTCCAGGGTCCCGAGCGGGCAGGACAAAGTGTACCGGAGAAGAGCGCCCTTCACCTTCGCGACCTTCGCACCTCGTCGGGCCCGGGTTCCTTAAAAATCGGGCGCGCGATTAAGAGCGGCGTGGCGCAGGCTCAGCATGGTTCGCAGGAGATCGTTGAGTCCAGGCAAGTTTCATTAACGTGTTCTGGGCAAGGTCCTTATGCGAGCCCGCGCCTGGCCGGGCGATAAATTAGTGCCACGTTAAACGAGCCACCTTAGCCTGCGCCACGCCGCCGCGCCGTTACGCGATATATCCCGTAAGCGGATGTGTCGTGCACAACCACCAGATCTTAGACGATGGATGGCCGTACCGATATGTGCGCGCCTAGCCCGCCCTAAACGCTGCCCGCCGGCAATAAAGAGCGCAAAATCGTGCTCCAGCCGCGTTATTAATGCGGCGAACTATCGCGACGAGCATCGTTGCACTAACCCTCCTCCACGTTATCCTCCACCTTCTGTACACCCCGCACTGGAATCCCTGTGCCTTTCTTCCACCAAGGACCATGCGATTTATTAATCCACGAAGCGGACCAGCCGCTGTGCAACCCTTACCGGGTCGGAATACTGAAACCGAAAGGCGATCTTTCGACGTGGATTAGGAAAGGGTAAGAAATCCAATTAAATTGCGTTTCTGTACGGTGATCATCATAATCGTCGGCAGAGGACGCTGAAGATCCCTTCCTTTGAATCCATTCTTTCCTGAATTCCCTCCATCCTTCTATAGGTCCCCTTGACTCCCTACGTCCCCTCCATAGGCACTCTCATCTCCTTAAATCTGCTGCTCCATAGGTCCCCCATCCCTTCCTTGAACCACCTCCAAGTGTCCCTAGATCCTCTGCTTTCTCCCCAAGACCCCGCTACCCTTTTTCTAAGTCTGCTTGTCACTAGTCCCGAATTCTTATTTCCTTGTAATGCTTAGCTTCGAGGAAAATATTCCCAAGGCTTGTATACTTCCAAGTACCTTACCTATCGTAACAACGATAAATGTGAAATTCCCTGTTTCTCACATACGTTTGCAAACAGTAGAGAACGCCGAGCATAGCGGCACCCCTATTCCTAGATCTGGCGAGGAGCGAATTTACATTTCAGAGGGAGCTTCAGCCGCGCATAGTTTCGACGACTTTAAAATCCTGTTTAGATACACGTAAAAGGAGTTCGAACAGTTTTTCCACCCTCCGGAAACGTTCCGCTGCGCTCCTCGAGATCTTGACTCGGCTCGAGCCGACTCGAGGGTTCATCGTCGAGCTTATCCCCTTTGGATGGCTGGCGGAGATTTCACAGGGCCGCGCGCGTGCACGCATCGTGTCAGCCCCCTCCGGTCCCTCATGCATATTCAAAAACTCGAAGAAACCCGGTTGGATTGATGGCGAGCGCTGCCACGGAAAACGAACTCGTCAGAAATATGTTAATGCGACTGGTCGCGCCTCGCGAAATTTATAGGCCGATTCCGGAGCTTGTCGAATGTAAATCCCGGCCGAACCTCCCGCAGGATTAATGGCTGCGAGACCCCGGAGAAAAACGCACCGACGTCGTTACCGCATGTTTATGAGGCAGCCGGCTCTCGAATGACGTGGGTAAATCAATCCATCGCGGCTGGTGTAATTCTACGACGCGGCCGTTATCAGAGACCCGTTTCTACAGACTCCGATGCCGGATAAGCGGTTCTAGTTCATTTAAAGTCCTCAAGTGTAAGAGACGGGCGCGTTAAACGTGTAGAGCCTGCGTGAAATCTCGCTAAACCGCCTCGTAAAAACTTCCAACCGCCGCGGCGCCGCACGATGCTCTCGCATTTAGCTAATAATTCGCGCTCTTTAAATGAAACGGGGTCAGCGGGACTCCTCTACTAGGGTCAGTCAGTGAGTTACATCCCCACTCGCATCTTTATTTTAAGAGAGGTTTAATCTCTACTAACTCTCGTATATGGAGTATTATCTTCGAGGCCTTTAGAAGTCCTTAAGCAATTGATTTATGTCGCCACACTTGAAAGTTGCAATGTCCCGAGGCCGTACATCTAGATAAACACATTTTTTTGAATGATAATCTAACGCACTGGATAGGGTTTTGTAGGAATTGCTCTAATTACTAGAATAAAAGTAAACTTGTGATCGTCTTTAGTTCCTGAATAAGAACGGACCTCCGTCCATATTTTACCACCAAGAGACATTATTTTCCAAAATAAAGCTGGCAAATCCTTGAAAGCAATTAAACATATTCCGAGCGTTGCCGAGGAACAGAGGACGATTTCGGGTTGGCTTTCGGAAATCCTCGGACCAAATTAGCCGCAGCTGGGTCGGGATCTAGCGGCCAAAAGCGGAGAAGCTAGTTACAAGCAACATTCAATAACGGCGACGCGGCCGCGCTGGGACAAACGTTAATTACACCGCAGCGAGGGAACAATACGCGCCTCGTGAACGCAATTAATGCTCGTCCCGGCGTTAATAACGCGAGGCCGGGAGCAGGAAGCGCGATGACACCCGGTCGAATGTTCGATGACCCTCCACGGGTCGAAACGTCATCGGCGCGTCGCGTCACCGGAACGATCGGCGTCACAGGGCTTACAAATAGAAGAGAGCCGGCCCGAGAGCCGCGGGGGTGTGGGCAGAGAGAGGCAGCGGTCTGGCGACGGTAGGTCAAGGACAACGATCCGATCCACTCCCAACAGGATGCTATCGATCCGAGCAACGCTACCCTAACCGCCGCGAAGTGGTTGCCATGGAATCCCCTACCGGCTCGAGCGGCCGTTCTTTTCCACGCGAACAAGATCCCGTCGCGTCGTCTCCTTCGTGCACTCTCGGATCAACGAGCAACCAGCTCTCCGCGACGTCACCGAGAGAAACAGAGAGAGAGAGAGAGACAGAGATGGATCCGATGAAAATGACGGTCGGGAATTGGAAATCGTATCGAACCGGCGGATCTCTTTGCCCCGAACGCGTCTAGTTACGCTGACCCCGCCGGACGTTGGCCAACCATGCACGATCCTGTTCGCTTATGCACAACGAACTGGACTGGGATCCTGCTGGATGAGATACCGAGTGCTCGGGATGCCAACAGGCAGCTGAAAGTATGCGTGTTTCAGCTAGCATGATGGTTCAGTTACACGCAATACACGTTTCAGGTAGGACTCCTCTCAGGTGACTAGTGCTCCTTGGACAATTTTTTATTGTTTGAACCTATGATACATGATGTTTAGGTAGGTATGTAGCACATGTACAATTTATTCACTAATCTATAATAGGTTCATCTTCGGAGGTCAATCAAGGTCATTCACTGCATCCTAAATGTTACTTTCGTCGAACGTTTTCGAAGTTGTTCAATATCTCTTGTATTCAAAATATCGACCTTGGACGTCGATACTATGATTTAAACCAGCCCCAGAAGTTTCTAGCACACAATCAACAATCATTTGGGTGATGAAATTGCAGATAATATGTAGTCCGATATTTCATATGAGACGACCTGGTATTTCTCTTACGACCAGACATCACTCGACAGAAATTCTTCGAAAGCAATTTATAACCTGAAGTCATAGAAGTGGGATGAACATCCATCACGACTTCAGTGATCTCCTTTCGAAAACCAGATAATAGTTGGCGCTGGCGCGAACACGCAGCAGCGGGTGGTACGCAATAATTGATGATTACCGGTGAGTCGGTGGCCCGTGTAATTAAAATAAATTAATAACGAGCGTGAAATAAGGCGGGAAGCGGCGGTGGGGCGTTATTACGGCCGCGGGTTGTTAAGGGCCAGGCTACTCTCGCTCGTCGGGACAAAAGGCGACGCCGCTGGTGGAAGGGAGAAGTCGGAAGCTCTCCGTATTCAGAATCCGGGGCGAAAGAACGCCTTCTTCGTGGCCGATGCGCCTTCCTCCCCTCCGCCGAAAGATTTTCGTGCCCTGGAAGAACCCCCGACCACCCCTACCCTTCCTTTTTCGTCGGTGCTCTTCCGCTAAGGCGATGCGATTTAATTAAAGGCTCCACTCCAACAGCTTCCGACCGTGACTGGGCTCGTGGCTTTTCTTCTTGGTCGGTTAACGAACCTAATTTTTAGTCGGATTGTAGATTACGTCGGGGATTCGTTCGAACTCGAACCACCATGATTCCCGGGTCCCCCTCGAGGCCGACCGTGTTGCGAACCGCGAGCTCGTTCGTTAACTTCGTCGGGCCGACCGTCGATCCGTCGACTGCTAATTGAATCTCATAATCGTGGCTCCGGTGTTATTAAATTTGTAGCCCGATACGGTTGACTCTCGCCCGACTGACTTCCTCGCGATGATAACGGATAAGACGAGGGCCCAGAACGGAGGGCTGATAAGAAGCGGCGAGTTTAAATTGCTTAAGGATCAATGCGCGATTACGAGATCCCGGGTATCGGTATTCGCTTAGGTTCATTAGTCTGACCCCATGGCTAACGAAGGTTGCTGAATTTGGCGAATGGTCTACTCTTGTCGAACGTTCACAGAGCACCTCACAAATACAGAAGTTTATTCTCGATGCAAACGCAAATCAATAACTTGTCGGACACCACTTCAATAGTCAACAATTTCGAAAATATTGCGAATTCAAACGTTCTACAGAGTCAGTGCTAACCTATAATATTTCAAAGAAAAAAGTTTGATTTTTTCAAGGAACACAGAGTTTCCCTCTTAAATTGCAAAATAGTAAATTGTTCGATTCGTAGATACTCGGAAAGTACTCGCGTTTAAGGAGACTTTTGTATTTCTGAAGCATCCTGTACAGGGTTCTGCTGACAAGAGTGGCCGGTTAAAGATACCGGGACTAATTTAAAATTATAGTCATCAATTTGGGGTATCGGTGTCTCGTCCGGGTCGGACCCTCTCTCCTCCATTAAGAGCTTAACCGAATTGTGTAATCGGTCACCATCGGCGAAATTGGGGAAGCGTGTGGTCATGTTCGCCGGACGTTGGTCACGGCATCGGTATTTTTCGGACTCATACAAGGATGAATAACGAGCCGGGTCTGTAATTGCGATCGCCACCGATATTATTAAGTTCGCACGGTG